>CM070550.1:59163717-59767639 GCA_036346405.1 Phyllostachys edulis
GAGAGCTTGCGCCTAGAAAGACAATCTAGTTGGGACAAGATGTTACCATATGAATTTTCCTATAATAACAACTACCAAGCTTAGTCTCCAAATGTCCCTTTGAAGCTATTTATGGGAGAAAGTGTAGGACTCCCTTGAATCGATGTAATCGGGTGAAGGCTAAGTTCTTGGCCCTGACCACCGAAGAAGCCGAGGATCAAGTGAGATCAATTAGGGAGAAGTTAAAGGCGCCCAAACTAGGCAAAAGAGCTACGCAGATGTTAGGTGTCGAGACCTAGCTTTTGTCCCAGAGACCAGTTCTACCTCAAAGTTTCACCTCTCAAAGGTATGCAATGGTCAGAGTTAGTGGAAGCTTGCTCCAAGATTTATCTGACCCTTTCCAGCCCTTGCCCAAGGGGTGAAGTAGCCTACCAGCTTGACCTCCCTCCTCGCCTTGCCGAGTTCACAATGTGTTCCATGTGTCATAGTTGAAGAAATGTTTGTAATGCCAGAGGACCAAATGCCTTTAGAAGCTGTGGACCTCCAAGAAGACCTCACTTACAGAGAGCACCCCATCAAGATTCTGGACGTGTCCGAGAGAGTTACCAGGAGCAAGACCATCAAGTTGTGCAAGGTACAATGGAACAACCACTCCGAAGCCGAGGCAACATGGGAACGAGAAGAGGACCTCAGGAAGGAGTTCCCCCACCTATTCTCTTGCTCCACATCAATCTCGGGGTCGAGATTCCCTTAAGGGGTGAAGGTTTGTAACGTCCCGTTTCCTTTTAAGTCCTTGTCAAGTTTTCAAAATAAAAGTAACCATTTGGCTTTATTGAGAATCCAAAGCTTAAACTGAGATTTTGAACTGAGAGTTTATTTGGAATTAATCAAACCTTAACTAAGTCGTTTTCGGTGTTCCTTGCGGGTTGTGGCTCTCCGTGGTGTCTTTGTCAGCCTCGGCATGGTTCTCCAAACCTCATTGGTGCCCCTCGGGTTTGTCTCTTCTCTTAACTCCTTTGTTGGTTTGAATCTCTTTGAGGTCCAGACTCTCTTATCTCCTCCTGCTCGAACCTCTCCCTTGCTTGCGGTTTTCTGCCAAGGACCCACCAGATTTGTGTTTCAAAACCCTTCTTCCTCTGCCACGCCATTTCGCTTTTTGGACCTCCAAAGGACCTCCACTAACCCCCGAGTTCTTCTCTAGCCAGACCTCCCCTTGTTGAGATCTAGCCGCCAGACCTCCCTTGTTGAGATCTAGCCGCACTCCCTTGTTGAGATCTAGCCGCCGACCTCCTTGTTGAGATCTAGCCGCCTGCACCTCCCCTTGTTGAGATCTAGCCGCACCTCCCCTTGTTGAGATCTAGCCGCTGACCTCCCTTGTTGAGATCTAGCCGCGCACCTCCCTTGTTGAGATTCAGCCGCCTGCATCTCCTTGTTGAGATCTAGCCGCTGCACTCCCTCTTGTTGAGATTCAGCCTCCTCCCCTTGTTGAGATCTAGCCGCCGCATCTCCTCTTGTTGAGATCTAGCCGCATCTCCCTTGTTGAGATCTAGCCGACGACTTCCCTTGTTGAGATCTAGCCGCTGATTCTCCCTTGTTGAGATCTTGACCAATAGATCTCCTTTCTGAGATCTACTGTCAGACCTCCTCGCACTCCTTTGATCTCGACCGCTGAGGTCCTCCTCTTGAGATCTTGACCGATAGATCTCCCTTTGGAGATCTACTGTCAGACCTCCCCGCACTCGCTGATCTCGACCGCTGAAGTCCTCCCTTGAAATCTTGACCTTTAGACCTCCCCGTGCAGATCCGAGACTCTGGACCTCCCTTGAGTCCTTGGACCCCTGCTCCAGACCTCTCTCGAAAGTGTCCTTGGACCTCTTGCCCAGACCTCACAAAGGGTCTTTGGCGGAATGACCTTTGTGGGGCCACCTCTTTGACCAAGCAGGTGCACTTTTTGATCGCCCCACTTGCCACCCTCTTCACCTTGTAATTATTGTTTTGCTCAGAACTCAGGCGATTTAATAGGTGTTAGGTCACATTAAATGCAACTACATCTCGAGGTACTTTATTTCAATTCTTTAGGCAAGCCCCGCCTAGTTATCCCGATTGCCTACACGCCATTGAACCTTTTCTTGGTGCACTCCACCAACTCCGCTATATATAGCCCGGGAGGGCGTGCCTTTGTAATCTTTTGCTCATTTCTTCATTCGCCTCCTCCGCTTCTTCTTCCTTGCGCAAGACCCTCCCTAGGAGCTCTTGAGGCGGTGTTAAGCCTCTTGGTTTCCTTTTGGCTGAGTTGGTTTGAGTTCCTTTTTGGTTCTTTTGTTGTTCTCTCGCTTAGTGTGGTTTTGCTTATTTGGTTCTCTTGCTAACGGTAGATCACGAGTTCGAGGAGATCTTGGACCCAGCTTCATCGCAGTAGGCTCTCCACCGCTTGACCAAGGCAAGCCATGCACTCCTTTGATCATCTTGAACCAAGTTTTGCAAATGTATTTCGTTTTACTTTATCACGCATGGCTATGTTTATAAGAAAATGGTTTTGGCTGTAGTTACTTGCCTACTTGTCGTTATGCCTCCTTTATACCTTGTCTCCATCATGTTGTCATGTTCACCTTGTGAGCCTTAGGTGGATAATTTAGTTGGTGTTCTCTCGTTATTTGCCAACATGGGGGTCAGAGGTCTTATATAGCCTCGCTTAGAAAACGTGGTTTGAGCGTATCATGCTTCATCTCTAATAATCTTGACTAATAAGTTATGAAATGTGTGGTTGGTGCCATTGTTGAGCGACTATGGCGGCAGATGCCTAAGTCAGTGTTGACTGTGGTGTGAGACCACTTGGTTAAAATTTGTGTGCTAGGACTGGGTGGTCTTTTGGCATGGGCTAATACAAATTGTTTTGCTAAGGCAAGAAGGCAGGAGTGAGTAGTGGGTGCTTGTGCACGCTTGGTTGTGGAAGTCTTGCCTTAGCACAAATAAGGACTTCACTTTGTGTCTCATTGAATGGGCCAAATAGTGCAACCACAAGATCATTTTATGGGAATGGTGCAGGCTAAATAATTAGCAATGAGATGGCTTGGGGCTGTTGTGGTTGAGCGCAGTGATTCGTTGGCGCAAGAGGGGCACCCCATAACCCTGTGGATTTCTAGACCACCGAGGGGATTATGAAACCTTAGCGGGCAGCCCTAGTCGGTTCAAAGCTTTGTAAAGGCCTTGCTGCGCTTTCTAGACTGCCACCTTAGGAAGTGAGCAAGGGTGACCTGAACCCGCCCCGCTAGAGAGATCGTGGATTGTGGGTAAAGTTGTACACCTCGCAGAGTAAAAGATCTATTCGAATAGCCAAGTCCTTGGTCATGGACACGCTTCAAGTGAAATGGTGCAAGGGGTAGATGTTTCAAAAGCTTGTGCCATCGACACTTTCGCGAGATGCCTTGGCTTTGCCTCAAGAGACCTTGGCCGCTCCAGAGGGGTCAAGGTTGGCTCTGTAGTGGTCCAGGGTTGGTTTGGACCTCTCGAATGGGTGTTCAGAGTGGGTTTTGGGTGAGGACACTGCCACGGTGTGATCTGACCTCCCCAATTTTTGAGTTGTGGCCGTGAGTTGGTGCTCACTCCACCTTTTTTTTTAAAAACATCAAAAGTATTATGTATTATGGTTTTACCTTGCTGCCTTACAATCTATTATTGCTATTATTGTCAAACTTGGCTTTGCGCAAACTAACCATACAGCTCTCCATTGGTAAGTCCTTGCATGAATATTATTGCATCTTTGCTCTCTGTGACTTGCTGAGTACATTCCAAGTACTCATGGCTTAAGCCCTGTGTCAAAGCAGATTATGAGGATGGCTAAGTGCAGGGCAGTGCAGACCTCTTCGAGGAGGAGTTCTTCGACGACTAAGATGCCTAGGACGCCCTCCACCCGGACACTGTGGTGCTTGTTGGATGGCTTCGTGTTTTGGTGTTTGAGCCTTAGAGCCCTTGTCGCCATTGTAAGTCCTCGTTGGTTTTGTAAGCCCTCGCAAGGCACCTCTTGTTAACAAGCTTGACCATAAGGTCCTATTATATAAAGTTTAATTTGTCTGCTTCATCTTTGTTGGACCTCGTGGTTGTGGTATTGGCTTGTGTTCTTGTGCGAGCTAGCTCTGTTGTCCTGGGACTAGCTCAGATGCACAGGGGCAGGACCACTGGAGGTCCTCACGGACTTAGCTCGGGAGGTCCCGCTAGACTCTCTTGGTGATGTGCCCGAGGTGCTACTGAAAGTGGCGCCACGACCTCCAGAGGTCCTCAAGACCTCCGGGAGGTCAAGCATGACAAGACCTCAGGAGGTCCCAAGACCTCCGGGAGGTCCCCGCACCTCCCGGTAAAGCTCCACGCGGTGCTACCACATCTTTCCGTGGTGACTTGCAGCAAAAAAAAAATGGTCCTCCTGATTCTTTGCAGACATCACGAGGTGGGTCGCCACAAGGAGTTATAGCTAACCCATTATTACCCACAAACTTTGAAGAGATAAATGAATGAGAAGCTCTGGAATCAAAAAGAATTGAGGCTGGTATGGTATTAACAAGAAACGTACCAAGGACCACATCCGAAGCTTGTTGAGCTTCCTCAGCTGTGAGATGGTTCACTCGGCCTTTATTGTATTGCACTGGAGGCTTTGGATGGGTGTGGCTGCCATGAGCTGAGGACCCTTGAGCCGATCAGGTGGGAGTTGGAGCTAAAGCTTGAAGTTTCTTCGGACATTTATTTGCATAGTGCCCAACTTCTTGGCAATTGAAACAAGTCACCCCAGCTGCAGAGTTTGGGGCTGGCCTTGCCTGAAATTGACCTCCTAGGGAGGTCTTATGAGAGCTGGAGGTGCCAGACCGCTTGATTTGCATTGAAGTCCTAATGGGAGAGGAGGTCGCAGACCTCATAGGCTGGAATTGGGAGGTCTTTGGCCCGAGAATCCTCTCGACTGAACTCGCTGGATCGCCGTCCTCTTTTGTATTTTCCATCTCAACATGCTTGCCCTCTTGCCGAAGGGTCTTGCTCACTAGGTGCTGGAAATTTGGGTAATCATGAGCAAGAAGCTGGACTGAGAGATCATCATTAAGTCCGTCCAAGAACCGTTCTTGCTTGGACTCATCGGTGGCCACATCCTCGGTGCATACCTTGCCAATCTGGTTGAACTTGTGTAGATATTCACGATGTGTAGTTCCTTGGCGCAAGGCTCTAAACTCCTTCTTCTTTAGTACCATCATTCCATGAGGAATATGTGCACGCCTAAAAGCCTGAGTGAATTCCTCCCATGTGATTTCTTGAGCGTCGGGGTGAGATTGAGTAAAGTTTTTCACCATTCCGAGGTCGGTCCTCGGGTTGATGAGAGGCAAACAAAACTCTCTCTCTGTCATGCATTGGATCATGTCCAATTTTCTACTCACAACCCTGAGCCAGTCATCAGCTTCTAGAGGTTCAGTGGTGCTAGAGAATGTAGGTGGCCTCATCCTCATAAACTCAGAAATGTTGGCTCTAGGAGGAGGTGGAACATGCATAGGGGGTTGGGCTGCTGCTGCTGCTTGATGGTTCTGAGTGTTGGTGATGGACTGGGCTAGTAAATCGATCAACTGTGCTTGATTGGTCATCATTTGGTTCGATCCGACCTTGAGCCGGACGAGGGGTGGTTGTCGCCTCGAGTCTCCGGATCATTCCTGTGGGCTCTACCTTGGCCACTTGTGCTGCCGCTACCCCTTGTGGTCACCATCTGCTAGGGTCCAAGAGGTAAGAAAAGATAAGAGAACTAAGGGGGAAAGGTTTAAGACTTAAAGCAACTAAACCCATGATAACCCAAAAGCGTAACTTCAAAGAATCAAACTCAACACTTTACGCGAGGCTTGTCGCCTCGTGGTCATAAGTAATGAGGTCACGATCAGGAGGGGTGGTCTTTTGTAAAGTAGCTCTAGAAGTAACCTTTACAAATGACTGCCACTCATTGGCAAGCAACAGGAGGTCCTTAATGCTACCACAACAACCTTGATCGGTCCTATAGATATTCCAAGGAAAGAATTCCATTTAATTTTATAAAACGTTGAGGCAAGCAAAAAGATAAGGAGGAGATAAGGTGAGATAAGATACAGAAGAGGGGTAAGAATAGATAGATGACTCAGGTAAGGAGAGAACAATTTCATTTCTCTGGTTTATTAAAACACATTTTGAACTCTTCCTAACGGCCATTTTATTAGGCTACATCTTGCAGTCAAGATGCTCTGATACCACTTGTCACGACCCGGCCTAGGGCACCCCCGGGAGGTCCCTCAGGACCTCTTGGGAGGTCCAAAAAGGAACCACCAGGACGTCCCGAGAGGTCCCTCAGGACCTCCTGGGAGGTCCGTAAAGGACTTCCCAGGACGTCCCGAGAGGACATCCCGGTAGGACCTCTAGACCTCCCGAGAGGTCTGATAGACCACCCGGATGTCTAGGGTCCCGACCCGAGGAGGTCGTTGGACCTCAGACCTCCTCAAACACCACGCGCTACTCGAGGGAGATCCGAGAGGAGCCAACCCGAGGAGGTCGCGGGGCTTGAGGACGAGCCTTAAGTCCATCATGATCCAAACCGTCCCTAGGGATCATCGACCAGCCTCACAGTAGCAGCAAGTGACAAACAAAACATCCACACAACTTTATTAACAACAAAAGGAGGTTTGATTACAAGGGTTGCTTATAAGCTCCAAAGAACCGAGAGCACACAAACGCAATGGGAAACAAAGATAATGCCCACCCATTACACCACAGTGATCGGGCCGAGGGCGCGCCTAATTGAGTTGATCATCTTCATCATCAAAGGAATCTTCACCGCTCAATTCATGAATCAGCAAGAGTGAGCACAACAATCGTGCTCGCAAGTTACACCGTCAATTAATGTAATGACATGCATAGGGATATATTAAGGAAACATATTAGGTTGATTTGCATAAAGCCAATTTTATTTCAAATACAAGTATTAAGTTTCAAAGCAGGTTACACTAGTTTAAAATTCATTTTGTGAATCCATTTTCAGTTGGATAGCATTCATCATGAAGATGGTGAAGGATACCCTCCTGCACATGGCTTCCCGCCCAAACCCAATTTGGTTAAACCACCAAAACCAATTCCATAAGTCTTTTGAAAACCAAAACCAAGAGCTAACTTTGAGTGACATTGCCAGCATGTCCATGACCGCGGACACGGCTATTCGAATAGATTTACACTCTGTAGAGGTTGTACACTTTACCCACATGACATGAATTCTCTAGCTTACTTGGCATCTGTCGATACCACCTCACACTTCCTTTGGTGAGAGGTCTAGAGCACATGACAAGGCCTTTACAATGCATTGCTCCACCGCAGTCCACCCACATTAAGGTTTCGCAGATCCCCCCTTTGGATACAAACCCGCCGGGTTAATGGGGTGCCCCCTCTTATGCTAGGTGGGACTACAACAGTCATAACATGACAAACCACCGCCTCCGCCGGATCAACCATGAAGGAGCTTTGCAAATTAGTTAGCCAGGTCCCACGCCCCATACTGGAGACATGTGGTTGCACAATTTTGGCATAGCCCATTATAGGCTTAGCAAGTGGTGTCTCAAAGACCGGTCCTTAACCAACTTGGGCGACAAACCTCAACCCTGGGGCATCGGATCACACGACCCCCGTGTATAGACATGCACCAACCAAACAACCAGTTTCACCCAAGTCAAATCCATTTTTCATTTACTTTGCTTTTCAAACCTCCATGGCACACCAATGCCATGGCCACCTGTAAAACCTCCAAGACACACCAATGTCATGGCCGAAATCTCCATGGCACACCAATGCCATGGCCCAAATTATTTGATTAAGTGATATTTTGGTCAAAACTCCCAAATTAAGATTTTGGTCTAAGCGAGACTAAGCATTTCATTTTTCAAAGCTATGGGTCCTCACTATTGCAAGAGCCAGGTTTTATCTAGGGTGACAATGAAGTTGATTTCAACATGGACAGTGGTCATACCAAGCAGTAGGCATAACTATGAATTGAAAGATAGGCATTGAAATAACTTAGTAAAGTAAGCATGCATACATCTTTGAAAACGACATAAGTAATTTGAAGTATTGGGTGCAACATGATCAAGAGTGTAACTTGCCTTGCTCAAAGTATTGAGCTGCTTCCTCTCCCTCATTGAACTTGGGCTCCCCACGGTCTTGACAATCTACACGTGAAAACCAAATGACTCAAATAAAGTTCAAACAAGATTCCAAAGGACTCCAACTAAACTTAGATACAAAACCAACAGAGAGGATAGGAGGTCGGGAGGAGGTCCAATGAGCTTGATGGAGGAGGTCTTAGGACTCAAGAGCGAATGTCCAAGAACTGGTTGGAGGAGGTCCAGAGAGTGCTTAGTTGAGACAGAGAGGAGAAATGGAGAAGAAAGTGAGAAAGGAGGGCTTCCCAAACTATATATAGTGGAAGCCAATGCGCAGGACCCAGAACATGAGTCCTCAGGAGTTGGTAAAGAGGACAATGGGAGTAGGCAAGGAATGTGACAATGGTATGACAGGAGTACTGCAAAGGTGGGAGCATTTAATGTGATACAACATGCATTAAATGCTGTGGAGACTTCCTTGCCCAAGGACTCAGTCAAAGGTAAAGAAAACTAGGTGTGACTACCCAACGGAGGCTGCCAAGACCCGCGGAGGAGGTCCTGCAATGACCTTGAGGAGGTCTTGCCGTGAACAAGGGGAGATCCTCACCCACTAGGGAGGTCCTGATGGTTGGATCTCCAAAGGGAGGTCCAAATGGCCAAGATTAAGTGCATCAGGGGAGGTCCGCAAGAGCTAGGAGGAGGTCCTCACCTGCAAGGGAGGTCCTAACGGTTGGATCTCAAAAAGGACGTCCAACGACCAAGATCAGTTACAAACGGGGAGGTCTACAAAGGTAAAAGGAGATCCTCACCCGCAAGGGAGGTCTAGAGCCATAGGATCGAATCCAGGGGAGGTCTGAACGGTTAGGATTTCCAAGAGGAGGTCCTAACGGTCGGATCTACCAAAAGGGGAGCTCTAGACGGCCAAGATCTCCAAAGGGGAGGTCTTGACGGCTAGTGTAACATCCCAACTGTATAAACAGGGTTTGTTCAAGTATAATTATATGTGTAGAAATTAAAACTTTTTCTCACATCTTGAAAACCCCTAATCTCTCATGTAATTCTTGTCCAAGAGTTGTGTAATCCAAAAACACAAGCTCTTGTTGACCAAAGTCAAGTTCCTTTTTCCAATTGTCACAAATCTTGTGCCAAACATTTGGAAAACCTTTTCCTTGGTCCTAAAACTGAGGTGGGACCCTCTGAAAAATATCACAAGTTGTAAAACTTGTTTGATAAATTTTGGAGGTAAACCAAGTCCTTGAACAACCTTCATGAATTTCCTGAGAAAAATGCATTGCATAATAACCTCTGGAAATTTTATGCAAGGTTAATCTCATTGTCAGCAAGCTCCAGTTAAAATTGCATAATTTTTGGAGTTGTTTTGCTATCCCAAACAATGTTTCAAAGTCTCAGCTGTTTTATAACTCATTTCAACATGCACCGCTGCTTGGCCGAGCCACCTTTTCATTTTGGGTTGAACCCAACCAAGTCCTGCTCACAGACCTCCATTTCATTTGTTGAGGTCGAGCCGCTGGATTCAAATCCTCACCACGACCTCCTCCTAAACCATCACCGCCAGACCTCCCCACTCATCAGTCTTGGCCACTGGATCAAAATCCACGGCCCGACCTCTCCTTCGCTATCTAGCGCTGTGTCTTCCCACCTTGTTGAGGTCGAGTCGCTGGATTCAATCCAAAGGCCACGACCTCCTCCTCAAACATTCACAGTGAGGTCCTCCCACCTACTTGAGGTCATGCCCCTTGGATCAAAGATCCATGGCCATGACCTCCCTCTCTCACAAAATCCTTCGACCTCCCACCTTGTTGAGGTCGAGCAGCTGGATTCAGATCCAAAGGCCACGTCCTCCACTGCAATTCATCGCAGCCCAAGACCTCCCCCATCTCATGTTGTGCATCGTTGGATTTAAAATCCATGGTCACGACCTCCTCCTACCTCGCAAGATCGACCTCCTCACAAGACGTGAGGTCGTGAGTCTTGGATTTAAATCCAAAGGCCATGACCTCCCCTCAGTTCTCAAGTTCATGTGCGGTTAAGACTCACAGAGGTCCGCACTGCTGGATTGAGATCCAACGCTTTGGACCTCCCTGTCCCATTTTCCCACGCATGCATACACATTAAGGAAATCGTGAGGCCATGACCTCCCATCCTTGATCGTGTGGCTGGGACCTCCTCCCACCATTTAGGCGTAACGGTTCAAAAATTACATCCGAGGGCCAGGACCTCCCCATCCACTCGATCCAATGGTGGATGTGAGGTCCTGTTCTTCTTCTACCTTGGGCACGCGTGCGGCAGCCGTGGCGATGGGCAAAGTCGAGCCTGTCATTTCCAACGGCTCGCCTCGCAAGCATTAAATGCATGTCACCCTTTTCGCACCTAGGCCACGCCTGCCTCAACCTACCGTCCCATCAATCGTGTCCAAGCTCAGACCTCCCATGGACCTCCCCATGGGCTAAGCTCACCATGAGCTTAACCCATGGTGCAGACCTCTGTGCCATTGGTATAAGTTCCTCGAGCTCCCCTTTGGCTTCTTTTTACACACTTGAGCTTGCCATGCCCGTGCTTGGCTGAGCTCCTACCTCCACCGACCTCCCTCTTGGCCGCCGCTGTCGAGAAGCTTGGAGCCCTTGGTGAAGGCTTGCTCCAAGGGCTCCTCTCAACCTCTTGCTCAATTAAGCTCCCCAAAATCTCTCGAGTTGAACCTAACTCATTGTTAGGTTGACCTTTTCAGAGGGGCTAGTGGAGCTTGAAGCTTGGAGTTGAGCCGACTTGAAGCGGCGGAGCTTCCCATCATCTCCAACTCGTGCCATCGCCATCCTCGACCTCCCAAGATCGTTAGGACCTCTAGGTACTCCCCGATAGTCCTAGGCGCTGGGCACCCAGATGTATGATGTCGCGGAGCTTTTGTTTGGGCACCCGCTTGAATGTCGCCATGAGCTTTTCTTTTTCAAACGTCTTTTGGCCGTGCTTGTCGTCGTGGTCATCTCGCCCGGCGTTTAAAAGTCAGCCGCCGTCGGAGTGATCTCAGCAGGTGCGCAACGCTATTGCGCACATTGGTGCCATTGGTTGCCGGCGAGGTCCGCATCGCCGGCATTGGCCACGCTCTTTGCGGGAAGGTTTTGTCGAACGGACGCCCAGCCGCGGCCGCTAAACATGTAGATCCTCCCTTCAATGTGCTAATCATTGGCCAATCTCATTAATCATTGGTTTCGCCATTATCGCTCTTAACCCCGCCCCTTTTTGCGCAAGATTTAAGATCCCTTTGCGCGGACCTCCTTGTTATCCCGCCGCATTAACTATGTCCGTGCGGCGCTGCAAGCTGCGGGTCGCGAGCTCTGGGACGCCCATGACCTCCTCCGAGGAGATCCGAGCGCCCAAGACCTCCCTTGCGACAGGGCCGCCTAGACCTCCCCGAGGTCTGTGGATGTTTAGACCTCGCGTGGACCTCCTCGAGGTCATCTCGCCGCTTATGTCCTCCCCCGTGTTGATCGCAGCTGCTGAGGACCTCTCTCCGTGTTAGGCCCGTTGGATGTGCCATCAACGGCCACGACCTCCCTCACTCGCACATGCTGGCTGCTAGGAGGTCCATGACCTCTGGACCTCTTGAGCACGTGTGTGCTGTTCACCTGGGAGGTCTGAGCCGTTAGATCTAAGATCTGTGGCTCACGTCCTCCCTTGTATTTCTGGTTTTTAGAACTTCAAGTGAACTGTTATTTTAGCCAACTGAAAAAGGTAATAACTTCAAAATTTCAGAACTAATTCATTCTAAATCCAAATGAGGTCATTCAAACTGTGTTAGCTCTGTCTTGAACTTGACTTTAATCCAAAAATGATTGTAAGTTGAGTTCAGCTCCAGAGCACAGTTTTGCCATTAGATTTTAAAACTCACTTTAAATATACACTCAAATTAAAGCTTAACTTGTAAAATACATAACTAATGCTCTGTAGATTATTTTTGAGTGAGACCAACTTTGTTGGTTTTCTATTAATGAACTCACTGTGAAAATTAGTTTTGAGCATGTTGCTGTTATAAAAATGAGGACTTGTGCATTATAATTTTGTTCAAGTTCTTGTTTTTGAAAAATTGTAGAAAGTGCATAATAGCTCCAAATGAGGTGAACTCAATTGTGTTATTCATCTCATGAGGTGCTGGTTTTACAGTAAAAATCTCAGTATCACCACCATTCTAGAAAATGTTGCCTCATAATTAAATTAGTGAATAGTGCAGTTTGGTGTTTTAGGGCTGAGCAGAATTGTTTTGCTCATAACTTTTGCATTGAGAATCCAAATCAATTGGTTCTTGTTGCAAAATTCCCTAAAAATCATCCTCCTGCTGCTGTAGAAAATTCAGAGTATTTGGAGTTCGTTTGCTGTGCTGTCCTTGTTTACTTTCGTCGTTCTTATCGGTTCTTTATCGCTTTTCCGTTAGGTTTCGACATTTGTGGTAATCCCGAGAGTGACCCTCTGCCACAACTTGAGCAACAGCAACAAGGCAAGCAGTTTGATCATATCCCCTCTAACGTCCCATTACTTTAAAGGTTAATATATTGTTTTACTTCTATGTATGCATGCTACTTTGTGTTAAATGTCGCTAGTAATCCTATAGTTGCATAATCTGTAGGAGTTGTTTATCCTCTACTACCAATGAGCCTAGGTTATTTGCTGTGGTTTGAGCTCGTTGGATGAGCTCTTATCACTTAGTAGTTGCGTTTTCTACTGCTTAGACATGCTTAGTAACGGTAGTAATGGGCGATCATCGACTTAGTCGATGGTCTTGATCACTCAAAACTGATTATTACACCTATATGTCCAGGACTGGTGCTTTGATTAATTTGTAAAATCAAAAACTGAAAATAAAAGATTGATTTAGACTTGGGCATATTGGATGGATGGTGCGGTTTTTGGAATGTGGTGGTATGCCTGGGTCCCTAAGGACCGAGTTACTTGGGTCACTAAGCTAAGCGCTTTTGCATGCTAACCACACGAGGGGATATGGGACCTCTTGACTAAGTACTTTGGAAGGTGTTAATTATGAGCTGGTCGGTGGGTATGTTTTAATAATGTGTGTGTGTGGTGTTGGGAGGGAGCATTAGCGGCACCGGTTAGGTCTGTCTAATGTGTCCTTGTCCCGTGGGAAGCGGCTCAGAATTAGCATCGCCCATTGGAAATGTCTCAGAGGACTTAGCCGTGCCAAGCATACCAAAGGTAGTGTGCATAAAGGAAAGGCGGTCTGACGTGTGGGTACATTGGTACACCCTCGCAGGTTAAAACTATTCAATAGCCTCGCCCTAGGTTATGGACATGCTTGGTAAGGTCGTTCAAGAACTAGTCTCAACCATTTAATTAAAACTTGATGGGTTGGTATGAATGGATGTTCATGCTATTGTTGTGGTGACTTGGGTTAGTCACTTCCAGGTTGATCTTGTTGTTGTTACTATGTTATTATCTCGTTGTTATTTCAACAATTAAAATGCTTTGCCAAATTGCCTTCAATCTATTATGTTATTGCAAATGAAACTTGCTTTATGCTAAAATGAGTCCAAAGCCTCATCCACTTAAATAAAGCTTGCATGTAGCTATTTATAGTTCTCGTTATCTCACACGTAAGTCTTATGGAGTACTTTATGTACTCATCCGCCCGTGGTTGTGGTATTTTTTGTGACTTTTGTTGCAGAGGAAGAAGGTGAGCTCCAAGAGCCTCACTTTTGTGCTATGTGTTGCAGCTTCTTCGACGACTAGCTTGGCGGTCCGGTCAGATGCCTAGGGGTTAAGGCACACTGATTGGCTTTGTGTTATAGCCATCTTTATGGCACTTTTGCTTCGCTGTTATCTTAGTAGTACTTGTTGTTATTTGGCCGTAAGGCCCTCTTTGTAATAACCTATTCCTTATTAATATTAACTTCTGGTTTGTTGCTTATGTACTATGTGTTGTATGGAATTGATACATTCTTTTGTTGTGAGGTATGTATACTGCATTCTGGGGAGTATACATCTCTCGAGACTGGGTTTATTTGGTTGATAATACTAGGTCAATTGGATGACTAAGTATTATGGGCTTAATAAATCCAGTGCTCACAAAAGTTGGTATCGAGCCGCTTCGACCATAGTAACGCAAGCTTGGTCGCTTTTAGGATATTTTGAAAACCTAATTTCAAAGTGTCAATGAGTTTTGAAAGCTTAAGAAAATTCTCGGATTTTACTCCTCATCTATCTTAGCTTTCTTCTCATCTCACTCTAATTTGAGTTTTAAAAGATGTTTTCTCTCTTCCTTCTACAAAATAGTTGTTATCGATTAATTGGGTTTTGGATAACTTATGAGAGTCCTAAATTTGAAATCTTGGCTGCCTTTTGGTGAAGAATAGAAGTGTTTGGAGCCGAAATACAAATCTGGAATTTTTGGACAGCCAACAAGTATTTCAGGGCAGCAAGCACAAGTCCGGAATTAGGGTAGAAAATGAGAGGTTAAATCAACTAAAATTTGTGGGAATAAAAGGGTAAGATGTGATACTAGTTAGCTAAGTATCTAACACTTATTTCGCTGCATTAACGTTGCTCTCTAATAGTTTTAGATCTCATCTTACAATCTGATTTTTAATCTTCTCGATCAATTACTCGTTCATTCAATACGGGTTAGTTGAGTTGATGTAACAGCCCCAACATTAATGAACAGTAATTATATACATTTTATATTATAATTGTTATTTCTGGAGCATGTGCATAAATTATGCATTAGAAAAATCTTAAAATCAAATGTAAATCTTTAAATTCAAACTAAAGCCACAAAAGAAATTTTAAATAAATGTTCATAAGATCTCTGGAAAACAATTTATTTAAATACTAGAATAATTATCATGAATTAATATAATTTTTCCCAAATTTTTGGGACTAAATTCAAACCATAGAAAATTCAAACACACATCTATAACATACACTAAATTTGAATTTATATTATACAAAATATTATATGAACAGTAAGGTTTAATAATTTTTATAAACACTAGACTATCCTAGGAACCCACCTAAATTAATTCAGAATTTTACAAATTTTATTTCTATTTTTAAACCCTCGGTCAAAGTAAGGATTGGAAATTAGAATCTCACCAAATTTAGACCCAAACTAGTTGGTATGTGCATAGGACTCGAGTCCGACTCCACCTATTGACTCGGTGGAGTCCACTAAATGTACCGAGTCAGCACCCAACGCCAGAGGGACCGTTAGATTGGAAATCAACGCCCAAATTCCATGGCCGATCGGATGGTCCGAACGCCCAAGTCATCTGGACCGCTCAATTAGAAATCGCGGCTCAGATCTCACGCGATGATCGATGGTCCGAATGGCCCACGAATCTTGACCGCCTATTCCCGATCGGGCGATCCAAACTAAACCGCACCGGATCACCATCGCTTAACTCAAAACCAACCGATCAGGTCGCCTTTTCTTCCTCCTCGACTTGTGGGCCCCACTCCACCGGTTGGTTGTCTTCTCCCGAGCGACGCCGACGCCACGCGACTCCTCCGCCGGCAAAGCACTGTGGGACACGCGGCTTCATCTTTGTCGACGCCTAACTTGTAGATGTGACACGCCACCCCATCTCTCAAGTCTCTTGATCCTGGTAGGAGCAAAGACATCTCACTTCATTCTTTTTCTGCAGATTTCTTTTCTCTCCTCCGCCAACACCCAACAGAGAGCACACGCGCACAGAAGCAAGCCGCACAAAGACACCACACCATCTCCCATCCCAAGCTTCTTCCCAGATATTTTTCCATTTGGTCAACATACCAGACCAGCTTCCTTCCATTTCTCCCCAAATCTTTTTCTTCCTCTTCCTATTCCATGGCGCCACCACCATGCCGCCTCCCCACCACCACCATGGCCTCGCTCCATGGCGCGCCGCCTTTGGTCGCCGCCTCCATGGCGCCGCTTACCCCCAGGTCGCTGCCTCCCGCCTCCCGTCGCCCATCGGCCTCGGCTTATTTCGCCGCCACGACCCATCCTCCCTGGCCGCTCCGCCAGATTCACCTCGGCGCCACCCTTCTCCCCGGCCATCATACACAAGACCTCTGTTGTGCGTGTTCTTCGTCTCTAGTCTGCTGCCGCCCCAGCCCCTGGCCTCAAGCCAAGAAGAAAAGCTGGTCACGGCACCGCTTCGCCGCCTGGCCACAGACATGCAAGACTTCGAGCCGCCATGACTCTCGGCGCCATCACCCTCGCCGTCCGGATCCGCCAGATCGCGCCTCGATCATTGCCGCTGCTCAGGCGTCACTATTCCACGCCTAACCGCCACTGCTGTTCCTATCGCCGCAACAAGGCGCCTGAGCCGCCTCGAGCATTCCTCGCTCGCCTCTCCTCTGCACTCTTTGCTCTCGTGTTCAGATTTGTGAATGCTTGGGGAATGACTTAGTGTGTGTGTGTGGGGATCTACTTGGTGTTGATGGTTTGGAATGCAACTAATAATGATCGTGTAACCAAGGACTAGGTGATGTTAATTAGGATGAACAGAAATTATGTGATAACTCTTTCGTAAATCAATTAGTGTTAGGATGTAAGTTTCAAATAAATGTCGTATCCTATTTAGATATGGTAGTAAAATCTTTCTTCAGTTTGATGTAATTTGAGTATAAGCTAAGAAGAAACGGGAATATAGGCTGCACAGTTTGGCACTAAAAACTTCCTCTATTCTTTTTGTTTTTGGTTTGTTACTGTTCATCATTTGACAAACCGAACCTCAGACACCCAAACTTCACTGTGTGGTTACAAGTATGTGACATACAGGTGGATGCTCTCCCTCTATCTCTCTCTTTTTCTGTTGGTATGGAAGTCAATAGGCTCATGAATTGGTAATCCTAGCTAGCAACCATTCCTAGTTATATGAGGATTAAAGATGAGGAGAAATGGTAATTAGATGAAAAGGGGTTGTGTTGTTAGTAAACTTTCACCCAAGGATATAACGAATTAGAATAATCAGATTTTGTCAGTAGTTAGTTTTTGTAATCTGCTTAACCATAAAGAAGTGTCAAATCTAAAGTATATAATCTAAGTAAATGAGGAGGTTAGTCACATAAGTACGGTAACCATGTACCAACTCTTATCAGCTTGCACTTAAATGAATTCATTAGATAAAATCCCTAGTGAAAGATCGCTTAAGGGAACCTCATTTTAATTAGCCATTAGTTTGTAGTCTAAAGGAGTAAAGTTAGTCGAGAGAGAGCAAAAGTTAGATGGTAGTGGTTAAATTTAGAAACTTGTCTCGTTATAGGATGCATAAGTTTGACAATAGCTATTTCTCGTAAAATGACTAATCCTTTATGCTAAGTGTTATGCTTAACTATTTGATTCTCGAAAATTCAATTAACAAATGGATGTTTAAATTAGTTACTAGAGGCTTGAGTTGATAGGAGCCTAGATTAGTATTTTAGTGACCTAACAAGACTTTGAAGATAATTAGCGATAATGAGTGATTTAATGGAATAGTTAATTATCGAATCGCATTAGCACTTGGTTAAAATAAATGAACAGAGAATGAATAGTAATGAGATGAAAAGGTTATTTTATCATTGCTTATAGCAGAACCCACTCTTCCTTCTTCTAGCTAATTTTGTGAATAATAATGGAGTTAATAAATTAGAAGTTTGAATTTGAAAGAAGATTAACTAATAGAACTTTAATTATGAAAAAACTGCTACTATATATATATGCATGAACAGTAATCTAAAGATGTTGATTTTGTAGGTAAGGTTATAGCATGGTTAATCCAATAACTAGAAATATTCCCAATTCATTTAGTCTTTCAACACTTAACCTATCTCGATAGAAATGTACAAATCTGAAAGCTAAATATGAAAATCCACTTTGAAGTTGAATTTTCGTAACCCTAATGTAAGTCTATTAGCTCATCCTGTTATGAAATGTAACTAGTAAAGAAAGATTTAATGCTTTATGTTGTATTTAGCCTTTTAGGTCATCCCACTAAATTAGCTAATCTGAAAAGAATCAGTTTTGTTGATAGACAAATGGCAATGTTAATTCAATAATTAGAGGTGTTAATAATCTTAATTGATCTTTTGATCATCACCTAGTAAGCAAGATTCTAATATGTAATGTAGTCAAATTAAGAGCTAAATAATTTAGTAACTAATAAATCATTTAATGTGTTTAAACTAGCTAACTAATTGGAACTTAACTAAAATTAATTTTGTTGTCTAACCTTTGGCCATATGGCAAGAGGTGTAATGCATGTCCTAAATTTTAATCCTAGTAACCCTTAAATCTATTTGAGCTTTAGACCTTAAACTAACCAAAGCTAATCATCTAAAAATAATAAGTATTAAATAGGTTAACCCAAAACAAGCTTAACCCAGTTAAAAACCCATGAAACTACTGTTGTTCCATTTGTATGTGAATAGTGTTTTAGTAGTTAGTAATATAATGAAATAAGTTATTCTTTTGAATACTTGTTAAGATGTTGAAAGATTAATTGAAAAGAAAATATATAAGAGGATTGATTTTGACTGTATGATCATCGTGAATGTATACATAGAATGCCTAGAGAGTGTTTGTGAGTACTAGGTGTCCTGTTAAGGAAAACAATATCACCTAAACTCTAGATATCATCGGTTATTATAATTACCCTTAAATTGAATTAACCTCAACAAATTCATAAGAAGTTGAACTCCAATTAAACTAAAATCTATACCTAAATGCATATGGAATCATAACTTCATTAATATATATAATTATCATGCATTTTTGAGCATTCTGGATTTCTCGATGTTATTGGTGTTTATTCGCTATCGCATTTTCTCTCTAGATTATAAATTGCGCGAGTGAATAATTACGCCTACATGAGTGAACAAGTGGACTTCTACCAAGGCAAGCTTCTCTCTCGCACCATGTTGATCCCAAATTTATGAACTGTAGATTTACAAAATACAAAGGATATCTTGTTGCATGCAATTTTCTAAAAATTATTTGTGATCTGTCTCTAGTTAGTTACAACCTAAACTTGTGGCTTACCTTAAATTGTATCATACACTCAACCTAGGGTAGTCTGTGGTATTATAATATTTAGTTTTAAATTTTTGCTTAGCCATGCAAATCCATAGAATGGTAGTGTTTGACAAGCTTATCTTGTTAAACACGGGAACAACAAATAAATTTAATTTATTTTGATTCCTTATTCAGTTGTTTAAATCGAAATGAATTTAAATCTTGTTTAATAAACTGAATTCAAATCTGGACAAGTGGATGCTAGTGATGGTGCTTTGTGCACGAGATTGGGAAATGTGGATGTCTTGTCTGGATTGATTAAGGACTGAACTCTGACGGCCCAATTCAAGCCCCAACGTACTTCCACACGCAGTGTATGGGCACTGTTTGGTTAAGTAAAGGGTTAATATTATTGAGTTGGATACAGGAGAGTAAGGACATGTGTATTGATTTCATATGGCATAGATGCTTAAGTCTTCGGGCCGTGTCGTATGCCATGTGGAGCTTATATTGATATCAGATGTTCTTAGAAGGGTAAGGGCGTAGATGTGTTACATTGCATGTACGTTCCTTCAGGGCCCCGACTGCGGTGTAATATGTGTGGCTAACACGAGTTTGCATTTAATTGACTGGGTCGGCATTCCCGGTACAACATGTGAGCCCTGTTGAATGTATGCTATCACCGTTTAAGCGGGATTAATCTCACATGGGTCATCCAACTCAATAGTGTTAACTTGTTGAAAATACCAAATCTTAGTTTACCTACCGGCATACCAAAGGCGGTGTGCTACTATCCGGGGCAACGGGCTAACTAAGTCGTGGGTAAAGATGTACACCCTCGCAGGTATAAAACTATTGAATAGCCGTGTCCACGGTCATGGACAACGCTTGGATTGATGTCACCAGATAAATTTTGCTCTAATTTGGTTTTGGGAACTACTTGGCATGATTGGTGTCATGCATTGTTTTGGTAATGGATAGCCATTTTATTAATGTTACTGTTTATGATTTCAATCATTTTGTTAATATTACTGTTTATGTTTATGTCTCATTTATTTACTGTTTTAGTCCAAATTGATTTATTAAACCGCTTTATGAAAATTTAGCAATGTTAGGTTAAGTGGTATTGCTTTTACTTAAAATTGAACCATTATAACCATCCGTTGTTAACCTTATGCATATATCAATTCTAATCCTTTGTATAGGTTCTATCAAACACTTTCTTTTATTAGTTTGTGTAAGTCTTGTTGAGTACCTTTCAGACTCAAAGTGGAAATTGTCCACTTGTTGCAGGTGAAGCCGTTCTAATTAATATTTCAAGTTGAGACGATTGCGTTGGTTCTTCGGCTTTAATCCCAGTCAAGTTGCCCTTGGGTTGTGGCGCTCCACTGGAAAGTTTATTTTCTTATTCTTCTTCTGTTTCTTGTTTACTAAGTGTTTCCGCTGTAAAATTTTACCGTTATGTATATATATGCTAGCTGTGTATGCATACTTTAATCGTACATGCTTGTGATATAATGTTGTAAGGATATGTGTAGGTTAGCCGCTGATTCTGGGAGCTAACATGAGGCACATATCCGGGAACCTGAATGTTGGATTTGTGACTTGTTAAGAATTGTGCTTCTAGTATAATTTTTAATTAAGGACCGGTTGTTCTTGATTAAGACTTATGCTTTAAGTATGATTCTTAATTCGGCATAAATTCCAATATTTCGGGTCCTTACAGTTGAGAAGTTGAGCCTTGCTTTTGGTGTTTCTTGGCTGTTTTTAGAGTCTTTTAGAAGCTTCTAAAGTTGATTTACTCGCTGTTTTGGCTTTCATTTAGGGTGATATTCCATTCCCCTAGTCGATCGCTTTTGCTTCTTTTAAAGGCTTTGTTTTTCGAGTCTAGTTGCTAACCAAAATTTCTTGTAACAGGATGGCCGGACGCACTCGTAGTGGCCAAGGCCAGTCAGCTGGTCCGGACGAGGAGCTTCCTCCTCCTCCGACCATGGCCGAGGTTCTTCTTCAGATCGAGCGCAACCGCGCGGATGACAGGAGAGTTCTACTGGACGCCATCGCTGCAACACCATCGCACTTTCCGAGCTCCGTGATCCGGGCAAGGAACGCCCATCACCGCGTGGAGGACTCGCGGAGTTTCTTCGCACTCAGCCTCCTACCTTTTCCGTGTCCGAGGATCCACTCGATGCGCATTTATTGGCTTGGCCTCGTTGAGCGGAAGCTCAACATAGCGCAGCGCCACGAAAGCACGAGAAGGCGCTGCTTGCATCGCACCACCGGAGGGTGTAGCTTTGTCATGGTGGGAGAATTTTTCGCCATGCAGCCCGTGAGACCACACCGCCTCTTGGGAGGAGTTTCAGACGGCCTTCCGTCGGGCTCACATCCTCGCCGGCTTGATGGAGATCAAGAAGCAGAGTTTCTTGCGCCAAGCAAGGGCGAGCTCACCATGGAGTATGTCTACGAAGTTCAACCATCTAGCTCGTTATGCTCTCGAGGATGTGGCCACCGATATGGCTAAGGTGCCAAGTTCAGCGTGGCTTGTCCGAGGAGTCAAGGACAAGCTATCCATTGTCGACTTTCCGATTTCCAGACATTGGTCGACAAGGCCATCGTCGCCGAAAGCATGCAGCTCGAGAGCTTATGGACTCCGCAAGCGCAAGTGGAGGCCCATAAGTCATCCAGGCTGCTTCTCCTCCCCCGCTTGGGCAGCCTGGGGGTACCACCCATCTTGGCACCCGAGGTTACTCGCCTGTTGCTCGCTCATCGCAGCCGTGTCTCACCACGCACTGCGAAGTTAGCAGAGCGCCCCGCAACCCAACCCACCGGGGTCACGTGCTTCTCTTGCAACGTAAGGGGCATTATGCGAACCAATGCCCTAAGAAGACAGAGCAGCCTCATCCTAATGGAGGACGCGGGCCGAGGTGGTGCATCTCAGACGTAAGATCGTCCCAGCTACCCAAGGCGTGGGTAGTGGTCGCTAACGCCGCCACCGCAGAGGAGGCTCAGAGGCACCCGACGTCGTGCTAGGTACACTTTTCGTTAACTCTCACCCTGCTATCGTCTTGTTTGATTCAGAGCATCTCATTCCTTTGTTTTCGAAGTCTTTTCTTTGCTGTTGGAGAGCTTCTTTTCTCTCCATTGTCGGTCCCGCTTACTCATTCGCTTCTCCTGGTTCGGAGTTGAGAGTGAATCCGAGTGTAGGGATGTTCCTATCGAGATCGAAGGGTAGGGTTCTTAGCAAACCTTATCCTTCTCCATTCAATGAGTCTTGACGTGATTCTTGGCATGGATTGGTTGTCCCAAAGACATGGGGCAAATCGATTGCGCCAGAAGCTCATCTCTATCTAGTCCTCCCATGAAAGCGGTGTTCGCTTTTGTCGGTCGCTAGGTCCGTGATCTCTTCGCGGAAGCGAAGCCCGCTCTAGATATTAGCGAAGTCCCAACAGTTTGTGACTTCGTTGATGTCTTTCCCGTAGATCTTCCAGGATGCCACCCGCTCGAGACCTCGAGTTTGTCATTGAGTTGGCTCCTGCATCGCCCCTATCTCAAAGAGGCCTTATCGGATGCCACCGAACGAGTTGGTGGAATTGAAGAAGCGCTAAGTGAGCTGCAAGAGAAGGGTTTCATCCGCCTCTAACTCATCTCCTTGGGGTTGTCCAAGAATCTTCGAAAGAAGAAGGCGGTACTTACTAGCATGATAAGCGTTGATTACCGCCCACTTAATGAAGTGACGGTAAAAACAAGTATCCATTGCCCCGCATTGATGATCTCTTCGATCAATTAACTGGAGCTCGAGTTTTCTCCAAGATTGATTTGAGAGTGGGATATCATCAAGTTCGGATTCGACCTGAGGATATTCCAAAGACAGCGTTCTCTACTCGCTACGGCTTGTACGAGTACACCGTCATGTCTTTCAGCTTAACCAATGCTCCTGCCTTGTTCATGAACCTCATGAATTCGGTATTCATGGAGTATTTGGATAAGTTTGTCGTGGTCTTCATCGATGATATCCTGATCTATTCCAAGACCGATGAGGAACACGCCGAGCATCTGAAGCTTGTGTTAGGCAAGCTGCGTGAGCACTAGCTGTACGCGAAGTTCAGCAAGTGTGCATTCTGGTTGAAGGAAGTGTCTTTCTTAGGCCACGTTCTTTCAGCAGGAGGCGTAGCCGTTGACCCTAGCAAGGTCAGCGATGTTCTTTCATGGAGTCAGCCTGCTTCGGTCACCGATGTACGGAGTTTTCTCGGTTTAGCGGGATATTATCGTCGCTTTATCGAGAACTTCTCCAAGATCGCGAAGCCGATGACGGAGTTGCTCAAGAAGGACAAGAAGTTCGTGTGGTCCGCTGAGTGTGAGGGAAGTTTCCAAATACTCAAAAAGCGTTTGACCACCGCTCTCGTTCTTGTTCTTCCCGATATCCATCGAAGCTTCGATATTTATTGCGATGCTTCTCGTCGAGGCCTCGGTTGTGTCCTTATGCAAGAAGGCAAGGTAGTGGCCTATGCATCAAGGCAATTGAGACCTCATGAGCTCAACTATCCTACCCATGATTTGGAGTTGGCTGCTGTGATTCATGCACTTAAGATTTGGCGACATTACCTAATAGGTAATCGCTAGAGGTGTATTCGATCACAAAAGCTTAAAGTACTTGTTCACACACGGCCGACCTGAACCTCGTGCAAAGGAGATGGTTGGAGTTGATCAAGGACTATGATATGGGTATTCACTACCATCCGGGCAAGGCTAATGTCGATTGTTGACGCGCTTTAGTCGCAAAGCGCATTGCAATGCCTTGTTGCCCAGGAGCTTCAAACCGCTCTTTTCCGAAGAATTTCAGCGCCTCAACTTGAGTTTAGTTGAGCATGGTTCTCTCATTGCCTTGGTTGTGCAACCAACCTTGGTGGATCGGATCAAATCCGCCAAGAGTCGGATGTTGGAGTGAGCCACATTAAGGCAAATGTCAAGAACGGAACAACCAAGTGCTTTTCTCGAGGATGAGCATGGTGTTGTGAGGTTCGCAACGCCTTGTGGTTCCAAAGGACATGGAATTGCGAATTTGATCCTCCGCGAAGTCCATGATTCGCTTTTATCCATTCATCCCGGCCACAAAGATGTATCAAGATCTCCGCCAGAGATTTTGGTGGACCCGAATGAAGAGGGAGATTACGGTTCGTTGTCGAAAGTGCGACGTGTGTCGTCGCAGCGTAAGGCCGAAAGCATCGGCGTCCCGCAGATCGCTTCACCTTTTGCCGGTTCTCGAGTGGAAGTGGGATTCGATCGGAATGGATTTCATCACCGGTCTACCCACGTCCCCGAAGAAGAATGATGCCATTTGGGTCGTCATCGATCGATTGACTAATGTAACATCCCAAATGTATAATTAGGGTTAATCAAGTATAATTATA
The DNA here is from genome assembly GCA_036346405.1 of Phyllostachys edulis. Taxonomy (NCBI): domain Eukaryota; kingdom Viridiplantae; phylum Streptophyta; class Magnoliopsida; order Poales; family Poaceae; genus Phyllostachys; species Phyllostachys edulis. Next base: position 59,188,236 of record CM070550.1, read on the forward strand.
TGTGTAGAAATTAAAACTTTTTCTCACATCTTGAAAAACCCTAAAATCTCATGTGATTTTTGTCCAAGAGTTGTGTAATCCAAAAACACAAAGCTCTTGTTGACCAAAAATCAAACTCATTCTCCAATTATCTTAAATCTTGTGTCAAACATTTGGAATATATTTTCTTGGTCCCAAAACTGATATGGGACCCTCTCAAAAATATCATGAGTTATAACACTTGTTGATAATTTTTGGAGGCAAAACAATCCTTTAAACAACCTTCATGAATTTCCTGAGAAAATGCATTGCATAATAACCTCTGGAAATTTTATGCAAGGTTGGTCTCATTGTCAGCAAGCTCCAGTTAAAATTTCATCAAATTTGGAGTTCATTTTCTATCTCAAATAATTCTGCTAAGTTTCAGCTGTTAAAAACTAAATTTTAAAGCCTACACTGTTCCTAGGGCTAGCCATGTTCAAGTTGGTCCAGCCCAACCAGGTCTGCACCTCAGCAGACCTCATCTCCACTTGATCAAGTCGCAGCCTGCTGGATTTACATCCAACCGCCACGACCTCCTCCATGGTCAACACCGCGAGGACCTCCCACCTCATGAGGTCATTGCCGTTGGATCCGTGATCAACGGTCATGACCTCCTCGTGTTAAACCTCAAAGACCTCCTCGAGTTGTTAAACCATCGCAATGAGGTCATCCCATTTGTTGAGGTCGAGCCGTTGGATCAAATCCAATGCCCACGACCTCCTCCTCAACATACTCGGTCAGTCATCCCATTCTGCGTGAGGTCATAGCCCTTGGATCCAAGATCCATGGCCCCGACCTCCTCCTCTCAACCTAAACTAAACAAACCTCCCACCTAACCTAGGTCGAGCCATTGGATCAAATCCAACACTCACGACCTCCTGCGCTATCAAGCACTCACAACCTCCCCATCTTTTGTTGTGCATCGTTAGATTTAAAATCTACGGTCACGACCTCCTTTTTGTCTCATGCGCACAGACCTCCCTCAACAAGACGTGAGATCGTAGCCCTTAGATCTAAATCTAAAGGCCATGACCTCCCTTGTGCGTTGCAAGCTCAGACCTCCACCTCCTTTGATCGAACCCTTAGATCTAAATCTAGCGGTCCCGACCTCCCTTGCTGCTGCGCATCATATCGACCTCCCGGTCATTGTGTGCCCTTGGATTTAAATCCAAAGGCCATGACCTCCCTCATGTCTTTTTGATCGCGTGCGTTAAGTCCTCACCGGAGGTCCGCGACTGCTGGATGGAGATCCAACGCTTTGGACCTCTGTCCCTTTTCCTCACGTGAGTTTTCGCGATTAATGAAATCGGAGGGCCACGACCTCCCATCCTTGATCGTGTGGTGGGACCTCCTCCCACCACTTAAAGCATAACGGTTCAAAATTGATCCGATGGTTAGGACCTCCCGGGTCTTATCCAACGGTCATAAGGACCTCCTGTTCTTCTCCTTCCTCCGGCGCGCATGCGTGTTCTCGAGCGGGAGTTAATGTCCACTTGTCCTTTGTGTCCTTTCAATGACTCTTTGTCGACCAAGATTTAATGCAGTCACTTTTCCGCTTATCAGTCAAGACACCGCCCCTTGTCAACCTTTATGTCTTGTCCACCCATGGACCAACCCGTGGGCTAAGCTCACCATGGAGCTTAGCCCCAGCTCAAAACCTTCTCTCGGGCTATAAAGTATCCTTTGGGAGCCTCCTTGGCTTCCTTTACACCCAATTGATCTCGGCCTTGCACTTGTGCGTGGTGAGCTCCTCCTCACTCACTCCTCACCGGTGGTCGCCATTGTTGAGTCCTTGAGCTCCTCGGTGGCACAAGAAGATCCAATGGCTTCCTTTTCAAACCCTTGTTCGCTTTTGCTCCCAACACCTCTTGGAAGTTATCCCCGACTTAGTTGTTTGGGCACTTTTCAGAGGAGGACAAAGCTGAAGCTGGAGCTGGTGTCTTGGGCGGTGAAGCTTCACTTGTCTTCCCCAACACCGGCCATCACCTCCACGACCTCCCCAGCACCTTAGGACCTCCGGGTACCTCCTGTTAGTCCTTTAGTTGCTGGCACCCGCATGAATGATTTTGCGGAGCTTTCTTGGCACAAGCTTGAATGTTGCTTGAGTTGCTTTTTGCATTTTCGTGTTTGGCCGTCTTTGGTCATTTGCCCTCTCGCTCGCCGGCGTTCAAAGCCGCCGTCATTGCCGAGGAGGTCCACTGGGCGCGCAACGTTATTGTGCACTCGGTGGTATTATTGACCTCACCGGCGAGCTCTACATCGCCGGCGAGATCACTTCTTCACGCCGGGATTTTGTCGGACGCCCCGGCGTGTCATTGTCGTTTTAGGACATAAATTCACCGCTTTAAATGCCCAATCATCGCAATCATTGGTGTCTTAACCGCCATTAACCCCTGCCCCTTTGCGCATTAAAACCCTCGCACGCGGACCTCCTCGTGGTCCCGCGCATTTATCTCATGTCCAAAGCTCTTGGCGTTGGAGTGCAGGACGCCCGGACCTCCTCCGAGGAGATCTGGAGCGCCCAAGACCTCCCTTGCGCAATCGTGGCCGTCCTGACCTCCACGGAGGTCTGTGGACGTTAGGACCTCCCTTAGGACCTCCCTAGGTTATCTCGGCTGCTCATGACCTCCCGGGTAGATCTTGACCGTCAAGGTCCTCCCTGACGATCTGAACCATCGAGGACCTCCTTGGAACATCTGGACCGCCCAGACCTCCCCGTGAGGTCTTGACGATGCAGATCTTCCTTGGGGAGATCTTGATAGTTTAGATCTTCCTTGGAAGATCTCACCGCTGAGGACCTCCCTTTAGATCTGGTCCGCTCGGACCTCCTTCCATGTTGTGGTCCGTTGGATTTCCCATCTACGGCCACGACCTCCCCTCACCTCAAGCATGTGAGTTGCTAAGAGGTCCGGACCTCTGGACTTTCACGCTTGGCGTGTGTGATGTTCTCCTGGAGATCTTGAGCCATTGGATTTAAGATCGGTGGCTCACGTCCTCCCATACCCTTGTGAGTTTTAGGAATTCCAATGAGGTCTTAGTTAAAACTGAAATAAGGTATAGACTTTAGAATTTCGTATCTCTTTCATTTTAATTCCAAATGAGGTCATTCAAATTGTGTTAGCTCTGTCTTGAACTTGACTTTAATCCAAAAATGATTGTAAGTTGAGTTCAGCTCCAGAGCACAGTTTGCCATTAGATTTTAAAACCAACTTTAAAATGTGCACTTAAATCAATGCTTAACTTGTAAAATACATAACTAATGCTCTATAGACTATTTTTGGGTGAGACCAACTTTGTTGGTTTCCTCTCTTAGTGAACTCACTGTGAACATTAGTTTTGAGCATGTTGCTGTTAGGAAATTGAGGACTTGTGCATTATAATTTTGTTCAAGTTCTTGTTTTTGAAAATTTGTAGAGAGTGCAATATAGCTCCAAATGAGATGAACTCAATTGTGTTATTCATCTCATGAGGTGCTGGTTTTACAGTAAAAATTTCAGCTTCACTTCTATTCTAGAAAATTTAGCGATGAACAGTAGCATATTTCTAATTAATAGGCTGAGCAGAATTGTTTTGCTCATATCTTTTGCATTGAGAATCCAAATTAATTGGTTCTTGTTGCAATATTTCCTAGAAATCACCCTCTTGCTGCTGTAGAAAATTCAGAGAATTTGGAGTTCGTTTGTTGTGCTGTCTTTGTTGTGTTTCGTCGTTCTTATCGGTTCTTTCTCGCTTTTCCGTTAGGCTTCGACATTTGTGGTGATCCCGAGAGTGACCCTCCGCAACAAAGTGACCACCAGCAACAAGGCAAGCAGTTTGACCATTTCCATCATTGTCCCATTACTTTAAAGCTTAATATATTGTTTTAATTCTATGTATGCATGCTACTTTGTGTTAAATGTCGCTAGCGAGCCTATAGTTGCATGATCTGTAGGAATTGTTTATCCTCTACTACCATGAGCCTAGGTTATTTGCTGTGGTGGGAGCTCGTTGGATGAGCTCTTATCACTTAGTAGTTTCGATGTAAATTGCTTAGACATGCCTAGTTATCGGTAGAAATGGGCGATCATCGACTTAGTCGATGGTCTTGATCACTCAAAAATGATTATTACTCCTATATGTCCAGCACTTGTGCTTTGATTAATTTGTAAAATCAAAAACTGAAAATAAAAGATTGATTTAGACTTGGGCATATTGGATGGATGGTGCGGTTTTTGGATGTGGTGGTATGCCTGGGTCCCTAAGGACCGAGTACTTGGGTCACTAAGCCAAGCGATTTCGCGTACTAACCACGCGAGGGGCATATGGAACCCCTCTTGACTAAGTACTCTAGGAGGTGTTAATTATGAGCGAGCTCGGTTGGTGTGTTTTAAAAAAAAAACAAATGTATATGTATAGTGTGGGAGGGAGCATTAGCTTCCGGAAGGTTGTGATGTCTCCTTCTCCCCGTGGGTTGTGCAGCTCGTAATTAGCATTCATCCTTTGGAAAGGTCTCAGAGGACTTAGTTGCACAAAGACACCTTCTAAGTGTGCGTAAAGGAAAGGCGGTCTCGACGTGTGGGAGTGCAGTGGTACACCTGCAGGATAAAACTATTCAATAGCCTCGCCCTAGGTTATGGACATGCTTGGTAAGGTCGTTCAAGACTAGACTACAACCTTTAATTAAAACTTGACATGGTTGGTATGAACGGGAGTTCATGCTATTGTTGTGGTGACTTGGGTTAGTCACTTCCGAGATTGTTCTTGTTGTTGTTATTATGTTATTATCTCGTTGTTACTTCAACATTTAAAAATGCTTTGTCAAATTGCCTTCAATCTATTATGTTATTGCAAATAAATGTTGCTTTATGCTAAAATGAGTCCAAAGCCTCATCCACTTAAATAAAGCTTGCATGTAGCTATTTATAGCTCTGTTATCTCACACGTAAGTCTTGCGGAGTACTTTATGTACTCATCGCCTGGTTGTGGCAATTTTTGTGGCTTTTGTTGCAGAGGAAGAAGGAGAGCTCCAAGAGCCTCTCTTTGTGCTACGTGTTGCGCTTTCTTCGACGACTAGCTTGGCGGTCGGTCGATGCCTAGGGGTTAAGGCACACCGATTGGTTTTGTGTTATAGCCATCTTTATGGCACTTTTGCTTCATTGTTATCTTTGTAGATTTATTGCTATTTGGCCTAAGGGCCTCTCTTTTGTAATATCTATTCCATATTAATGTTAACTTCGGTTTGTTGCTTATGTTCTATGTGTTGTATGGAATTGATATATTCTTTTGTTGTGAGGTATGTATAACGCATTCGGGAAGTATACATCTCTCGAGACCGGGGTTTATTTGGTTGATAATACTAGGGTCAATCGGATGACTAAGTATTATGAGCCTAATAAACGTCGGGTCTCACAACTAAGGTGGCACATTTCCTTCCGTCACAAGACCGACCTTCGTAGGTCTTTTGCGGAACTCTACGTCGCCTCAAGATCGTGAGTTTGCACGTGTGTGTCAAGACGATTGTGTCGGATCGTGGATCCTTTTCACGCCTCGTTTTGGCATAGCTTGCAAGAGGCTATGGGAACCCGTTTACCTTTAGCACGGCATTTCACCTCAAACCGATGGTCGACCGAGAGGGTCAACCAAGTTTTGGAAGACATGCTTCGTGCTTGTGTCCTTTCATATGGGAAGCATTGGGAGAAATGCTTGCCATTCGCCGAGCTTTCTTATAACAATGTTTTCAAAGCGGTCTCAAGATAGCACCTTTCGAGGCCTTGTACGGAGAAAGTGTAGAACCCCGTTGAACTGGTCGAGACCGTGAAAGACCTCTCTTTGGCCCGGACTCAATCAATGAGGCCGAGCGCCAAGTCCATTTTATTCGTGGCGTTGCGCACACTCAATCCAGCAAAAGAGCTATGCGGATCACCGTCGACGTGAGTTGCATTTTGAGCCTAATGACTTTGTTTATCTCAAAGTCTCTCCTTTGAAGGGCCATCAACGTTTCGGCGTCAAGGGCAAGTTGGCTCCTCGATATGTCGGTCCCTACCGCGTTATCGAGAAGAAGGGAGCTGTTGCCTATAAGTTGGAATTGCCAGCTACACTTGAGGGGGTACATGATGTTTTCCATGTGTCCCAGCTTAAGAAGTGCCTCCGTGTTCCAACTGAGGAAGCTCCGTTGGAAACTCTCGATGTCCAGGAAGATTTGACCTATCGCGAGCACCCTGTTCGCATACTCGATGAGTCTGAACGAAGGACAAGGAATAAGACCATCAAGTTCCTTAAAGTTCGTTGGTCGAACCATTTCGAGGATGAGGCTACTTGGGAAAGAGAAGATCGCCTCAAGGCGGACTATCCATCTTTCTTTACTGAAGTTAGCCAAATCTCGGGACGAGATTTTTGTTAGGGGGGGGGAGATTTTGTAACATCCCAACTGTATAAACAGGGTTTGTTCAAGTATAATTATATGTGTAGAAATTAAAACTTTTTCTCACATCTTGAAAACCCCTAATCTCTCATGTAATTCTTGTCCAAGAGTTGTGTAATCCAAAAACACAAGCTCTTGTTGACCAAAGTCAAGTTCCTTTTTCCAATTGTCACAAATCTTGTGCCAAACATTTGGAAAACCTTTTTCCTTGGTCCTAAAACTGAGGTGGGACCCCTCTGAAAAATATCACAAGTTGTAAAACTTGTTTGATAAATTTTGGAGGTAAACCAAGTCCTTGAACAACCTTCATGAATTTCCTGAGAAAAATGCATTGCATAATAACCTCTAGAAATTTTATGCAAGGTTAATCTCATTGTCAGCAAGCTCTAGTTAAAATTGTATAATTTTTGGAGTTGTTTTGCTATCCCAAACAATGTTTCAAAGTCTCAGCTGTTTTATAACTCATTTCAACATGCACTTTGTTGCTTGGCCGAGCCACCTTTTCATTTTGGGTTGAACCCAACCAAGTCCGGCTCAACAGACCTCCATTTCATTTGTTGAGGTCGAGTCGTTGGATTCAAATCCACTGACCACGACCTCCTCCTAAACCATCACCGCCAGACCTCCCCACCTCATCAGGTCTTGGCCATTTGGATCAAAATCCACGGCCACGACCTCTCCTTCAATTATCTAGCCAGTCCTCCCACCTTGTTGAGGTCGTAGCCGTTGGATTCAATCCAAAGGCCACGACCTCCTCCTCAAACATTCACAGTGAGGTCCTCCCACCTACTTGAGGTCACAGCCCTTGGATCAAAGATCCATGGCCATGACCTCCCCTCTCTGTCAAAATCCTTCAGACCTCCCACCTTGTTGAGGTCGTAGCCGTTGGATTCAGATCCAAAGGCCACGACCTCCGCTGCAATTCATCGCAGCCCAGGACCTCCCCCATCTCGTGTTGTGCACCGTTGGATTTAAAATCCACGGTCACGACCTCCTCCTACCTCGCGGCATCGATCCTCCTCACAAGACGTGAGGTCGTGAGTCTTGGATTTAAATCCAAAGGCCATGACCTCCCCTCGTGTTCTCAAGTTCATGTGCGGTTAAGACCTCACAGAGGTCCGCACTGCTGGATTGAGATCCAACGCTTTGGACCTCTGTCCCATTTTCCCACGCAGCGCATACACATTAAGGAAATCGTGAGGCCATGACCTCCCCATCCTTGATCGTGTGGTGGGACCTCCTCCCATCATTTAGGCGTAACGGTTCAAAAATTACATCCGAGGGTCAGACCTCCCCATCCACTCGATCCAACGGTGGATGTGAGGTCTGTTCTTCTTCTACCTTGGGCACGCGTGCAGCCGTGGCGATGGGCAAAGTCGAGCCTGTCATTTCCAACGGCTCGCCTCGCAAGCATTAAATGCATGTCGCCCTTTTCGCACCTAGGCCACGCCTGCCTCAACCTACCTCGCCCCATCAATCGTGTCCAAGCTCAGACCTCCCATGGACCTCCCCATGGGCTAAGCTCACCATGAGCTTAACCCATGGTGCAGACCTCTGTGCCATTGGTATAAGTTCCTCGAGCTCCCCTTTGGCTTCTTTTACACACTTGAGCTTGCCATGCCCGTGCTTGGCTAAGCTCCTACCTCCACCGACCTCCCTCTTGCATTGGTTGTCGAGAAGCTTGGAGCCCTTGGTGAAGGCTTGCTCCAAAGTGGCTCCCTCTCAACATCTTGCTCAATTAAGCTCCCCAAAATCTCTCGAGTTGAACCTAACTCATTGTTAGGTTGACCTTTTCAGAGGGGCTAGTGGAGCTTGAAGCTTGGAGTTGAGCTGGGACATGAAGCAAGCAGAGCTTCCCATCATCTCAAAGTCAGGCCATCGCCATCCTCGACCTCCCAAGATCGTTAGGACCTCCTGTACTCCTCGATAGTCCTAGGCGCTGGGCACCGTGATGTATGATGTCGCGGAGCTTTTGTTTGGGCACCCGCTTGAATGTCGCCATGAGCTTTTCTTTTCAAACACGTCTTTTGGCCGTCCTTGTCGTCGTGGTCATCTCCGCTCGCCCGGCGTTTAGGCCGCCGCCGCCGAGTGATGATCGGTGTGTGCGAACGCTATTGCGCACACATTGGTGCCATTAATTTGTCTTGGCGAGGTCCGCATCGCCGCATTGGCCACGTCTTTGCGGGGAAGGTTTTGTCGGAACGGGACGTCCAGCGCGTGCCGTTAAGACAGAGATCCTCCCCCTTCAATGTGCTAATCATTGGCCAATCTCATTAATCATTGGTTTCGCCATTACCGCTCTTAACCCTGTCCCCTTTTGCGCGCATTTAAGATCCCTTTGCGCGGACCTCTTTGTTATCCCGCGCGCATTAACTATGTGTCCGTGCGCAGCGTTAGCAGCGTGGTCGCGAGCTCTGGGACGTCCATGACCTCCTCTGAGGAGATCTGGAGCGTCCAAGACCTCCCCTTGCGATCGTGGCCGTCCAAACCTCCCTGGAGGTCTGTGATGTTTAGACCTCTGCGTGGACCTCCTCGAGGTCATCTCTGCCGCTTATGTCCTCCCTGTGTTGATCGCAGCCTGCTGAGGACCTCCCTCCGTGTTGTGGCCCGTTGGATGTGCCATCAACGGCCACGACCTCCCTCACTCGCACATGCTGGCTGCTAGGAGGTCCATGACCTCTGGACCTCTTGAGCACGTGTGTCTTTGTTCACTGGGAGGTCTCGAGCCGTTAGATCTAAGATCTGTGGCTCACGCCCTCCCTTGTATTTCTGGTTTTAGAACTTCAAGTGAACTGTTATTTTAGCCAACTGAAAAAGGTAATAACTTCAAAATTTCATAACTAATTCATTCTAAATCCAAATGAGGTCATTCAAACTGTGTTCGCTCTGTCTTGAACTTGACTTTAATCCAAAAATGATTGTAAGTTGAGTTCAGCTCCAGAGCACAGTTTTGCCATTAGATTTTAAAACTCACTTTAAATATACACTCAAATTAAAGCTTAACTTGTAAAATACATAACTAATGCTCTGTAGATTATTTTTGAGTGAGACCAACTTTGTTGGTTTCCTCTATTAATGAACTCACTGTGAAAATTAGGTTTGAGCATGTTGCTATTATAAAAATGAGGACTTGTGCATTATAATTTTGTTCAAGTTCTTGTTTTTGAAAAATTGTAGAAAGTGCATAATAGCTCCAAATGAGGTGAACTCAATTGTGTTATTCATCTCATGAGGTGCTGGTTTTACAGTAAAAATCTCAGTATCACCACCATTCTAGAAAATGTTGCCTCATAATTAAATTAGTGAATAGTGCAGTTTGGTGTTTTTAGGGGCTGAGCAGAATTGTTTTGCTCATAACTTTTGCATTGAGAATCCAAATCAATTGGTTCTTGTTGCAAAATTCCCTAAAAATCATCCTCCTGCTGCTGTAGAAAATTCAGAGTATTTGGAGTTCGTTTGCTGTGCTGTCCTTGTTTACTTTCGTCGTTCTTATCGGTTCTTTATCGCTTTTCCGTTAGGTTTCGACATTTGTGGTAATCCCGAGAGTGACCCTCTGCCACAACTTGAGCAACAGCAACAAGGCAAGCAGTTTGATCATATCCCCTCTAACGTCCCATTACTTTAAAGGTTAATATATTGTTTTACTTCTATGTATGCATGCTACTTTGTGTTAAATGTCGCTAGTAATCCTATAGTTGCATAATCTGTAGGAGTTGTTTATCCTCTACTACCAATGAGCCTAGGTTATTTGTTGTGGTTTGAGCTCGTTGGATGAGCTCTTATCACTTAGTAGTTGCGTTTTCTCTGCTTAGACATGCTTAGTAACGGTAGTAATGGGCGATCATCGACTTAGTCGATGGTCTTGATCACTCAAAACTGATTATTACTCCTATATGTCCAGCACTTGTGCTTTGATTAATTTGTAAAATCAAAAACTGAAAATAAAAGATTGATTTAGACTTGGGCATATTGGATGGATGGTGCGGTTTTTGGAATGTGGTGGTATGCCCGGGTCCCTAAGGACCGAGTTACTTGGGTCACTAAGCCAAGCGCTTTTGCGTGCTAACCACACGAGGGGGATATGAGACCCCTCTTGACTAAGTACTTTGGAAGGTGTTAATTATGAGCTGGTCGGTGGGTATGTTTTAATAATGTGTGTGTGTGGTGTTGGGAGGGAGCATTAGCAGACCGGTTAGGCTGTCTAATGTGTCCTTTTCCCCGTGGGAAGCGGCTCGTAATTAGCATCGTCCATTGGAAATGTCTCGTAGAACTTAGCCGTGCCGGCATACCAAAGGTAGTGTGCATAAAGGAAAGGCGGTCGGCGTGTGGGTACATTGGTACACCCCCGCAGGTTAAAACTATTCAATAGCCTCGCCCTAGGTTATGGACATGCTTGGTAAGGTCGTTCAAGAACTAGTCTCAACCATTTAATTAAAACTTGATGGGTTGGTATGAATGGATGTTCATGCTATTGTTGTGGTGACTTGGGTTAGTCACTTCCGTGTTGATCTTGTTGTTGTTACTATGTTATTAATCTCGTTGTTATTTCAACAATTAAAATGCTTTGCCAAATTGCCTTCAATCTATTATGTTATTGCAAATGAAACTTGCTTTATGCTAAAATGAGTCCAAAGCCTCATCCACTTAAATAAAGCTTGCATGTAGCTATTTATAGTTCTGTTATCTCACACGTAAGTCTTGCAGAGTACTTTATGTACTCATCTGCCCGTGGTTGTGGTATTTTTTTTGTGGCTTTTGTTGCAGAGGAAGAAGGTGAGCTCCAAGAGCCTCACTTTTGTGCTATGTGTTGCAGCTTCTTCGACGACTAGCTTGGCGGTCCGATCAGATGCCTAGGGGTTAAGGCACACTGATTGGCTTTGTGTTATAGCCATCTTTATGGCACTTTTGCTTCCGCTGTTATTCTTAGTAGTACTTGTTGTTATTTGGCCAGAAGGCCCCTCTTTTGTAATAACCTATTCCTTATTAATATTAACTTCTGGTTTGTTGCTTATGTACTATGTGTTGTATGGAATTGATACATTCTTTTGTTGTGAGGTATGTATACTGCATTCTGGGGAGTATACATCTCTCGAGACTAGGTTTATTTGGTTGATAATACTAGGGTCAATTGGATGACTAAGTATTATGAGCTTAATAAATCCGGGTGCTCACAAAAGTTGGTATCAGAGCCGTTCTGATCATAGTAACGCAAGCTTGGTCGTCTTTAGGATATTTTGAAAACCTAATTTCAAAGTGTCAAATGAGTTTTGAAAGCTTAAGAAAATTCTCAGATTTTACTCCTCATCTATCTTAGCTTTCTCTTCTCATCTCACTCTAATTTGAGTTTTAAAAGATGTTTTCCTCTCTTCCCTTCTACAAAATAGTTGTTATCGATTAATTGGGTTTTGGATAACTTATGAGAGTCCTAAATTTGAAATCTTGGCTGCCTTTTGGTGAAGAATAGAAGTGTTTGGAGCCAAATACAAATCTGGAATTTTGGACAGCCAACAAGTATTTCAGGGCAGCAAGCACAAGTCCGAATTAGGGTAGAAAATGAGAGGTTAAATCAACTAAAATTTGTGGGAATAAAAGGGTAAGATGTGATACTAGTTAGCTAAGTATCTAACACTTATTTCGCTGCATTAACCTTGCTCTCTAATAGTTTTAGATCTCATCTTACAATCTGATTTTTAATCTTCTCGATCAATTACTCGCTCATTCAATACGGGTTAGTTGAGTTGAGAAGTTGAGCCTTGCTTTTGGTGTTTCTTGGCTGTTTTAGAGTCTTTTAGAAGCTTCTAAAGTTGATTTACTCGCTGTTTTGGCTTTCGCTTAGGGTGATATTCCATTCCCTAGTCGATCGCTTTTGCTTCTTTTAAAGGCTTTGCTTTTCGAGTCTAGTTGCTAACCAAAATTTCTTGTAACAGATGGCCGGACCTTTTCAGAGCGGCCAAGGCGACCACCGTCCGAACGAGGAGCTTCCTCCTCCCGACCATGGCCGAGGTTCTTCTTCAGATCGAAGCGCAACTGCGCGGATGACAGAGAGTTCTATCGACGCCATCGCGCAACACCACCGCACTTTCCGGAGCTCCGTGATCCGGGCAAGGAACGCCCATCACCGCGTGGAGGACTCGCGGAGTTTCTTCGTACTCAGCCCCTACCTTTTCCGGTCGAGGACCCGCTCGATGCACGATTGGCCTTGCGGTTGAGCGGAAGCTCAAGATAGCGCATGCGAGAGCACGAGAAGGCGCTGTTTGCATCGCACCGTTGGAGGGTGCAGCTTTGTCATGGTGGGAGAATTTTCTCGCCATGCAGCCCGTAGACCACACCGTCTCTTGGGAGGAGTTTCAGTCATGCCTTCCGTCGGGCTCACATCCCCGCCGGCTTGATGGAGATCAAGAAGTGAGTTTCTTGCGCTCAAGCAAGGGCATAGCTCACCATGGAGTATGTCTACGAGTTCAACCATCTAGCTCGTTATGCTCCCCGAGGATGTGGCCACCGATATGGCTAAGGTGCCAAGTTCAGCGTGGCTTGTCCGAGGAGTCAAGGACAAGCTATCCATTGTCGACTTTCCGATTTCCGGACCTTGGTCGACAAGGCCATCGTCACGAGCATGCGGCTCGAGAGCTTATGGACTCCGCAAGCGCAAGTGGGAGGCCCATAAGTCATCCAGGTCGATTCCTCCGCCCCGCTTGAGGCGGTCTCAGGGTACGCCCGACCATCGGCACCCCGAGGTTACCTACCCTGTTCTCGTTCATCGCAGCCGTGTCTCGACCACGTGCACTGCGAAGTCACAGAGGCCCTCGCAACCCATTGCCGGTCACATGCTTCTCTTGCAACGAAGGGCATTATGCGAACCAATGCCCTAAGAAGACAGAGCAGCCCTCATCCTAATGGAGGACGCGGGCCAGAGGTGGTGCATCTCAGACCGAAGATCGCCCCGCTACCCAAGGCGTGGGTAGTGGTCGCGTCAACGCCGTCACCGCAGAGGAGGCTCAGAGGCACCCGACGCCGTGCTAGGTACACTTTCGTTAACTCTCACCTGCTACTATCTTGTTTGATTCAGAGCATCTCATTCCTTTGTTTTCGAAGTCTTTTGCCGCTGTTGGAGAGCTTCTTTTCTCTCCATTGTCGGTCCCGCTTACTCATTCGCTCTCCTGGTTCGGAGTTGAGAGCTGAATCCGAGTGTAGGGATGTTCCTATCGAGATCGAAGGGGTAGGGTTCTTAGCAAACCTTATCCTTCTCCATTCAGCGAGTCTTGACGTGATTCTTGGCATGGATTGGTTGTCCCAGCACATGGGGCAAATCGATTGCGCCAGGAAGCTCATCTCTCTATCTAGTCCCTCCGGCGAGCAGGTTCGCTTTTCGCCGAAGCTGCTAGGTCCGCATCTCTTCGCGCTTGAAGCGAAGCCCGCTCTAGATATTAGCGAAGTCCCAACAGTTTGTGACTTCATTGATGTCTTTCCCGCAGATCTTCTAGGATGCCACCCGCTCGAGACCTCGAGTTTGTCATTGAGTTGGCTCCTGCATCGCCCCTATCTCAAAGAGGCCTTATCGGATGCCACCGAACGAGTTGGTGGAATTGAAGAAGCGATTAATGAGCTGCAAGAGAAGGGTTTCATCCGCCTAGCTCATCTCCTTGGGGTTGTCCAAGAATCTTCGTAAAGAAGAAGGGCGGTACTTTGATATGCGTTGATTACCGCCCACTTAATGAAGTGATGTAAAGAACAAGTATCCATTGCCCGCATTGATGATCTCTTCGATCAATTAACTGGAGCTCGAGTTTTCTCCAAGATTGATTTGAGAGTGGGATATCATCGGGTTCGGATTCGACCGAGGATATTCCAAAGACGGCGTTTCTACTCGCCACGGCTTGTACGAGTACACCGTCATGTCTTTCGCTTAACCAATGCTCTCGCCTTTGTTCATGAACCTCATGAATTCGGTATTCATGGAGTATTTGGATAAGTTTGTCATGGTATTCATCGATGATATCCTGATCTATTCCAAGACCGATGAGGAACACGCCGAGCATCTGAAGCTTGTGTTAGGCAAGCTGTGTGAGCACCACCAGACGCCAAGTTCAACAAGTGTGCATTCCGTTGAAGGAAGTGTCTTTCTTAGGCCACGTTCTTTCGGCAGAGGCGAGCCGTTGACCCTAGCAAGGTCAGCGATGTTCTTTCATGGAGTCACCGCCGGTCACCGATGTACGGAGTTTTCTCGGTTTAGCGGGATATTATCGCCGCTTTATCGAGAACTTCTCCAAGATCATGGCCGATGACGGAGTTGCTCAAGAAGGACAAGAAGTTCGTGTGGTCCGCTGAGTGTGAGGAAGTTTCCAAATACTCAAAAAGCGTTTGACCACCGCTCCCATTCTCGTTCTTCCCGATATCCATCGAAGCTTCGATATTTATTGCGATGCTTCTCGTCGAGGCCTCGGTTGTGTCCTTATGCAAGAAGGCAAGGTAGTGGCCTATGCATCAAGGCAATTGAGACCTCATGAGCTCAACTATCCTACCCATGATTTGGAGTTGGCTGCTGTGATTCATGCACTTAAGATTTGGCGACATTACCTAATAGGTAATCGTTGTGAGGTGTATTCGGATCACAAAAGCTTAAAGTACTTGTTCACACAAACCGACCTGAACCTCGTGCAAAGGAGATGGTTGGAGTTGATCAAGGACTATGATATGGGTATTCACTACCATCCGGCAAGGCTAATGTCGTTGCCGATGCGCTTAGTCGCAGCGCATTGCAATGCCTTGTTGCCCAGGAGCTTCACCGCTCTTCCGAAGAATTTCAGCGCCTCAACTTGAGTTTAGTTGAGCATGGTTCTCTCGCTGCCTTGGTTGTGCAACCAACCTTGGTGGATCGGATCAAGTCCGCTCGGCGATGGATGTTGGAGTGAGCCACATTAAGGCAAATGTCAAGAACGGAACAACCAAGTGCTTTTCTGAGGATGAGCATGGTGTTGTGAGGTTCGGGCAACGCCTTGTGGTTCCAAAGGACATGGAATTGCGGAATTTGATCCTCCGCGAAGTCCATGATTCGCCTTTATCCATTCATCCCAGGGCCACAAAGATGTATCAAGATCTCCGCCAGAGATTTTGGTGGACCCGAATGAAGAGGGAGATTGAGAAGTTCGTTGCCGAGTGCGACGTGTGTTGTCGTGTCAAGGCCGAGCATCAGCGTCCTGCAAGACTACTTCAGCCTTTGCCAGTTCCTGAGTGGAAGTGGGATTCGATCGGAATGGATTTCATCACCGGTCTACCCACGTCCCCGAAGAAGAATGATGCCATTTGGGTCGTCATCGATCGATTGACTAAGGTGGCACATTTCCTTCCGCCAAGACCGACCTTGGGTAGGTCTTTTGGCGGAACTCTCGTCGCCAAGATCGTGAGTTTGCACGGTGTCAAGACGATTGTGTCGGATCGTGGATCCTTTTCACGCCTCGCTTTTGGCATAGCTTGCAAGAGGCTATGGGAACCCGTCTTACCTTTAGCACGGCATTTCACCTCAAACCGATGGTCGACCGAGAGGGTCAACCAAGTTTTGGAAGACATGCTTCGTGCTTGTGTCCTTTCATATGGGAAGCATTGGGAGAAATGCTTGCCATTCGCCGAGTTTTCTTATAACAATAGCTTTCAGGCCAGTCTCGGCATGGCACCTTTCGAGGCCTTGTACGGGAGAAAGTGTAGAACCCCGTTGAACTGGTCAGAGACCGGTGAAAGACCTCTCTTTGGCCCGGACTCAATCAATGAGGCCGAGCGCCAAGTCCAGCTTATTCGTGAGCGTTTGCGCACAGCTCAATCCAGGCAAAAGAGCTATGCGGATCGCCGTCGACGTGAGTTGCGTCTTGAGCCTAATGACTTTGTTTATCTCAAAGTCTCTCCTTTGAAGGGCCATCAACGTTTCGGTGTCAAGGGCAAGTTGGCTCCTCGATATGTCGGTCCCTACCGTGTTATCGAGAAGAAGGGAGCTGTTGCCTATAAGTTGGAATTGCCAGCTGCACTTGAGGGGGTACATGATGTTTTCCATGTGTCCCAGCTTAAGAAGTGCCTCCGTGTTCCAACCGAGGAAGCTCGCTGGAAACTCTCGATGTCCGTGAAGATTTGACCTATCGCGAGCACCTGCTCGCATACTCGATGAGTCCGAACGAAGGACAAGGAATAAGACCATCAAGTTCCTTAAAGTTCAGTGGTCGAACCATTCTGAGGATGAGGCTACTTGGGAAAGAGAAGATCGTCTGCGTGCGGACTATCCATCTTTCTTTACCGAGTTAGCCAAATCTCGGGACGAGATTTTTGTTAGGGGGGGGGAGATTTTGTAACATCCCAACTGTATAAACAGGGTTTGTTCAAGTATAATTATATGTGTAGAAATTAAAACTTTTTCTCACATCTTGAAAACCCCTAATCTCTCATGTAATTCTTGTCCAAGAGTTGTGTAATCCAAAAACACAAGCTCTTGTTGACCAAAGTCAAGTTCCTTTTTCCAATTGTCACAAATCTTGTGCCAAACATTTGGAAAACCTTTGTCCTTGGTCCTAAAACTGAGGTGGGACCCCTCTGAAAAATATCACAAGTTGTAAAACTTGTTTGATAAATTTTGGAGGTAAACCAAGTCCTTGAACAACCTTCATGAATTTCCTGAGAAAAATGCATTGCATAATAACCTCTAGAAATTTTATGCAAGGTTAATCTCATTGTCAGCAAGCTCCAGTTAAAATTGCATAATTTTTGGAGATGTTTTGCTATCCCAAACAATGTTTCAAAATCTCAGCTGTTTTATAACTCATTTCAACATGCACTGTTGCTTGGGCTGAACCACCTTTTCATTTTGGGTTGAACCCAACCAAGTCCGGGCTCAACAGACCTCCATTTCCACTTTGTTGAGGTCGTAGCCGTTGGATTCAAATCCTACAGCCACGACCTTCTCCTAAACCATCACCGCCAGGACCTCCCCACCTCATCAGGTCTTGGCCGCTGGATCAAAATCCACGGCCCTGACCTCTCCTTCATTATCTAGCGCCAGGTCCTCCCACCTTGTTGAGGTCGTAGCCGTTGGATTCAATCCAAAGGCCACGACCTCCTCCTCAAACATTCACAGTGAGGTCCTCCCACCTACTTGAGGTCACAGCCCTTGGATCAAAGATCCATGGCCATGACCTCCCCTCTCTGTCAAAATCCTTCAGACCTCCCACCTTGTTGAGGTCGTAGCCGTTGGATTCAGATCCAAAGGCCACGACCTCCGCTGCAATTCATCGCAGCCCAGGACCTCCCCCATCTCATGTTGTGCACCGTTGGATTTAAAATCCACGGTCACGACCTCCTCCTACCTCTGCGTGCGCAGACCTCCTCACAAGACGTGAGGTCGTAGCCCTTGGATTTAAATCCAAAGGCCATGACCTCCCCCTCAGGTTCTGAAGTTCATGTGCGGTTAAGACCTCACAGGAGGTCCGCACTGTTGGATTGAGATCCAACGCTTTGGACCTCCTGTCCCATTTTCCCACGTCGATACACATTAAGGAAATCGTGAGGCCATGACCTCCCCATCCTTGATCGTGTGGTGGGACCTCCTCCCACCATTTAGGCGTAACGGTTCAAAAATTACATCCGAGGGCCAGGACCTCCCCATCCACTCGATCCAACGGTGGATGTGAGGTCCTGTTCTTCTTCTACCTTGGCACGCGCGTGCGGCCGTGGCGATGGGCAAAGTCGAGCCTGTCATTTCCAACGGCTCGCCTGCAAGCATTAAATGCATGTCGGCCCTTTTCGCACCTAGGCCACGCCTGTCTCAACCTACCTGTCCCATCAATCGTGTCCAAGCTCAGACCTCCCATGGACCTCCCCATGGGCTAAGCTCACCATGAGCTTAACCCATGGTGCAGACCTTGTGCCATTGGTATAAGTTCCTCGAGCTCCCCTTTGGCTTCTTTTACACACTTGGAGCTTGCCATGCCCGTGCTTGGCTGAGCTCCTACCTCCACCGACCTCCCTCTTGGCCGGTTGTCGAGAAGCTTGGAGCCCTTGGTGAAGGCTTGCTCCAGTGGCTCCCTCTCAACCTCTTGCTCAATTAAGCTCCCCAAAATCTCCTGAGTTGAACCTAACTCATTGTTAGGTTGACCTTTTCAGGAGGGGCTAGTGGAGCTTGAAGCTTGGAGTTGGAGCTGGGACTTGAAGCAGCGGAGCTTCCCATCATCTCCAACTCAGGCCATCGCCATCCTCGACCTCCCCGGCATCGTTAGGACCTCCAGGTACTCCCTGATAGTCCTAGGCACTGGGCACCCGCATGTATGATGTCGCGGAGCTTTTTGTTTGGGCACCCGCTTGAATGTCGCTGCGGAGCTTTACTTTTTCAAATACATCTTTTTGGCCGTGCTTGTCGTCGTGGTCATCTCCGGCTCGCCGGCGTTTAAGGCCGCCGCCGTCGTCGGGAGTGATCGGTGTGTGCGAACGCTATTGCGCACACATTGGTGCCATTGGTTGTCGCTTGGCGAGGTCCGTGATCGCCAAAGATTGGCCACGTCTTTGCGGGAAGGTTTTGTCGGAAGGGACGCCCCAGTAGCGTGCCGTTAAGACGAGATCCTCCCCTTCAATGTGCTAATCATTGGCCAATCTCATTAATCATTGGTTTCGCCATTCTCGCTCTTAACCTGTCCCTTTTGCGCGCATTTAAGATCCCTTGCGCGGACCTCCTTGTTATCCCGCGCATTAACTATGTCCGTGCGCGCCGCATAGCGCGTGGTCGCGAGCTCGGGACGCCCATGACCTCCTCTGAGGAGATCTGGAGCGCCCAAGACCTCCCCTGCGATCGTGGCCGTCCAAACCTCCCCGGAGGTCTGTGATGTTTTGACCTCCGCGTGGACCTCCCTCGAGGTCATCTCTGCCGCTTATGTCCTCCCTGTGTTGATCGCAGCCGTTGAGGACCTCCCTCCCGTGTTGTGGCCCATTGGATGTGCCATCAACGGCCACGACCTCCCCTCACCTCGCACATGCGCGCTGCTAGGAGGTCCATGACCTCTGGACCTCTTGAGCACGTGTGTGCTGTTCACCTGGGAGGTCTGAGCCGTTAGATCTAAGATCTGTGGCTCACGTCCTCCCTTGTATTTCTGGTTTTTAGAACTTCAAGTGAACTGTTATTTTAGCCAAATGAAAAGGTAATAACTTCAAAATTTCATAACTAATTCATTCTAAATCCAAATGAAGTCATTCAAACTGTGTTAGCTCTGTCTTGAACTTGACTTTAATCCAAAAATGATTGTAAGTTGAGTTCAACTCCAGAGCACAGTTTTGCCATTAGATTTTAAAACTCACTTTAAATATACACTCAAATTAAAGCTTAACTTGTAAAATACATAACTAATGCTCTGTAGATTATTTTTGAGTGAGACCAACTTTGTTGGTTTCCTCTATTAATGAACTCACTGTGAAAATTAGGTTTGAGCATGTTGCTATTATAAAAATGAGGACTTGTGCATTATAATTTTGTTCAAGTTCTTGTTTTTGAAAAATTGTAGAAAGTGCATAATAGCTCCAAATGAGGTGAACTCAATTGTGTTATTCATCTCATGAGGTGCTGGTTTTACAGTAAAAATCTCAGTATCACCACCATTCTAGAAAATGTTGCCTCATAATTAAATTAGTGAATAGTGCAGTTTGGTGTTTTTAGGGCTGAGCAGAATTGTTTTGCTCATAACTTTTGCATTGAGAATCCAAATCAATTGGTTCTTGTTGCAAAATTCCTAAAAATCATCCTCCTGCTGCTGTAGAAAATTCAGAGTATTTGGAGTTCGTTTGCTGTGCTGTCCTTGTTTACTTTAAATCGTTCTTATCGGTTCTTTATCGCTTTTCCGTTAGGTTTCGACATTTGTGGTAATCCCGAGAGTGACCCTCTGCCACAACTTGAGCAACAGCAACAAGGCAAGCAGTTTGATCATATCCCCTCTAACGTCCCATTACTTTAAAGGTTAATATATTGTTTTACTTCTATGTATGCATGCTACTTTGTGTTAAATGTCGCTAGTAATCCTATAGTTGCATAATCTGTAGGAGTTGTTTATCCTCTACTACCAATGAGCCTAGGTTATTTGCTATGGTTTGAGCTCGTTGGATGAGCTCTTATCACTTAGTAGTTGCGTTTTCTACTGCTTAGACATGCTTAGTAACGGTAGTAATGGGCGATCATCGACTTAGTCGATGGTCTTGATCACTCAAAACTGATTATTACACCTATATGTCGAGCACTTGTGCTTTGATTAATTTGTAAAATCAAAAACTGAAAATAAAAGATTGATTTAGACTTGGGCATATTGGATGGATGGTGCGGTTTTTGGAATGTGGTGGTATGCCCGGGTCCCTAAGGACCGAAGTTACTTGGGTCACTAAGCCAAGCGCTTTTTATGCTAACCACACGAGGGGATATGGGACCTCTCTTGACTAAGTACTTTGGAAGGTGTTAATTATGAGCTGGTCGGTGGGTATGTTTTAATAATGTGTGTGTGTGGTGTTGGGAGGGAGCATTAGCGGACCGGTTAGGGCTGTCTAATGTGTCCTTGTCCCGTGGGAAGCGGCTCGTAATTAGCATCGTCCATTGGAAATGTCTCAGAGGACTTAGCCTGCTGCAAGCATACCAAAGGTAGTGTGCATAAAGGAAAGGCGGTCGGCGTGTGGGTACATTTGTACACCCCTGCAGGGTTAAAACTATTCGAATAGCCTCGTCTTAGGTTATGGACATGCTTGGTAAGGTCGTTCAAGAACTAGTCTCAACCATTTAATTAAAACTTGATGGGTTGGTATGAATGGATGTTCATGCTATTGTTGTGGTGACTTGGGTTAGTCACTTCCAGGTTGATCTTGTTGTTGTTACTATGTTATTAACTCGTTGTTATTTCAACAATTAAAATGCTTTGCCAAATTGCCTTCAATCTATTATGTTATTGCAAATGAAACTTGCTTTATGCTAAAATGAGTCCAAAGCCTCATCCACTTAAATAAAGCTTGCATGTAGCTATTTATAGTTCTGTTATCTCACACGTAAGTCTTATGAGTACTTTATGTACTCATCGCGTGGTTGTGGCATTTTTTGTGGCTTTTGTTGCAGAGGAAGAAGGTGAGCTCCAAGAGCCTCACTTTTGTGCTATGTGTTGCAGCTTCTTCGATGACTAGCTTGGCGGTCCGGTCAGATGCCTAGGGGTTAAGGCACACTGATTGGCTTTGTGTTATAGCCATCTTTATGGCACTTTTGCTTCCGCTGTTATTCTTAGTAGTACTTGTTGTTATTTGGCCAGAAGGCCCCTCTTTTGTAATAACCTATTCCTTATTAATATTAACTTCTGGTTTGTTGCTTATGTACTATGTGTTGTATGGAATTGATACATTCTTTTGTTGTGAGGTATGTATCTTGTGATTCGGGAGTATACATCTCTCGAGACTGGTTTATTTGGTTGATAATACTAGGGTCAATTGGATGACTAAGTATTATGAGCTTAATAAATCCGGTGCTCTGACCAGATGTACAAGGAGGAGGCCTAGACGGTTAAGATCTCCAAAGGGAGGTCTTAACGGTCCAGATTACAAGGGGAGAATGCAGACGGTTAAGATCTCCAAGGGAGATCTTAACGGTCCAGATTTACAAGGAGGAGGTGCAGACGGTTAAGATCTCCAAGGGGAGGTCTTAACGGTCCAGATTTATAAGGGGAGGTCTAGACGGTAAAGATCTCCAAGGGGGAGGTCTTAACGTCCGGATCTAGCAAGAGATGCAGACGGTTAAGATCTCCAAGGGGAGGTCTTAACGGTCCTGATTTACAAAGGGGAGGTCTGGACGGCTAAGATCTCCAAGGGGGAGGTCTTAACGGTCCAGATTTACAAGGAGGAGGTCGAGACCGCTGGATTTCGATCGGACCGCCCAGAATGATCTAAGGCTCAGGGAGGGTGGGACGTTCGGACCATCCGAATGTCTCACCAGGATCAAACCGTCCAATGCAAATCGGACGACTCACAATCAATAGAGATGCAAATAGGCAAGGAGGAGGTCCTGGAGGACCCGGGGAGGTCCGGTAGGACACAAGGAGGTCTAATAAAGGTAAGGGGAGATCCTAGAGGACATGGAGAGGTCCTGAAGGACGCGGAGAGGTCTAATAAAGGTAAGGGGAGGTCCTAGAGGACATAGAGAGGTCCTGAAGGACGCGGAGGGGTCCAATAAAGGTAAGGGGAGGTCCGAAGAAGCGGTAGTACTGCATGGTGCGGGTGGTACTTCTGGGCTGGTCCTGAAGGGAACCTCTAGAGAAGGTTTCAAGGATACAAGCGGCGAGGGAAAGTCCAAGTAAACCCAAAAGGCTTCAACAGGATTCCAAAGGAGCTCAGATGCACATAAGGGTGGCGCAGGCTTGGGGAGGTTGTAAACTAGAGAAGATCCAAGAGGGAGAATCGGACCCAGGGAGGTCCAAGCATTTGGGAGGTCTAGACCCAAGGAGGTCTGGACCAGGGGAGGACAACACAAAGGAGGTCCGAACCTTTGGATCCAAATGAAGGAGAGGTCAGGCCATTAGATCCCATTTAAGGGAGGTCTAGACCAGAGGTGGGTAAAAGATGAACAGAGAAGGAAGATCTTCAAAACTCCAACAACTCAACGAACCAATAAGGAACTTTTAGTTGAAGTTTGGGTTAGTCAACTTAAATCCATTACGAAATTTCAGGTTAAGCTTTGGATTCTCATCAAAACAAAATGGTTCTTTTTATTTTGAAAATTTCAAAAAGTTTCTGAAAATCAGGGTGTCACACCCCCGACATCATTTTGGAAATAGTAGCGGTACGACTCCATTAGCTACCAGTCGTTCGAACAACTCACCACGTGGAGATCGGCATGACAACAGGTCACGACGCTCTCCTGATCTTCACTCTTGTCGAAGAAGAGTTCCTCGAATGCCTGATGATCAACAAGCTCCCAGGAGAGGTGATCGCTCACCACTCCAACTTAGAAATCTGCAATAACAGATGGAATACGAGGAGTATTTCCCTCGTAAGGTTGAGACCTATCACAGGTCGGGTCCACCTACGACCAGGTATCATCATGTACGATCACTTGGTGATCTCAACCCTTCTTTTCCACAAAGAAGGCGTCAAGTGGTCATTACCGGATGTCGGGCATTCTCACCCGACCTTCGAGCAGTTCGCTAGCCGCCTCGATTTCGACCAGCGAACATACAGAAGTTTGATAGATCTCAAAATCCCATTAAATTCCTTCAGATCTACACAATCGTTGTCCGAGCAGCAGCAGGAGGAGAGCATGTCATGGTGAATTACCTTCC
Source organism: Phyllostachys edulis (assembly GCA_036346405.1). Lineage (NCBI taxonomy): Eukaryota > Viridiplantae > Streptophyta > Magnoliopsida > Poales > Poaceae > Phyllostachys > Phyllostachys edulis. The sequence goes on from CM070550.1 coordinate 59,211,966, forward strand.
TACTGTGCTCGAGGGATCTACTCAATCGTGGTTGTTAAATCAACCACTCGAGTCGATATATTCATGGCAATACCTCTGCGACCTCCTACAGGCCAATTTCTAGGGCACCTACCATCACCCTGGGAAGGAGGACGACCTACACAGGATAAGACAAAACGACCACGAGACTTTACGTAGTTCATCCGAGGTTTCAGTCAGGTTTGAAATTCCATTCCTGAAGTTTCTGATTCTTCTGTCATCAGAGCTTTTAAGCAGGGAGTCCGTAGTAGAAGGATCATGGAGGATATTGTAACCCCTGATTTTTAGAACTTTTTGAAGATTTCAAAATAAAAAGAACCATTTGATTTTGATGAGAATTCAAAGCTTAACTTGAAATTTCAGGATGGATTTCAATTGGCTAACTCAAACTTCAATTAAAACTCCTTGTCGGTTTGTTGAATTTGTTGGAAGCTTTGGTGATGTCCCCTTCTCTGTGCTTGTTTTGTAATTCTTTGGTCCAAACCTCCTTAGGTCTAGACCTCCCCTAAGTGCTTGGACCTTCCTTGGTCCAAACCTCCCTCTTTGATTCTTCCTTGGCTTAGACCTCCCCAGGTCTAAACCTCCCTCATGTTCTTTAGAAATCGTTCTCTGTTTTGTTGGAACCTCTCTAGGTTCCCTTGGACTTCTCCTCGCTTTGATCTCTGAAATGTTTTCCTTCTGGAAAATCCATACCGCAGCAATCTGGTATTACCGCCACACGGTACTACCACTGCACAACTTGCGGCCATACCGCTCTAGGGAAAATCGAGATTCCAGAAACATGTGTTCTGGAAATTCCTTACCGCTTTGTAGCAGCCGAACCTACCGGAGAGAGAGGTAGTACCGCCTCAAAATCGCGGTATTACCATTTCTCAAGACTTCTTGAAACCCATGATTAGACCTCCCCGTGCTCCTTGAACCTCCTTAAACTCAATTGGACCTCCCCGTGTCCTTCAGGACCTCCTTGTGTCCTTTAGGATCTTCCCCACGTTCATTTGGACCTCCCTTGCATCCGTTCAAGCCTCCCGCTTGGTCCAGACCTCACCTTTGTTAGATCTAACAGTTCGGATCCTTCCTTTGTTAGATCTAAGGGTCCAGATCCCCCTAGCGATCGGACCATCCGTTTGCCCTTGCGGCTGTACCGCCCGGGTTTAACCTTTCTAGCTTAAGGACCGTTCGATTTGTGTTGAACGGCCCAATCTTGAGGGCACGTTCGGATGGTCCGAACATCCCACTCCCTTAGGGCCATTCGATCCACATCGGACGGTCCCAATCCATTGGTACGTTTCGATGGTCCGAACGTCCCAGTCGCCTCGCTCCGTTCGATCGAGATCTGATGGTTCCAGTTCTTCCCGCGTGTCCTTGCCTCCGCGGACCTCCCCCCCCCCTTTTTGCATTTGATTTTGACCGTCAAACCTCCTCCTTGTGTGAGCTTGACCGCTAAGGCCCTCCCCCTTGGAGATCCCAGCCGTCAAGACCTCCTTGATCAGATCTTGATCGTTAAGAGCTCCTTTTGGGATCTTGGCCATCAGGACCTCCTCCGATCGTACCGCTTTGTAAGCTTCGGTACAATCGCCACTAGTGATTCACTTCAATCCTTTGAACCTATATTGGCTTCGGACCTCCTTACCTTTTGACCCCCAGTCATACCACTGTGAGCTTACCGGTACTACCGTCACTTTGACCATCTTTTGCATGCCTCCCGTTCCATGGGCCTCTTTGGCTTTATATCTTTTGTCCTTGGACCTCCTCTCCGGTGGTACCGCTCCAAGCATGCCGGTACTACCTCTACCAGCGATGTTGTTTCCGTTCCTTGGACCTCCTTAGTTCTGGACCTCTTCATCTCTCAGACCTCCGGTTGTTCAGCAAATTTCCCTCCGGTCGTACTGCAAAGACCTCCTTGGCGGGTCAAGACCCTCTCTGAAGGATAGGACCTCCCTTCGGGCCTTGACTGAGCCCACTTGTCAGTCGACTGTATTCCTTCATGCTCTGACCAAGTCTCTTGCACCCGGAGGTCTCCAAGCATTTAATGCCCGTTGTGTCGCATTAAATGTCACCACCTTTTTGCAGCACCAGTGCTATTCTTTTGTCACATCTTTAGCCTGCTACCATTGTCCTTTTTCACCAACTCTTGAACACGTATGCCCTTGGAAATCTCGTTGGTTCCAGCTCTATAAGCTTGGGCAGCCCTTCCTCTCTCACTTTCTTCCTCGCTGCCCCTCTCTGGCTCAACCTAGCAGTTCTTAGAACTCCTCCAACAAGCTTCTTGGACTTCCTCTTGATCACCCAGCACCTCTGTTGGTTTCATTTTGGAGTTCATTGGAGTTTCTTTGGATCTTATTTGAACTCCATTTGAGTTGCTTTGGTTTTCTCGTATAGATTGTGAAGGTGCTGAGGAACCCGAGTCCTTGGAAGAAGAAGAAGACACCCAGGCCTTTGAGCAAGGCAAGTTACACCCTTGACCATATTGCACCTATTATTTCAAGATACTTATGTTCTGTTTCAAAGATGTATGCATGCTTACTTTTACTAAGTTATTTCAATGCCTATCTTTTTGTTCATAGCTATGCCTAATTCCATTGTGTGGCCACTGTCTATGTTGAACCAACTTCATTGTCACCATAGATAAAACCTGGTTTATACAATAAAGAGAACCAGTGGCACTTGAAAAATCTATGCTTAGACTAGCTTAGACCACCATCTTGATTTGGGATCTATTTTTACTCTCAGACCAAAATATCCAATGTTTTTAAAGCCATGACATTGGGTTGTCATGGAGGTTTTTGATAAATGGTTTTGGAAAAACAGAAATGGAAAAATAGATTTGGTCTTGGGTGGGTTGGTTTGTTTGGCTGGTGCATGTCTATGCACGGGCTCAACTCACGTAGGTTTGAAGCCTAGGGGTTTTGTGTTGGCCGCCGAAGCCACTTGAGGACCGGTCTGCGAGCCGCTTCTTGCTAGCCACCATCGTGCAACCACATGTCCTGTATGGGCGGGACCAGACCGACTAATTTGCAGAGCTCCATCGCGGTTGATTCTGTTGATGCGGTGGGTAGTCATGTTACGACCATTGTAGTCCCACCTAGCGCAAGAGGGGGCCTGAACCCTGCGGATGGGTAGTCCAAAGGAGGTGAAACCTTAGCGAGGGTGGTCTGCGTTTGAGTAATGCATTGTAAAGGTCTTGTCATGTGCTCTAGACCTCTCACCAAAGGAAGTGTGAGGTGGCGTCGACGGATGCTAAGCAAACTAGAGAATTCATGTCATGTGGGTAAAGCTGTACACCTCTGTAGAGCGTAAATATATTCGAATAGCCGTGTCCACGGTCATGGACATGCTAGCAAAGCCACTCAAAGTTAGCTTTTGGTTTTGGTTTTTAAAGGGCTTATGAAATTGGTTTTGGATTTCTGTCCAAATGGATATTGGGCGGGAAGCCTTGTGACAGGAGGGTATCCTTCACACATTGATGCTAAATGTTATCCAACTATAAAATGAATCTTTGCAAATGAATTTTAATTATTATATGCTTTGGAACTTATTACTCATAATTGGAAATAAACTTGGCTTTATGCAAATTAAACCTATAAGCTCTCCCTTTGATGTCCATGTATGCATGTCATATTGTTATTTGACGGGTGTGACTTGTGAGCACGATTGTTGTGGTCACTCTTGTTTGATTGATGAATTGAGTAGGAGAAGACTTCTTTGTCGATGATGAAGATAAAATCAATTAGGCCGCGCCCTCCAGCCAATTGCCTGTGGCGTATTGGATGGACTTTACCTTCTGTTTCCACTGTGTATTTTGCTTTGTTGCTTAAGCCTGTAAGCAACCTTTGTAATTAACTCTTTTGCTGTTAATAAAGTCTTCGGTGGATGTATGTTATCACTTGTATTTGCTGTGAGAACTAGCCATTGATCCTTGGGACTGGTTCGGATCACAGTGGACTTAAGGTCTCTACAAACCCCACAATCTCCTGGTGCTGGTCCTGCAAAGGTTCCTCAGGATGTGCCAGGCGGTACTACCGGGCCTTCGTGCGGTAGTACCGGATGAGAGTGTGGTGTTTGCGGAGGACTTAAGCTCCAGACTTGCCTCGGTCAGACCCTTTTTCCTTCGAGGTCCTACGGCTCTCGACGAACTACTGCACCCGGTCCTACCAGCACTTGAGAACTCTACGGACCTCTGGGAGGTCCTGATGGACTTCTGGAGATCCGGGAGTACCTCACGAGTGGCTCTCGGGTGGTTCGTGGTCTGGGCGGTCCTACCGGGAGACCCTGTGGGACGTCCTGGGAGCCCTTTGCGGACTTTCCAGGAGGTCCTAAAGGACCTCTTGGGTTGCCCCTGGGTCGGGTCACCACAAGATATCACTTTAAATCCTCCTGCTACTGTCGACGAGCTTTTTGAAATGGCCGATCGATATGCGACAGCTGCTGAAGCAGTCGAGTGGAACAACACTACTGATCGAGATGATAAAATTCCTTAAGAGGCGGGCAAAAATGGCAAGAAGAAGGATAAGAAGACCAAGAAGTCCAGGAACAAGGTGAAGGGACAAAAGCCTCAAGCTAGTAGTTCCAAGGAAGTCTTGGCCATAAGCGATAAGAAGCCTCAAGGCTCCAAGCCATACTCCGATCGAGATAAGGACAAGCACCTCGAAAGGAAGAACAACAAGCCTAGGTGGTGCCCTTTCCATAAAAAGGAAGGACATGACCTTCGCAACTATCGAGTTTTCCAACAAAAACTCGAGGACTACTACAATAGCAAAGGACCACTTCCTACTCTCGAGGAGGTAGGGCAAGTGAGTGGTCGTAAGCAGTCAGACGACAACGAGGAGATGCCATTGCAAGATCCTGAGCATACCATCGAAGATATCTATGGAGGATCATCAGCATACGAGTCAAAGCGATAGCTTAAGGCTGTCGAATATGAGGTAAACTCCATTGATCCTTCTCTTGTCAATAAACTACCAAAGTGGTCAGAAGTCACCATCTCTTTTGAGAAGAGTGACTGCCCGATCCCTTCCACTCGACTGTGTCGGGCTTTTCGAGAGTCGAGCCCACCATCAACAACTGTCGAGTAAATCGAGTGTTGGTTGATGGTGGCAGCTCGTTAAACATCCTATTTACGAGTACCTTGGACGAGATGCAAGTACCCAGGACCAAGGTAAGACCGGTACGATACTCTTTTCATAGTATTGTACCGGGGTCTTCGGCCAAACCTATTGGCCAAGTTTCTCTTCCTTTAACATTTGGTTCTCTAAGTAATTTCAGGACAGAGAAGATATCCTTTGATGTGGTCGATTTCGATACGGCATATAACGCCATACTCGGATGACCAACTTTGGCAAAATTCTTAATGGATACTCATTATGGGTATCAATGTCTTAACATACCAGGTCCCAAAGGAGTAATCACAATTCACTATGATAAAAAGATGGTGCATATGTGTGATCGTCGATCCCTCGAGATGGTTGGCCAGATACCAACTCGAGAAGAAAACAAGGGGCAGCCTTCGACCAAGTAGTCGAAGCCTAAAGCTGCACCTAAGCCGAATGATCAGGTCAAAGAGGTTCCTTTGGATCCAGAGGAGCCCTCGAAGATTGTTTGCATCAGGGATACTTCTGACCCCAAATAGGAAGACACCTTCATCACTTTCCTCCGAGCAAACGCAGATGTCTTCGCGTGGCAAGCATCTGACATGCCTAAAGGTGATCGAGCACAGGCTAGCTTTACGGCTTGACAAAGTACCCGTAAAACAAAAATTACGAAGATTTGCCCCTGATCAATGAGACACTATAAGATTAGAATTGGACAAGCTACTTAAAGCAGGCTTTATAAGAGAAGTCGACCACCTAGAGTAGTTGGCCAACCCTATAATGGTTAGGAAGTCTAATGGCAAGTTGCGCATGTGTGTAGACTTCACTGATCTCAATAAATCTTGTCCAAAAGATGATTTTCGTTTACCTCGTATCGATCAGTTGGTTGATTCTATTGCTGGCTGCGAAACATTAAGTTGTCTAGATGCATACTCTGGCTACCATCAAATTAATATGTGTCTAAAAGATGAAGAAAAGACCGTATTTATTACTCCCATTGGAATATTTTGCTATGTCAAAATACCATTTGGTCTAAAAAATGCTGGCACTTCTTTTCAACTCTTGATGCAATCGACTTTTTCACCTCAACTAGGCCGAAATTTGGAAGCCTGTGTTGATGATCTAGTCATAAAAAGCATCAAGCGACTTAATCATATTTTTGATTTGTAAGAAACATCCGACAACCTCAGAAAACACCACCTGAAACTCAATCCTGAGAAGTGTGTGTTTGGAGTCTCTTCGAAAAAAACGCTTGGATTTCTTGTCTCTACACGAGGGATTGAAGAAAATCCCAAAAACATAAAGGCCGTCATGCAAATGCGCCCTCCGACCATGAAGAAAGAAGTCCAGAAACTCACAAGGTGCATGGCGACTTTAAGTCATTTCATCGCACGACTGGGATAAAAAGGACTACTTTTCTTCAAACTTCTAAGGAAGCTCGAGGGTTTCGAGTGGTCAGAAGAGGCAAACGATGCCTTTGAGGATGTCAAGAGGTATCATATGAGTGCTCTTGTTTTGGTTTCTCCGAAACCAGAAGAGACGCTCTTAATTTATCTAGCTGCCACGCCACAGGCAGTGAGCGTAGTACTGGTTGTAGAGCATGCAAACGTCCAACGACCCGTTTACTGTGTGAGTGAAGTTTTGCACAGGCCTAAGGAGCGTTACCCTTAGGTCCAAAAACTTCTATATGCCCTCCTCATGTCTTCGAGGAAACTGCGGCATTATTTTTAGGCGCACAAGATAATTGTGTCGTCTGAGTTTCCCTTAGGAGTGATTCTCTAGAACAGGGAAGCAACGGAATGCGTGGAAAAATGGTCAGTAGAACTTGGGGAGTTCCCTCCATTTCGTGTCCGAACAGCCATAAAATCCCAGATCTCAGCAGACTTTGTCGCCGAATGGACAAATCCTGAACCTGTTCAAGATCCCCAGTACAATACCCACGACCAGTGGATGATGTACTTTGATGGGTCACTTACTTTAAGTGGCTCGAGGGCTGGGGTGGTCCTAGAATCTTCTACCGGAGATACCTTAAAGTATGCTATTCAATTAAACTTTCAGGCCACTAACAACGTGGTAGAATACGAAGGCTTGCTGGCTAGCATATGAGCCACGAAAGTGCTCGCGATTCGACGACTACTCGTGAGAGGAGACTCTCAACTAGTTGTGAATCAGGTCGGAAAAGAGTACTAGTGCTCTAACCCGATCATGTCTCGGTACTTATCGGAAGTTTGAATGCTTGAAAAGCATTTTTTTGGTTTCGGGGTACAATTTATCCCTCGAAAGGATAATTTCCTTGCAGACTAGCTTGCTCATATTGCTTCTTCCCGATCGCAGGCACCAAAAGGAGTTTTCTTAGAGCAGCTCCAAAAGCCATCTCTAGTCGAAACACCAGAGGCAACTCCTATTGAGACAGCCTCTCTAGAATACAATGATACCTGGATGAATCCTATCTATGAGTATCTTCAAACGGGTACAATACCCAATAATGATCTCAAGGTAGATCGCTTATTTCGAAAGGCCAAAATGTATACTTTGGTCGAAGGAATCCTCTATAAACGAGGCACTCAAGGGGTACTCATGCGATTCATATCGTAGAGAGAAGGACTAAACCTCCTTCACGACATACACGGGAGCATATGTTGAACTCATGCTTCCTACAGAACGCTAATCGGAAAGACCTTTCGATAAGGTTTTTACTGGTCAACAGCTCTCTACGATGCCAAAGAGCAGGTTAAGAAATGTATACAATGCTAGTTTCATAGCAAGAAAATGCACCAACTGGCTCAGGCATTACAAAAAATTCGTCTATCTTCGCCTTTTGTGACCTAGGGTCTCAATATCCTAGACCATTCCCAAAAGCTCCGGGTGGCTTCGAGTTCCTTTTTGTGGCTATTGATATGTTCACAAAGTGGATCGAAGCTGAACCTATGACTGGAATAACAACAGAAGCAGCAAAACGATTCATGATGAGAAGCGTGCTTACTTGGTTTAGGGTCCCAAGTCGAATAATCACAGATAATGGTAAACAATTTTCGAGCGCAAAATTCCAAGGATTTTGCGACGATTTGGGTACCAAACTGTGTTACGCCTCTGTTGCCCATCCTCAAAGCAATAGGGCAGTTGAAAGAGCGAATAGCCAAATAATGCAGGGAATCAAAACTCAAGTCTTCGACCAGCTTTTCAAGCGCTCGGGGGCTTGAGTACAAGAATTACCCTTAGTATTATAGGCAATTTGTACGACTGCTAGTCGAGCTACAGGCGAAACACCTTTTTTTTCCCTAGTTTTCGGTGCCGAAGCCATGCTTCCACCAGAACTAAAGATCAAGTCAACAAGAGTTGAAACTTTCAACGACTCAATCCAGGAACAACTTTGAGCGAATGACATCAACCTGCTCGAAGAGAAGAGAAATCAAGCCTTAATCCATTCAGTAGTCTACCAGCAAGCCCTGCACAAATACTATGATCGTAAGGTCCAACCTTGCAGCCTTACTGTAGGTAACTTGGTATTGAAGAAAATTCAATCCCAGTCTAATCGGAACAAGCTTTCCCCCAAGTGGGATGGTCCTTACACAGTGGTTGAAGTTACGTGACCAGGTTCGGTTCGACTAGCAATGGAAGACGAGAGAATTCTCTCCAATTCTTTGAACATTGACCAGTTACGCAAATTTTATGTGTAATCGACCAACCCTACAATAAAGTATCAGGTTTTTTCTATTTTTATTGTCTTACTTTGAGTAGCGCTTTGATAATTTTTTGACCAATACCTGGTCGTAAGTTCTTCTAACACCACTACCCAGACTTTCTTTACACTGGTCGAAAGGATGGTGACATCACCTAGTCGAAGCCTTTTCTTTCTATATGTGGTCCTGCCCACTAGAAGGAACTTCCTAGTGTCTACTCGTTCCTCCCTTTTTGCTGCCAACACAAAGAGCTCGGGTTCAATACACATGGTCGAAATATTTTCAAAGCCAACTCTTAGTACCTTAGTTTATTTCTTCATTCATTTTGAAAAATACACTAAGCAGAGTACACTTTTGAAATTTGTTCGACTACTTTCGGTAAACTTGCTTCGTTCAAACTGGTCGGAGAAAGACACAACACCTAGTTGAAACCTTTCAACTCTGCACGTGGTCCTGCCCACTAGAAGGAGCTTCCTAGCGTCATCATGTTTCTAACTCTTGTTACCAGAGTGAACCTACCGAGTGCACTGGAATAGGTCGAACGAATTTTTAAGGTAGTCCATACGTTTTTTTAACTCAAGTTGCCGTTCTTGATTTGATTAACTTGGTTGGAGAAGGTAACATCACCTAGTCGAAGCCTTTCCTTTCTACATGTGGTCCTGCCCACTAGAAGGAACTTCCTAGTGTCAACTTGTTCCTACTCTTTCGACCAGTGCATGATAATCGTGATAAAAAAACTATAAGTTAGCTAAACCTCTCTCTTTTTTAAGAAAACCCTTTTCACACTATTTACTTAGTTTATCTAAATAAACTGAACAAATAGTCGGGGGCTAGGATAAAATTATTAATATGACTTCAATTCTTAGCCTTAATGTCTTTTTTCATTCATTATCTTATGAGTTACTAACTACTCGACAAGATGATTTGCAAGAAGAAGAAATGATTATATATATCAACAACAACAACTTATCTTTACAGGTTTCTATTACAGACTACTCTGACGAGGGAGATCCTATTTGCATCTCCTCCATGACTTCCTTACTGATCGACTGCATATCTTCCATCAACCGCTCCGCTTCTGCTTTAGGACAATCGAAGTCGGCTTTGATTGATTGCAGATTAAGATTGGGGTCATGAGCTTTAAGTTTTGCCAGAACAAAACTTATTGCACCTTCGACCGCCTCTTTTATCGAATTAGCTTGGTTGGTCTTTAGAATAGTCACCAACTCTTGCAAAGCCCCAACTTGTTCTCCAATGGTACTCGTGTGAGCAATCATCGTGTCTTCTCGAGGAGTGATTTCCTCAGCATGTAGCCCACCGAGTACATTGTTCAAGAGAGAAATGCTGTCCTGAAGGGTGACCTTCATCGACTTCATCTCCTCCTAGTTATGAGTCGAAGTCTCACGAAGTTATTTTATTTTGACTACTTGCTCTTCAAAGAGTAAGACTAGTCAGATAAAATAACCCCAAAAGGAAAATAAAACTGGTCATAGGTAAAGACTTGCTTGCCTGCTAGTCAAGAATCTAACTTCTTGACTTCATCGTCATGAGAGATAGTGCTCTTTGTATAGCGCTCCTCCCACGACTTGATCTCCTGATCTTTTCTTTTTTGGCAATACGAGAAATCTTGTGAACAACCATGGTCTTTTCTTTGACCTCGTTTTCGAGCTTCCCCATTTCGACCTTTTTTCTAAAAAGGAATAAGAGTTAGAAAAAGAAAAGAAGGTCATAAGTGGTTTTAAGTTCAACACTTACCGTTTATTTGTCCCTGCAACTTTTCAATTGTAGAGTTTGCCTCCTGAAGCTTCTTCAGAAGGGTTTCTTTCTCTTCCTTTAGCTTTTTTTGTCTCGACTTTCTCATAGTCGAACGAATCAGCCTAGGTCTTTTTGTCACTCTTGAACCTACAGAGGAAAAGAGTAGATATGAGTATAGAACAAGTGGTCATAAGTCTTTCTATGATCGATACCTAGTCGTAAGTTTTTCTACGACAATCCTCTGGTCGTAAGTTCTCCTACAACCAGTACCTAGTCGTAAGTTTTTCTACGACAATCCCCTGGTCGTAAGTTCTCCTACGACCAGTACCTAGTCGTAAGTTTTTCTACGACAATTCTCTAGTCATAAGTCTTTCTACGACCAGTACCTAGTCATAAGTTATTCTATGATAATCCCCATAAGCATTGTGCAAGTGGTCGAAACATAAACGATTACGAGTAGCAGTTACTTACCATCTCTATGCCTGCACGTAGAGTTCTGCTTTCTCCTGTCGTAGCTGCACAAGTTGTCGGTTGTACTCTGCAACAATGACAATTTGCTCTAGAGCTCTCTGCATAAAGAAAGACAGTGAAAAGCGAGAAAAATCACATATGAAAATCTTGGGTGGCAGGTACTTACATTCACGGTCGTTTGAGCAAACGAAGATAATACTCTCATGGGGTTCTTCAGTTCATCGATCTCTTGAACTCAGTTCCACTACACCTTTTCGAGACGCTCGTCATTGAAAACATCCCCTTTGTTGGGAATATCCTTAGGGTGAGGAACCCAATCATGAGATCTGAATGCACGAGATCCCACAACGGAAGCAGGGCCGAAGAACCCGAAGGAATGGACGAAGAAAGCACACCCTTCTTCTTCTTCGGTGGTAGCAGCATCAGTAGCTTGACCTTGGGGGCTGGGAGGAGCATCTACAACGATTTCTTTCCCAACACGGTGATCGAATGCTTCACCCCCATGGCTGGATGCTTTCGCCGCTACCTCTACCGTTTTCGCTTCTAGCTCCACGACCACCTCAGTGGTCGTAGCCGCTTCAGAAAAAAACAGCTCCTTTCGCCTCGTGGACAGTGGACGACCCTTCGACTACCACCACCGTCATTTTCCCGACTGTCAGAGAAGTAGCGGTGGGTTCCTCGACAGGAACGTCCTTGAGGGCTGGAGGAGCCAGGCTAAGATTGCAAAGAGGAAAACACGTCAAATGGTAAAAAGCAAAAGGTAAATGTTGTTCTTACACTTTTGTCTTTTTACATACCTTCGTTTTCCGGATTTTATCTTGAATATGGAAGAAACCTTCCCTAAAGAAGATTTCTTCGACTTCTTCTTGTCGACCACGTCTAGTCAAAACTCAAGTTGAAGAATGAGATCAGCCACGACCATGTCTGGTCGTGGGTTTTGAGCGAGCCGCTCCTTGAGCCTCCTAGCTCTCCGGATGGCCGAGACCTATCTCGACCACCTCAAGGGCAGCACTGCCCTCGACTATAGGCACTGTTGGTGTAGTGGTTTCCTTTACAAAAGACATAAAACTCTTTCAGTTCTCCTTTTCTTGTTGCTTGAGAAAGCCACAGGAGGCAGAAATTGCGAAAGTTTTATTGTCGTAGTAGAAGGGTACCTTGGTCTTGGGGGCGTTGTGTTTGAGAGCTTTAGTCGCTTTGACCACCTTTGCCTCCTCTGTAGCAGCCATGTTCATAGTGAATTTTGCAAAAGGCCTGGTCCAAGCAACAGAGCTTGAACCTACGCCTTCCTTGTCAGCGACTTTCACGAGTCGACGCTTTTGGGCCAAAGGAGCCCCGACTTGCTCCGCCACCTCGCCGACGACCATTAATTCGACCTCTTCGTCATTCTGGCGGTTTTCTATGCCTACTTTCTACAGAAATCAGAAAAAAAATATTACTAAGCAATCGTAAGTTTTTCTACGATCAGCACCTAGTCGTAAGCTTTTTTATGACAGTTCTCTGGTCATAAGTCTTTCTATGACCATTAACTAGTCGTAAGTTTTTCTACGACTACAAGATCCTAAAGATGAAATCAATTCTTGATTACCTTTAGGCATTCCATCCTGTCCTCTATGGACAGGACTGCCAGGATTTGAGGAGCCATCACATTGGGTGGCGGGGATTTCTCACAAATGAATTTGACTTGAGCGTCAATTTCTTCTTATGAGAGATCTGCAGGAGTAAGTAAACTTTTAATAGCCAAGTTCGAAATCAACAGAAAGAAGGCTAAGATTGGAAATTTACGTACTCTTCTCGTAATCCTTGGTTGGGTCTTTTGACCTCGAGTATCTCCACATGGGATGAGCCCTCCTCTTCAGAGGGCTAATATGGTGCGTCATGAAATCCTTCACCATGTACCATCCGGTAAGCCCCTCTTCCTTCAAGTCCTTGATGGGTTGAATGTAAAGGGCGATCTGGCCAAGATCCCCGGGAGTCGAATCCCAGGAAGAATTCTTCTCGACGGCAATCCCGGTGAAAGAGAGGCTGTCTTCTCTGGTCATCTCCCAGTAGAACCACCTCTTCTTCGAATCCCAGGAAGAATGTACTCCTTCGACTTCCCGTCGTGGAGCTTCAGACTACAGCTACCGACGATTCCCACTAGCCTGGTCATCCCGTAGAAGTACTAGAATAATTCCAAGTCGGCCGAAATCCTAGGTAGGCCTCACACAAGTAAACGAACAAGTCCAACATCATGATAGAATTGGGAATGAGGTTCACCAACTCCACCTCGAAGTGTTCGAGTACGAGTGTGAGGACAGGGTAAGCAGACAATCGAAGGCCACACTCACAGTATGCCTGGAAGACGAAAATCTGCCCAATCTCCCCCGACAGCCAATGTTGCCCAACAGTCTCAATCTACTTGACAAACTCCTTCTTCAGGATCTTCTCGGCGGTGACCAGAGCCTTCATCTTGGTTGCATCCATCTCTGATTCGGCCTACTGAGAAGCGTCTCTAGCCATCTTTATCAAGAGAGGGAGATTTGGATTTAGAAAGGCCTCGAGAGGGCGTACGATTTAGTCGGCGGTGGAGAATATAAGAGCTCGATGAACAGTTGGAGTAATTTGGAAAAAGTAAGAACCCTAAAATCACACCCATGATAAGTTTTTATAATCGCGCACTTGGGTTAAAGACGTGGTATAGTTACCACCTCTTCGGGAACCACTCCAACAGACAAGTCTATGAGAGTCGATTGAGATTCTTAAATTTGTCTGTTCGAGAAAACCAAGTCTGTCTTTACACCTCAAGCGAAATTACTTACTTGGCCAAGTCTATTTCTTGTCAAATGAAATACCAGTCGAAAAGGTTTTACTTCCGATCACAATACTATGACCACTTTATAGTCATAAGATTTTCTACGACTATCTTGTAGTCGTAAGATTTCCTACAACTTTCTTGACCAAGTCTATTTCTGGTCAACTGAAATACCGGTCGAAGAGCTTTTCCTTCGACCACCATTCTACGATCACCTACTGGTCGTAAGATCATCTTCAGCTTCTTTTCTAAGTAAGTTATTTTCACTTGAAGTTGGGGGGCTAAATGACGAGGATCTAATAATCCTTATTTAATTATTTATCTGTAATTCTTATTATGGATAGTAATACCGTCATATGGTTCTTGAGTATACCCATTAATATTCATAAGGGAGAAGCTAGAGGTCGTAAGTTCTTCTACGACCACCCCATAGTCGTAAGTCCTTCTACGACTACCCTATAGTCGTAAGTCTTTCTACGACTAACTCATGGTCGTAAGTTATCCTACAACCATTCCCTAGTCGTAAGCTTTTCTACAACTATCTCCTGATCGTAAGTCCTTCTACGATCAGTCTGTGATCGTAAGCTTTACTACAACCACCACCTGGTCGTAAGCTCTTCTACGACAAGTCCCTAGTCGATGGGGCTTACAGACATATGGGCCTGGTCGATCAGAAAATCTTTGCACCATATTTAAAGATATGTGTAGTTAATTACGCTATTATTCTCTGAAATAACTGCACGTTTAACTCTCTGTCTTGATGATAACTGTCTGGCGACGTGGGAATGTTACTACTCTCACAATAATCTCCAGTAACGGCTTCAACATCTGAAGAGTTGAGGCGCCCTTTGAACTGGATAAAGGGTAGCCCACTTCGAGTACTGTTTAAAAGGCAGAATCACCAAGAGAAGAGGGGGATCGAGAGGCAATCAGAAGCATAAGACATTAGACTTGACTCTTGATCTGTAACCAGCATACTCAATATATCCACACAGGAGTAGGGTTGTTATTCTCTCCAGAAAAGGATTGAACCTGTATAAAAATCTATGTGTCTTTCTCTCTGCGTGATTTGAGTCTTAGAGACCCCTCGAATCAAACAATCATTACGTAAGATCGGTTCTAAAACACCGACAGAATGGAAGCACACCTGCGAGCTTTTGAAGGACTGGGAGGCTCCACAACATACCGTCGCTCACCATAGGGTGTTTAGTCAGTAGCCTTACACACACCACCCCCTCCTCAACAGCCACCTCCAGAGCTCGTCGATCTAAGGAGGCTGCCTCGTAGTACGCCCAACGATCTCGGGTTGAGCCGCGCCCCGCTCCTATGCCCGCTGAACACCCTCCGGAAGGGTCCCCAACGGGGGTGGCACCAGCCCTTTGCTGGTGTCAGGACGCCTGCAAGTGCGTCAGATCAACCGACGAGTGGAAATTGGGCAACGCTATTGGTACTGCTCAAACTTCTGCACAGACTGCCCCAATCGCAGGTTTGACACGCCGAGCCACATGCAGCTGGTAATGAAATTGTATTTCAGTGCACACTACTATTTTGCTTCCCGTTATGCCCTAACCACGTCTCTCTTCCCACCGCAGTCTCCGCCACGCCTATGCGACTTTAGCTAGTGGATCGATGACAAGATCCACCCCTACGACATGTGAATGTTGCTGTCATGGAAGTGGTGGGCCAGAGAGGACTGCGAGGGCCGTAAAAGGCGCCTCAAAGAGCTGCAGGCTGAGATGGAGGAGAAGAAGAGGTGGGAGAGGTTGCACGAGGAGCAGGACCGCGAGCATGCCAGGCGACGTGAGGCCAAGATGACGCGGAAGAGGGCCATCGCGGCGAAAGCTAAGGCGTAAGGCGAGGAGTACAACACCGAGCTGGGCCACAAGGGCAAATAGCCACGTTCCACGCAGTAGTTCGACTCTCTTCGTCCATATATCCTATATATTTCTAATTCCCTAAAGGCATGCGTGTACTGTCTTTGGCTCGTTATCCTGCCTACTATGTAACCTTCTTGTCGGATCAACTGTTGTGTTATTATCGTTGTGCCATTTCTCTAAAGTTCTCCACCGTATATGAATTCCCTAACGCATCGCAATATCACTTACCTTCCTACTTACGAATCATTGCTATCTCAATCGTCCTCACAAAATTCTTTAGAAATTTACCGCACTACAACAACATACGATGATCACAAAATATTATTGTGAGTCTGACAGAGTTTGTACCCTTGAGAATCTATGAAAATCACAAACAGACCGACCAACCTTGTCATCACCCTTTATTCCCAAGATTTGCTAAATGAATTATCTACAAAAATTGCCATTTATTCCCCCCACAATTATTTCCATCAGATTAATAAAATAATAATAATAATATTTTAAATTGCCCAACCGATGCGCGACTTCGCTCAACCGTTGAGTGACTAGTACAAATCGCTCAACTACTAGACAACTTATACCCGATGGAGCGATAGATGATTATTTATGTAAAATAAAAAAACAGATGTATATTACTATATTTCAAAATAAAAAATAGATTATTTTTAAAAAATTCGTGGCCCACACGCTGGCTGCGTTGATTCGATCAAACCAGACCAGAAAAATTACTACCCCATCTGATGTGCGGGCGTTGAGTGGTGCAGGCGAAGTCTCCCTCTCCCTCCCGTCTTCCACGCTGCTCGAGCCTGTTCGGCCCCACAAGCCATGCAGCCCCACCACAGGCACTAATGCCAGGCAGCGCGTACGTGTCAGCGTGTGGCTTCGCGGCACGGCGTGAACGCTGCTCCGGGCCGTCCACCTGATCGGGTCTCCTCCGTCGCCGCTCCTTTTCCGAACAGTCTCCAGGTGGGTCTCACCCCGAGCCATAGCTGGACCACACCTACATCGCGTCAAGTCTAGGTTGTCCAGTCTTCTCCCGCTAGCCGAGGGTAATACCGTAATAGTCGCTCGCGATCCGCGTCGCGCACGCGCTATATATAAGTGAAGAAGATCAGCTAGCTCAGCTCGGTATCGACTCTCGATCGAGCCACCTACCTTCGGACCAGCAGCACAGCCCGAACGCGTGCGTGTCCGTGGCAATGGAGACGGAGGCCAAGATCACGGCGCTGCTCGCCCTCCTCGCCGTCCTCCTCCTCGCCCACACGCTCCAACCGCCGCGCTTCCGCTGCCACGCCGCCGCCACCCTCATCACCGACCTCTTGCTCTCCACTCTGGAGTTCGACGGCCGCCGCCTCGTCGACCTCGTCACCCGGAGGAACATGATCCTCCTCTGCCACGCCATCCTGCTCATCATCCTCAAGGACGCCGGACTCCTCGCTACTCCTGCTCGTCGCTGCGCCGCAACAACCAGCACCAGCACCGCCTCAGCCTCTGCCGCCGCCGGTGAGGGTGCCTGCTCTAGGGCTCGGCCTCAAGAAAGGAGTATCGTCGTGTGGCGGAACAAGGCGGCCAAGAGGGCGACCATCGCCGACGGTGGTCGGCTCAAGCGTGAACGGCGAGGCCCTCGCCCGGCCAAGGTGAAGGCACGACACACACTGCTATTGACAGAAGCAGCAGCAACCGACAGGGAGGAGGCCGTGGTCCAAGAGCTTGCTCTCGTGGAGGGACAGAGGTCGGATTGTCTCAACCTCGATCATGTTGCGGTCAGAGAGATTGTTCCGGTGGAGGACAAGAGCTCCTTTTTCTACTCTGAACAGATTGCTGATGACGAGGACATAAACAGAGGAGAGGAGGAGATGGCACGAGAGAAAACAGAGGACAACTGCGGCGATGATGTGGACGAGATGAACAGGAGGTTCGAAGAGTTCATCACCAACACGAGGAGGAAGATGCATCTGGAGAGCCTGCAGCTGGTGAAGGTCTAGAGAGAAAAATAGCGAACTAGTAGAATGAATGTACAAAACTGGCAAGCTTAATCGTACTAGTTTTAATTCCTCTGGAGACTAGTAGAATGAATGTACAAAACTGGCAAGCTTAATCGTACTAGTTTTAATTCCTCTGGAGTTTCAATAAAACTCTATGTCATTTTGTCTTTCTTTACGTTTTTTTCCCTTCTGTTTCGCCGAAGCTCGACGAACAAACTGCCTATGCAATTCGCATTCAAAAAGGCTAAAAAATTCGCAGTATGGAAATGACAACTTCGCTAAAATTCTATTATCTTCTACTTAAAGTGATACTCCCTCTAGTAATAAAAGAAAGTCGTTTTCGACATCGATGCAATCTTCAAAATGTAACTTTGACCATCCATTTCTATTGTAATATATTTTGCAAAATCTAATAAGATTATATTACTATGAAAGTACTTTTCGAGATAAATCTACATTGTCATTTTCCTGTGTCTAATCTAAATATTCAAATAGATATCGACAGACAAAGTTTAAAATATTTGACTGCATGTAAGCCAAAACAACTTCCTTTTTATGACCGGAGGGAGTATATATATGACTAGAGTAGCTCGAGTAGCCCGTTTCAAATAATCAAATGCCCCCTCAAGTCACAAATACAGCATATTAACACGGTCCCTAAAACACAACCTTGACCACTAATTTATATTGTAATATAGTTATGGCATCAAATGAAATTATAATATTATGAAAATACTTTTCAAGAGAAATCAATACATATGATTTTTATGTATTCAATCTAAATATTTAAAAAGATATTGATAGACAAAATTTTAAAAGTTTGAATACATGTATCTCAAAAGGACGTATATTTATGCAATGGAACACTACTCTGCTAGGTCCTAGCTCTCTTGGTGCGAGGTGCACTAAGGTCTAAGGAGAAGAAGACCGCAGTCACAAACAGAAGCAGAGTTCACTAAAATCGAAAGAACACTACAGTTTAAGTGTATAGTTCACCAAGCAAGCAAATAAACCAACATATATGTTGCAAGTAATCAACTCTAGGTTACGAAAAAATTGGAACACTACATAGGAGAAAGCCGCTCCCGTTTAGATACTACTCTGTTCTGAACTTCAGTTGTCATCTGCCTGAACCTTGAACACAAAATTAAGCTAGTCAACAACAGCGTAACACAATCATAATTAACCTTGAACATATAATTACTTGTCCACCGATGGTTAGGATGCCCTACACATGGCATGAAGCATCCAACAAAAACCAACAAGGGCCAAGGAAGATGCATATACACCTACACGGTGCAAGTTGTTACTGAGGAGTCTTTCGGGGCCAATTGGTTAGCACTATAGGTGGTGGACTTACTAATCTGGGTTCGAATCATTTCTTCTTAACGTACGTTGTCGGGCGATAAGTCTTAACCCTGCACACCCGTTCTTTTTTTTACGTTTTCAACACTGTGCAGTCTGAACATGGGTAACTTAACAAATAACTAGTAGAGAATAATATAAGCATACACATTTCTATATAAAATGTTGCAAGAGAGAGCACTCAAGCTAACAGCAAGTGTATGAAAGCAAAGCTAAGAGCAATTTATTTAGGGAGATTTGATTATTTGCCACTGTCAAACATGCATAATTGATTATTTATCACTGATGTGAATATGACATGTGGTCCTGGATCCCACATGTTATATTCACATGCAGTGGCAAATCATAAAATTTACCCTTTTGCAGTGGCAAATAATCAATTATTCCATTTATTTAACAGATTAAAATGTTGTAATCTTCATCATGTCCACTACTCGAAGAGATAATGTCTATACATCTTTCGACTTTTTTTTGGCATATCAGTCAGATTTTGAGACAGGATCAAAACCAGCAATGCTAAGATGCTTCCAATCGTTGCCAAACAAAACAAGCCTGTAAAACATTAACGGGTCAGAATTTCTTAATGGGCTGCAATCTATGTGCCTTTATTTCATTTTTATTTTCATTATTTGACTGCAAAGCCCGTTAACAAAAAAAGTTGACATGTCATTAGGCTGCTTATTTAACAGGTTTTATTACCTTTTAATTTTCTGCCATTTTCTTCATTCTGGTAGCCCAGTAGGAGATAAAAAAAAAGAGCACATTAGGAGAGAAAAAAAGAGCCCAGAATATTGGTTGGAACCAGGTGAAGTCGATCGCAGGAAAAAAAATTAAAGAGGGCAAATGTATGATTAAAAACCTGGAAGGCCATTAACCAAATACGTTAGCACCCTGCTGATTTGTTTGGGCTGCAATTCTTAACAGCCTTTCATTCACGGGCCTTCCTTGTAAATTCTTTAAACAAACTAAAAAAAATGCAAAAAACTTACGATCGGAGTAACAGACAACTTGGCTGTCAAGTCAAGTAACAACCAGATGGAAACCTCCGATCGATCAATGAGGAAAACAAAAAAAAAGACATGAATCTATGACTACATCACACAACCCAATCCTAAATTTGAACCTCCTCCACAAAAACAGAAAAATATCGGATCTCATAACGACAATTAGACTGACATTCATGCAACTGCAGAGACAAGCATCAGCTACAAAAAAACAAGACCAAAGAAGTAGGAAAGCTAAAATCTACAAAACTGTCACTGTGAATCAATCAACTAAATCCCTTAGTTATAAAAAAAATCAACTTCTAGCACAATCCAAAAAATACAAAACTAGCACCAACATAGAAATGCCATGTATGTAATAAACATAACATATTCACTGGATCTGGTAATATGTAGTTTATTACCAGATCAACTAAATATGCAGTTGAAACTATGATACGAATCACCAGAAATCTCTAGATCTACGCTATCTGGAACTAATCACCGAACAAAAAAAAAAGCACCTACGTGAAACAAATCAACAAGCAGTAGGTGAAGGAGCACACTGGAACCCTTTAGTACAAAAAAAACTCAATTAGATCTAAGCTTCAACAGCAAAACGTGCACAAATACATCAACGATTTTTTTTTCAAATAATCCATTTTTTATTATTAATTACAACATTATACCTGCAATAATATTTTTTACAGAACCTGTCACTCAACCGTTGAGCGACTGGAACGACTGGGACCAGTCGCCTAACGGGCATAATGCATGCCCGGCTAGATAAGTGAGCTGCACACTAGAACCAACCGTTGAGCGACAAGTGTCCCAGTCGCTCAACGGTTGAGCGACAAGAGTATATTTCAGAAAAATATTATCGCAGTATAATGTTGTAATTAATAATAAAAATAGATTATTTGAAAAAACATACATCAACACTACTAACCAACTACACATCTAAGCTCCCATACTCGTACATCACACTGACCTAAATCATCAAAAACTACACTACATCCAAGTCAATGGAAAAAAAAAATCAAATCTATGCTTCAAACACAAAGAACTAGCAGCAACAAAATCACCTAGGAAATCGACGAAAATGACCAAATATATGCTTCAAACAACAGGAACTAGCAGGAAAACTCACCTCGAAATCCAGACCAAAGAGATGGCGAGAAAGTAGAAGTCAAACATGAATCAAATCCTAGATTCTCTGCAGCACCTGCAAAAATAGGCGAGATCGACAATACAAATAACAAGTCAATGAATGAAAAAAAAGGCTGTGAAAAAACACACGCTTACAAAAAAGAGGAAACTCACTGATAGTCAACGACCCTCATAGACTCCTGCTATTACAATGAGCAAAATGCAATGCTTAGAAAACACTACTCGCTAGATTTTATGGCACCCAAATGCTCAATGCAATCACCAATAAATAACACATACACTTGTGTATTTGGATATTTACACCAACATACTCAGTTTTCAGATTCTGGTCATTCAGTGCTTTCCTACAGAACTATCAGTAACTTCAAATTTTCTATGATCATGGAGGACGCCATCCAAATCTTTAAGATGGACCCACTGTTAAACTATGACTAAATAAAATGGTGCATGGGAAAATTGCAAATTTTAGGTTTGACAATTATCTAGATTTTTGGAGTTTTCAAATGAGTAGGAACCATGATTAGATTGAGTTCTCAACAATGTTTACTTTCAGAGCCAATCCCCCTTACCTCAATGGTAAGTTTTGACACATAACTAACTAAAACTCTAAAATAAAGTGTAACATCCCAATTTTCTAAAATTTAAAAATATTTTTGAGTAGCTTAGTTCTGTAGAAAAACTCACCAAAGATTTGTTGGAATTTAAATAAAGCTTAATATGGACTTTCAAAAGAAAAACAATTTAATATGATTAATTTCAACACCAACTATTGTGAAAAAAAATTTGTATTTGGTTTCTTTGTGCTTGGATATATTTTCTATTTTTTCTCTAATTTTTTTTTTAGTTCATTTGCTATTTGGATTTTCTGTATTTTCTAAAATAGAAAACCCAATTAAAATCTCAGAAAATCTATTGGGCCGGAGCCCATTCCCTTGGCCCATTTCCTTCGCTCTGTGGCCCAGCCCGCTCGGCCTTTCTTTTTCCGCCACAGTCGCGCGCGTGCCTATTGTCCTCTTGCTGCCGGGTAGGCCCTCATTCTTGCCACGTCGTCATTGTCAACCTCCGCCCATCTTCTTCGCGTGAACGACGTCCGACAACGCCATGGCTGTCATGTCCGAGTTTCATCCGACAACAAAGGTTTCCAACAGCAAAATCTCATGCAATCCGCGTCGATTGGATTCCCTTATCTCCCCGCATCTTTATTTGTCAAAATCTTATCCTGTAGCCCTTTCAACCTCTGACTTTATCTCGTGACCGAAACGAACTCAATTTGGGGTTTCCTTATCTGATCACGTTCTCGTGCTATAAATAGGACCCCTAGGTGCGCAATCTCTTGGTCGTCCTGAACCCGCACTCCATCGATCCTTAAAGCCCTAGAACCGGTGTGATTTCAAGTTTAGGGTTTCGAAGCTGCAGCCTCTTTCTTCGGAATTCGCTGCCGCCAACATCGCCCCATTGCTGTGGTCTATACCAGCAGCTTCACCATCGTAGCCGCTACCTCAGCCGCCCATCTATTGCCTCAGATCGTCACTGGAGTTCTTCATCGACAAAATCCGTATCTTGCTTCTCCGCTCAATCGCCATTGTCGGCCATCCCAGAAGATCTCCCGCGTCATCAAGACCATCAAAAGGTGCGCAATAGTGAGGGCTATCCAATGCACACACTCACCGTCGGTGCCGCGCCGCCGTTCGCCATTGTCGGCCGTGCCCAAAACTCACCGGAGAGATGACGTCATCAGTTGACGTGGTGTCCTGGTCAGCGTCCACATCAGCGCCCAGCTTAGCACCGGTGCCTCCGTGTCGCCCACGTGGTAGCTGTGTCAGCATCCACGCGGCAGATCCGGATCTAAACCCTAAGCTTGGCTCGGTGAATCTAGTCCACCATGAGCCACCCCTCTGACTGTGGGTCCTACATGTCAGGTTGAGTATTCCATGAACCCTTGAACTCGTAGACCCATGAGCCCTTGAGTGGACTTGGTCCATGGACCGAGGGCCCACTATCAGTCTCAGCGGGATTTTTCTGGATTTGTTTTGATTTTAGAAATTGGGTGATGACGTCAGCATGATGTCATTATCTGATTTTTCAGTAGGAAATTAATTTGGGAATAGTATCTTTTCCTTTTTCTTTAGTTTAGAACTTCCAAAAGCCATATCTTCTTCATCTGGACTCCGATTGAGTCCATTCAAATTTCTAAATTCATCTAAACTCGAGCTCTATTTATCTGAGATTTTATTTAATTTTTGGAGTTTGTTTTCTCTTTGTTATTTGTTTATTTGGTTTATTTACTTTGTTTGCGAGTAGACATTGATACTTCGGGGAATTTTGAGCAGGGAGGAGTGCATCAAGATCAGGATCAATCCTAAGATTTATTCCAAGGCAATCCATAGTCCTTTGATCATATTGAACCTATGATTTCAAAAGTGTATTGTTTTATACAATTGCATGCTATCTTTATACAAATTATTTTGGGATTTTCCATCACCTACTTGTTATTATGCGTCCATTAATTATTTGAATGTCATGAATCATTTGTCACCCTAGCATGGATAATTTTAGTTGGATATATTTGTTTCACCAGCATGGGTATCGTACAGATGTTAAGTTCAACTTAGTTTCGATGGGTTCTTTATCACATGTGTCATAATGATTAATCTTGACTTAATGATATATGGAATCATGGTGGTTAGCCACTCTTGTTAAAATTTGTGTACTATGATAGGGTACGTCATTGGTCTTAGTTAAACAAAATGGTTTTTGCTCAGGCAAGTGGATGGTGGATTGAGGGTGTGATTATAACACGTTGTGGGTTGTGGTAAGATCGAGTGGGTAACTTGTCAAGGACTTAATCTTATACCCCATTGAACTGGGACTTACCGTACAACCATATGTCTTGTATGGGCGGGACCTGACTAATTAATTAGCGATATTTTAATTTGGTTCTGTTTGGGTTGTGTTTGGCGCAAGAGGGGGGGCCCTGTCTGGTCGGTTAGACATCCAGTATTGAAACCTTAGCGACTAGAACTGGGTTAAAATAGAACTTTGTAAAGGCCTTGACGCGTGCTCTAGACTGCTTACCTAAGGTAGTGAGTAGTGATATCGACGGATGCCAAACAAACTAGAGAAGTCGTGTTATGTGGGTAAAGCTGTACATCCTCTACAGAGTGTAAAACTATTCGAATAGCCGTGTCCGCGGTTATGGATGTGTCCTTGGATTTCACACAAGAGATAGAGTTTTTTATAAAATGTGTCGGAGTGTGAATGGGAAGTTCACTTGATGAATATAATGTTCGTTTGGTGAATGGGTAATTCACTTGGTGGTTTGTCTTGGGATGTGAATGGGTCGTTCACTAGTTGTTTCAAAACAATGGTTTAATTATTTATTATTGTTTTCAACTAGACATTTCAATCTATGTATTGTATTTATCATCAATACTACTTTCTGCAAAAGAACCATATAGCTAACCTTTGTTAAGCCTTGCATGAATATTATCTACATACTATTTCCCTACGGCTTACTGAGTGCTTTATGTACTCACGGGTTTACGTCTTTGTTGATCAGTTGAAGAATATCAAGCTGCTCAAGAGTTCTTTCAGAAGGAGGATTATGAAGGTTTTATGGATTAGGATGCATTCTCCACTCGATTGCCTGTGAGCATGTTGATTGGCCTTTCCAAGTTTCCCGTTCCGCTACAAGAGTTTATTTGTTTCTTTAGCCTTGTGTGGCAAGTTAAGTAAATATTGACTATATGGTCCAGTTATTATCATTATGTGTTAATTTGAGATCATTTTGGTTAAATCGAATAAATGGATGATATTTCATCATTGTTTCCTGTATGAGCTAACTACTGATCTGGGACTAGTTTGGAATACACAAAGGGTTCCTGAATCATAGTTTTGGGTCCCGACATAACGTGCTGCATTTCATACACCAAGCTTCGCGTAGAATTCATTGGGTTATCATACAGTATAAATGAAGAAAGCAACATGCCGTGAATAAAGACTTTTCACAACAACTTCAGTATGCCTACTTAACAATGTTCCAGAAGCATTTTGTAGCAAACATCAAAATGAAGGCCCATACCAAATAACCATAAAAATAGCACTATGATACTGATTCTGTCCAAAAAATGAGGGTGACAATATGTCAGAATTTTCTTTGAAGTACTGAAAAACACCTAAATATATTCATCACCACAAAAGAACATACTCTAAGTAGTCATAAGAAGCAAATATCCTGAACAAATCACCGAACTTGAATGAAAAAAACATTGTGTAGCTACCTCCTTTACATAAAAAATGTAATAAATCAGTATGCCAAATGAAAAAAATCAGTTAAACAAAAAATGGTTTAAGCTTATATGCAGATGAAATGAATACAACTATCAGGTGATTAAGCCTTAAAAACATGCAATCAACCACCATCTCCTTCAAGCACAGCCCCCGATTACAACAAAACTACATGATATTTTTTTTTAGGAAAAACAACAAAATTAATTGAGCTTTACATGTACATGTCTGATCTCCAAGACACCTTCCTGTTGAAATTGTGCTCAATTTGACACTCCTTTGACCTCAATTTAACCTCTAATTCAATAATGAGTTACACATACATCTAAATGAAATATTAACCTACTGTGGGAGAGACCCATGACAGAATACACAACCTCCATGAAAGATGCTGCAGGATCATGCATAGTTTTAGTGCTACAGGAGAGGTGCTAACAAAACCTTTTGTTTAATAGGGATACATAAAAAATATTCTTGATTAAAAGTAACCAAAACATTAGGTTCAGAAAATTTGAGGACTTAAGAAAAATTCAGGCTCAGAAAAATTCAGATATATAGAGGTGTGCTGACAAAACTAGTAATGAAGTCTGAACGCGCAAAATATTTGGTTCAGAAAATTGAAGGAGTTTATCAAATTTCAGGTTATGAAAAGTTAAGACAAAACCAATAAATCCTTAGATAACAAAACAATAGGATTTGTGAACTAAAAAACTACTGGGTTCAGAAAAGTTCTTAAATTCTAGTAGATCTTTGGAAGCCACACAAAACTAGTAAACCTTTGGAACAGATCATTTGAACCTTTGGAAGCCACACAAAATTACAAAATTAGTAGGCCTTGTGCAACAATACAAAGCTACAAAATTGTGGTCACTAAACAGAGAGTTCTAACAGAAGTATCATTGAAATGCTAACTCGCTAATAGAAAAAGTAATTATGGTTTACATGTAGATGCCTGATCTCCATAACACCTTCCTATTAAAATTAGCATCTCTATTCGATGTGCTCGAACGTCTCTCCCCCCTCTCTCTCTCTCTCACACACACACACACACGTAATCGAAGCGAGAAAGCTTCACAAAATTATTGACATGCAAGAGAGGTAGGTATCTATTGCATTACAAACCCATCTCTTTCAGTAGAAAATGGCAATACAACAGCAACAGAGGCCAAAAAAAGCTTAACACAGCAGCAGCAACAACCTAGAGCAATGGAGCATGCCCTGTCCCTCACTCTCACTCTCTCCCTCCCTCCCTCTTCCCCTTCTAGCTCCCCTAACCCTCTCCCTCTACCTTTCTCTATACCACAGACCGGGACACAAAACTCACCACCCTCCCCCTACCTTTGAGGAAGAAGAATCAACCACCAAAAAAAATTGCAAAAATGAACTTGAGCAGTTTGCCTCCCTCCCCCCCCCACCTCCTAAATATATTCATCAACAAAAAAAATACTCTAAGTAGTCATAACAAGGAAATATCCTGGACAAATCACCGAACAAAAATAAATAACCAGATCCACTGAGTATGCAATTGAAACTATGATACAAATCACCATAAATCACTAGATCTACACTCTCCAGAACAAATCACCGAACAAAAAAACTATACTACATCCAAGTCAATGAAGTAGTTTCTCTGCAACGCCTAATACGAGCATATACCAAAAAAATTAACAAGTCAACGAAACAAACCCTAGCTTCTCTACAGCGCCTGCAAAAATAGGACAGATTGACAAGACAAAAACATCTCAAAATCACGGCGAAAACGAAACAACTTAACTACCAACACTGACGCCAACATTGATGCCAACACCAACGCCGAAACACCACCACCAAAAACGCCTCCACCATGTCTCCGAATAGGCAGCGAAAATCGCTCCGAAATCGCCTTTCTCCCCACTCTCGAAACTTCCGCTCCGGACACACCAACACAATTCTCTCCGCCCGTGATCCGAACTCAACTCAGGACAAGCAATGAAGCAAAGCAGCCGCCCAGGACAAGCAAAGCAGCGCTAGCGTGGTTCCCAGTGAAAATCACTCCGAAATCGCCTCTCTCCCCAGTCTCGAAATTTCTACTTTGGACACACCAACACGGAACCAACATAGCTCTCTCCGCCCGTGACCCGGTCTCAGGACAAGAAATGAAGCGAAGCAGACGCCCAGGCGTGCTTCCCCAAAAACATTAAAAAAAAACAATGCATACCGAGTCAAATCACCGTGCTAGTGCTAGTGCTGGGCCGGCCGTGCCGGCCGTGAAAAACAGACGTGAAAAGTAACGCTAGCCTGGGCCATTTGGGAGCAAAAACGGGTTCGAATAAAACCCAGAATGAAAGAGCGGACCTGGACAAGAAAACACGAATCTCAAAGTGAATTACACAGCCAAAAAACCGACTGAAATCAGCGGAGAAAACGTTCGACAAAGATATAGCAGTTTCAAATAATTTAATGCCCAACCTTGCCTGCGTAGTCGTTGCACGCGCGTAGTTAGTCGCCAACTCGATGGCCGTCGCTGCATAGACCTTGGAATTGTCAGCAAATACGACGAGATAGCAGTGTGATAATACGACCACAGTTAAGGTCGTGGTGACTCGTACGACCGATGTTACTCCTGGTAGTACCTATGGAAAGGACCTAAACGGCGGCTTAAATGGGTTGAGGTTGACCGGAAATCTTGAATAATTACTGTGCTGAACTAAGTTGAGCTGACTTAACACGACTGTTCTTTTTCCATAGAACGGACTAGTACCCGTACGCACTGGTAATCTCGTTTATGCTAGTCGTCGACGGTCTCACTGATCCCAGGCTTGGAGCGGTCGAGTGATATTTGTACCGGGTAGCTAGCTGAATCTGCAGTTAACAGCTGATCGAGCCTTGAGATGCGGTCGTTGAGTGATGGTTGTTTAATCTGTATTGCCAATTCACTTGATCCGACGCGCGAAACTGGGCGCTAATTAAAGAAGAGCTGATGGATGCAACAGTAGATCAAACTAGGATGGCATATATGACTCTGTACAGCCGGTAGAAATCACGGCCTCCCCGGTTTACGGCTCTTTTCTCCGAATCACGCACCAACAGCTGTCCCACGGCTTTCGTTGCCTGCGTCAGCCTCATGTGCGCATGAGACGTTCAATCAGTGGATGGGCGATGGAAGCGCTGCACGTACACTTGTCCTCCTTTTTCCGTTGATCAAGTTCTCGAGCAGCACGGAAGGCTCCTGCACCATCCCGTCTTGCCATCCTCTCTCGCTCTCCCCTTCACCCTCTCTGTCTCCGTCACCAAACAATGTGCCGCCCTCGCCTCGCCTCCTCCCTATCTCCTCCCACGCCACGCCTCCAACCCCCATCAGAATCCCTCCATGACACATCTTTCCCGTCGCAGCTGCCTTGTCCGTCTCCTTCGTGTCCCTTCCTATCTCCCATGCCTACTAGGATTCGTCGTTTCCCATCCTCTCTCTCACCGTCCACCTCACCCTCTCAGTCTCCGCCCCCAACCCATGTGCCGCCCTCGCCTCGCCTCCTCCCAATCTCCTCCCACGCCGCGTCTCCAACTCCCACCAAAATCCCTCCAGGGCACCTCTTCCCCGCCTCAGCCGCCTTCTCTGTCTCCTCCGAGCCGCTTCCCATCTCCTCCCACGCAGGGCCCCCACCAAAATTCCTGCAGCTGCGCGCAGCCTTCGCCTCCTCCCATCTCTCCCGATCACTTCCATTGAGTGCGTTCTTGGGCGTGTGTTGGGTTGAAGATTTGATGTATCTGTGGGGTTTGGGGTTTCTTGGTTGTTGTAGCGCAAGAGTTTGGGCTGCCACTGCTGCCCCCATCTAAGGCCAAATTTTTTGCTAGTGTTCTCGAAGTGTCCTGTGTTTATTTTTTTCATTTTTATGCGAAGATAACCACAAATTTTTGTTACCTTCTGAATCCACTCGTTCATCGCTTCCGATTTTAATGCGAAAATCACCACTATTTTTGGTTAAATTTGTGTCACTTCAAATAGAATAGGTGAAGCGCATGTGCTTGTGTGCTTGTAATATCCCAATTTGTTATAGGAACTAGATGGTCCTTTGATCTTGATACAGATAAGGAAATATCCAACCTTCACGCGGTCGTCAAAGTGTTGGAGTTAGCCCTGAAGGTACTTGTTTATTTACATAGCTGATGCTGGTTTGTTATGACCTCTACTTAAACAGAAGCAAAAGCCTCTGCTTATTGTTGCAGAAGATGTAGATAGTGAGGCCTTTTGGCATTCCTGCATCTAGAGTGAGTTACTGGTTCTTCCAAGGACACTGGCTAATCTAGTGACCTTCTCTGCAACAACTGTAACAAACACGTGGCAGCCATTGTGATTTGCTTGACGAGACTTTATCAGAACGACTATCTTTTCTGAAAGTTGATGCTTGACGCTTTGCAGGGCATATCTTGGCATAGTGGTCTTGCTTACCACACTCAAAACACTCTACTAATGATACTGGCTTGCTTCTCTTTTGGGGCTGGTTGCCAAAACCAACATTCTGCTTTTGTGGCTCTTCAGCTGACAATTCTTGTATTGACAATGGTTTACCTTTTTTTGCTAATACTTGACTGACAGTGGCTTGGAAATTTTCTCGCTGACGTTGTGTTATAGAAGTCAACCCTGAATACATGGGGCACTGGCTCGGGCAATGATCCTTGCCTTCACAAAAGAAACATATGATCTTACTCATTCGACATTCTCCAATGAAATAGCTCCCTTCGCAACTAGAACAACTGATATTGTGCTCATTGGCACTATAGCCTATTTCTTCACAACAGATACATGCACAATCTTCTAACTTGTTTGGTTAGTAGCACTTCAAACGACAATGGTCAGATTGGATGTAGGAGATTGGAATAGTAGGTTTCTCTTGATCACTCTTGTTTGGTGGCATATGATGTTAACGAAAAGTGGTAGTGAACTCTACCCAAGTGATGGTATGCTCGTCCTGATGGGCGACGTGAAAGTTTTCCCACCAAGCTAATGCCACTTTCTCATTATCGTTGCATTGCACGACAGTTAGCTTCTCTTCTATGGTGCAAATCCAGGATTCTACATCCTTGAGTGCGGTTGATCCTTCAAAGATAGGCGGTTTGGTCATTATGAATTTTGCAAACTTAAACTGAGGGAGTGCCATTGGGATGGCAACGAGTTGTGCATCATTGCAAATATTACTATTGTCCAATGGTTGCATTATCGCTTGTATGAGCGTATTTTGGGTGCCAAGAAACTGATTTAGGCTCTGATGTGTCACTACTAGCACTGGAGATAGATGCTGGTTAACGTCTGCTCTGGTACTGACACTGGTGACAATACGACGGCTTGCTTGATTACTCTGATTCAACAAATTGACTAAGGTAGCGGCGGTCTGATTCTGCTGTGTCATCATGTTGTTTATGTTTTGTATCGTCGTGTTCAATAATTGAGTCTGAGCTACCAAAAATTGTCCTATGTGTGGATCTGTTACTCCTGGTACTGATAACCGTCCACTAGAATTGACAAGATCTGAGATGGCACAGACTGTCTCAAGATTACTAACAAGGTTGGCTCCACTAGGGCTCCCGATTTGCTGGTTGACCAAGGCTAATAGATGAGAGGAAAAAGCATAAGGTAAGGGAAGAAAATGTACTTAGGGGAGCAAGTTTAACTCAGAGAACACAAAAGCATACAAATAGCTGAAAAGCTGTTAAGAAACATAAAACTTGCAGCCAAACTACACACAGAAGAAGGAAATGAAGATCTAATCGTCTAATCAATTAAACTCCAACTTAACTGGGTGACTTGGCTCAACACACGAGAGGAGCCTTAGCTGATCTATCCTATATGGCTGGTCTGAAGAAGACTCCGACTGGTCACAATCTTCGTCAAACGTTGACTACTTGCGATCCTTGATGATAATTCTTGGAGAATGATAGGGGCGACGTACAACTTCTTCTTGGTCTTCACTTCTTATGACCAAGTTGTCTTGAACACATGGAAAGATGTCGATGTGTCATTTATAACTCCATAATCTTCAAAGAGTTGTTCAAAAGACTCTTGGGCATCCATCATGACATCTGGCTCAGATATCAACAAACTATATGTCGATGTCTAGGACTCTCATCATAGAACGCACAAACAAAAGTATAAAAAAATAGAGATTGCTATCTATTTTCCTAAGGACACAAATGGTGATGTATATTGCAAAGGTATGCTTTGATTACAGGGAGAATGATTACGAATGAACGTGAATCAAGATGATTACAAAGACGCATTTTAATAGTCTACAAGCATCGGCATTTCGTTGCAATGGTGCCTCTTCGCACCAATAGCCACGTCCCTCCATGCCAATTGTCGCGTCTCCGGATAGAACAACCAATGCCCTCTCTCCACATGGGTTGTCATTAACTACATGTGGGTAACTACCTTTGAGGACCTCTTCTACGGGGGAGAGGTCTTGCAATGATCTGAAGAGACCTCCAAAGGAGGTCCAAGAGGACTTCTAGAAGAGGTCCGAGGGTGGTCTAAGGAAAGACTCTTGGGCCCACCTCCTGACCGCTTGATTGACCTTGCGCCCAACAAGCTAATTTGGGCCCAGTAGAGGATCTAGGTCATTTACAATAGAATAATAAAGATATTCCGGGATAATTGACTAGTCAGGAATCCTCGTCAGCTAGCCCCCAAACCTTAAAGAGATTATATTATTCTCTTACAAGGTTTCAAATCTCCTCGAAGCACATGTTGAGGCGGTTTTTGTTTTAAAGATTTTGTACTTTTTACTCGTAATGATCACGGTATAAAGATAACTTTGGGGAAAGAGAAAAAGCTTTCAACCGTTGCACGTCTCTAACATGCGGACAACCTTCCTTGACCGAATGTGAGTTGTCATGTCACCACTAGCCGAGGTGTAGTTATCACATCCTCAAGGTAGTGGGTTTTAAATGCGCTAATGGTATATATGGATTTTTTTACCCCTCCTTAGGCACAATTTACTCCAATCGTTTTCACTTTCCTCATTCACCGAGAGGCCTTCGTCTTTCTCAAACCTTCAAAGAGTAGAATCCCCTAGATTTCCTCAAAAATACCACTAAACTAGGGCAATGGCGGGATGGAAGTCATCGATGCTGTCTGCAGAGGAGCTCGAAGGGCTGGAACAAGATGGGCATCTACCGGAGAAGGTTATCATTAAATGGCGTGCATCGAAGGAGGAGATTGAGCTGTGCCCCCCTGGCCAACTTCATAGTACTCTTTGTGCCTTATCTCCAGGAAGGCTTTCGCTTGCCTGAGCGTGATTTCTTGATAGGAGTTCTTAATCATTATGGAATAGAACTAATTCACCTTGTACCAAATTCGATCCTAGTACTAAGTGTTTTTGCCCACATGTTTGAGGCGTTTTTGGGAATAGCCCCTACTTTGCATTTGTTTAGGTTTTACTATCAAATCATTCGCAAGAAGAAGGCTGCTAGTGCCTTGGGCTCCTTTTTACTTTAAGCTTCAAGATGCCAACAAGATGGTTTTCCCCTTCTTGGCTACCAAGGATGCTAGCCAAACATAGAGCAGGGATTGGTTCTACTCCGCTGTTCCGAGAGAGAGTAGGATCAATTACATTTGTAATGCGCCACCGGAGTGGTCAGCAAAAACCTGAGTCACTGACACTACTACAAATGGGGCTATCCTGGACGCTTCATCATAGACGGTTCCTCAGAACCATCTGTATTAAATACAATCACAGGCAGTTTTGGTTTAGTGCATGTCTATGCTACTGGCTACGGTAAAAATCGTCTGTGAAGAAGTGATATCACAGATGGTTCATGTTTCAAACCATCTGTG
The DNA here is from genome assembly GCA_036346405.1 of Phyllostachys edulis. Taxonomy (NCBI): domain Eukaryota; kingdom Viridiplantae; phylum Streptophyta; class Magnoliopsida; order Poales; family Poaceae; genus Phyllostachys; species Phyllostachys edulis. The sequence continues at coordinate 59,245,242 of CM070550.1, forward strand.
AAATTATCACAGACGTTACATGTTTAAAACTGTCTGTGAAATATCACAAACGGATATTAACAAGAACCGACTGTGATATTAATAACTATCACAGATAGTTTTGAATCTAAACCGTCTATGATACTTTTGTATCTCAGACAGTTTGTGGTTGGAAGTGTCTGTGATATGTTCAATGCCACTTCGCCTCCCGCGCGATGCGTCTCTTCGTCTCCCGTGCCGATGTTACTCCTTGCATGTTTTATAAGAATGATCATCCACCACCATACTCCTCACACATTGCTATACTCTCAAGCACAAACAAGATCATCCACCACCGTACTCCTCACACATCGTTCTAGCTACTCTCAAGCAAAAAACAAAATTTCTCCCCACTCTTCTCCGCTGACACCGGCACTGATGGCCTACCCAGCCATCCTGTACAAGCACCTCGCCGGCTATACACTGGCGGAAGCTGTGGAAGGACACTGTAATCATAGTGTCCTCCCTCCTTCGGCAGACGTTATGCTGGGACACGTGACGGCGACGTTGCGCTGTCTAGACGACCTCCTGTGCCGTGTCTTCCGGGTGGTCTGCAGTTTCTGGCGAGCTAACCTCGCCATCGGTGTAGTCCTCGAGCAAGAGGTTGCACGTGTGTAGGAGGATTATTGTCGCTTGGAATGCAACATCGAGGCGGCGAGCCCCCGAGTCGACCAAGACGAGACCCCTCAAGCAAGAGAAGAGGGCCTATGGGCGCTTTTCCACTTGGCTCCTCAGGAGGAGCTTCTTTGGGCGAGTATGGAACAATCACGTTAATGGTTGGAAGTGTTTCAGGCTACCTGCGCAGATTTTGAACCCTTCGATGTCGATGACATCGCCTACGAAGCTTTGATAACAGAGATAGCAGGCTACTTGGGCCACTAGAAAAACTTGATCTTTTATTATTTCTAATTTTTTTAAAATCTTTTGTAAGAAGCGACTGGCCATGCTGTTTGGCCATATGTAAATACAAAAAATCCAGTTTGAAGTTAAGTTACTGTCTATGCTGAACTTGTTTACTATCACAGGCGGTTTAGTGGAAAAAACCGTCTGTGATATATAATTATCACATACGGTTATTAAAAACAACCGTTTGTGATAATGAATACTTCACAGATGGTTTTTTAACTATAACCGTCTGTGATATGTATCACCGATGGTTTGTAGTTGGAACCGTCTATGATATTTTTTACTACTACTACAGGAAACTAGCTACTTCACAAATATGCCATAAATTACAACAATGATACACACACGCACACATAAAATCTTCTCCAGCCACTTGATATGGTCTAGAATGTGCTCCATCTTCAACTCCAACATGTTTAGCCTCTACTCTAGCACAACTTCCATTCTCTACTCCAGCCCAGAATCCATCCTTTGCCCTGTATTGCTGCGCTCGCTTGCTCTATCCATGGTGTCTACCCACTGGAAATATTGACATCCTCCACCCTACAGAACCGTACAAACGCCAAAACAACACACATATTTCATAGCTACTGGAGAAACATACAAACCGCAAGAAATCAAACTCAAGTTTACTTACTGAGAAATAAGGACATTTGTAAAACACCCGACCAGTATTTCCCTTGGTGTTGGCGTAGAAAAAAATTGCTTGCACATGGCAGTTAGGGCAATCCACCCGCCTAGCAGTGGCTAGCACTAGGGCCCTCCGATTCAGTGAGCTCGATGCCTCAAACATATAGCCCTCACTCAAGAGGAGGATATGAGGCAAGGTGAGACTAGAAGGAGAAAGAGCTGAGCTCAACTACTAGAAAAAGATGATAAAGCTCAAGATTGGGCCTACTTATGCTAGCACGCGAACAATTTTTAGCTATAGAACTATCACAGACGGTTTAGTGGAATAAACCGTCTATGATAAATACTATAGACGGTTATAAACTACAACAGTTTGTGATATATAATTATCACAGATGGTTATTAACACGAACCGTTTGTGATATTTATTTCTCACAGACAGTTTTTAATTAGAACTGTCTGTGATGTGTCTCACAGATGGTTTTTAACAAGAACTGTCTCTGATAAGGACAGATGCTTTGAAGAAGACGGTGAGTACGCCTAAGAAAGCAACTGAGTCCACAACAAAGCATGATTTTTTTGGGGGGTCGTCCACGCAGCATGAGGATGAGACAGCAGCCACAACCAACCTCATCAAACACACACTCTCCAGGTAGCCATGCTTCTTGAACTCGCAGGGGTCGATCATACCGACCAGCCAGAGAATGCTAACGAATACAACCATGGTATGACTAGCCCCTACAAGTTCAAGAAGCATGGTTGCCAGTAGAGTGTCTCAACTTCGATGATGTAGGCCGTGGCTACTATCGCATCACCTCATGCTACGTGGACGACAACAAAAAAAAAAGATCATGCTTCATGGTGGGTATGGTTGCTTTCTTAGCCGTACTCGCCATCTTCTTCAAAGTAGACGCATCAGAGACAAAGGAATACTAACCTTAGATCAGCAAGAACAAATAGAAATACAAGTACACTGGAAAATCTACGGTATTTCTTTCACCAAACGCACCCCAGAGCCGGCTGCCTCCTTCAAAGTAGTCGCACATATCAGTGACATTTCTCACTTATGATAGATCTAGATCTGAGGGGACGACCAGATATTTAATGGCGAATATCACAGACGGTTATTGTTAAGAACCGTCTGTGATAAGTGAGGTCTCCAAATGTCACAGATGGTTCTTGTTAATAACCGTCTGTGATACTCATCACAGACGGTTCTTAAATAGAACCGTCTGTGAAGGTTCTACAAAAGAATCGTGGGAGCCTACAATTATCACAGACGGTGGTTATTTAAAACCATCTGTGTTATGTATCACTGAACATTTTTTAGAAGCGATGCTGTGATATTCGCAATTAAATATCTTATAAATCCGACTCGACAGTCTGTCTCGATATCTTGCTACTTTGAAGGAAGCGGCTTTCTCTAGGCGTTTAGTGAAAAAATTAAATACCGTGAGGTTTACAAGTGTGCTTGTAGATCTATTTATTCTTAGTGATCTAAGGTTAATATTGCTTCTAATTATATGCACTATAATCTAGAGAGATGCATGGATGATAGCTAGGTTTATCATCCAAGGAGGTTATTGGCAGTTAAGATTTACAATAAAACAATGAGCAGCATGTATATATACATTCACTTGTCCTGTATTGTGTAAAATAGTACGTTTACATCATAGTGAGCCTCAGTTATGATGATTTGTAATCCTTAAATTTATATTTGCCCTGGGTTGATCGCTATTCAATTTGTAGTATATTTGGTCAATAGGAAGAGTAGTTGCGTGCATTAATCTAATTTTTTATGTTCATAGCGTAGATGGACCGAAGCTAGATGTACGTTGAGAACCGTGTGAGTGAAGAGTACATTGATGGCGTGTCTGCTTTTAAAAGAGCTGCCGAGCAGGATAAGTTGTAGAAGGGGACAAAATTTATGTATTGTCCATACATTGATTGCGATAATCTGAAGATGTTTACCAACCCGACACAGATCGAGGGCCATTTGATTCGAAGGGGTTTCAAAAAGGAGTATACATGTTGGACTAGTCACGGTGAAGAGTAGATTATACCGGATGGTAGTAACATCGTCGAGGGAGACAACGATATGTCGGATGTGGACTATGCTTTCGATGAGGGTAGGTCGTACGATGACAATCTGGATCAGATGCTATGTGATGCAAAAGGGGACTATAGTGAGAGAGAGAGAGTTTGGTAGATTCGAGGGCTTAATGGAGGACTCGAAGAAACCTTTGTTCTCAGGCTACAAGCCGAAATATACAAGGTTGTCCTCCGTGCTTGAACTGTTGAAATTGAAGGCAAGCAATGGTTAGTCCGGCAAGAGTTTCACGGTGTTACTAGGTCTCATAGTGGACATTCTTCCAGAGGAAAACGTGTTGCCCAGAACCACCTACCAAGCCAAGAAGATTCTTTGACCATTGGGAATGGAAGTAGAAAGAATACATGCATGCCCGAACGATTATATCCTCTACCATAAAGAGTATGCAGACATGAAGTATGTCCGGTGTGCAAAGCATCCTGATACAAGCATAAGAATCACTCCGATGACGGCGAGGGCATCGAGGTGAAGGAAGGACCTCCGACTAAGGTGTTGTGGTATCTGCCTATAACTCCCCTGTTTTGGTGCCATTGGGTCAAACTTTCACAGGGTGTGAAGGTCGACAAGTACGGCGTCACTACTGTGGACGTCGAATGTGTCAGATACAAGGATGAACACTACTACAAAAATGCTAATACTGGACGCCTCATCATAGACGGTTTACCAAAACCGTCTATATTAAATACAATCACAGATGATTTTGGTTTAGTGACCATCTGTGTTGCTGGATGTGCTAAAACCGTCTGTGAAGAAGTAATATCACAGACGGTTCATGTTAAAATCGTCTATATAGTATCACGAGCGGTTACGAACAAAACACTTTGTGATATTTAGTAATATCACAGATGGTTCTTGTTGAGTAACCGCTCGTGATACTTCCGAATGGTTTTCAACACGAACCGTCTATGACTTATCGTCCTCATCACGAGGCGGTTTGTATTAAAATAATGCGTGATAGTCACGGACTATTTTAATACAAACCGTCTGTGATGAGATGCTTCTCACAGACGGTTCGTAGACGGTTTTGGTATGAAATCGTCTGTGATTCGCAGTGTGGGATTTCAAAAATTTTTGAACGCGTGCACGGGAGGCAAAATGTTTTAGCGTTATCCTTATATATTATAGCCACCCTAGCTTGGTCTTCCATCAGTCTGTCCCTCTCCCCTCCCCACGTCGAGCTCCAGCGATCACCCTTAGGAGACACAGCCGACAATGAGGAGGAGGAGGGATGCAGAGGAGCTCCTTGTCTACCGCAGGAGGTAGACTGCCAGAAGGTACGTGTACATCCCTAAAACATACGCAATTTGTTGGTTGTTTGTTGTAAAAAAATGATCTTAATTTAGTGTTACCTAAGGTCGGAGCGCCACCAGAGGTTTTCAGTTGTCTCTCCTTGCCGACGAGCTTGAGTCGAACTCGGATGACAAGCAAGAATAGCTTGTGACATGTTGGTGAGGTACAGAGATAAGCATGTTGAACCAATCAAAGAAGCCGATGAGTTCTTCAGGAGCTTAGAGGCACAGATGGTTTCTAGTTAGTTTAACTTTGAAACTTTATTATTTTTTCGCATTCGGAGGGGACGTTGTGAAACCTTTTGGTTTTCCTTTCCTATAATGTGTTTGCCATCAAAATTTTAATTGGAATTTTGTTGTCTAGCTAGAGGTTGCATATGGAAACTACTGTCCAACAATTGATTGGTTTGGCTCAAAATCTAATTTTTTTGCAATAGAAAAAACTATCACAGACGGTTCTGAATAAGAACCGTCTGTGATAAGTAATTATCACAAACAGTTCTTGTTCGGAACCGTCTGTGATAGCTATTTTTACAGACGGTTCAAAAACCGTCTGTGATGACCTCATGTCATTACTGACCCATAAACTCAGATAGCTCACGAAACCATCTGTGATGACATTTTTGAACTGTCTGCGAAAACCTTTTCTGTAGTAGTAGAACCATTCATACTTGCTAAGCAAGTTGTTCAAGTTTTTTATGTAAAGGACCCGGCAAATAAGAACCGCCACGTAATTCTTCATAGAAAAAGAAGAATTGTCAGAGTTGAGAATGTCGTGGATGAGGAATAGTACAATCAATTTGACGAGTTGCCTCCTTTTGGAGACGACATCAAGCATGAGGAAGAACCCAGTGAGGAAGCTAGCTATATGCTCATCGATCATCGTGAAGGGCTATATTTTAAAATGAAATAGCAAGTGGAATGATCCCACATGAAGACACCTTTTTGGAAAATTGTTCCATTGTAATTAACAAACTCGGCATGTAATTAAGGAATTATTCCATTATGATTGATTCACTAATTAAGAAATCATTCCATTTGTGATTGTATCAGCTGCTTTCTTGTTTTCAGAGGGCATGGTTAACATTCCCTAAGGCTAGCCGAAAAACAGAATATTTTTGTGCTATAGAAGTAACTATCACATGCGGTTTAGTGGAATAAACCGTCTATGATAACGGGGCGCCAAAACATTTTGCCTCCTGTGCACGCGTTCAAAAATTTCCGCGAGCATCATAGACGGTTCCATAATAAAACTGTCAGTGATACTTATCGCACATGGTTATTAAAATAGAACCATCTGTGATATGCTCGATTATCGTAGACGGTCCTGGAATAGAACCATCTGTGATATACACTTATCATAGACGGTTCTTTAGGAGAACCGTCTATGATATTATATACCACAGACGGTTCTTTAAGAGAACCATCTGCATAAAGAACCGTCTGTCATATGCATTTATAAGTAGGGTCCTGCTAGGGTTTTCCTCCTTACTACTCCTCAGTCCTCAGAGCTCACTCTCCGGTCCACCTCCCCAGCGCCCTTACTTCCCGTATTCCTCCCGAGCCTCCCCTCTCGGTGCCATTGTCCTCCCTACACCGCTGTCATCCCCGAGCCTCCTCTCTCCACGTCGTCGTCCTCCCAATCACTACTACAGAAAAGGTCTTCACAGGCGATTCAAAAACGTCATCACAGTCGGTTTCGTGAGCCGTCTGAGTTTTTGGGTCGATGATGACATGAGGTTCAAACCGTCATGATGCATCATCCTGAGCGGTTATTAATCAAAGAACCGCTGTGATAGGCAATTATCACAAAGCGGTTTTTAAGCTGAAACCGTCTGTGATGGTGATGTATCCTGAGCGATTTTTATTGAAACCATCTGTGATGACTGATATATTCACAGACGGTTTGTGGCTGAAACCGTCTGTGATGACTTTTCTCTATAAAGCTTCCAAGAAGTGGCTGCTTGTGCCTTTAAAACCGGCATCATATATATATATATATATATATATATATATATATATATATATATATATATATATATATATATATATATATCGGCCACTTTAAAGTGCGTCCACATGACATGAGGAGGATGAGGCAATGACCACGTGCAACTTCGCCGAGCCATGCAATTTTAAAAAGTATGGCTGCAAGGAGAGCATCGGGACATCCAATTACACAGTTGCTAATACATGATGCCACTTCGATCGAAATACTGGCGCGTTCCGTCACTTTTGAGCGTATGTTTAAGAAAGTGATGTATGGCTCAGAAAGAACATCATGTATCCCATGGTCAATTGCCTCATGTAAACATGTACATAGTGAACATCCCCTCAAAGTGGTCGAGGAACGACATCGTCAGTGTTATAAACGGCGGACGAACGATGGCGGAAGGAGACCGCCGCTTTGGTTAGAGTGGGCGAAGGGTCTCGGATGTGGAGCTCGGCTAGAAATGCCCTTACTTTTATTGCGAAAAAGGCGCCTTTTACGGTGAGGGAGGAGGGCTACTTATAGCCTCCTACCTTGGTGCAGGAATTACACTTGTACCCTAGTGAAGTACCACAGGGGGAGGGGCTGCGGGGAGTTTCAAGCCTAGGAGTAGGTGCAGGGAGCACGGTGGTCCTCCTGGACCTAGCCTACAGGTGGTGGACCGGTCTACCTTGTTGTTCCCATTTGGTGGTGGCGAGGACCTCAGTAGCCCCGCCGGGGTGTCTCGGCTCATGCTTCTGGGGACAGGGGACCTCTTCGTGGTCCTGGGCCGCTCCGGGGCCTTCGGGACGCATCCCCGGGGTGCCTCCGAGTTCACCTCCGGGGCCTTCGGCTGCTCCTCCGGGGGGCCTCGGGGCAGATCCGGAGGCCCTTCGTCGTGATCCCCTGCGGGGCCCCTCGAAGCATCGCAGCCCTTGGGTTTGCTGTCTTGTGAGGGCGGTGGGCCGCCCTCGACAAGCCCTTCGCAGTCGAGGCCTGCCGCCGCCATTTGAAACCGCGCCGTTCCCCCGAAGGGTTCGGGCACACCGTCCCCTCTGGCTTGGCGAAGCATGGTTTGCACACGTTGGTGCAAGCCTCATGCTGGCGGAACGTGCGATGTCGATGGTTGGTGCGCGCCATAATGGCGTCTGTCGCCGTTAGGGTTTCCGCTTGTGGCGCCTCGGGTTCTTGGCGTGCCATAAATGATCATTGCGCCTTTGTTGAGGGGCTGCGTGGCGGTTATGTAGTGGGCGGGGCGCCTCGAGTTCCACCGTGAGGCCTGGCGGTCTATATATATCGCCCCCCTCCTGTAGAAACCATCCATTGCCATTTCGCTCCTTTATTAGTCGCGTCGTGCCTGCCTGATATTTGTGGTCTCCGTTATGGCGAGGGTGCTAGGGATGGAGGTGGGGAGGTGGCTTATACAAGCGAAGTTGGGTAGGTCCTCGTAACCAACCTTGTGCTCGGCACCCTTGTTGCGAGGGTAAGGTGGAGAGCTTGGAGAAGGTGAGGGCGCCTGGAGCGGAAACTACTCCGGCCCCCCGAGACGATGAGGTGGTTGTCTTCGTCGCGTTCTTCGACACGGGTCTTCGCTTGCCATCGTTGACCTCGTGAAGGGCGATGCTCGACTATCGGGTGGGTAGCGCGGCTCACACGAATTCAATCGTCAAACTTCAGCGTCTTGAGTGGATCTTTGCGGAAATTGCCGGTCGAAGAAGCGGTCATTGTTCGGCGTATCTACGGCGGTCATTGCCGGTAGAAGAAAAAAGAACGTGGCGAGACCGAACCGGCGGCGTGAACTTCGACCACGCGCGGATGCTCGATATGCGTGCCCACCCGTGTGAACGAACATTGGGATACTGGCTGGGACAGCGTCGGTGGTTTTACCATAGGTCCTCGTGAGAGGGCGGCTTCGCGATCATGAGGTGGGCGATAAGACTTGTGGCGATCCGAAGTGGGCCCGACCGCGTGGGAGGAGGCTCTCCTGCAGCTTCTGCTGGATGTGACGAAGCGATTCTCCACCCGGGATCTAGTGGAAGAGTTCTGCGCCTTCGGGATCTGGCCCTTGGCCCGGGACTGGAGCGTGGAGATAGGAGCGGCGAAGTCTGGGCGGCCGACTCTGACCATCAAGGGGAGCGAAGGTATGAACCTTGACCTGGCGGCCTCATTTGTCTTTCCGTCAGACCTGCCTTTTGTGCTCATGTGACTCGTGACTTTGTTGTGGCGGTTGTCTTGCGATTGTGGCCATCAGCGAGGCGGCTCGCTGCGGCGAGAGTCTTCTTTGGGCCGTATACGGCGAAGAACATTAAAGCAGCGTCCGCGGTGGTGCGCGATTGCCGAATCAGCAGGCGTCTGGTCCGTCCGTTCGTCTCTCCGGCGCCGGACGGACGAGAAGAAAAAGCGCGCCCGTCGAGGGCAGCGGACCGGGACAATCGGCGGTGCTGCTGCGTCTGCCGCAACCTGGCGAGGCGGTTGGTCCGTCGAAGTGTGGATCTTGCGGACCGTCTTTGCAGCGGTGGTGGTCAGTGGCGGTGGCGAGTTCGGCGAGCTCCTCGTCGGCGAGGCTAGTGGCTCGGCCGATGATGGTAGCGTCGGAGGATGCGCTTAGGCGTGGGCGCGAGGTGGCCAAAACAGCAGGCGTGATTGACTGACGCAGCCTTGCCATCGAGTCTTGGACGAAGACTCATCGCGCGTATCGCCCCTTGGTGGAGAGGAACCACAGGCACCCGGTCACTCCGGCGTCTTGAAACATTATTCTGGAGGCGCTCGCTCCACCGTCCCGAGGTCTGTTAGTAGTTTGTTTTGTTCGTTGCCGTCGCGTGCCTTGACACACAATGTGGCCATCATTGGTCTTGCGATCTTTGAACTAATTTGGTGAGGAGAGCCTCCGCCGATCGAAATGATGCGTCGAGGAGGCTCCCATCGGTTCCGTGGGGTTAAGGACTCCTCGACCCGTGACTCTGCGGCCGTGGCGCAACCCGTGTAAACCTTGCCCGTTGTGCCGTGAGGACTTATTTATGAGCCGGGGTTGCGAAGGTTTGCGGCGGTGAAATTTTCTCACTCGCCCGATCCTCCTGGCCTTTTCAAGAAGATGGCCATAAGTGACATGATCGAGGCGTCTTGACGAATCGATGAAGGTTTGTCTCTTTAAGCGCGACTTTGGCGTTCTTTTGCGGTTCCGTGGAGGTCGAGTAACGTAGTCTTTGTGCATGTGCGAGCGATGATCTTGCACGGGTGCTAGATAGCGACATCGCCACGGTGCTTGCAAAATCCAGCAAGAGGTCGAAGGAGCACAAGAAGAGCGAGGTCCTTAGCGGCACGTCGCCTCCCTCGAGTGAGGATAAAAACTTTGGAGGAACAAGTGTCGGGACTCGGTCCATTTGGAGAGCCTCGCGGAGGGCTCGGGCATCGTTGGAGGAGAGATGGTGGCGAGCGTGAGTTAGCCGGAGACCATGGGGCCGCCACCTTCGAGGCAATGGCGATCTTTGGAGGGCCATTGTGATGGCTTCGGTCTGATGCCCCTGCGAGACTCACCGACCCGGTGAGGCGGACATCACCTTAGCAGCGGTTGAAGAACATGGCGAAGGCCATCGTGCTGCGGCTTTCGGTCATCTGAGAGACCCTCAGCTTGGCGGCACTGGTGTGAGACCTGGCGTCTTTAGACAAGGCGAAGTGCGCGCGCATATAGATCGCTCGCTACCGCTTCGGTCACCGTGGCCACCGCGAGAGAGTTGGCGGCGTGGAGCAGCTGGACCGCAAAACGAACAAGGTCGCCGGAGGACTCTTGGGCGTCAGCGGACCTGTGGATCGACAAAGTCATTCGAGGATCGTGAGCGAGGAAGGCCAAAGAAAGTCTCCATCGAGGCGGCGGTGCGGTGACGAAAGGCTGCTGGAGTCCCTCGCGATGACAAGTGTGACCCTCCGCTTGCGGGCGGCTCAAAACTCTTAATGCGATTGTGGCGTTGCGAGGTGTAGTTTGGTCGGTTAATTTGTGTTTGCTCTTTTCCTTTTTCTTTTTTCTTTGGCTGCTTTGGGGAAGCAAAGAACAATTTTTGCTAGGGTTTTTATTTCGTGTAATGTGGTGTTGGTGTTGAATAGAAAACCTTTTGGCTTGGTGATCACGGTTTTATCTTTGGTTGAATTTGTTAAGTCGGGCGTTATGGTCTACAGAGGAGGCGCTTGTTTAAGTGTCTTGGCGGGAGAAGTCCTTAGCGCCCATAGGCGGCGATTCGTGACTATAGCCCTTGGCGCCCTCGAGGAGGCAGATTCGGACGGTGGCTGTGAGGATTTGTAGCGGGGCATCATGTGCCATGGGCGAAGTGGCGGCGATGGAAGAGGGCCAACCCCTTTGTTCTATGAAGATGTTTTCCGTGTTGAGGCGGGAGGCGCGAAGGTCTTGTGAAGATGAGGGCCTTACAGGGCAGCGAGAGAATTTGTTGGGCATAGCGTGGGGCCCCTGGTGCCCTCGCGCCCGAGGAGGCCTCGGCAGGCTCGTCGGATACCCGAAGGCGTGGTTGTCTGAGAGGCAATATGGCGGTTGGTTCTTCTTAGGGGCGTCCGACGAGTTTGTTTGCATAAATGGCCTTACGGGGAAGAGTGGGACTTTGTCCCAAAATGTATGGCCGTGTGTGCAGGCGAGGTTATCTTGGCGGCGATTGCGCTTCTTGCCATTTAGTGTTATAACACGATGATATGTACCTTGTGTTGAGTGTTATATTTTTCTTAATAACATAGGCGTGATTATCTTTGCGGTGTGTTTAAATGCGTCACCCTTGGTCGATTTCTCAATGGTTATTCTAACTAGGTAGGGCTCCGGGGAGCCTTGGTCTGAATTTTGTTGGGAGGCGGCGTCGCGCGTCCCTATTCTTCTTAGATAGGGCTCAAGGGAGCCTGATCTGAATTTTGTTCGGGAGGCGAAGCCTCGTGCGATCCCCATTCTTCTTAGATAGGGCTCAGGAGCCAGTCTAATTTGTTGGGGGAGGCGAAGCCTCGTGCCGTCCCATTCTTCTTAGATAGGGCTCGGGAGCCACAGTCTAGTTTTGTTGGGGAGGCGAAGCCTCGCGCCGTCCCCATTCTTCTTAGATAGGGCTCGGGAGCCTGATCTGGATTTTGTTGGGGAGGCGAAGCCTCGCGCCGTCCCCATTCTTCTTAGATAGGGCTCGGGGAGCCTAATCTGAATTTTGTTCGGGGAGGCGAGCCTCGCGCGTCCCCGTTCTTCTTAGATAGGGCTCAGGGAGCCAGTCTAATTTGTTCGGGGAGGCGAAGCCTCGCGCCGTCCCCGTTCTTCTTAGATAGGGCTCCGGGGAGCCCTGATCTAGTTTTGTTCGGGGGAGGCGAAGCCTCATGCCAAATCATCCCTAGGGTTTTGCATGGTGCCTGGGTTTATACACCCTTGAAGAGGCGGTGTGCCTGGAGCCTAGGGCCATCTTGTGATGGCTAGGTTTATACACTGTACGAAGGGGCGGTGTGCACGAGACCTTAGGCCATCTTGGTGGCTAGAGTTTATACACACTGCACTTGAAGAGGCGGTGTGCACAGGGCCTTAGGCCATCTGTGGTGGCTAGAGTTTATACACACTTGCATGAAGAGGCGGTGTGCAAGACCTTAGGCCATCTTGCGGTGGCTAGGTTTATACACACCTGCCCATGAAGGCGGTGTGCAAGAACCTTAGGCCATGCTTGTGATGGCTAGGTTTATACACACTGCCCATGAAAGGCGGTGTGCACGAGAACCTTGGGCCATCTTGGCAGTGGCTATAATTTTATGGTGTGTTAACATGAGGTGCTTCCTTACGTGGTCCTCCTTGTAAGCTGCAGCAAGTTCCCAAAAGCTCTGATTTGTACATGCCCCCCTTTGGGTGGGTTTAGTGTCGGGGCCTTGTTAGGATTTTTGTACAAAATACCAAAAGAAAAAGGAACCTTCTAGGGGTAGAATCTGCGGAGGCTCTTGGCGTTCGGTATGGCAGTGTTGGCCCTCGAGTGGCGATGTAGTCTTGGCTTGACCTTTGTGCTCTTAGTGATGATGTAGGGGCCTTCCCATTTGGACTCGAGTTTGCCTTGTGGAGGGTTGGCGACTCGTTTGAGGACCATGTCGCCCGGTGCAGTGGGCGAGGCCTCACTCTCTTGTTGTATGATCTTGCCATGTCGTGTGTGTGCCGCCATAGTTGAGATTGCCGAGCGCTTCCTCTAGGAGGTCTAGAGACTTCGCGGTTGGCGGTCGATGTCTTCATGTTGCCGCGAGGAACCTTGCAGCGAAACTCCCGGTCATTGCCTCATCCCGAACAGCGAGTTTGAGCAGGGAGAAACCCGTGGCTCGAGTAAGGCGTTGTGCGGAGGCCCACAATGCCTTTGCGGCTCTTGGCGAGTCCCTTGGCGGTAAGCGAAGCGTTTGTTGAGGCAGCGATGAGGTTGCCGTTAGCCGCTCCGCAGCTCCGTTGGCCTCGGGATGGCCTCTGAGCGGCGTATTATAATGCGAGGCCTTGACAAAATGCCTTGAAGGCCGTAGAGTCGAAGCGGGTGCGTTATCGGTGGCGGCGTCGCGGCACCCCATACTGCGACGATGTTCCTCCATGCAAATCTCTGCGCAGCCGCGGCCGTGATTTTAGCGACGGGCTCTGCCTCTACCCACTGGAGAAGTATTCGATGGCAACAAAAGCGGCGAGGCTGCCCTGCGGTAGGGAAGGGCCTATGATGTCGATCCCCATCGCGCGAAAGGGCAGACGGGAAGTAGCGGTGGAGGGTATCTGGCGCCCTCGGAATGTGGCTATTACTGGAACCCTTAGCAATGCCGAACGAGGTCTGGGCGTCCCGGCTGCTTGTTGGCGATGAGGCCTTGGCGAAAGGCTTTGCGGCGATGCTCAGGGGGCTTTGTCGCTCCACAGTCTCCCTCGTGGATAGGCTTGGCAGAGTCCCTCCCTTCTTGGTGCACTTGGCGGAGAAATGGGGTGTACACACCTTTGCCTACAAGTCGCCTTTATGATCACGGTAGTTTGGGAGGCGATGCACGAGTCTTCGTGCCGGAGGGATCTTGAGCTCATCCTTGGAGGTAGTCGATGATCGGCTTCCATGTCTAGCCGTCGACTACTTGAGGGCAGGGCCAGGCAGGCGCCTTGCCCACTCGGGTTGGCTGTTTGGAGCTCGGCCCCTTGTGCCTCGAGGATCTTGAGGTTCCTCCGGCGGTGCGGGTCTGTGATACCTCGTGAAGACTTCGCCTTGGGGCGGTCTCTGAGGCTCGCCGCCTTGGCGAGTCGTCAGCCCTTCATTGTTGCCGAGGATTGCTTGTCTGATGATCCGAGGAAGTGGCTTCTTTGCGGCTCATGTGATCTTGAACACCGTGCCATTTAAGGTCCCTGGTCCGCAGCTCTTGTCGAAGTGGCCCGCCATGAGGCGAAGTCGCTCTTGATTATGGCGCTTGGCGCCCAGGCTTCAACTGCGAAGTCGGCCATGAAACCTCATATTCAGCGGCATTATTGGTTGTGGGGAAGTCGGCGTCTTTGCATCGACATCTTAAATCCATCAGGGCGACCAATATGGCGGCTGCGCTTTGCTCTCTGCTGCGCACCACGATCCATCTGTGTAGATGGTCCATAGTCGCGTCTAGTTGCTCCAGGTGGTCTTAAGCAGGGGTCCATTAAGCGAAGTCCGCTAGAGGATTGGGATTTGATTGCCGTGTGGGGCGTGAAGGTAATGTCGAAGGTGCGGTTACGCCCACCCTTAATCGCGGTCGCATCCTTGTTCTGCAACATGGCGCGGTAGGATGTTGGTACGATGATGGGATGCGCCGAAGTAGTGGCGAGCTTCGCGAGCCATGAGTAGAAGCGTCTGTGAGCTTTTCAACTTCGGTGTATCGGACCTTCGCTCCTTGGAGTGCCGGAGCGTAGTACGGACGTTGGCCATCATCCTCTTGTCGAAACCTGCTGTTGCGCAAGTGGAGGCTGCAGTACAAAGGAGGCTGCGCTGAGGGCTTGGCTTGATAAGCTCGGGAGGTGATTCAAAGTACCCTTTGAGGTCTGAAGCGTTACTGGCGGGCCTCGGTCAGCGGAATGGCTCCGCCTCATGAAAGGTTTTGAAGAAGAAGTGAGCCGCTCGTGGAAACTAGGACAAGCGGTGAGGGCCGTGGGGCGGCCCGTTAGCCATTGTACTTTGCGCGGTCTTGATGGCTCCATCTCTGGATGGCACGGATTTTCTCCGGGTTGGCCCGATGCCTCTTTAGAGATGAGAATCTAGTAACTTACCTACGACCGAAAACACACACCGGGGTTTAAGCTTTGATCCCTCCTCTGAGGTTGCCAAATGTTTCACGGAGGTCCTCGGCGTGGGAACAAGCGAGCTTGCTTTTCACGACAATGTCGTCGGCGTAAACCGGCGTTAAGCTAAGCAAGCATTCTTGACACTTTGGTGATGAGTCGTGTGAGATTGCCGGCGTTCTTGAGGCGAAGGGCATTCTGCGAGCGAAAGTCGATTGGTGTTATAAAGGCCGTCTTAACCCGTCGTCCTGGCCATGAAGACTTGATGGTACCCGAGTATCGTCGAGAAGCTCATCGATTCCACGGCGGAGGTGGCGTCCTGGCTGTTCTATGCGGGGTAGCGGAAATCATCCTTGGGGAGGCCTTGTTAAGGTCGTGAAGTCGGCTTTTATCGCCACTTGCCGTGCTCTTTTGCACCAAGACCGGGTTGCTAGCCACTCCGAATGTTTGATCTCACGACAACCCTGCCTTGAGGTTTTGCTATTTCGGCCTTGGTGTCACTGAAGCCGCTCGGCGTCATCTTGTGTGACTTGCTTTTGGCGTAGCGTTGCTCTCATGAGCGGCGGTGCTCCATGGTTTCAGACCCACGCTGGAATGTCCTCGGGCACCATGCAAAGATATCGGAGTTGCCGAAGGACCCCAAGGATGGCGTCGCTCACTTGGAGGAAGGTCAGGTGCCCGAGAGCAGGTTTTTCGAGGCGTCTCTGCGAGGGCTATCCTTTCCAATTGGCCCTCTGAGTGCGGCTTTTGGGCCCACTTGGGAGGGTTCGTGAGCGTCGCATTTAGTGATTTGTGTGTACATCGCGGGCGAAGGGGTCAATGGCCAACTTAGTTTGCCTTGCGAAGTCTTGGTCGCCCCGCACGGTGATGACACCTTGTTGAGTGGGGATCTTGAGGCATATGTAGTTATGGTGAGCAACCGCCGCGTGGCGTTCAATGTGCCGACCCGAATGGCGTTATCTTTGGTGCGGCATGTGGACTCGTCAAAAGTGATGATTTCCGTCTTGTGGCGAAGTCGATCTTGACGTGGCGGCGAGGTTGATCTGCCACAGCGAATCCTTGGTCTTCCGAAGCCTCTGAGGGTATGCCGGGTGAGCGGTCGCGAGATCATCATCTTGTCGAAGGCATCTCGAACAAAAGGTCGGCGGAACTTCCACCGTCGTCGACGCGCTGACCTCGAAGTCCGCAATGGTAGTGGAAGCACGAGGGGTCTTAGTGCGGAAGTGGATGCTGGGCGTCCTCGGGCGAAGGTGATGGGCACCTCGGCGTCTGGGCGGCCGTCTTGTGAGCCTGCCCGGCGTGGTGGATTCGTCGGGCGTGGGGCGTGTTGCCTCTTGGACTTTAGGCGAGTGAGGATCCACCGCTATCATGTTGATGACCTTGTGGCGCGGCTCGTCGTGCTCCTCGATTCGTGGTCTTGTCGGCGAAATTTGGGCGATTGATTGCGGAGTCCCTAGTGCCCTCGCCCTCTGTTTGTTGCGGGTGGCGGTTGATGTAATCGTTCATAGCGCAATGGTGCGGCGATTCATGATGGTATCGAGCATTCTCCGTGGAAGTCCTGATATGATGTGACCTTTTACTGCGCCGTCCGAACATCTGTTTCTTTGCCCGCCACGTCGTCATGACCTCTGCCCGACGCGGACCTCTTCGCCGCCATTTTTGTGCCTTCTTGGTCTTGGGTGGCGTCCACATGGTAGACTCCGACCCTTTGGGCGGTAGTTACCCATGTTGTTTAGGGTTGGTTGTTGTAGCTTATTCATTTCGTGACCGGTTTTAGGCGTTGGAGTGCTCGCAACCTCCACCCTCTTGCAACTATCCTCCTCCGCTCATGCGTACTCCTCCATTTGTCAAAGAGCTCGACTACGGTGGAGATGGGCTTGTGGGCGGCCTCTCTCGGCGGGCCTTTGCAGACCCGCGAGGTTGCGGCGTTGATCACCGTTGTCTCGTTGGCGCCCTCACTTGGCATTTTACCTCGGCGAACCTCTGAAGAAGGCGTGGAGGATTAGCCGAGGCTCCTTTGTGAGCAGATGTCGGCGTCCCGGCTCGGCGTAGTTTCCTTGGAAGTTGTTGCGCACAAGGTCGGCGCAAGCTGTTCCCCAGCGTACCACGGACGGGGGATGGTGAAGAACCAAGTGAGGCGGCGCCCTTGAGAGCGAGGGAGATGCTTTTTGCTGTCGTGGTGTCGTCCCCCCCCCCCGCGGCCTCTATGGCCGTTTCATAGACTTCGGAGGAACTCTGCGAGGTCGATGGTGCCTTGAAAGGGTGACCGGGCATCTTGAAGTCCTTGGGCGGCGTCTTTGCTTCAAGTCCCTCGCTCAATGGAATTAGGATCCCCGAATCGGAGATTTGCACAGGGGCTGCTGGGCATTCGGAAGGGTCCGTGGCCTCGGATCGCTTGTCTTGAGAGCCACCCTCATGGGCTGCATGGTGGCTGGCTCAGCCGGAAGTCGTGAGTTCCGTTGGAGGGCCTCGTAAGTTTGTTGTGCTACTCAGAGGCCCGCAGCGGTCAGCGGGGAGGTTGGGGATTAGGCGGAGGTGCTTGGCGGGATGGGTGTCACCGCCAGCCGCCCCCGTGAGTGGAGTTATTCGCCTCTTCCTCCATGATGCGTCTTGGTTGCCGCCGCCATGAGCGTTCTGCTCCTCTTGGCCCTCGGTGTGTTGAGTGTGGCGGTGCGGCGCTTGCTGCGTGGCCGGAGACCTTGGGCCTTGCATGGGGCCATCCCTTGCCTCGGGTCTTATGACTTCGTGTCGAACCCCGCAGACGGTGCCAAGCGTCGTGGTATAAAAGCAGACAGACGATGATGGCGGAAGAGACCCGCCTTTGGTTAGAGTGGGCGAAGGGTCTCGGATGTGGAGCTTCGGCTAGAAATGCCCTTGCTTTTATTACCGAAAAAAGTTTCCTTTTACGGTGAGGAGGAGGGCTACTATAGCCTCCTACCTTAGTGCAGGAATTACACTTGTACCCCTAGTGAAGTACAGGGGCGTAGAAATTTGCGGAGGAGTTTCAAGCCTAGGAGTGAGTGCAGGGAGCACGGTGGTCCTCCTGGACCTAGCCTACGGGTGGTGGACCCGGTCTACCTTGTTCCCGGTTGGTGGTGATGGGGACCGCCGTAGCCACCCCTCAGGGGGTGTCTCGGCTCATGCTTCTGGGGACCCAGGGGACCTCTTCGTGGTCCGGGGCGCTCAGGAACCTTTGGGGCGCATCCACAGGGGTGCCTCGGAGTTCACCTCCGGGGCCTTGGTGCTCCTCAAGGGCCTCGGGGCAGATCCGGAGGCCCTTCATCGTGATCCCCTACGGGGCCCCTCGAAGCATCATGAGCCCTTGAGTTACTTTGTCTTAGTGGTAGATGGGGGCCCTGACAGAATACATACATATATATATATATATATATATATATATATATATATATATTCATATATATATATATATATATATATATATATATATATATATATATATATATATATATATATATATATATATATATATATATATATATATATATATATATATATACATATACATATACATATACATATACATATACATATACATATACATATACATATACATATACATATACATATACATATACATATACATATACATATACATATACATATACATATACATATACATATACATATACATATACACATATACATATACATATACATATACACATATACATATACATATACACATATATATATATATATATATATATACATATATATATATATATATATATATATATATATATATATATATATATATATATATATATATATATATATATATATATATATATATATATATATATATATATATATATATATATATATATATATATATATATATATATGATGCCGATTTTAAAGGCACAAGCGAGCCTTTGCTGGAGACTTTATAGAGAAAGATTATGAATGGAATGGTAGGGCGTGCACAGGACGCAATGTAGGAGAACTTGACCTAAGCATGAACACGTTACACGACATAAAGGTGAAATGAATGGCGAGAAGCAACGAATGACATTTTGACAAAATGACAAATCAACAATAAGTCATAACATACATATCACATATTTTATACATCTATTTTTGCAAATCATCAATCATACATATCAATAGCCCATGGTTCACCAAGCAAGTTTCCACTATCAATAGCAGACAACACTTGACACTTCTGAATAAGTACGTCATAATTCATAACAATATAACACATCAACAGTCCATACATATCAACAACCCAATAAGTCATAACATATCAACAACCCATACATATCAATAGCAGAGACAACACTTGACACTTCTGAATAAGTCATAACAATATAACATATAAACAGGAAACATCCCATACATATCAACAACCCAATACTTCAATAGCAGACAACACTTACACTTCTGAATTCACTCATTCAGCAATCAGCAAACAGCCCAATACTTCATTGCATTCATTTATATTTATGATTTCTCTACTTCTCTCTACATGTATGTATTACACATTTATACTTCTCTGCAATGATGCACTTCTCTTCATGTATGTATGTATTACACATTTAGCATCTGGGCTTTGGTCAATGGCCATCACCATCAGCATCAACCAACAACCAGACAACATAAAGAAAACAAGAAGGGGACTTATGTGTTAGTGGGAGAGCCGTAGAGGTTGGAGGCGCGAGGGAGGTCTGAGGTGGCGCAGCGAGCCGGCGGCGAGAGGGAGGAGGAGCTAGAGCTACGGCGTAGGGAGGAGGAGCAGGCCGACAAGCATGAGGGAGGACTAGGGCTTGATCTGGTGGCGCAGGAGCTTGATCCGGAGGTCGGAGCTGGCGTAGAGGAGGAGGAGCTCAGTTCACATGAATACCAACAATACAAACCAATAGGTGATAGATCTATCTTACCTCGACATCACCGGTGGAGAGGTAACTGGGGTCGCGCACGCCAGGGGGAGGAGGAAGAGGTGAAGGTAGCGTCACCGTAGTTGTGGCACGAGCGGCGACGTCGAGGTCGGGGGCACTCGGGTGGGGAGGGGAACGGACGAGAGTAAGGGCGCGACGCGAGTTAGGGCGCAAAACCTAGTGGGCTCCTACTTATAAAGACATATCACAGATGGTTCTATTATGGAACCGTCCGTGATATGTATGTTTCTCAATTTCTATGTTTTGATATATATATATATATATATATATATATATATATATATATATATATTCTCGTATACATTTACATGACATGAAGAAATTACATGTTTATATGTCAATTTGTCATTGAAATACAACTGAAAATTTGCTTTAACTATGATCGATACATATATCACACAGATAGGATATAATAAATTTTTAACCACTAAATTGTCGACTGTGATAATTAAATAGTTAATGCAACATATAATATTGTAACTTCACCTCCAAACTATATTTTTTTTTTCATTTTGGAATTTACATATGGCCAAACAGCGTGGCCAGTCGCTTGTTACAAAGATTAAAAAAATGTAGAAACCTAAATAAACAAAGTTTTTCTAGTGGCAGAGGTAGACTGCTATCTCCGTCTTCAAAACTTCATAGGCGGTGGCGTCGGCATCGGACAGTTCGTGACGAAGCCCAAAATGCATCCACCTGCTAACACGCTCGTTCGAGTGTCTCCCGAAGACCCTCGGACTGTTGAATCAAGAAGAATTGAGCCCATAGGCTCTCTTCCCTTGCTTGAGGGGTCTCGGTATGGTCGAATCGGTCGCCCGCTGCCTCGATTAAACAGTCCAAGTCACGACAAGCCTCCTGGAGACGTGCAACGTCATTATGGAGGACCACGTCGATGACACGATAAACTCGCCGGAAGTGGGAGATCACCCGGAAGATGCGGTAGAGGAGGATGTCAAGACGGCGGAAGGTGGCTGTCACCTGCTCCGGCAAATCCTTGGACAGAGGAGTGAAGACACTGTTGAAACAGTGTTCTTCCGCAGCATCCGCCAACATACGATCGGAGAGTTGCTTGTACAGTACGGCCAGGTAGGCCATCAATGCCAGTGATAAGGAAATAGAAGAGGGAGCCATTTCTGCTTTTTTATAAGGAAACAGAAGAGGGAGCCATTTCTGCTTTTTTATAAGTAGTAGAGTTATATGTGGGGATGATTATCTTCGATGGCGAATGATCCATTTTATAAAACAAGGAATAAATTCGGCGCGTGAGACGAAGGGGCACATTGGGGAGCCGAAGTGGCATTGATGCAACGAAGGGACGCATCGATGACGAAGAAACTCACCGGAGCTGAAGCGACATTATCTCAGACAGTTATAATTAAAAACCGTCAGTGAAGTCTACAATTATCACAGACGGTTCTAAACACGAACCGTCCGTGATATTTCACAAACGGTCTTCAATATGAACCGTCTGTGAAGTCTACAATTATCATAGATGGTTCGTGTTTAGAACTGTTTGTGATACTTCACAGACGGTTTTCAGTATGAACTGTCTGTGATATTACCTCTTCACAGACGGTTTTTAGCACATCTAGTTACATAGACGGTCTCTAAACAAAAACCGTCTGTGATTATGTTTAATACAGATGGTTTTGATCAACCGTTTGTGATTAGGCGTCTAGTATTAGCATTTTTGTAGTAGTGAATGCCGTCGTCACCCCTGAGCATCCCCTCTCCGCGCCGTCGTCCTCCCTACACTACCGTCATCCCCAAGCCTCCTCTCTCCCCATGCCGGCGTCCTCCCTCTGCGACCCCCGACCTCGACTCCCTCTTCGTCGACACCTCTTGTCAAGGTACGAGCTCACCGCTTTGGATTGTGCTAGTAGAAGTTTCGAATTATGCTGATTTAATTGACTCTAGCACTAGGAGATATTGCTTAGTAATGTTGTGGGAGGTACGAGCTCATCGCTTTGGATTCTCTAATATTGTGTCATGTTATTCATGCTCATCAGATTCCTCTATTTCATTATGTTGATGTTGTCTAGTCATTTTGCTCCATTCTGTTGGTAGCTTTTTTTCACTGTGATCACTGCTTATATTCTTGTCAATTGAAATATTGTGTAGTTGGTTCAATTGAAATATTGATAGTGGACTCTTAATTGATGATTTATTTTGTTGTGAAGTTCTATCTTTTGAGCATTTTATCCTGATTGATGCAGTACTTATTTGTTGATCTTGTAGTAAGATCATTTATTGATGCAGTACTAATTTGTTAATCTTGCGAGATGGCATCCGCACCGTCTTCTCCACCGTCTTCGCCGCCGTCATTGACATCGCCGAATGCGTCTGGATCTCCGAGGAAAGTGGTACCTAAGCGATATGCCAGAGGAATATCGAAAATGCCTATGGGCCGAATGACCATCACCACCGTCAGTACCTCTGGGGTCCCTCTACTTCCCGAGAAAGCAGCGGCAACATTCAAAACCACCTGAGGTATACTTGGAAGGGATCTCCATCACCACATAGAAATGAAAGGATCTGACAGCCGTAGAGAAAGCGCATTGGAGCATCGAAGATATGAAATGTTGTGTCTGGCTGTAGGTTGGAGTAGAGTATCACCTCTACCCTCCAACGGTCTTGATCGCCTACCACGTACTTGTATCCTTGGTACGTGGGTCTCTCTTGAAAGTGCAGGTGTTGCATCATCTTCCATAGTACTGCGGACCAGTGCCTAGCGAAGATTCCATGGGAAATGGCATTCGGAACTTTGGCCATCTACAATTTTTGAGAGAGATGAGTTAGTAACCATTTTTAAAGAGAAGGGTTGAGAAAGGACTCTGAAAAGACTCAAAATAGTTTTAGTTTTCAAAAATAAGTCCTTAAGGAAATTCTAAGGCCACGACCTACAGTCGATATAGCTCTGATACCACTTTTGTCGAACCCGGGAACGAATGATCCCGAATTCTCTGTGTTCATACACTAGTCCAGGATAGCTAGTGTACACAGTCTTACAAAAGTGACATCACAATCATATCATGCATTTTATTAATATTATTCAGAGTTATATTACAAAATGGACCCGAGGCCAAATAATGAAAATCATAGCAGAAGCAAAGTTGTAGTAGGCCACACGATGTGCCATAGCAAATCATTTGGGGGTGTAGGCCTAAACGCCTGGGTCCTCACTGTCCTAATAAAAGTCTTCTCCTGAATAAAGATTATTTAGCAAGAGTGAGCACAACTTCTGTGCTCGCAAATTACACCCGATAAAGAATTATGATGCATGCATAAGTAAACAAGTGAGACTGGCAGGGTTTATTTTGCATAAAGCAGTATTTTCATTTTAAATACTCATATTAATTTCCATGGCCATTTTTAATCTATAACTAAAATCAGATTTTTAAATTAACAGTTTTATAGTGGATAACCTCCATGAATGAAGGCGTATGACTAAGGAACTATCATGAGGCCATTACAATGTTCTACTTTAATGTATTCATGTCCACTAAGGTTTCACTTTCATTGGGTTAACCACCCTCCGGAATTCCCCTCTTGCGCCAAGTGGGACTATTGTTTAACCAACACCCACACAACAACATGACACCCACACAACCACATGACAAAAATAACATTAAGGTATTACAAATTATTGAGCCAAATCTGTCCCATTCCAGACATATGATGGTACGGTAAGGCGTAGCAAAATACGCTCAAAGACCAGTCCTTAACTGACTTGAGCGACTTCCAAATTAACCCCTAGGCCTCAACCTTAACCAGATTGAGCCCGTGCATAAACCTGGACCCACCAACCATCCATTTCGCCCAAGTCCAAACCCATTTTTGATTTTATTTTAAGTAAAACCATCTTTGCAAACTTCTATGGTATAATTTGGCTAAAATCTCCCAAATACACAGTTCTGATCTAAGCATTGGCTGAGCTTATGAATATTTTCAATCTTAGTTTATCTAATGGTGACAAGGGAATGATAATGCAATAATCAAAATTGGCTATACAAAGGAATTGGAATAACTAAGGATTTAAATAAGGAATTAAAATATTTGAATAAAATTATGCATGCAATAATAATTTAAAAACAGAATTAAATAAATTTAAAAATATTGGGATCAACATGATCAATGGTATAACTTGCCTTGCTCGAAGTCTTGGTACTCTAAATCCTCTAAAGAATCAAGCTCTCCGTAATCATCGAAATCTATACGCGAAAATACGATAAATTCAAATGAAATTCAAAAAGACAAATCAAAATAACTCCAAATCAAATATTTTTGGTTTAGTTAGCTAGATCTTGATTTTATACAAATTCAGAAATTTGATTCACCTAAATCGGAGTTCATATGAAGAAATACAAGCTCCTGGAAGTTTTAAACCTAAATAAACCCTAATTTTGGATTTTATTGATTTTCTTGAATTATTTTCCTAAAGGAAAATCGAATTATTGCGTAATGTGATGTCAGCCCTTGGGATTTCTTTTCCCGGTCGAATTTTTCTTTAAAGGGAAAAGTTACCCTCTAAGACAGGTGGGCCCCACAGTCAAAAGACCTGGTCCATGGGCGGTCAAATGCCCATGGTGAACATGGTTCACCGGAATAGTAAATGGGTGAGAGCCGGCACAAGGGCTGACATGGCCTAGCCACGTAGGCGCTAACTCAGCGAAAAATGCGATGGCACTAAGGTGGGGATGAGATGGCTGAGCCACGTAGGACCAGCGAGGGGAGGCGCTCGGTGACGGGCTCGCCGGCGTTCTACGCAAGGGCGAGCTGCGTGAATGGGCGCAACAGAGAGAGGGAGAGATGCTGAATGTGATGCTCACCGGGGTTGCGAGAATGCGCAATAGAAAGGTTGTCAGCGACGAGGTTGGGCAGCGGCGAGTTTAGGTCTACGACGAAGAGGGTGCTCCAGGGGTCTTCGGGGCAAATGGTTGTGCGCATGGTGTAGGCGAGGATGCGGCAAAGCCAACGGTGAGGTCGGGGTGGACGAGGAACCTTGGGCGGCGCTGGAATTGAGGAAGAACCACGCTTCGGTGGCCGGCGGTAAACTCCAAAATTCGTGCGAAGGAGGAGGGGAGAAGCTTGGGGTTTTGGGGCGTTGGGATGAGACAAAGAAGGCGCTCCCGATGCTCCTATTTATAGGGCACGGGTGTGGTTGAATCGCCATGGAGAGCACGAAGGTCGTGCGGGCGTTACCAGCAAAATTAGGAAAATCAAGGTCGAAGATGGAGGGGAAAATGATGGTAATGGCCGAGGATTGAAGGGCGATTTTAATGCGCACATTGATTCGGGGATTTAATGAGGATTTAGCTGAGTTCGGAAGCTTCACGAAACGCGTCCATGGCAGACTCAGCGGCGAGAAAGGAAAGCGATGCGAGGAAGAAGGAAAGGAAGGGGACGACGCACAGTAGCGGGCGGTCCCACATGTGAGACCCCGACGTTTATTAGGCTCATAATACTTAGTCATCCAACTGACCCTAGTATTATCAACCAAATAAACTCGGTCTCGAGAGATGTATACTTCCTGCATGCAAGACACATACCTCACAACAAAAGAATGCATCAATTCCATACAACACATAGTACATAAGCAACAAACCGAAGTTAACATTAATATGGAATAGATATTACAAAAGAGAGGCCCTTAGGCCAAATAGCAATAATTACAAAAGATAACAATGAAGCAAAAGTGCCATAAAGATGGCCAAAATAAGAGCCAACCAAGGTGCCTTTAGCCCACAAGGCAATCGACCGACCGCCAAGCTAGTCGCTCTCCCAACCACCGACAACTCAGAAAAGTAAAGCCCTTTGGGCTCTACCTCCTCTGCAACAAAGTTGTTAAGCAAAAGCAAATGAGTACAATAACTTGTTTATTGTACTGCAAGATCGACGTAAGATAATAGAACTATAATTTAGCTACATGCAAGCTTTATTTAAGTGGATGAGGCTTTGGACTCATTTTAGCATAAAGCAAGTTTCATTTGCAATAACATAGTAGATTGAAAGCAATTTGACAAAGCATTTTTAATTGTTGAAATAACAATGCGATAATAACATAATAACAACAACAAGAACAATCTCGAAGTGACTAACCCAAGTCACCACAACAATAGCATGAACTCCCTGCTCATACCAACCATGTCAAGTTTTAATTAAAGGTTGTAGTCTAGTCTTGAACGACCTTACCAAGCATGTCCATAACCTAGGACGAGGCTATTCAATAGTTTTATCCTCGCAGGTGTACCACTGCACTCCACACGCCGCATCGCCTTTCCTTTACGCACACTTCCGAAGGTGTGCGGCACGGCTAAGTCCTACGAGACCTTTCCAAAGGATGAATGCTAATTACGAGCTGCACAACCCACGGGAGAAGGAGACATCACACAACCTTCCCTAAGCTAATGCCCTCCCACACTATACATATACATTTGTTTTTGAAAACACACCAACCGAGCTCGCCATAATTAACACCTCCTAGAGTACTTAGTCAAGAGGGGTTCCATATGCCCTCGCGTGGTTAGTACGCCAAATCGCTTGGCTTAGTGACCCAAGTACTCGGTCCTTAGGGACCCTGCATACCACCACATCCAAAACCACGCCATCCATCCAATATGCCCAAGTCTAAATCAATCTTTTATTTTCAGTTTTTGATTTTACAATTAATCAAAGCACAAGTGCTGGACATATAGGAGTAATAATCAGTTTTGAGTGATCAAGACCATCGACTAAGTCGATGATCGCCCATTTCTACCGATAACTAAGCATGTCTAAGCAATTTACATCGAAACTACTAAGTGATAAGAGCTCATCCAACGAGCTCCCACCACAGCAAATAACCTAGGCTCATGGTAGTAGAGGATGAACAATTCCTACAGATTATGCAACTATAGGCTTGCTAGCTTACATTTAACACAAAGTAGCATGCATACATAGAAGTAAAACGATATATTAAGCTTTAAAGTAATGGGACAATGATGGAAATGATCAAACTGCTTGCCTTGCTGTTGCTGGTCAATTTGTTGCGGAGGGTCACTCGGATCACCACAAATGTCGGCTTCAACGGAAAAGCGAGAAAGAACCGATAAGAACGATTTAAACACAACAAAGACAGCACAACAAACGAACTCCAAATTCTCTGAATTTTCTACAGCAGCAAGAGGGTGATTTTTAAGGAATTTTGCAACAAGAACCAATTGATTTGGATTCTCAATGCAAAAGTTATGAGCAAAACAATTCTGCTCAGCCCCTAAAATACCAAACTGCACTATTCATTAATTTAATTATGAGGCAACATTTTCTAGAAAAGAAGTGAAGCTGAGATTTTTACTGTAAAACCAGCACCTCATGAGATGAATAACACAATTGAGTTCATCTCATTTGGAGCTATATTGCACTTTCTATAATTTTTCAAAAACAAGAACTTGAACAAAATTATAATGCACAAGTCCTCATTTTCCTAGCAGCAACATGCTCAAAACTAATGTTCATAGTAAGACCATTAATGGAGGAAACCAACAAAGTTGGTCTCACTCAAAAATAATCTACAGAGCATTAGTTTTGTATTTTACAAGTTAAGCATTGATTTAAGTGTATATTTTAAAGTTGGTTTTAAAATCTAATGGCAAATCTGTGCTCTGGAGTTGAACTCAACTTACAATCATTTTTGGATTAAAGTCAAGTCCAAGACAGAGCTAACACAATTTGAATGACCTCATTTGGAATTAAAATGAAAGAGATATGAAATTCTAAAGTCTATACCTTAATTCAGTTTATACTAGAGCTCACTCGAATTTCTAAGAAAATTCACAAGGACATGGGAGGACGTGAGCCACAGATCTGAGATCCAACGGCTCAGACCTCCCAGTGAACAACGACACGCCAAGACAGAGGTCCAGAGGTCCCTGGACCTCCTAGCAACGCACATGCGCGAGGTGAGGGGAGGTCGGGGCCGCAGATGGAGAATCCAACGGACCACAACATGGAAAGGAGGTCCAGAACGGACCAGATTTAAAGGGGGAGGTCCTCAACGGTTGAGATCTTCCAAAGGAAGGTCTAAACTATCAAGATCTCCCTGAGGAAGATCTACATCGTCAGGACCTCACAGGGGAGGTCCTGGACGGTCCAGATGTTCCAAGGGGGGTCCTTGATGGTCCAGATTGTCCGAGGGAGGACCTTGACGGTCAAGATCTACCCGGGGAGGTCATGAAAGGCTGAGATAACTTAGGGGAGGTCCTAAGGGAGGTCCAAACGCCATGCACCTCCGTGGGGGTCTCGACGGCCACGATAAGCGCAAGGGAGGTCTTGGACGCCCGATCTCCTCGGAGGAGGTCCGACGCCCTGCACTCCAGCGCTTTAACTCGCAAGACGCCGCTGGACATGAATAATGCGCGGGACCATGAGGAGGTCCGCGCGAGGGAGGTTTTAAATGCGCACAAGAGACAAAGTTTAATGGCATTTATCGCTAACCCCATGATTGCAATGATTGGGCATTTAAAACGTGAATTTATGTCCTAAAACGACAATGACACGCCGGACGTCCGACAAAATCCCGAAGGGAAGAAGTGATCTCGCCGGCGATGTAGAGCCCGCCGGTGAGGTCAACGGTACCACCGAGTGCACAATAACGCTATGCGCACTCAATGGACCTCCTCTCGGCGGCGGCGGCTTTGAACGCCGGCGAGCCGGAGAGGGCAAAATTGACCAGCACGGCCAAAACCGAATAGCAAAAATGAAGCTCCGCGCGACATTCAAGCTGGTGCCAAAACTAAAGCTCCGCGACATTCATTCATGCGGGTGCCAGCAACTAAAGGACTAACAGGAGGTGTACCTGGAGGTCCTTAAGATGCCGGGGAGGTTGAGGATGGTGATGGCCTGAGTTGGAGAAGATGGGGTTGCTCCACGGCCAAAGCTCCGCTCCAAGCTCCTCTTTGTCCACCTCAGTAAATGCCCAAACCAAAGCGAAGTTAGGTCTTGGTCCCAGAGGGATGGTACAAATGGAGCTCAGAGAAAAGGAGGAAAACTCCAGGACCCTTGTCCACCGAGGAGCTCCAAGCTCCAAAGAATGGCGCCAAGAAGGGAGGTCATGGAAGAGCAAAGCTTAGAAGGCACCAAAGGCAAGCTAGAACTTGAAGGAGTGCCAAAGAAGCTACGGAGGAACCCAATGGGGCTTTATACTTGGGCACAGGAGGTCATGGACCACGGGCTAAGCTCATAGTGAGCTTGGCCCATGGCACGGCTAGGACATTGGACAAGATGTAAAGTTGACGGGTGACAGCCTCAGGCCGACTGAAGATGAAAGTCGACCTGCATTAAATGCGGGTCACAGAGAGTCAAAAGGTGCATGAGGCTCTGGCGCGATTAACTCCACTGGCCAGAGCACGATGCGTGACCAAGGTAGGAGAAGAACAGGAGGTCCTTATGACCGCTGGATAAGACCCGGGAGAGGTCCTGCCCTCCGATGGCATTTTTGAACCGTTACGCCAAAGGATCGGGAGGAGGTCCCACCACACGATCAAGGATGGGAGGTCGTGGCCTCCGATTTCTTAATGTAAGCGCACGTGAGGAAATGGGACAGAGGTCCAAAGCGTTGGATCTCCATCCAACTGCGGACCTCTGTGAGGTCTTAACCGCACATGAACATAAGAACACGAGGGGAGGTCATGGCCTTTGGATTTAAATCCAAGGGCTACGACCTCACGTCTTGCGGGAGGTTCGATGCGCATAAGACAAAAAGGAGGAGGTCGTGACCGACCAGAGATTTTAATCTAACGATTGCACTACAAAAGATGGGGAGGTTGTGAGTGCTTGATAGCACGGGAGGTCGTGAGTCGTTGGATTTGATCCAATGGCTACGACCTTGGTTAGGTGGGAGGTTTGCTTAGTTTAACAAAGGAGGGAGGTCAGGCCATGGATCTTGGATCCAAGGGCTATGACCTCACGTGAGGTGGGAGGACCTCGATCGAGTATGTTGAGGAGGAGGTCGTGGTCATGGATTTGATCCAACGGCCACGACCTCAACAAGGGGGATGACCTCACGCGATGGTTTAACAAATGAGGAGGTCTTTGAGGTTTAACACATGTGGAGGTCATGACCGTGATCTTTGATCCAACGGTTACAACCTCGATGAGGTGGGAAAGCCTTGGGCGGTGTTGACCGCGGAGGAGGTCCGGCGCCCACGCTGACCCGAGGAGGTCCACGCGTCGTGAGGACTTCAAGGGAGGTCCCGGCAAGTTGAGTTGAGGGGAGGTCGTGGCCTTTGGATTGATCCAACGGCCACGACCTCATCAAGGTGGGGAAGGAGGTCGATGGGGTTAATGGACCACTTTGCAAAGTGGCTAGCCCAAGGAACAAAGGTAGGCTTTTAAATTTTAGTTTTAACAGCTGAAACTTAGCAGAATTATTTGAGATAGCAAATGAACTCCAAATTTGATGAAATTTTAACTGGAGCTTGCCGACAATGAGATTAACCTTGCATAAAATTTCCAGAGGTTATTATGCAATGCATTTTTCTCAGAAAATTCATTAAGGTTGTTCAATGATTCATTTTGCCTCCAAAAATTATCAAACAAGTTTTACAACTTGTGATATTTTTCAGAGGGGTCCCACCTCAGTTTTGGGACCAAGGAAAATATATTCCAAATGTTTGGCACAAGATTTAAGATAATTGGAACAGGAATTTGACTTTTGGTCAACAAGAGCTTTGTGTTTTTGGACTACACAACTCTTGGACAAGAATTACATGAGATTTTAGGGTTTTTCAAGATGTGAGAAAAAGTTTTAATTTCTACACATATAATTATGCTTGATTAACCCTAATTATACAGTTGGGATGTTACAAAATCTCCCTAACAAAAATCTCGCCCCGAGATTTGGCTCACTCAGAAAGAAAGATGGATAGTCCGCACGAGACGATCTTCTCTTTCCCAAGTAGCCTCATCCTCGTAATGGTTTGACCACTCGAACTTTAAGGAACTTGATGGTCTTATTCCTTGTCCTTCGCTCAGACTCATCGAGCACGCGAACAGGTGCTCGCGATAGGTCAAATCTTCCTCGACATCGAGGGTCTCCAACGGAGCTTCCTCGCTTGGAACACGGAGGCACTTCTTAAGTCGGGACACATGGAAAACATCATGTACTCCCTCAAGTGCACCGGCAACTCCAACTTATAGGCAACAGCTCCTTCTTCTCGATAACGCGTAGGGACCGACATATCGAGGAGCTAACTTGCCCTTGACGCCAAACGTTGATGGCCCTTCAAAGGAGAGACTTTGAGATAAACAAAGTCATTAGGCTCAAAACGCAACTCACGCCGACGGCGTCCGCATAGCTCTTTTGCTCGATTGAGTGTGCGCAAACGCCACGAATAAGCCGGACTTGGCGCCGCCTCATTGATTGAGTCCGCCAAAGAGAGGTCTCTCACCGGTCTCGACCAGTTCAACGGGTTCTACACTTTCTCCCGCATAAGGCCTCAAATGGTGCCATGCCGAGACCGGCTCGAAAGTCGTTGTTATAAGAAAACTCGCGAATGGCAAGCATTTCTCCCAATGCTTCCCATAGGAAAGGACACAAGCACGAAGCATGTCTTCCAAAACCCGTTGACCTCTCGGTCGACCATCGCTTTGGGGGTGAAATGCCGCTATAAAGGTAAGACGAGTGCCCATAGCCTTTGCAAGCTATGCCAAAACGAGACGTGAAAAGGATCCACGATCCGACACAATCGTCTTCGCACACCGTGCAAACTCACGATGCGGGCGATATAGAGTTCCGCCAAAAGATCTACCCGAATTTAGTCTTGACGGAAGGAAATGTGCCACCTTAGTCAATCGATCGATGACGCACCCAAATGGCATCATTCTTCTTCGGGACGGGTAGACCGTGATGAAATCCATTCCGATCGAATCCCACTTCCACTCAGAATTGGCAAAGGTCAAGCAGCCCATCGGACGCCGATGTTCGCCTTGACACGATGACACACGTCGCGACTCTAAGAACGAACTTCGCGATCTCCTCTTCATTCGGGTCCACCAAAATCTCTGGCGGAGATCTTGATACATCTTTGTGGCCCCGGATGAATGGATAAAGGCGAATCATGGGCTTCATGGAGGATCAAATTCCGCAACTCCATGTCCTTTGGAACCACAAGGCGCTGTCTCAACCTCACAACACCATGCTCATCCTCGTAAAAGCACTTGGTCGCTCCGCCTTGACGCTTGCCTTAATGTGGCTCACTCCCAATTCCGATCGCCGAGCGGACTTGATCCGATCCACCAAGGTTGGTTGCACAACCATGGCAGCGAGAGATCCATGCTCAACTATCTCCAAGTTGAGACGCTGGAATGCCTCGAGAAGAGAGGGCTAATGCTCCTTGAGCACTAAGGCATTACAATGCGCTTTATGACTAAAGCGCATCAAGCAACGACATTAGCCTTGCCCGGATGGTAGTGAATACCCATATCATAATCCTTGATCAACTCCAACCATCTCCTTTGCCCGAGGTTCAGTCAGGTTGGGTGAACAAGTACTTGAGGCTTTGTGATCCGAATACACTTCACAACGACACCGATTAGGTAATGTCGCCAAATCTTAAGTGCATGAATCACAGCAACCAACTCCAAATCATGAGTAGGGTAGTTGAGTTCATGAGGTCTCAATTGCCTTGATGCATAGGCCACTACCTTGCCTTCTTGCATAAGGACACAACCGAGGCCTCGACGAGAAGCATCGCAAAAGATATCGGCTGCGATGGATATCGTGAAGAACAAGAATGGGAGCGGTGGTCAAACGCTTGAGTATATGGAAACTTGCCATGCAAGCATCGCACCACAAGAACTTCTTGTCCTTCTTGAGCAACTCCGCCATCGGCCGCGATCTTGGAGAAGTTCTCGATAAAGCGCGATAATATCCCGCTAAACCAAGAAAACTCCGCACTTCGGTGACCAAGCGGGCGGACTCCATGAAAGAACATCGGTGACCTTGTTAGGATCAATACTACGCCCCGCCGAAAGAATATGGCCTAAGAAAGCCACTTCCTTCAACCGTAACGCGACACTTGTCGAACTCGCAGACAACAGGCTGCACGTAGCTTGCCTAACACAAGCTTCAGATGCTCGGCATGTTCCTCATCGTTCTTGGAATAGATAAGAATATCATCGATGAAGACCACGACAAACTTATCCAAATACTCCATGAATACCGAATTCATGAGGTTCATGAACAGGCAGAGCATTGGTTGCCGAATGACATGACAAAGGTATTCATACAAGCCAGAAGTAGTAGAGAACGCCGTTTTGGAATATCCTCAGTCGAATCCAACTCGATGATATCCCTCTCGATCAATCTTGGAGAAAACTCGAGCTCCAGCTTAATTGATCAAGAGATCGCCGATGCGGGCAAAGGATACTTGTTCTTTACCGTCACTTCATTAAGTGGCGGTAATCAACGACATGCGTAAAGTACCATCCTTCTTCTTACGAAGATTGCCGGACAACCCCAAGGAGATGAGCTAGGCGATGAAACCCTTCTCTTGCAGCTCACTTAATCGCTTCTTCAACTCCACCAACTCGCTCGGTGGCATCCGATAAGGCCTCTTTGAGATAGGGGCGTACCGGAGCCAACTCAATGACAAACTCGAGGTCTCGAACGGTGGCATCCCCGAAGATCAGCGGAAAGACATCATCAAAGTCACAAACTGTTGGGACTTCGCTAATATCTAGAGCGGCTTCGCTTCAAGCCAAGAGATGAGGATCTAGCAGCTTCATGAGAAGCTTAACCCGCCACGGAGGACTAGATAGAGAGATGAGCTTCGGCGAATCGATTTGCCCCATGTGCCGACAACCAATCCATGCCAAGAATCACATCAAGACTCGCTGAATGGAGAAGGATAAGGTTTGCTAAGAAACCTACCCTTCGATCTCGATAGGGACATCCCTACACTCAGATTCAGCTCTCAACTCGAACCGGAGAGCGAATGAGAAGGGACCGACAATGG
Organism: Phyllostachys edulis; assembly: GCA_036346405.1. Lineage (NCBI taxonomy): Eukaryota > Viridiplantae > Streptophyta > Magnoliopsida > Poales > Poaceae > Phyllostachys > Phyllostachys edulis. Next base: position 59,279,322 of record CM070550.1, read on the forward strand.
AGAGAAAAGAAGCTCTCCAACAGCAGAAAGAAAAGACTCGTAAACAATGAATGAGATGCTCCTGAATCAAACAAAACAAGAGCGGGATGAGAGTTAACGTAAAGTGTACCTAGCACGACGCCGGGTGCCTCCCGAGCCTCCTCTCGTGGTGATGGCGTTGACGCGACCACTACCCACGCCTTTGGGTAGCCGGACGATCTTCCGTCCCGAGCCGCACCACCTCTCGCCGCGCCCTCCATTAGGACGAGGGGTCGCTTCTCGCCTTCTTAGGGCATTGGTTCGCATAATGCCCCTTCGTTGCATGAGAAACATGTGACCCCGGCACTGGTTATGGGGCCGTCACGACTCGCAGTGCACGGATCGAGACACGGCTGCGAAGGACGAGGAACAGGGGTGACCTCTGGGCGCCAAGAGTGAGAGTGGTACCTTGAGATCGCCCAAGCGGGACGGAGGAACTGCCTCGATGACTTATGGGCCTCCCACTTGCGCTATGGAGTCCATAAGCTCGAGCCGCATGCTCACGACGATGGCCTTGTCGACCAAGGTCCGGAAATCGTGAAGTCGACAATGGATAGCTTGTCCTTCTCCTCGCATAAGCCACGCTCAACTTGGCCTCGCTTAGCCATATCGGGCCACGCCCTCGTGAGCATAACGAGCTAGATGGTTGAACTCAGAGACATACTCCATGATCGAAGCTACGCCTTGCTTGAGCGCAAGAAACTCCTACTTCTTGATCTCCATCAAGCCGGCAGGATGTGAGCCCGCGGAAGGCAAGACGAACTCCTCCCAAGAGACGGTGTGATCCACGGGCCGCATGGCGAGAAAGTTCTCCCACCATGACAAGGCTGCACCTCCACCGGTGCGGCGCGAGCAGCGCCTTCTCGTGCTCGGCGCATGCGCTATGCCGAGCTTCCGCCAACCAAACGGCCAATCGCTCAGACGAGCGGGTCCTCGACCGAAAAGGTAGGGGCTGAGTACGAAGAAACTCCGCGAGTCCTCCACGGGCCGATGGGCATTCCTCGCCCGGATCCTCAAGCTCCGTAAGTGGCAGTGTTGCGCGCGATGACGCCCAAGAGAACTCTCCGGCCATCCGCGCGGTTGCGCCGATCCAAGAAGAACCTCGCCATGGTCGGAGGAGGAGGAAGCTCCTCGTCCGACCAGCCGATCGCCTTGGCCGCTACGAAAAGGCCCGCCATCCTGTTACAAGGAATTTTTGGTTAGCAACTAGACCCAAAACAAAGCCTTAAAGAAAGCAAAAGCGATCGACTAGGGAATGGAATATCACCCCAAACGAAAGCCAAAATCAGCGGTTATTTAAACTTTAAAAAGCTTCTAAAAGACTCTAAAACAGCCAAGAAACACCAAAAGAAGGCTCAACTTCTCAACTCAACTAACCCGTATTGAATGAACGAGTAATTGGTCGAGAAGATCAAAAATCAGATTGTAGGGTGAGAGCTAATGCTACTAAAGAGCAAGGTTAAATCAGCTAAATAAGGGTTAGATACTTAGCTAACTAGTATCACATCTTACCCTTTTATTCCCACAAGTTTTAGTTGATTAACCTCTCATTATCTATCCTAATTAGAAACCTTTGAGACTGCTGTCCGAAATTTGATGCTTGCTGTCCAGATTTAGATCCAAGCTCCTTGTCAATCACCGACTCGAACTTCAAAACCTTATAGTGGGCAGCTCACACTTCAATTTGCCAATCTCATTGGTTCTCCCAAAACCCAAAGGTTAATCGACAACAACTATTTTGTAGAAGGAAGAGAGGAAAACACTTTAAAACTTAAATTAGAGTGGGATGAGAAGAGAAAGCTAAGATAGGTAAGGAATAAAATCCGAGAATTTACCTAAGCTTTCAAAACTCATTTGATGCTTTGAAAATAGGTTTTCAAAATATCCTAAGGATCTACCAAGCTTATGCTATTACGGTCATAACGGCTCGATACCAACTTTTGTGAGACTCGACGTTTATTAGGCTCATAATACTTAGTCATCCAATTGACCCTAGTATTATCAACCAAATAAACTCGGTCTCGAGAGATGTATACTTCCTGTAATGCAAGACACATACCTCACAACAAAAGAATGCATCAATTCCATACAACACATAGTACATAAGCAACAAACCGAAGTTAACATTAATATGGAATAGATATTACAAAAGAGAGGCCCTTAGGCCAAATAGCAATAATTACAAAAAGATAACAATGAAGCAAAAGTGCCATAAAGATGGCCAAAATAAGAGCCAACCAAGGTGCCTTTAGCCCACAAGGCAATCGACCGACCGCCAAGCTAGTCGCTCTCCCAACCACCAAGACAACTCAAGAAAAGTAAAGCCCTTTGGGCTCTACCTCCTCTGCAACAAAGTTGTTAAGCAAAGCAAATGAGTACAATAACTTGTTTATTGTACTGCAAGACCGACGTAAGATAACAGTAACTATAATTTAGCTACATGCAAGCTTTATTTAAGTGGATGAGGCTTTGGACTCATTTTAGCATAAAGCAAGTTTCATTTGCAATAACATAGTAGATTGAAAGCAATTTGACAAAGCATTTTTAATTGTTGAAATAACAACGCGATAATAACATAATAACAACAACAAGAACAACTCGAAGTGACTAACCCAAGTCACCACAACAATAGCATGAACTCCCCGTTCATACCAACCATGTCAAGTTTTAATTAAAGGTTGTAGTCTAGTCTTGAACGACCTTACCAAGCATGTCCATAACCTAGGACGAGGCTATTCGAATAGTTTTATCCTCGCAGGTGTACCACTGCACCCACACGCCGATCGCCTTTCCTTTACGCACACTTCCGAAGGTGTGCTGGCACGGCTAAGTCCTACGAGACCTTTCCAAAGGATGAATGCTAATTACGAGCTGCACAACCCACGGGGAGAAGGAGACATCACACAACCTTCCCTAAGCTAATGCTCCCTCCCACACTATACATATACATTTGTTTTGAAAACACACCAACCGAGCTCGCCATAATTAACACCTCCTAGAGTACTTAGTCAAGAGGGGTTCCATATGCCCTCGTGTGGTTAGTACGCCAAATCGCTTGGCTTAGTGACCCAAGTACTCGGTCCTTAGGGACCTGCATACCACCACATCCAAAAACCACGCCATCCATCCAATATGCCCAAGTCTAAATCAATCTTTTATTTTCAGTTTTGATTTTACAATTAATCAAAGCACAAGTGCTGGACATATAGGAGTAATAATCAGTTTTGAGTGATCAAGACCATCGACTAAGTCGATGATCGCCCATTTCTACCGATAACTAAGCATGTCTAAGCAATTTACATCGAAACTACTAATGATAAGAGCTCATCCAACGAGCTCCCACCACAGCAAATAACCTAGGCTCATGGTAGTAGAGGATGAACAATTCCTACAGATTATGCAACTATAGGCTTGCTAGCTTACATTTAACACAAAGTAGCATGCATACATAGAAGTAAAACGATATATTAAGCTTTAAAGTAATGGGACAATGATGGAAATGATCAAACTGCTTGCCTTGCTGTTGCTGGTCAATTTGTTGCGGAGGGTCACTCTCGGGATCACCACAAATGTCGGCTTCAACGGAAAAGCGAGAAAGAACCGATAAGAACGATTTAAACACAACAAAGACAGCACAACAAACGAACTCCAAATTCTCTGAATTTTCTACAGCAGCAAGAGGGTGATTTTAGGAATTTTGCAACAAGAACCAATTGATTTGGATTCTCAATGCAAAAGTTATGAGCAAAACAATTCTGCTCAGCCCTAAAATACCAAACTGCACTATTCATTAATTTAATTATGAGGCAACATTTTCTAGAAAAGAAGTGAAGCTGAGATTTTTACTGTAAAACCAGCACCTCATGAGATGAATAACACAATTGAGTTCATCTCATTTGGAGCTATATTGCACTTTCTATAATTTTTCAAAAACAAGAACTTGAACAAAATTATAATGCACAAGTCCTCATTTTCCTAGCAGCAACATGCTCAAAACTAATGTTCATAGTAAGACCATTAATGGAGGAAACCAACAAAGTTGGTCTCACTCAAAAATAATCTACAGAGCATTAGTTTTGTATTTTACAAGTTAAGCATTGATTTAAGTGTATATTTTAAAGTTGGTTTTAAAATCTAATGGCAAACTGTGCTCTGGAGTTGAACTCAACTTACAATCATTTTTGGATTAAAGTCAAGTCCAAGACAGAGCTAACACAATTTGAATGACCTCATTTGGAATTAAAATGAAAGAGATATGAAATTCTAAAGTCTATACCTTAATTCAGTTTATACTAGAGCTCACTCGAATTTCTAAGAAAATTCACAAGGACATGGGAGGACGTGAGCCACAGATCTGAGATCCAACGGCTCAGACCTCCCAGTGAACAACGCACACGCCAAGACAGAGGTCCAGAGGTCCCGACCTCCTAGCAACGCACATGCGCGAGGTGAGGGAGGTCGGGGCGCAGATGGAGAATCCAACGGACCACAACATGGAAAGGAGGTCCTGAACGGACCAGATTTAAAGGGGAGGTCCTCAACGGTTGAGATCTTCCAAAGGAAGGTCTAAACTATCAAGATCTCCCCGAGGAAGATCTACATCGCCAGACCTCACAGGGAGGTCCCGGACGGTCCAGATGTTCCAAGGGGGTCCTTGATGGTCCAGATTGTCCGAGGAGGACCTTGACGGTCAAGATCTACCCGGGAGGTCATGAAAGGCCGAGATAACTTAGGGAGGTCCTAAGGGAGGTCCAAACGTTATGCACCTCCGTGGGGGTCTGGACGGCCACGAGAAGCGCAAGGGAGGTCTTGGACGCCCAGATCTCCTGAGGAGGTCCGACGCCCTGCACCAGCCGCTTTAACTCGCGACGCAGCGCTTGGACATGAATAAATGCGCCGGGACCATGAGGAGGTCCGCGAGGGAGGTTTTAAATGCACACAAGAGACAAAGTTTAATGGCATTTATCGCTAACCCCATGATTGCAATGATTGGGCATTTAAACGGTGAATTTATGTCCTAAAACGACAATGACACGCCGGGACGTCCGACAAAATCCCGAAGTGAAGAAGTGATCTCGCCGGCGATGTAGAGCCCGGCCGGTGAGGTCAATGGTACCACCGAGTGCACAATAACGCTGCGCACCCGGTGGACCTCCTCTCAACGGCGACGGCGGCTTTGAACGCCGGCGAGCCGAGAGGGTAAATTGACCAAAGACGGCCAAAACCGAATAGCAAAATGAAGCTCATGCGACATTCAAGCCGGTGCCAAAACTAAAGCTCCGCGACATTCATTCATAAGTGGTGCCAAGAACTAAAGGACTAACGGGAGGTGTACCGGAGGTCCTTAAGATGCCGGGAGGTTGAGGATGGTGATGGCCCGAGTTGGAGAAGATGGGGTTGCTCCACTACCAAAGCTCTCGCTCCAAGCTCCTCTTTGTCCACCTCTCAGAAATGCCCAAACCAAAGCGAAGTTAGGTCTTGGTCCCAGAGGGGATGGTACAAATGGAGCTCAGAGAAAAGGAGGAAAACTCCAGGACCCTTGTCCACCGAGGAGCTCCAAGCTCCAAAGAATGGCGCCAAGAAGGGAGGTCGAGTGGAAGAGCAAAGCTTAGAAGGCACCAAAGGCAAGCTAGAACTTGAAGGAGTGCCAAAGAAGCTACTGGAGGAACCCAATGGGGCTTTATACTTGGGCACAGGAGGTCATGGACCACCGGCTAAGCTCATAGTGAGCTTGGCCCATGGCACGGGCTAGGACATTGGACAAGATGTAAAGTTGACGGGGTGACAGCTCTTGGCTGACTGAAGAAGGAAAGTCGACTGCATTAAATGCGGTCACAGAGAGTCAATAAAGGTGCACAGAGGCTCGGGCGCATTAACTCCACTCGCCGAGCACGCATGCGTGACCAAGGTAGGAGAAGAACAGGGAGGTCCTTATGACCGCTGGATAAGACACAGGAGAGGTCTGGCCCTCCGATGGCATTTTTGAACCGTTACGCCAAAGGACTAGGAGGAGGTCCCACCACACGATCAAGGATGGGAGGTCGTGGCCTCCGATTTCCTTAATGTGTAAGCGCACGTGAGGAAATGGGACAGGAGGTCCAAAGCGTTGGATCTCCATCCAACGGCGCGGACCTCCTGTGAGGTCTTAACCGCACATGAACATAAGAACACGAGGGGGAGGTCATGGCCTTTGGATTTAAATCCAAGGGCTACGACCTCACGCTTGTGCGGGAGGTTTGATGCATAAGACAAGGAGGAGGTCGTGACCGAGATTTTAATCTAACGTGCACGACAAAAGATGGGGGAGGTTGTGAGTGCTTGATAGCACGGGGAGGTCGTGAGCTGTTGGATTTGATCCAATGGCTACGACCTTGGTTAGGTGGGAGGTTTGCTTAGTTTAACAGTGAGGGGAGGTCAGGGCCATGGATCTTGGATCCAAGGGCTATGACCTCACGTAGGTGGGAGGACCTGACCGAGTATGTTGAGGAGGAGGTCGTGGCTGTTGGATTTGATCCAACGGCCACGACCTCAACAAATGGGGATGACCTCATTGCGATGGTTTAACAAATGAGGAGGTCTTTGAGGTTTAACACACGTGGAGGTCATGACCGTGGATCTTTGATCCAGAGCACGACGATGAGGTGGGAAAGCTTTGCGGTGTTGACGCGGAGGAGGTCTGGCGCCCACGTTGACCCGAGGAGGTCCACGCGGTCCGAGAGGACTTCAAGGGAGGTCTCCCGGTGCGTTGATTGAGGGGAGGTCGTGGCCTTTGGATTGATCCAACGGCCACGACCTCATCAAGGTGGGGAAGGAGGTCGATGGGGTTAATGGACCAATTTTGCAAAGTGGCTAGCCCAAGGAACAAGTGTAGGCTTTTAAATTTTAGTTTTAACAAATGAAACTTAGCAGAATTATTTGAGATAGCAAATGAACTCCAAATTTGATGAAATTTTAACTGGAGCTTGCCGACAATGAGATTAACCTTGCATAAAATTTCCAGAGGTTATTATGCAATGCATTTTTCTCAGGAAATTCATTAAGGTTGTTCAATGATTCATTTTGCCTCCAAAATTATCAAACAAGTTTTACAACTGGTGATATTTTTCAGAGGGGTCCCACCTCAGTTTTGGGACCAAGGAAAATATATTCCAAATGTTTGGCACAAGATTTAAGATAATTGGAACAGGAATTTGACTTTTGGTCAACAAGAGCTTTGTGTTTTTGGACTACACAACTCTTGGACAAGAATTACATGAGATTTTAGGGTTTTTCAAGATGTGAGAAAAAGTTTTAATTTCTACACATATAATTATACTTGATTAACCCTAATTATACAGTTGGGATGTTACACCACATGTCAGTGAAAGAAGCAAATAGGAAAGTAATAGGTACACTCGAGCCGTTAGATCCTTATCTGACGATCCAAAATGAATTTGTTGTTCAGAATCGTCCGAACGTGCTATCAAGATTTGGCCGTTCGATTTAGATTGAACGGTCCACAATGACCGAGACGTTTGGAACGTCCAGAAGTTCCATCAAGATCGGGTCGTTCATTTTTGATCCAACAGTTGACAAGGGTCGGAGGTGTAAACGCGTGGGCGAGTGGGCCAGTTGGGCCGCGTGCGCGTGAGAATAGGAGTAGGCTGGGGAAGATTTGGCCCAAGGACTGTTTGAGGATTTATATTGATTTAGCAATTGATTTAATTCTGAAAATTCAAATAGGCTTTAGAAAATAGTAAATAAAATCCAAAATTTATGAGAAAATTTGCAGAAATCCTCAAGGGCATTTTGGACTTAAATAAAATATTTCCAACTTGTAATTGGTAATAGCTTTTGCAAATAAATTTGTTTTGGCTTTAAAGTAATTAAGGAAAAGCTTTTAAAAATTTCAGAAAATCCACAAAAATAATTAAGTTATAAATTTTCTCTGAAATTTAAAAATTTGTGCTGTTACAAGTTTCGTGTCGTCGGAGACATGGGTCGCCTTTTATGTGGATGAAGACGACGGACGAATTTCAACAGCAAAGTGCGGCGCACAAGACTATCTAGGTACAAAACATTCACCCCCCTAGACTCGGCACCACTGGGTATGCGAGCAAACTCCAGGGATGGATGAGTGAGGACAATGTGGCATTCCAGTCGCAGGTCTCCCTGCCATTTGCTGAGATCACAGACGAGCACGCCCGATACTGGTTAAGAGGGAGGGCCACAATCACGTCATCGGGCGCCATCTCTTTCACAAACCCGAAAGATGAGGCAGTGTCCCAATGCTTGGTATGATATGTTGAACTACCTAGTTGTTAATAAGTCCATAACTTCATAGGGTCTAAAATAACATGGTGGCCTTTTGCAGCAAACATTGACTACCCAATCTTCCCAAGGCTCCTTCCAAGCAGTAAGGGAGAAGGATATACTATCCATAGCCCTGGAAAATAAGGAGCACCTGGGTCGCACGCGAGGCCTTGGGGTTTACAAACCTTGGAGGGATGGATTCCCACACGACTCCGAGGCGTATAGGAGTTGGAAGAGATCCAAGGCCGAATGCGAGGAATAGTTGAAAGAGGAGATCAGTGCACATATTAGTGCACAATTTCAAGGACAGATAACATCATTGCAGGAATAAATGAATCAACTCATCAACCAGTTGCAAGCCACCCCTGTGATTTTGGTAGCCAGCCCCCCTCAACATCGGAGTAGCGTCACATCCACGCTTGCATTTTCTGAACATGGTGACGTCCAATTACCTATCGACGTCATCCAGGTAATGTACATCTCTGGAATGCTCGAAGGATATACCTGTAGGACGCCTTAGCTAATTGTGTATCGTTTTGTAGGTGCCCACGCCCTGCAAGCTCCAAGTGAGGCTAGTTGGGTCCATTTCTGTTGAGGCTGGGCAGGAGGGTGGTGTATCCATGCGAGGAAGGGATAGTGGTGCACGGTGCCTAGCTGGCGCAGGGTTACGCCATGGTCTAGGTGGACATGGTACATGATAATTTTATGGCCATCCCGCTGGAGAAGCCCCCGAACAAAGAGATCATAACACTAGGGGATGCCTTGCACACTTATGTCCAGTGGCCCAAGAGGGACATCGCCCTTGACCCTACACTGCCGCGATCTCCACACAACGACCATGCCTCTCCAACAGTGTAACACCCCAGCCCAACAAGAGCCTGGAATGTTACTAAACTAAACTATAATCAATTTAAACTAGAACAATCTTCTAAAAATCCGACAGAACCTCCTCTCAGATAGTTAACTATAAGGAGGTCCCCACGCATAAATATACCATAAGAGAAAAATCCAACATATGCTAATCAACTAAAACATAATCTTAAGCATTCAAGCTATGCTAACCATCATTATTACAATTAATCCAAGCATGAGGTGTAATCATAATTAATTCTCTAATCAAATTCCTTCAACTACAAAAAAACTATCATTCTAAACAATTCGATGGTGAGTAGCTCGTGCCACTATGCAACCACTCTAGGTTTATTCCCTCCCATGCATGCCGTTCTTGTAAAGGGTACCTAAAAAAAACAAACAACAACAGCAAGAGTGAGCCCAAAGACTCAGCAAGTACAATAAATGGCAATAATAACATAAGCAATTGTAATCATCCACATCCATTCACAAATCTTTACAACACTCATTTCATATGCTCATGCTATACAAGATGCTCAAAAATACTTTCTCTTTCTCTTTCTCTTTTGCATTTTACCGGTAATGCAAAGTATGCATCCGTCGATGCATACCCATGCCTGTGCCTTCTAGCACAGGGACCAATTGCCCATACTCTGTAAGTATGGGGACCAAAGCCCATGCTCCACGAGCATGGGGACCTTTAGCCCATCATAATCATGACAGGGACCTCAACAATTGCTTGGTCATCACATGACCAAGCCTTCAATATGCCATCATGATGCATATGAATGAAATCTTAAATCATCATAATCATGCATTCGCAACAACCTCACATATGAATAAACCTATTCATACTACAAGCATTCATGATCATTGACTTCATAATTTTTAAACATCCATGAATAGCACATAATTTGTAACACTATAAAACCTGAATATTAACCTTCATAATATCTTAGCAACCATGAACAGCACATATACTCATAGTATTAGCAAACAATGCCATTCACTCATATTAAGTCAATCAACCAAGGTACTTGCCTCAACCGTGAGACGGAAGACAACGACGGAAACCTCTAGCCCCGGGGGTCACCACCACCTGGCAACTGTGAATTATACTAAAAATCAACCAAACTTGCACAACATTGCATTGGAACAAAATGAGAGCAATCGTTCCTAAACGAAACCCGAACATTAACCAATATACTCCCAAAATCCAAATCTGTCCAAACAGATAGCTATTAAATAAAAATCCATAACTTTTGAGTCAAAACTCCAAAAGTGATGAATCCAATTTTCCTGGAATCTACATAATCTTAGCTACGACTTCTTAGGTGACCGAAAGGTCAAAAAATACAACATCTAATGCTTTGTTTTTAATCCCAAAGACCGTTCTATCATCTTCGGTATCTCTGACTTGGGAAAATCATAACTTTTGTTTGGAAGAGCCAAACTCATTGTTCTAAGACTCCCTGGAAACTAAAGAAAACCATCTATCTCAATAAAATTATAAAAAATATTCCCACTGTGCAACAATGATTTCAAATAGCCAAGCCTTTCACCTCTGTCCACAATAGAAGGACAGATTACAGTAATAACATTAAAAATTCATAACTTTTGATCTATCCGTCCAAAATTTATGAACTTTACCTTCCTGGAATCAGAATAAAGTTATCTAAATATCTCATGGAGATCATCAGACCAAATTCAGCCATCTCCAAACTCTAATGTACAAAACTACGACCACTGCACAAATCCTGACACTGAATTAGCACCCAGTCTTGCAAAATTCGTAACTAATTCATCCTTTATCCAATAATTATGATTTAATACTTTCTAGAAAGCTAACGAAATTCTCCATCTATATCCAGGATACCCTAAACACTCAATCTGCCTGGAACTAACCCAATCTCACGAATCAACAGACCTGCAGTACTACCGATCTACGACAGCAGGATACTACAATGATTAATCGGTAGCAAAACACATCTATAGAACCGAACTAGCTATTGAGAATCATGATCTTACCCACGAAATCCCCCACTGGACCACGTTGTAGTCCTCGTGAAGATCACCCCCACCTTCTCCTTCTTCCTCTCCCTCCTCCTCTCTTCTTCCCTCTCCTTTCTCTTCCTTATGGCCGGCCAATCTGTAGGGGAAGCACCGGAGGAGAGGGGAGCGCTACAGTAGCACCGCACTACAGTGGCGGCGGTGCTACAGTGCGTGCTACAGTGATTAGGGTGTTAGGGTTTAGTTCCCCCCACATGGGCCCAAAGAGCTATGGGCCAAAGGCCCGAGTTCTAAAACTCCTCCAAAATTCTGGATTTTCCTTTTCTAATTACTTTTAATTTTAGAACTAGTCACTTATATGTTTTATATTTGAACGGGATATTACAAATAGTATCCTCGATGACTCCACCTCAACCCCCACTTCAGAAGGCCTCTGTATCGGCTTCCTTGGAGATGGCGCCCAAGAAATAAGAAAAGCGTATCGAGTCGTCTTCCAGGAAGACAAATAGCATGCGGTGCGCTAAGGCCAAATCGAAGAAGATTGAGGCGCCTCACAAGCCCGGCACGTACTCCCTCAGAATATCGTTGGTCTCCGATACAATATTACACCACATGCGGCAGACAGACAAGGCGAGGGAAGACCGGCCTACTGGATTCACCATCAACTACACGAAGAACCATTTCCTCCACAAGGCGGGCTACTTCATCATGGGCTTTGAAGACTTATTTGATCTATTCAACCTCGTCACCCTCGATGCCTCACTTCTACGATGCTGGACACTGTAAGTATGTACAATCAAGTTCTACATTCACGTAATACCGATAAATGTCAGAACTCATTGCTTATGTATAGACACATGATGCAAGAAGCCCGGCGATCACGACAACCGGTGGGTTTCCTCGACCCACAGTTGATCTCTGAGCAAAGCATCACCCAAGAAGCATCCTACATCGAGAAGTACATAACGAGGGGATTGTTTACTCACCGTGACAAGGACTATATACTGCTGTCCTACAACCAGGGGTAAGTGCTTCACTACTTGCTATACAAATTTTATTTTTTCTTTATACGCAACACGAACTTAGGTTTAATGACTATAGCGACATACTCATAGGTACCACTGGATCCTTTTAGTCATTGTACCAAAGTGAAACAAGGTAATATACCTTGATTCCCTAGTCGACAAAATATACGACTTCACTGTTGTGCAAAAATTACTCAACATGTATGCTCATTTCCTCCACGCATAACTCTATTGTAGTCTTCCTTCATTTGAAATGTTCGAGGATAACTTTTTAGAATCACGTAGGTCATTTAGCGCCTATGTTGCTAAGGGAGGGACACACAAGGAACGGAGCGATACACTACGACACAGGACTAAATTTCCAGTACCTGCTACAGCACAATAATCCTATATCACACTTCATAACCTGGCCTCTCAAACTGACTATACATATATCCTATATCACACTTCTATTTTTGCTATGCCACCAGCAACAACTACAAGGCAATGTATGAGCATTCTACGTTTGTCGTCATATGATGGAAATCATGAGTGCTAAGACGAATGATCCAGATGTTTGTCAGTCAATCCTATATAATTATGAATTTAAATATATATGATTACTACATTACTCTTGCTAGTGACAGGGTGTGGTAATGGAAGAAAGTGCCTACCATCTAGACATACTCGCGGACATTCGAGGACAGCTTGTCATCTTCGTCACGGGGGAGATCATTAACCAGAATGGAGAGTTTCACCCCGGCAACACCGATTTGTTATAATTCACTTTGTGTTGTAATTCAAATCACTTTGTAATTGAAATTGAGTTTTTAAATCACTTTGAGTTATTCTATATCAAATCAATTATGATATATCTATTTTCTGCTTGCTTATTTTCAGAGAGCATGGCTAGCATTACCTGAGGCTAGCCGAAAACCCTAAAAACCGTCTGTGAATACATACTATCATAGACAGTTACCATAAAAAACAGTCTATGAATGCATAATATCACAGACGGCTACCACCAACAAACTGTATGTGATACGTATTCTGTGATGATATGTATCCAATCACAGACGGCTACCACCAAAAAACCGTCTGTGATATATATACAATCACAGACAGCTACTACCAAAAACCGTCTGTGATATGTCAGATATCAAGACGGCTACTACCAAAAAACCGTTTGTGATATGTCAGATATCACAGACGGCTACTGCTAAAAACCGTCTGTGACAATTATGATATCACAGACGGTTATTTTTTCTAACCGTCTGTGTTATTTATCTAATCACAGATGGTTGGTACATATAATCGTCTGTGATAGTTGGTCTTCACAGATGGTTATACCATAAAACCGTCTGTGTTGTTCTTATCACAGACGGCTCAAAAACCGTCTGTGATAACCGCATGTTATCACAGACACATAAAGTCAGACGGTTTAGAAACCGTCTATGATGATGGTTTAGAACCGTCTGTGATGACCCTTTCTGTAGTAGTGTGACAAGGAGATCAAGCTCACCAATGATGAGAAGAGCGTTGTCCTAGTGATCAATGACCTGGTGAGGAGAGGTCTGACTGGATGAAAGATCACCCATAACTTCCTCAAGAACAGGATCTTCCCTCTCCAAAAGACGGAAGTATTATCATGTGATTACGACATCCCAGAAGATGGTAATAATCTATTTATCTTTTTACTCGAACTGAATTTCGTAGTTGAAGTAAAGTAATTGTTTTCTCTTATCATATTGCAGTTCTTCTGGATGACGAGGTCCTCACTAGGGCCTCAGTCCTGTTGAAGGATCGGAACCTAGAAAAGGAACTGGTCAATTTAGAAACATAGCCCCCAAGCTTGATTGGAGGTGCCTTATCACTTAGGATAGATCGCAAGGTGGTGAGTTTCAGTAGGAATAGCCAGACATAAGAAGTGATTTTGACTATGCCTGACTTTTGTATTTCTAAATAGGCAACATCGAAGAAGTGTCCTATCTCAGATGTCGGTGCGAGCTCTACCCCTCCTCTGGCAAAGAGCACAAGGACAAGTTCCAAGCCTCCTAGTACACCAAAGAAAAAGAAGCCCGCATCAGTTTCAGTTGTAGTTCCGCCAAATCCTTCTGCTTTTACTCTGATTTCAATTTCTCAACATACCTCTAAGCCCCAGCCAATGTCTACTACATCAACTTTCATGGCTGGAGTGATCCAGGTTGAAGAATCATCAGAGGAGTCCGAAGGGGGGACTCCTCTTCAGCGTGTTCTAAGGTCACGTACCTCCTTGGCCTTGGTTCCCTCTTCGCTAGAGCAAGCGGAACAACCTACCTTCACTTTGAATGAGGACTTCATGGTGCTCTTCAACGAGAGTGGATTCGAGATCGAGTAAGTTCTTCGATAATAACCTCATGATTTTGGCTTATAATGACCAATCCTTTTTTAGCCTCTCCTTGCCGTCGGATCCAAAGAGGGGACAATTGGTAGCGCATGAGCAAACTTCGCCACTGACTGTTTCGATGGCAAAGGAGGTGATCCATGAGGTCACCAAAACCCAAGATGAAGACGACCATATCTTGGTAAACTTTTTTATTTTGGTTATTTCATCTTTGAATATACTAGTATAGTTCTGACTCATAGAATATCTTAGGATTCACAAGATGCTGGAGCTGATCCTACCAGAAGAGTTTTTCGTTTAGTCGAGTGGGATCAGCCCGAGGATGAAGTCCCTCTTGAAAGTTCTCCTCCTAGAGTTGAAAAGAAGAACCTCCAGGACTTAATGATGTCTATCAAAAAGTGCTGGAAAGTTAATATTCACATGATAGGGGAGATCAAAGCTTTTGTAGAGGAGAAGGAGAAGTAAGTGTGTAAAGTTATTATTCAACCATAAGATTCTAACTAAATTATTAACTTATACTTTTGTTCGCATTATAGGGAGTGCTTGCTGGCGAAAACCGGGAGAGAAGATGCTAAAAATGTGCTTCACACTCTCAAATTTAAACTATTTGAGGTGGAGAAAGAATCTGAGAGGAATACGGTAATCATGGCAGAAAAAGCCGAAGAGATCCGCTTCTTGACTCAAAGAAATGAAAAATTGCAGGAGATCCTGGGCAAACAATCTGAGGAAAACCACAATTTCTTTGAGCGGAACAAGGTGCTTATTAAGAAGAAGGAAGGTAAAAATCTCTTTTTTCTTTTCTCAGAACATTTAACCTTGTCACCATTTGCGATTCATGAATTCGACTCTCTTTTTTTGTTCTTGGTTAGAACTAGAAAAGGAAAAAATAGGATCTTCAAAAGACCTCTTCTAACATAGATCTTCATATTCAGAACTTGCAAGAAATGAAAGTACGATATTGCACCACCGTGCATGAACTTGAGAAGAAGGTGGAGACCCTGATGACGGTTGGCAAGGAAATCACTACAGTTATGGGAAGAAACCTTTCTCGGATATCAGTTTCACTGCGAGAAATCGCGGAGCAGCTGAAAGATCCAGTAACTTGTCCCTTAACCAACATGACCTTGGATGACCTTAGGAATGATATCTACACTCAGATTATACGCATTCAGAAAGCACATACTTGTTATGAAGAAAACTATGTATCTATCTTTAATGAGAACAATGGGTCAGGCTTTGAACCGAGTCTTGTTGAGGATTGATCTTGTTTATGGGGATTCTGTTGACCTTCAGAAGCTTATTCCTACGCCGAAGTTCAAAACAAAAGAAATAGGTATTGCAGCTCAAGCTAAGATTACACCAGTGGTGGAGGAGATCATCAAAAGTATTAAACTTAGTGCTCCTATCACTCCTTCAAGTGCTCTCACCGCAGTGACTATTCCTAGCTCAAGTGCTTCCTGATACTTCTCCATACTAACAATCATAATACATTTTTAATATGTGGAATGATGAAAGTATTTGGTATATGATAATTATAACTATTTTTTGGAAGTTGAATATCTTTTGAAAGTTAGATTATTATTTATCTTGTTATGTGTAGCCACCCGCCTGGAACACATTGTCTAGCAATGGGAGAAGTGTTTTCGGGTGAACAAATGCTTTAGGACCAGTATATCTTTACAAAATCAATGATCCGAACCAGTATGTATTCAAGAAGGTGAAGTCAAGTTGTTGGGCTCTTATGCAATGGGAACTAGCTTATAGAAGAGGTCCCAAATAGTTGTCATTTCCGAAATGTACACTAATGGCCATTTTACAAGTAAAGACACGATGATCTATTAGCGGATTTGATCAACCATAGACACTTCATTAAATAACAAAAAAATACGATGATCATGTTGTTGGTGATATGCCCTAGAGGCAATCATAGAGATGATTGTATCCCGTCGCCCGATAGAATTGGATTCTATGCATAACTTGTTTTTGCTGGGATTGATGTGAATAGTATGGCCTATTGTGTTTGTGATGCATGTATGGATTTTCATGGCCTGCGTGTCATGCTGTGATATAGCCATCGAGCTACATATTATTGTATACCGGTCTACGTACCGACATGTCATGCTTGATATTATCCTATGTAATTCATTACTAGCTTTTAGGAGTAATTGCTTAGTAGATGATTGTGGTCGGAAATTTCAAGCATGATGGTCGAAGGACAGGAAGCTTGGTGATGGAGATCGTCATGATAAGGGTCATACTATTTCACAGTTTAATATGATTATCTGTGAATGTTTATTCCTGTCATGCTATTAATCATGTTTTATCATTAGATGTTTTAACATGGTATAATAGTATCCCTCAAGAACAATTAAGTTAATTTCATGACTTTCCAATTGTTATGCCTATCACGATTTTGATCGTTAATTGGTAGATCTACCAAAGTAGGGTGCCATTAACTATCTTAATAAGATGGGGTGGGTGTCGAACACCCACATGCATAGTGTTGGTTTAACTTAATAAGGATATCAAAATAGTTTTGGGCCTTAGGGCATAGTGTTAGTTGCCAGGGCATAGAGATGTCACCCAACAAACAAGAGTTATATGTGATATGATTGGCAAGAGGTTGCCTACATAAATCACTTGGTTTCTAGCAGTGATGCCAAATCTCACTAGGACTTAATGATTTTTGGATTTTGAACTCACTATATGATGTTTGAGGGAAACATGATTAAGTTCGACAAGGTATGGACTAGTTGTATAGTGATACAACTAGGTTCAGACTAATCATATGGTGATACGAGCTGGTCGTAGACTGGTCGAACATAACCACCAACATGAGTGTCTAATAGAAGATCTTACATAAACATAGTGCTGAATTTTTGCATATATTTCTGTTGTAGATCATGGCACCTACTTCTTATTCTACACCTACCTTTAATTTGTGATCTATTCTTGAGAAATAAAAGCTGAATGAAACCAACTTTATTGACTGGTTTCATAATCTGAGAATTGTTCTCAAACAAGAAAAGAAGGAATATATTCTAGAGGGTCCGTATCTAATGAACCACGGAGGTCCTGATTTGGCCCGATCATTCGATGAGAAGATAAATTCGGTAGAAGTCGCTTAACTCTCACAATCCTAGCTATGAACTCACAAGGCTTGAAACCACGCAATCGCTGAACTACTCAACAAGTTGTTATCAACCGTGCACGAATACCCGGAAGACCTGATCACGAAGATTAATTCCTACATACACCGGAGAAGCAAGCAAGAACGAGATAAATAGCAATATGAAATTGCGAATAGAAATTAAGATTGTATTGATAAGTGGGGTTTCGAAGACAATGTCGCTGTTGATCTCGCCGAACAAGAGGACAAAGTATAAAGTAGCAAAGCTAAACTTCAATCAACAAAACCCGATAAACTAGAGGGGCGGCGGCCACTATGTATAGGAGAAGGGA
Organism: Phyllostachys edulis; assembly: GCA_036346405.1. Taxonomy (NCBI): domain Eukaryota; kingdom Viridiplantae; phylum Streptophyta; class Magnoliopsida; order Poales; family Poaceae; genus Phyllostachys; species Phyllostachys edulis. The sequence continues at coordinate 59,297,343 of CM070550.1, forward strand.
GGGGCGGCCACGGGTACTGCCCACACATGAACAGTACCACGTGGACAATACCAACCCTAGGTGTCCAACCCGAATTACAAGGCCCATGGCCCATTAGCATAGGTGGCGCAACACCAAGTTCCTTTACTCAAATATTGCTAAATGTTGGCCTAAGCAACTTGATATATAGTGGTCATGCTATATTCAGCTAAGTCTCAATATAGAAATAGCCATTCCTCATATGATCATCTCTATGCTTGGTGCTGCCATCATCTCCATTTAGTTTGCCTCCCGATCCTTGATTCCTAAGTAAAATAATATCACTTGCTTTAGGCAGCATCATAGAGTTCATAGAATATGGATGCACTCTGAGACACGAAGTCACCTGATAATTTAGTTGGCGAGCACGTGCTCTAGTAATTGGTCCTTGCACATCAGAAGTAGTAGGAATAGTTGTATCAATGGAAGGGTATTCCTCATCACTATCCCGAGGAGCCGAATGCAGATGCAACTCGAGCTGAAAAGAATGCTTATGAGAAGCATTGCAATGATGAAGTTGATGTGCGCTGCCTTATGCATGCAACCATGAACTCTGAGCTTTAGAAGCAATATGAGACCATATACGCTTACAATATGATTGTGGGTCTGAAAGGTATGTTTTAGGATCAAGCAAGGGCAGAGAGGTTCAATACCTCCAAGGCATTGTTTTCTTGTAGGCTGTCGGAGGGCAACCCGGTCAATTCTCATGTGATCAAGATGATTGATCATATTGAGACCTTGGAAAAGATTGGTTTTCCCCTTAGCCAAGAGTTGGCTACTGATGTGATTATCCAATCGCTCACTACGAGCTTTGAGCCTGCCATATTGAATTTTCATATAAATGGCATAGAGAAGTCAATGACTGAGTTGCATGGCATGCTTAAAGGTGCTAAGGAGAGCATCAAGAAAAGTTCCAATCATGTAATGATAGTTTAAAAGACTACTAGCTTCAAGAAGAAGGGTAAGTCAGGAAACAAAAAGGGCAAAGGAAAGACTCAAGTTAAGATCGAGAGTCTCAAAGCTAAGCTTACGAAGCTCAAGCTGGGTCCTAAGCTTGACACAGAATGTTACCATTGTCATGAGACCGGGCACTGGGAGAGAAATTGTAAGAAGTACTTGGCAGAAATGAAAAAGAACAAAGGAAGTAAGACTACCAGTTTAGGTATAAATGTTATACAAATTAATCTTGCCACTTCTCCGACTAGTTCATGGGTATTTGATACCAGATCGGTTGCTCATATTTGCAATTTAATGCAGGGACTGATAAGGAGTAGTTTGGCAAGAGGAGATGTTGATCTTCGTGTATGCAATGGAGCAAGAGTTACTGTATTAGCTATTGACACTTTACCATTAGCTTTACCCTCAGGATTAGTTATGGAATTAAATAATTGTTATTATGTTCTAGCCTTAAGCAAAAACATTATTTCTGCTTCTTGTTTAGGAGCAGAAGGATATGAGTTTAGAATAAAGAACAATTGTTGTTCAATTTATTTTGAAGATATGCTTTTTGGCCATGCTCCATTGGTGAATGGATTGTATGTTTTGAATCTTGCGGATATGCCTATCTATAAGATAAATGCTAAGAGACTTCGAACTAATGATATGAATCCCACTTTTATTTGGCATTGTTGTCTAGGTCATATAAATGAGAAGCGCATGATGAAGCTCCATAAAGATGGTCTTCTAAACTCATTTGATTTCGAATCATTTGAAACGTGAGAATCTTGTTTATTTCGCAAGATGACAAAGACGCCCTTCACCACCATAGGTGAGAGGGCGAGTGATCTATTGGTCGTAATACATTCGGATGTATGTGGACCAATGAGCACTCCGACCAGAGGTGGTTTTTAGTACTTCATAACTTTTACTAAGGACTTCAGTAGATATGGATATGTCTTTTTAACGAGGCATAAGTCGGAATCCTTTGAAAGGTTCAAAGAATTTCAGAATAAAGTGCAGAATCAACTTGGCAAGACAATCAAATGTCTATGATCTGATCATGGAGGTGAATATTCGAGCCATGAGTTAGGTGAATATTTGAGCCATGAGTTTGGTGATCATCTAAAGAAATATGAAATTGTTCCACAACTTACTCCGCCGGGGACGCCTCAATGGAATGGGGTGACTCAACGACAGAACCAAACATTGTTGGACATGGTTCGGTCCATGATGAGCCAATCTGATCTTCCATTGCAATTCTAGGGATACGCTCTAGAAACAGCGGCTTTCACTTTAAATAGGGTTCCTCCAAAAACTGTAGAGAAGACACCATATGAAATATGGACTAGGAAGAGTCTTGGATTGTGTTTTCTTAGGCTATGCGGTTGTGAGGTATATATCAAATGTTTGACGTCGGAGAAACTCACACCCAAGTCCGATAAGTGCTTCTTTGTAGGGTATCCTAAGGAAACTAAATGATATTATTTTTATAATCGGGTTGATAACAAAGTGTTTGTTGCCTGTAATGGTGTCTTCTTGGAGAAAGAGTTTCTTTCCAAAGGAGTCAGTGGGAGCAAGGTGCAACTCAAAGAAATTCAAGAACCGTTTGAAAATGTTTCAAAACCTACTGAACCTCTACAGGATGAACAAAATGTTGTTGAACATGTAGATGAGGCATCAACCCCATGTAGATCAAAAAGGCTACATCAATTGCCTGTTAGGTATGGGCATGATGTTTTATTATTGAATAATGATGAGTCTAAAACTTATTTGCAAGCGATGGTTGTCCGGACCTAAAAATGCAATTCTGGACCCTCTGAGTATAATGCACTAGTCTAGGATCACGCTAGTGCACACAATGTCAACATAGATGAATATCGATCCACACAAGGCGATTAATAACATAAACGAGTAATTTGATTAACAAATAAGGGTTTTGACCTTATGGTCGAGTTTACACTTATCAAGCCATGCAGGGCTGACAGAGAATTAAATAGCAGTGGAACATAAACTTCAGCGGAATCCCATCAATTCACCATAGGAAACCGACTGGGATCAAGACCCTACGATCAAGCACCTTCGATAAACTCCTCCTCGAAAGCAGGTGATGACTCCTCCTCTTCTGTTGATCTGATTTAGCAAGCATGAGTACACAACCGTACTCGCAAGTCATACCATAGAATGCAAATATACACGATGGCTTATTCCAAAGGAATGGCTTCTATGGTTCTTTTGCAGAAATGCAACATTTGCAATTTGAATACGAATAATAGATTGAAAGCATAAAGTAAAACAAATAAACAATAATAATTTGACAGTTTGGTTTCACAAAGACACATAGCCTAAACAAGTTATTCACATAGCCATATGACATAGATCACATAGCTCCCTTCCCAATTATTTTATGAAAATCTACCCCTCGTGTGAAATCCCCGAGCAAGTCCATGATCGCGGACGCGGCTATTCGAATAGATTGATTTAACACTTTGCATAGTTTGTACACTTTACCCACAAGATACAATTAGTGTTGCAAGCACTAATCATAACAAAACGTTCCAGAAACTTTATCTCAACCATTGATACTCCCAGTGTGCTTACGAACCGTCGAACCAAACTATACAAAGCCATTGGTACGACACACATCGTTGGACAGGGACATAGCGAACCGCCCCGTGATGTAACTACTTGGTAGCACACCTCCACCCATACAACACAGCCTAACCTACTACCTGAGTAACAATGTCAAGAATCCATAACTTACTAAGTTAGGCCCGTCCCATCAGGCATGTGGTTGTACAGTAAGGCTCAGTTCAATGGCGCACAAAGTTAAGTCCTTAATTAAGCAAGGCAAGACTTCCAATTCACTAAAAATCCCTATGCACACAGCTTATAAAGCCCATGCACACAGCTCCACCATAACAATACACAGTACCACTTGCCTCCATCTAAATCTTTTCCAACCCTATTGGTTAAGTGCAACACATGCCATTAACGAGTAATAGCACATAGTACACACAGTTTTATCACTTAGTTCCATAGTCACTTAGTCAAGTTTATAATAGCATCCTACATGAAATGATGACTCGTGGCATGGCTAAGCAGACTAATCGTATCTAACCAACCCACGATGGTGCTACGATAATACCAACTAAATACACCAATCTAGGGTGACAAAAGATTATGACATAACAAATAGACAAGTGTGGATATAACAAATTGGATTAATAACTAAACCCAAAAGCATTTAAATACATACTTAAAGTAAATACAATAATTTGAATCAATATAACTTTTGAAAACTGGGTTCAATATGATCAAAGGTATAACTTGTCTTGGAATAGGTCTAGGTACTGATCTTGCTCTTGAGATGCTCCTTGTTCAAATCTTCCCGAAGTACAAACGTTTACTCGCAAACGAAGTAAACAAACAAAACAAAATAAATAACAGAGGAAAAACAAGCTCCAAAATTAAATAAAAATCCCAGATAAATAGATCTTGAATTTAGATGAATTTAGAAATTTGAATGGGCTCAATCGAAGTTCGGATGCAAAAGATATGGGCTTTGGAAGTTTGAATCTAAATGAAACCCTAATAAGGATTTAACCGAATTATCTTTCAAAAGAAAATCCGAGATTAATGACATGGCACTGACATCATCAAGAGATTTTGGCTGAAAAACAAATGAAAAGAAATTGATTTGGAAGTGGGGCCCACTGTCATAGGGACAGTGCACCATGGACTGGGTTCAAGGAGGTTGGATATGGGTTTGGGTGAAGACACGCCACATGGCATTGCCACTCGGACGCTGATTGGGATGCCACGTGAGCAAAGACGATGACGTGGCTTCGATTTGGAGGTGATTTGGCACAGAGCAACGAGTAGAGGAGGGTGGCCATGGCCGACTGGGAGGGCTTGCGGCGTCGACGGCTAATCCCGACGAGGTAGGAGCAACCGAGGCCAAAAATGGAAACCCCACGATGCAAGGATGCTCTGGGCGGTAGTTCTTCGACAAGGGCGGTAGGGCATCAATGGCGGCGAAGAGCTTACAGCTATGATGGAATTGGCGAAGGGGTGGGGCCCGATGAAAATCAAGAGGAGCACGGTGAAGATCTCGCTATTGCGGACCAAAAGGAGGCGGCTCGGACAAAGAGGCTCGGACAGCGAAGAATTCCGGCGAGGAAGACCTTGACAGCGGCTCGGTTGCTCGGTGAAATCCGACAAAACGCAACCGAAAATGGGCCAGGGATTTTTGGGTTTTGGTGGAGGGTGGCGGCGCAGAGAGATTGACGCGGGGGCATCCTTTTATAGGATTTGGAAGATGGAGATTTGCATCGAAGCCGGCGGCGCTAGGAAATAGACTCGGAGAAATTCCTTGGAGTCCCGGAGGAAGACGACTACACAGGTGGCCGACGGTGGGACTCACCCGGCAGGAACGCAAAGAAAAAGGAAGGCGTGGCTGCTACAGCTGGCCTCGCATGAAGAAAAGGCCAAGAAACAGGCCACGTGCACAGGAAAAGGAATGTGGGCCGCACGGGAAGGATTGGGCTAGGAGAAAGGGATTCGGCCTAAATGGCAATAGAAAATAGCAAATGAACTTGGAAAAATTCTAGAAAAATCTAGAAAATATATCCAAGCACATAGAATCCAAATAAAATAGTTTTGACCATTGTTCATGTTGACTTTAATCATATTAAATTATTTTGTTGCACAAAGTCCATATTAAGCTTTTAAGTTAAAATCAATTAAATCCGAATGGTGAATTTTCTCCCTACTAACTATTCAAAGGATTTTTAAAGCTCAGAAAATTAGGATGTTACAAACCTCCCCCCTTAAAGGAATCTCGATCCCAAGATTCAGGCTAGCTAGGGAAAAGGCTAGGGAACTTAGCTTTCAGCTCTTCTTCGCGCTCCCACGTCGCTTCTCCTTCTGAGTGGTTGCTCCACTGCACTTTGCAAAAACGAACGGTCTTGCTTCTGGTGTGACACCCTGCGACATCTAAAATCTTGACTGGCTGCTCTTTATAAGTGAGGTCTTCTTTCAACTCAATTGACTCCAACGGGGCTTGCTCTTCTGGCACACGAAGACACTTCTTCAACTAAGAGACATGAAAGACATCATGTACTCCTGCTCATGACTACGACAGCTCCAACTGGTAAGCTACTTCTCCACAGCGATCCAGAATCTTGAACGGACCAACATACCGAGGGGCAAGCTTCCTTTTGGCATGAAACCTTTTTACACCTCTAAGTGGCGTAACTCGAAGATAAACAAAACCTTCTGGTTTGAAGCTGGGATCACGACGATGGTTATTAGCATAGCTCTTCCGCCTCAACTGAGATATCTTTAATCTCTCTCTTATCATAGACACTTGTTCTTCTGCTTCTTGAATAATATCTGGCCCAAAAACCAAACGTGCAGCTGTTTCTGACCAATTCAACTGGGTTCTGTAAGCACGACCATACAAAGCTTTAAACGGTGATATTTGCAGACTGTCTTGATAACTGTTGTTGTACGAGAATTCTACATACGACAAACTCTTATCCCAACTGGTGGCATTAGCTAGGGCACAGGCTCTCAACATATCATCCAATATTTGATTAACCCTTTTAGTCTATCCATCGATTTGAGGATGATAAGCAGTACTAAAATTCAAATGAGTCCCTAAGGCTTCATGCAAACTTTGCCAGAAACAAGAGGTGAACTGAGATCCCCGACCTGACACTATCTTCTTAGGGACACTATGCAAACTGATAATCCTTGACATATACAGCTTTGTAAGGCGATCTCCTGAGTAAGTGGTTTTGACTGGCAAGAAATGGGCAACTTTAGTCAAGCGATCAACTATTACCCAAATCGAATTGTAACCCGATTGAGTCCTGGGTAAACCGGTAATGAAATCCATTCCGATTTCTTCCCACTTCCACTCTGGAATTTTCAAATGTTGTAACAGACCTGTTGGTCTCTGATGTTCTGCTTTTACTTTCTGACACACGTCGCACAAGGCAACGAACTATGCGACTTCTCGCTTCAAATTTGGCCACCAAAACTTATTCTTAACATCCTGATACATCTTAGTACTACCAGGGTGAATCGAATACTTTGAGTCATGTGTTTCCTTCAAAATTAGCTATCTCAAACCATCAACATCTGGTACGCAGATACGTCCATTAATCCATAGTATACCCTGATCATCTTTGGTGAAGTCTTTGAACTTTCCTTCTGCCATTTTGAGCTTGATATCTAAAAATATAGGATCTTTTGGTTGAGCTTCATGAATCTGTTTCTCCAAAGTGGACTGCACTTCAAGACTGGCTAAAAATCCTTCAGATACAACTTTTAGATTCAGCTTTTGAAATTCCTCTTGAAGTTTTAAACAAGCTTCTGTTACTTCCAAAGCATTATAGTAGCTCTTATGGCTCAAAGCATCTACAACTACATTAGCTTTACCAGGATGGTAATGGATTCCAAGATTATAATCGATCCTTTATCAACTCTAACCATCTTCTTTGTCTCATGGTCAAGTCTGACTGAGTGAAAATATACTTCAGGCTCTTATGGTCTATGTAAACTTCACAGCGATTACTAATGAGGTAATGACGCCTAATCTTTAAAGCATGCACTACGGCAGCTAATTCTAGATCATGGGTAGGATAATTCTCTTCATGAGGCCTTAATTGCCTGGACGCATAGGCTACAGCTCTTCCTTCTTGCATCAGGACACATCCTAATCCTTGACGCGAAGCATCACAATAGATATCAAAATCCTTGTGAATATCTGGCAAAATCAGCGCTGGGGCTGAAGTCAAACGCCTCTTCAACTCTTGAAAACTTTCTTCACAAGCTGGGGTCCAAGTGAACATTTTCTCCTTCTTCAACAATTGTGTAAGAGGCTTAGCAATCGTTGAGAATCCTTCAATGAAACGGCGATAATATCCTACCATTCCCAAGAAACTACGAATCTGAGTGACAGTCTTGGGCTATTCCCAATGCAATACTACTTTAACTTTACCGGGGTCAACTGCTACTCCCTCGGCTGTCATTACATGACCAAGGAAATCCACTTCCTTTTTCCAGAAATCACACTTACTGAACTTAGCACACAACTGATGCTCTATCAGCTTCTCTACGATTAATCTCAAATGTTCCTCTTCTTCTGACTTGGAGTAAACCAAAATATCATCAACGAACACAACTACAAATTTGTCCAAATATTCCATGAATACTTTATTCATCATGTTCATGAAATAGGCAGGGGCGTTAGTCAGACCAATGGACATGACTAAGAAGTCGTAATATCCGTACCGCGTTGAGAAAGCGGTCTTAGGTATATCCTTAGGACAAATCTTCAACTGATGGTAACCTAATCGCAGGTCGATCTTCGAGAACACTCCAGCTCCTTTCATTTGATCAAACAAATCATCGATTCGAGGAAATGAGTACTTGTTCTTAATGGTGACTTCATTGATAGATCGATAATCGATGCACATCCTCATACTTCCATCTTTCTTCCTAACAAACAAAACTGGTGCTCCCCATGGCGACGAACTAGGTCTTACAAAACCTTTCTCCAATAGTTCTTCTATTTGCTTCTTCATTTCTACTAGCTCATCGGTTGGCATCCGATATGGTCTCTTAGAAATTGGTGATGTTCCTGGCACTAGATCGATGATAAACTCGATGTCACGGTCTAGTGGCATTCCTGGTAATTCTTTCGGAAATACATCTGGATATTCTCTGACAAGAGACACATCTTCCAAAGCAACTGTCTTCAGTCTATTGACTAACAAATGTCCATCACGCACTGAGGTAGCTAGAAACTCTACCTTGTTTCCTTTAGTATCCTTGATTGTAATGACTCTTCAGCCACAATCTAACACATCTTTGTGCTTGGTTAACCAATCCATGCCAAGAATGACATCTAAGGTCTGGGTGTTTAGAACAATAAGGTTGGCTAGAAACTCAACTCCAGCTATGAGTAACTTATCTCCAAAACAACCCACTTTAGAACTTAGCTTTGCTCCAAGCGACTGGACTAACAGAGTATGCTTAAGGCGCATAACTTCTAAGTTATTCTTAGTTGCAAAAACTCTAGAAACAAACGAATGCGAAGCTTCAGAATCAAACAAAACTGATGCGGGTACTGAGTTTACTAGAAACTTACCCAGTACAATATCCGGTGCTTCCTGAGCTCCTTCCAGAGTGACGTGGTTGACATGGCCTCTAACCACAAACTGAGGTGCTCCTCCTAGTTGACTGGTACCTTGAGAAATTCCTTGGTTGCTCTGTGCTGGTGTCTTGGCAGGTGTAGCTCCAAGATTGAAACATACTGGAGTGATTGCTCCCTTCTGCGGACATTGGTTGGCGAAGTGACCTGGTTGACGATAAGAATAACAAACTCTCTGCGCATTCTGCTAGTTGTTCCCTAGATTTGGGTTGGTTGGTACAGGGTTGCGAAAGTTCTGAGCAACTGGACGAGGTGCTGACGTTGGTGCAGGTGTTCTGAAAGAATTCTGTGGCGGAAATCGATTACTCTGCTATGGCACCATTCTTGCTCTTTGCTGGGACTGGTGACTTCCTTGCTGAGCCATCCTGCGTTTGCGATTGTCCTCTAGTTCTTTGTATTTGTCTTCCATAACCAACGCCTTGTTGATCAGCTCCTGAAATTCCGAAAAGGTGTGGGCAAGCAGATTGACTTGCAGTCCTGTATTCAAAGCCTTCAAGAAATGACTCTGGTGAGTCTTGTCAATGGCGACATCCTCTGCAGCATAGCGAGCTAGCTAAGAAAACTTATTCAAATAGTCAGTCACTGACATAGCTCCTTGCTTGAGAGCACGGAACTCATCCTTCTTCAGATCCATTATCCCTTCAGGCACATGATACTGATTAAAGGTTGTGGAAAACTCTTCCCAGGTGATACTTTGCGACGTCTCATACGCTGCACAGAACTTCTCTCACCACTCGGTGGCTATGCCCTCCATCTGATGAGTGGCATACAATACCTTCTCGTGGTCGCTGCATTGAGTGATTAGCAGCTTCCTCTCAATTACGCAAAGCCAATCATTAGCTTCTACTGGTGAGACATGTCCAGAGAAAGTTGGTGGATGAGTCCTCATGAATTCAGCAAGCTTGGATGGTCCCTGGTGACCATGAGCGACTGGGGCTCCAGTGTGATGATTGTTGTTGCTGTTGTGGGTGTTTTTCTGGTTGCTCATATTCTATAGCTGATTCATCATGGTGTACATCATCTACGTTTGCGCTGCCATGAAGGCTCCAAAGTTCTACAAGTCAAGAGGGGGTGCTTGTGGTGGTACTGCTCCTGCTGGAGTTTGTTCAATATCCTTTGATCCCTGAGTTCTGGATCCACTTGCAACGGCATGTCGAGTCTGAACCATCTGATGAAGCTCTATGGGTTAGATAATGTAGCAAGCACAAGATGAGTTAAGAACTGGACGAGTGGTAGGTTAAACCCAACAAACACAGCTTCAAGAAAACCAACTGAAATACTTTATTAAGAGTCTTAGCATGGCTACAACAAATGCCTAAGGGCCTTTGCATCTCATACTTTCACACAAGAAAACAAGACGAACCTAAGCACACAATCTACCGCCTAAAGGGCGACTCTCCTAACTTAGACTGACAAGCCTGACAAAACTAAAACTCTAGTGAACTCAGTCACTAAGGTAGCCTCCACAGCCACGACGGTGCTCCCTCCTGTTGTAGACCTGGAAGTGAGCTGGCATCCTTGCAAACTGATCATGTTGCCCTGGGACTGGTGAAGCAGGAACAAGTGTGCTCGGAGCAGGCACAACAGGATCCTCCGGCTCTGTAGGTGCTGTAGGCTCTTCTGGGCCTTCTTCTGGATCTTCTTCGGTATCCTCCTCTGGTTCTTTCGGTTCTTCTGGATCTTCTTCTTACTCATCTTTTGGCTCTTGTTGACTGTAGAGAACTTTCTCCAGAATGGCGATCCTTTCTTCCGCCCTGTCCAAGGTCTCATAGACGCACTCTAACTCGGTGGCAACCAACTCCAGCGACTCCTCCTGAGCAGTTGAGAACTAGGCGAGGTGCACCACCGTAGTGATGCCTTCTCCATTCGTGGACAGGTAGCGTGCTGGTAGATCCACGGCTGCAGCTCTGGGATGGTAGCGGAAGATAGTATCTTGTTGTTCACGCGTGTAGATGTTGTAGATCCTAAGGATGGCAAGGCGTGACAACTCCTGGACTCCTTCCGCGATGTTGATCCTTCTGACAGAGATGTTCAAAGGTTGGCTGGCTTTGGTATCCCTCCTTGCGTAGACAGTCAGACAGTAGATCACTTCACGATCTCACTCGTAGACCACCCAGTGGTTGCCTCGATACATCGGACGATCAAAACCTCCAAGTACCTGCAACAGCTTCCAAAGCTCTGCGGCAACTCCTCCCTTATGCTCACCGTAGCTCTGAACATGAGGCATCTGTCAGGACAGACAAGAGGGTAAGAACCAAGTTAAAACAGTGGGGAGAGGAAAAGGTTCCAGCAATAGTTGAGTCAATATAGACATAAGAGGAGTTAAGCAGTTCAATTAATCTTGGAAGTCAATTTAGCTTTAGAAAATAATTTGGACACTCTAAGACGGCCGATCTAACTAAGGTCAAGACCTACAGTCAGTATGGCTCTGATACCACCTCTGTAGGGACCCAAAAATGTAATTCTGGACCCTCTGAGTATAATGCACTAGTACAGGATCACGCTAGTGCAAACAGTGTCAACATAGACAAATATCGATCCACACAAGGCGATTAATAACATAAACGAGTAATTTGATTAACAAATAAGGGTTTTGACCTTATCGTCGAGTTTACACTTATTAAGCCACGCAGGGCTGACAAAGAATTGAATAGCAATGGAACAGAAACTTCAGCGAAATCCCATCAATTCACCACAGGCAACCGACTGTGATCAAGACCCTACGATCAAGCACCTTCGATAAACTCCTCCTCTTCTGTTGATCTGATTTAGCAAGCATGAGTACACAACAGTACTCGCAAGTCATACCACAGAATGCAAATATACATGATGGCCTATTCCAAAGGAATGGCTTCTATGGTTCTTTTGCAGAAATGTAACATTTGCAATTTGAATACGAATAATAGATTGAAAGCATAAAGTAAAACAAATAAACAATAATAATTTGACAGTTTTGTTTCACAAAGACACATAGCCTAAACAAGTTATTCACATAGCTATATGACTTAGATCACATAGCTCCCTTCCATATTATTTTATGAAAATCTACCCCTCGTGTGAAATCCCCAAGCATGTCTATGACCGCGGACATAGTTTGTATACTTTACCCACAAGATACAACTAGTGTTGCAAGCACTAATCATAACAAAACGTTTCAGAAAATTCATCTCAAGCATTGATACTCCCAATGTGCTTACGAACCATCATACCAAACTATACAAAGCCATTGGTACGACACACACCGTTGGATAGGGACATGGCGAACCGCCCCATGATGTAACTACTTGGTAGCACACCTCCACCCATGCAACACAGCCTAACCTACTACTTGAGTAACAATGTCAAGAATCCATAACTTACTAAGTTAGGCCCGTCCCATCAGGCATGTGGTTGTACAGTAAGGCTCAGTTCAATGGCGCACAAAGTTGAGTCCTTAATTGAGCAAGGAAAGACTTCCAATTCACTACAAATCCCTATGCACACAGCTTATAAAGCCCATGCACACAGCTCCACCATAACAATACACAGTACCACTTGCCTCCATCTAAATCTTTTTCCACCCTATTGGTTAAGTGCAACACATGCCATTAACGAGTAATAGAACATAGTGCACACAGTTTTATCACTTAGTTCTATAGTCACTTAGTCAAGTTTATAATAGCATCCTACATGAAATGATGACTCGTGGCATAGCTAAGCAGACTAATCGTATCTAACCAACCCACGTTGGTGCTACGATAATACCAACTAAATAAACCAATCTAGGGTGACAAAAGATTATGACATAACAAATAGACAAGTGTGGATATAACAAATTGGATTAATAACTAAACCCAAAAGCATTTAAATACATACTTAAAGTAAATGCAATAACTTGAATCAATATAACTTTTGAAAACAGGGTTCAATATGATCAAAGGTATAACCTGCCTTGGAATAGGTCTAGGTACTGATCTTGATCTTGAGATGCTCCTTCTTCTTCAAATCTTCCCGAAGTATCAACGTCTACTCGCAAACGAAGCAAACAAACAAAACAAAATAAATAACAGAGGAAAAACAAACTCCAAAATTAAATAAAAATCATAGATAAATAGATCCTGAATTTAGAAATTTTAATGGGCTCAATCGGAGTTCGGATGCAAAAAAAAATGGGCTTTGGAAGTTTGAATCTAAAAGAAACCCTAATAAGGATTTAACCGAATTATATTTCAAAAGAAAATCCGAGATTAATGACGTGGTGTTGACATCATCAAGAGATTTTGGCTGAAAAACAAATGAAAAGAAATTGATTTGGAAGTGGGGCCCACTATCATAGGGACGGTGCACAATGGTCCGGGTTCAAAGAGGTTGGATCTGGGTTTGGGTGAAGACACGCCACATGGCATTGCCACTCAGACGCTGATTGGGATGCCACGTGAGCAAAGGCAATGACATGGCGCCAATGTGGAGGTGATTTGGCACAGAGCAACGAGCAGAGGAGGGCGGCCATGGCCGACGGCGAGGGCTTGCAGCGTCGACGGCTAATCCCGATGAGGTAGGAGCAACTGAGGCCAAAAACAGAAACCCCACGATGCAAGGATGCTCTGGGTCGTAGTACTTTGACACGGGTGGCAATGCATCAACGACAGCAGCGACAATGGCGGTGGAGAGCTTACGACTATGTTGGAATTGGCGAAGGGGTGGCGCCCGATGAAAATCAAGAGGAGCACGGTGAAGCTCTCGCTATTGCGGACCTGAAGGAGGTGGCGGCTCGGACAAAGAGGCTCGGGCCGTGAAGAATTCCAGCGAGGAAGACCTTGATAGCAGCTCGGTTGCTCGGTGAAATCCGACAAAGTGCAGCCGAAAACAGGCCGGCGATTTTAGGGTTTTGGTGGAGGGTGGCGACGCGGAGAGATTGACGCAAGGGCAGCCTTTTATAGGGTTCGGAAGATGGAGATTTGCATCGAAGCCGGTGGTGCTAGGAAACAGACTCGAAGAAATTCCTTGGAGTCCCGGAGGAAGACGACTACAGTGTGTAATGTAGGACCCACCCGGCGAGGACGTAAAAAAAAAGGAAGGCGTGGGCTGCTTTGGTGGGCTCATGTGAGAAAAAGGCCAAGAAATGGGCCACGCGCACAGGAAAAGGAATGCGGGCTGCGTGGGAAGGATTGGGCCGGGAGAAAGGGATTCGGCCCAAACAATAATCCGATATTTTAAATAGTTTTTCTTTTTAATAAATTAGCAAAAATTCCAAATGGCAATAGAAAAATTCCAAATGGTCAAAGGGTTTGACTTCATCTATGGACAAAAGCAAGCATCTTGGAGTTGGAACATTCGTTTTGATGAAGTGGTCAAAGGGTTTGACTTCATCAAGCACGAAGAAGAACCTTGTGTTTACAAGAAGGTTAGTGGGAGCAAGCTTGTGTTTCTGATATTGTATGTGCATGACCTATTACTGATCGAAAATGATATTCCAATGCTTGAATCTGTTAAAACTTCATTAAGAAATAGTTTCTCAATGAAAGATTTAGGAGATGCAGTATATATTCTTGGTATAAGGATCTATAGAGATAGATCTAAATGTAGGGATACGGGTAGGCTACGATAGCAAAAATTCAAAAATTCTACCACGTAAAACAGGAAGCCAAGTAAGAAGATGATCACAGATCGTTACCACCAAACGCGTAGAGCAGCGGAAGAAGAGTTGGAGTAGCCTGGTCCAACGTAGAGCGCGTTGATGTAGTGGTCATAGTCGATCGTCTAATGTCGAGCACGTCAATGCAGTGGTCATAGTCGATCGGCCGGCGTCGTTGCGAGTCGATCGTCTGCTCCAGCAACCTCTGATGTTCCTTATGAAGATCACGGATCATCCTCAAGTGCAACAGCAATCACAAAAGTGCCTCTACGATATCCACACGTCTAGGGAAGGAACAACTATACACCGGTGTGCTAGCACCAAGTTGCACGACATGTAAGATTCCAAGAAATATTTTTTGCCCATGGTGCATGGCATTAATCTTAGCAAGAGTCAGTGTCCTACGACCATTAATGAGTGAGACAAAATGAGTAGAATCACATATGCTTTGGCTATAGGATCTATCATGTATGCTATGCTATGTACACAACCAGATGTGTCATATGCTCTAAGTGTTACGAGCAGATATCAATCAGATCCAAGTGAAGGTCATTGGATAGCAATCAAAAATATCCTTAAGTACTTGAGAAGGACTAAGGATGCATTCCTTGTTTATAGAGATGAGGAAGAGCTAGTCATAAATGGTTACACCGATGCTAGCTTCCAAACCGACAAGGATGATTTCAGATCGTAATCTGGGTTTGTGTTTTGTTTTAATGAAGGAGTAGTAAGCTGGGAAAGTTCCAAGCAAGGCACGATTGCTGAATCTACAATAGAGGCTGAGTATATTGCAGCTTTGGAAGCTGCAAAAGAGGTCATATGGATAAGGAAGTTCATTTATGAACTGGGTGTGGTTTGTAGTGCTTCCAGTTCAATGGATCTCTATTGTGATAATAGTGGAGCTATTGCACAAGCTAAGGAGCCTAGATCACATCAAAAGTCTAAGCACATACCTCGACGATATCACATTATTTGTGAGATCGTTGAGAGAGGTGATGTGAAGATATACAAAGTGCACACGGATTTGAATATTTCTGATCCATTGACAAAGTCTCTCCTTCAACCTAAGCATGAGGCACACACAAGAGCAATGGGTATAAGATACCTATATGATTGACTCTAGTGCAAGTTGGAGACTATTGGTGATATACCCTAGAGGCAATCATAGAGATGGTTGTATCACGTCTATATTTATGAGTTATTAAATAAATGTTATTCTATTCCTTGGATGAATCATTGTTTATAAGAATAACAAGTATGTGACTTGTTGGTGAAACTCTTTAAACTTATATGATGTCATTCTAAATGTATCCCTGGTCGGATGTCACTGATCGGAACACTAGTGACTTATCGACCAGCACATGTATTGATTGGTGATCATGTTTCACCAGATATGGATATAGGGATATCGAATCAATGATGTGAACACATGTTGGAGAACATGGGGTCACTACTACAGGAAACCTCATCATAGACGGTTCGAAACCGTCATCACAGACGGTTTCCGAACCGTCTATATTTGTTGATGCGTGATATGAGCGGTTATCCTGACGGTTCAAAACCGTCTGTGATCGCACTATCACGAGCGGTTTTTGTTGAAACAAATCTGTGAAGGCTATTATCACAGACGGTTTCATCAAAAAACCGTCTATGAAGGCTATTATCACAGACGGTTCTTGTTTAGAACCGTCTGTGATAGCCTTTTCTAGGGCAAAAAAAAATGAAAACGGCTGCTAAAACTTCGAAGGCCGTTTAGAGGCCCTAAACGACCTTTTTTGAGCTTTTCGTTAGCTTTCCAACAAGCTAAAGAACGTCGCAATCGGAGTTCGTATGCAAAAGTTATGATGATTTTACCGAACGGTGCGCGATCTACCATCTATATTTTTGCCCAAACCAAATAACTCAACATGAACTACACACATCACAAAGTAGCATCACCCACATCACGGTAGCATCAACTCGGTAATCCACATCACAAAGCAAAGGGGAGTAGAGAGTGAGGTCGTGGGAGGCCAGGCGACGAAGTGGAGGAGGCCAAGGCGGCGAGGTCGTGGGAGGCCAGTGGCGACGAGGTCGGGGCAAGGTGGAGGAGGCCGGGCCGATGGTTCGGATGAGGCCGGTGACGATGAGGCCGGGACGAGTTGGAGGAGGCATGAGCGACAAGCTCGGCGGAGGCCGGGCGCAAGGTGTGAGGAGGAGAAACGACAGAGGAGGAGATGGAGGTATGAGTGTGAGGAGGAGACCCGCAGAGGAGGAGATGGAGGTTACATAAAGCGAGTTTGGCAGCCGGCCATTATGTTCAAATTTTGTTTCCGCCTAACAATCGAGAGCGGTTCTTGTTAAGAACCGTCGTGATAGCACCTATCCTGACGGTTTTTAATAGAACCGTCAGTGACCTAAGGCCTCGAGGCGGCGAGGCGTGGCGGTCTTGGCGAATGTTGGCGAGATATCACGAGCGGTTCTATTAAAGAACCGCTCAGTGACCTGGCCTCTCGAGCGGTGCGGCAAAGGGATAGCGAGGATATCACAAGCGGTTCTTATTGAGCAAATGCGTGATTGGTTGGATTATCGCGCAGCGGTTTGTGAATAGAACCGTCAGTGATAATTCCTGAGCAGTTCTATTAATGAACCGTGCGTGATAAATAACTATCCGAGCGGTTCTAAATAAGAACTGTCGTGATAATCTGGCGGCGCCGGACCCGCAGTCGAACAGACCCAACACGAGGCGGTTCAAAGGAACCGTCTGTGATGGGGTGTCTACTATAGACTGTTTTGTAGTAGTGGGTTGGATTAACCCACCTTGAGACACTATTGAGATTGTTATGATTTTATGTGCCGTCAATTGATCTCAAGCAATAATGATGTATAATCCTTAGACCTGAGATCAGCATGGTTTCCTACATACGAAATAGCACTCTTAGGGGTTGCCAAATGCTACTCCGTAATTGGGTAGTTATAAAGGTAGCTTTCAGGTATGCTATGAAATATGCGAAGGAATGTGACTGGTTGGATATGGGATTTGCCCCTCCTAACATAACAACAGAGATATCTCTGGGCCTCGTCGATTCATAGAAGGATTCTCTAGGACAGGAAGACCTCTCACTCAGTTGCTGAAGAAAGAGAAGAAATTTGCATGGACGCTAGAATGTGAGCAGAGTTTTCAAGAATTGAAGAAGCGTTTGACCACCGCTCTAGTGCTGATTTTGCCAAATGTTTGGAAGGATTTTGAGATTTTCTGTGATGCATCACGTCAAGGTCTCGGATGTGTTCTGATGCAAGAAAGGAAGGTTGTAGCCTATGCTTCGCGACAATTGATGCCTCATGAATTGAATTACCCCACTCATGACTTAGAACTGGCTGCCATAGCGCATGCTTTAAAGATATGGCAACATTACCTCATTGGTAATCGTTGTGAAGTTTATACTGACCATAAGAGCTTGAAGTATATTTTCACTCAAACTGATTTTAATATGAGGCAAAGAAGATGGTTGGAATTGATAAAAGATTACGATATTGGAATTCACTACCATCCGAGCAAAGCTAATGTTGTAGCTGACGCTTTGAGTAGAAAGGTCTACTACAATACTCTGATGATCAAGGAGAGTCAGCTAGCACTACATGAAGAGTTTCAAAAGCTCAAGCTTGAATTGGTCGAAGAAAGTTTCTTAGCCACTTTGGAGGTGCAACCTACTCTACCAAGTCAGATCAGGAAGGCTTAGATTGAAGATGCCGATATCAAGAAGATCAATAGCAACATGAAGAAGGGTAAATCCCTAAATTTTTTTGAAGATGAGCAAGGAACTACTTGATTCGAGAAGCGTATTTACGTACCAGACCAGAAAGTGCTTAAGCAGTTGATACTCAAAGAAGCTCATGAAACTCGTTATTCCATTTACCCTAGAAGCATGAAGATGTATCAAGATCTCAAGGAATTATATTGGTGGCCTAGCATGAAGCGCGAAATTGCTGAATACACAGCTCATTGTGACATCTGTCAACGAGTTAAAGCTGAACATCAAAGACCTACTGGATTACTTCAACCTTTAGAGGTACCTGAGTGGAAATGGGAAGAAATTGGAATGGACTTCATCACCGGTTTGCCGAGAACAAGAGCTGGATATGATTCTATCTTGGTTGTTGTAGATCGTCTAATAAAAGTTACACACTTCATCCCAGTCAAGACTACCTATTCGGGAGATAGACTTGCAGAACTGTATATGGCAAAGATAGTATGTCTGCATGGTGTACCAAAGAAGATAGTGTCGGATCGAGGATCTCAGTTCACCTCAAGATTCTGGTAGAAACTGCACAGTATTCTGGGCAATAATCTGAATTTTAGTACAGCTTACCATCCACAGACAGATGGACAAATAGAAAGAGTAAATCAAATTCTAGAAGATATGTTGAGAGCCTACGCCCTAGTAAACAAAAATAGTTGGGATCAAAGTTTGCCTAATGCAGAGTTTTCACACAACAACAATATCAATCAAGTCTGCAGATGTCTCCATTTGAAGCTCTTTACAGAAGAAAATGCAGAACACCCTTGTATTGGACCAAAACAGGTGAAGGACAAATATTTGGCCCAGATGTTTTGAAGGAAGCCGAAGATCAAGTTCGATCAATTAAGAAAAAACTGAGAACAGCACAGACCAGGCAGAAATGTTATGTTGATAATCGTCGCGGAGACTTAGTTTTTTGCAACCAGAGATCTTGTGTAACTGAAGGTTTCACCTCTCAAGGGAATGCGTCGTTTTAGAGTAAGCAGGAAGCTTGCATCAAGATACATTAGACATTTTCTAGTTCTAGCCAGAAGAGGAGAAGTTTCCTACCAGTTGGAGCTCCCACCTCAGTTGTCAGAAGTTCATGATGTCTTCCATGTGTCTCAATTGAAAAAGTGTCTGCGAGTGCCAAAGGAGCAGATGCCGTTGGAATCAATTGATTTGTAGGAAGATCTCACCTACATGGAGCATCCTATCAAGATTCTGGAAGTAGCAGAGCATGTGACAAGGAGTTAGATCATCCGATTCTACAAAGTTCAATGGAGCCATCAAACTGAATAGGAAGCCACCTAGGAGCATGAAGAGGACCTGAAGGGCAAGTTTCTACACCTATTCTCTAGCCAGCCCAAATCTTGGGGTCAAGATTCCCTTTAGGGGGGTAGGTTTATGTGACCAAATTTCTTTTCGATTGAAAATAAAATTTAATTATTTTTCTAGAATTTTCTAGAATTTTTAAAAAATTTCCCTAATTATTTTAAGGCCAAAATAAATTATTTGCAAAATTAAATATCGATTATGAGTTGGAAATATTTTATTAAGTTCAAAAGAATTCAAGGCTATCTCTCTCTCCCCCATCTCACTGACCTGGTTGACCTATCGGTCAGTGATGCTCTCTCCCCTCTCTTTCTTTCTTGTTCCGCTGCCATGTGGATCCCACAACCCACGTCATCTCATCCCCTACCTTCCTTTCTTCTCCCCGAAACTACGCTCCTTCCCACCATTGTTGTTTCTTCGGCACCTTCCAAAATCCAACTTAATCCTCATCAAACCCCCTAATTTCGCCGCCTTTACATCGCCAATTCAATACCACGCCCGTTACCAGTGTTCCTATTACCTCTCTGGCTTTATTTTCCCCCCTAAGTCCCACCATACGTTCCCTTTAGCCTTTTGTGTTGCACGAAGCCGCGACCTCGCCCTTGCCCTTTAAATAGCACCCTAGGTGCCCCATCTCCATCTCATCCCAATACTACCACCCACCTCGCCCCAATCCTCTCGAGTTTGCCGAAATTTGAAGTCGAAGCCTCGCCGCCCGAAGCTTTTCTGTTGTTGATTCTGCCACTGACAATCTCGCTTCGTCGCTTTAGTGCACGTCCCCGGTATCGCCTTCACCCGCTCGTCCCCATGCGTGTACTCTCTCGATGAGAGGACCACTGGAACATCCTCGCTGATGTCGACCTAAATTCATCGCCGTAAAACCTCTTCGCCGTCAACCAAAATGTTGTGCCCTTGAGCAAATAAGGTGAGCCCTAGACTCGTTGTGTTACGCTAATCATTTTGCGCACCTTCGTGTAGCTCGCCGTGGCGAGTAGCCCCAGCGAGCTTGTAGCCGAGCGCCACCGCTACAGCCCTGTGTAGTCAAAACCTCCTTCGACCAGGTAGTCGTACCTCCTTCAACCAGGTAGTCGTAACTCCTTCTGACCATGTGAAGTCGAAGTGGTGAATAGTACTCAGAATAATAGTACTCGAAAGTTGAGCAGTACTCGGAGGTAAACAGTACTCAGAACATGAACAGTACTCGAAAGATGAATAGTTCTCGGAAGATGAACATCACTCGGAAAGTGAACGGTGTTTTCGAAATCCTATCATTTCTTGTGACATCAAAACTTCCGAATGTTCGTTCTCCCTCACACGAACTCCAAATCCATTGATTCTAGCTTGATCCTAAATCCATATAAATTCATTATCTACCTTCCTATATTTATTTTGTATTTTTTTGTAATTTTTTGAATTTTTGTTATTTATTTGTCTCGTTTTACGCATATAGAATCTAGCATTTCTGAAACCTTCTTGGAGCAATTTACCGAAGCATCTGCAAATTTTGACAAAGGAAAGTCATAGGCCTTTGACCATATTGTACCCATTTTATAAAATTATATTGTTTTAAATTCACATGCGTTGCTAATTTTTATTAAATATTTTCGGGAGTAGCTAAACACCTATTCGACAGTATATCTCCTTGAATAATTGTGAATGACATGTTGACATGTACCCTTGGACATCATAGGCTGAGTTAATTTTAGTTGGACATATTTTATTACCAACATTGGGATCGTATTATGCTTAGTCATACTTTAGTTGTACGATGGGTTCCTTCACATTGATTAAACATGAAATTTTGACTTAATGATATATGGAATTGTGGTGTGGCCACTATTATTAAAATTTGTTGTGCCATGGCAAGCGTTGCCAATTGGTTGGGATTAGAACCGAAAATGATTTCATATTCAGGCGATTGATCGTATAGTAAAGGGTATGATTTGGGATGTGGATGACTTGCCTGACTAGTCACTAAGGACTCAACTTTGTGCGGCATTGATCTGGGCCATACCGTACAACCACATGTCTAGGATGGGGTGGACCTGGCTGAATAATTAGCAATATTTTGATTTGGTTCTGTTTGGGTTGATAAGCGGTGCAAGAGGGGACCGGCGAATCCTTAGCGAGCAGAAATGGGTCAAAATAGAGCTTTCTAAAAGTCTTGTGATAATCACTTAGTCGCACGCGTTCGAAAGTGTATTATGTCTAATATTATAAGATAATTATCACTTGTGGGTCAAGCTGTACAACCTCTGTAGAGTGTTAAAAAAAACTATTTGAATAGTCGTGTCCCTGGTTATGGACAATGCTTGGTGACTTCACATGAGGGGTAGAGTTTTTTATAAAAATGTTTGGATGGTGGTATGGTTGGGGAGTGAATAGGTAGTTTACTGGTTGTTTTAAAGAACTTGTTTACTTATATATTTAATCTTTTAAATTGTGTTTTTCAATCTATCTACTATATTTACAGTCAATACTGTTTTATGGAAAATAGCTATAAAGTTACTCTTGTTCAAGCCTTGCATAAATACTATATGCATACATTTCCCTACGACTTGTTGCGTACTTTATGTGCTCACTGCTATACGCAATTTGTTGATCAGTCATCGAGGAAGACCTAGGGAACCCTGAGTTCTATGAGGAGGAGTACTTCGAAGACTACGAACTAGAGTGCGCTCTCTACTCGATTGCTTGTGGGCATGTCGAATGGCTACCACAAGAGTTTCTTCTGCTGCAAGTTTATTATTCTATCGTTGAGCCCTGCGTGGCAATAATTGTAAAACCTTGACCAAAAGGTCCATTGTTACTTTATAATAATATTTGGCTTATTCTTAGCTATTTCATTGTATGGATATGATTTCATCAATGTTGACACTGTGTGAACTAGCTACTGATCTTAGGACTAGTTCAGAATACACAGAGGGTCCAGATTTGTATATTCGGGTCCCGACAGGGATGGTATCAGAGCCATATCGACTGTAGGATGCAACCATAGTTAGCATAGTCGTTTCAGCAAAAAGTTTCAAAATTTATTTTATAAATCAAACCAACCAATTAATGAACAGTTATTCTCCTCTCATCTTATTCTATTCTTTTCTCAGCTTATTCTAATCTTTTCTAATATCATTCTTAGGTTCTTATCTCTTGTCTATTCTGAAACTTTATTTTAAAATTTAATTTGACCTTCATCACCACAATAATCTCTATATAAACGAGTCTTCAGTGATCAAAGCGATGGATGGATTGGAAGTCTCAATATCTGTCGTTTTAGTCTTAGTTGAGCAACCCTAAGAGTTAGACTAGTCATCACCGCCTAGATCGTGTTTTTTAGGATTTTCGGTTCCTCACGTTTATTGTTTCTTTTGTAGCCTTTTTGGCTATGGCCTAGGTTGTTTTCTGTTTCTGGGTAGTCTACTCCCCTAGATGACTCTACCACTTATCTTTTGCTTGTTCCCTCTCATCTTTTAAACCGTCAAATGGTTCAGACCCACAACACCGCAAGTCAAGGCGAACCCACGGATCCCAACGTCAGTGCCAATATCAATGCACCACCTCCTTCAGCCACCGTAGGAGACCAAGGCTTGGGATAGTTCGTGGCAGCTCAGATGCAGCTGATGAATGCCATGATGCAAAATATGAACCAGATGATGAATCAACAGAATCAGACCGATGCTGCTCTAATGACATTGATGAACCAGAACAATCAGGCCGCTGCTGTGCCACTGCCACCACCACCAGCTTTTTAGCAGTCCAAATTGGCAGAATTCATGAGGACGCGTCCGCCTACTTCCTCCAACTCATCCGAACCTTTAGACATGGATGACTGGCTGTGTTCCATAGAGAAGAAGTTGGCTATTGCTTGGTGTGATAACCACGAGAAGGTATTGTATGCCACACACCAGCTCGAAGGTACTACCGCAGAAGCAAGCTCCAACGCCTGTCAGATTCAATTTGGGAGCTACTCCATCCAGAACCCCCATGCCAGGAGCAGGACGTGGAGCACCTCAGACTCCAAATGCAGTCGTCAGGACTCCACAGCCTTTTAGGAGAGGCCGTGTGAACCATGTCATAGTGGAGGAAGCCCAGACAGCCCCAGATGTCGTGCTGGGTAAGTTCCTAGTTAATTCAGCGCCTGCTACTGTTTTGTTTGATTTTGGAGCTTCACATGCATTTGTTTCTCGGAGTTTTGCTAGAAAGCATCAGTTCAAGGCTTTAACTCTTAAAACTGCTTTGTTGGTTCAATCACCTGGTTCGGAGTTGAGTACAAACCAAGGTTGCCCAAAAGTTAAAGTGGTCATAGAAGGGGTAGAATTTCTAGCCAACCTCATAATCATAGATAAAGTCCTTAGATGTGATTTTGAGAATGGATTGGCTTGCTAATCACCAAGCAATTTTGGATTGTGGTAGAAGCATCATTTTGGTCAGTCCGGGTGGAACCAAAGTAAAATTTGAAGCCTCCACAGAAAAATGAGATGGAGCGCTAGTTTGCAGTGTCAAGGCTGTAGCTTTGGAAGATGTGCCAGTGGTTAGAGATTTTCCGGATGTCTTTCCTGAAGATTTACCTATAATGCCACTAGACAGGGACATAGAGTTCGTCATCAATCTAGTTCCTAGAACTGCACCTATCTCTAAGAGACCTTACCATTTGCCTATTGATGAGATCGTTGAGATAAAGAAGCAAAGCAAGAAGTTACAAGAAAAAGATTTTGTCAGACCAAGTTCTTCCACGTGGGGTGCCCTAGTGATCTTTGTGGAGAAGAAGGATGGTACCTAGTGAATGTGCGTGGATTATCGCTCACTCAATGAAGTCACCATCAAGAACAAGTACCCTCTGCCCAGGATTGATGATTTGTTTGATCAATTGAAAGGAGCCGGAGTGTTCTCAAAAATAGATTTGAGATCAGGATATCACAATTTGAAGATTCGTCACGAGGATATTCGCAAGATAGCTTTCTCAACCCGGTATGGATTGTATGAATACACGGTCATGTCTTTTGGATTCACCAACGCTCCTTCCTACTTTATGAACTTGATAAATAAAGTATTCATGGATTACTTGGATAACTTTGTCATTGTCTTCATTGACGATATCCTAGTGTATACCAAGAGTGAAGAAGAACATGAGGAGCATCTTCGTTTGGTTCTTGAGAAGCTTAGAGATAATCAACTCTATGCCAAATTCAGCAAGTGTGAGTTTTGGATGAAAGAAGTTACCTTTTTGGGTCACGTTATGTCTGCGGAAGGAGATGCTGTCAACCCTAGCAAAGACAAGGATGTGCTCAATTGGGAGTCATCCAAGATAGTGCCTCAAATCTGAAGTTTTCTTAGTATGGCGGGATATTATCGTCGATTCATAGAAGGATTCTTCAGGATAGCAAGACCTCTCATTCAGTTGCTTAAGAAAGAGAATAAATTTGCACAGACGCTAGAATGTGAGCAGGGTTTTCAAAAATTGAAGAAGTGTATGACCACTGCTCTAGTGCTGACTTTGCCTGATGTTCGGGAGGATTTTGAGATTTTCTGTGATGCATCATGTCAAGGTCTCAGATGTATTCTGATGCAAGAAAGGAAGGTTGTAGCCTATACTTCGCGACAATTGAGGCCTCATGAAGTGAATTACCCCACTCATAACTTAGAACTGGTTTCCATAGTGCACGCTTTAAAGATATGGCACTATTACCTTGTTGGTAATCGCTATGAAGTTTATACTGACCATAAGAACCTGAAGTATATTTTCACTCAAGCCGATTTTAATATGAGGCAAAGAAGATGGTTAGAATTGATAAAAGATTACGATATTGGAATTCACTACCATCCGAGCAAAACTAATGTAGTAGCTAACACTTTGAGTAGAAAGGTCTACTACAATACTCTGATGATCAAGGAGAGTCAACCAGCACTACATGAAGAGTTTCAGAAGCTCAAGCTTGAATTAGTTGAAGAAGGTTTCTTAGCCACTTTGGAATTGTAGCCTACTCTACCAAGTCAGATCAGGAAGGCTCAGATTGAAGATGTCGATATCAAGGAGATCAAGAGCAACATGAAGAAGGTTAAATCCCTAAAATTTTCCGAAGATAAGTAAGAAACTATTTGGTTCAAGAATCGTATTTGCGTTCCAGACTAGAAAGAGCTTAAGCAGTTGATACTCAAAGAATCTCATGAAACCCTTTATTCCATTCACCCGGGAAGCACGAAGATGTATCAAGATCTCAAGTAATTATATTGGTGGCCTAGCATGAAGCGCAAAATTACTGAATACATAGCTCACTGTGACATTTGTCAGCGAGTTAAAGTTGAACATCAAAGACCTACTGGATTCCTTCAGCCTTTAGAGGTACCTGAGTGGAAATGGAAAGAAATTGGAATGGACTTCATCACCGGTTTGCCGAGAACAAGAGCTGGATATTATTCTATCTTGGTTGTTGTAGATCGTCTAACAAAAGTTGCACACTTCATCACAGTCAAGACTACCTATTCGGGAGACAGACTTGTAGAATTGTATATGGCAAAGATAGTTTGTCTGCATGGTGTACCAAAGAAGATAGTGTCAAATCGAGGATCTCAGTTCACCTCAAGTTTCTGGCAGAAACTGCATAGAATTCTGCGCACTAATCTGAATTTCAGTACAGCTTACCATCCACAGACAGATGGACAAATAGAAAGAGTAAATCAAATTCTAGAAGATATGTTGAGAGCCTACGCCCTAGCAAACAAAAATAGTTGGGATCAAAGTTTGCCTAATGCAGAGTTTTCAGACAATAACAATATCAGTTAAGTCCACAGATGTCCCCGTTAGAAGCTCTTTATGGAAGAAAATGCAGAACACCCTTGTATTGGACCGAAACTGGCGAAGGACAAATATTTGGCCCAGATGTTTTGAAGGAAGCCGAAGATCAAGTTCAATCAATTCGGGAAAAGCTGAGAATAGCACAAACCAGGCAGAAAAGTTATGCTGATGATCGTCACTGAGACTTAGTTTTTTGCAAATGGAGATCATGTGTATCTGAAGGTTTCACCTCTTGAGGGAATGCGTTGTTTCAGAGTAAGCGGGAAGCTTGCACCAAGATACATTGGACATTTTCCAGTTCTAGCCAGAAGAGGAGAAGTTTCCAACAAGTTGGAGCTCCCACCTGAGTTGTCACATGTTCATGATGTCTTCCATGTGTCTCAATTGAAAATATGCCTGCGAGTGCCAGAGGAGTAGATACCGTTGGAATCAATTGATTTGCAGGAAGATCACACCTACAAGGAGTAGCCTATCAAGATTATAGAAGTAGTAGAGCGTGTGACGAGGAGTATGATCATCCATTTCTACAAAGTTTAGTGGAGCAATCACACTGAAGTGGAAGCCACTTAGGAGCGTGAAGGGGACCTAAAGGTCGAGTGTCTGCACCTATTCTCTAGCCAGCTCGAATCTCGGGGTTGAGTTTCCCTTTAAGGGGCGGTAGGTTTGTAACAGCCCAAAATTCATTTTCTAGTTGAAAATAAAATTTAATTATGTTTCTAGAATTTTCTAAAAATTTTAAAACTTTTCCCTAATTATTTTAAGGCCAAAATAAATTATTTGCAAAATTAAATACCAATTATGAGTTGGAAATATTTTATTATGTTCAAAAGAATTCAAGGAATTTCTGTGAATGTTTCTAGAATTTTTTAACTCTATTTACTATTTTCTAATAACCTAATTGATTTGTTGCAATTTCTAATAAGCATAAATCAATTGAAAATCTAGAAATCAACTATCGGGCCGAATCTTTTCACTTGGGCCATTTCCCTTTCTTTCTCAACCGGCCCACTTCCTTCCGCACAGCCCAGCCCATCTCTCTCTCCCTTTCTCACTGACCTGGCGGACCCATCGGTTAGCGACGCTCTCTCCCCTCTCTTTCTTTCCCATTCCGCTACCATGTGGGTCCCACGGCCCACGTCATCTCATCCCCTACCTTCCTTTCTGCTCCTCAAAACTGCGTTCCCTCCCGCCATTGTTGTTTCTCTGACACCTTCCAAAACCCGACTTAATCCTCATCGAACCTCCTAATTTCGCCGCCTTTACATTGCCAATTCAATACCGTGCCCATTACCAGCGTTCTCATTACCTCTTCGGCTTTATTTTCCACCTAAATCCCGCCATATGTTCCCTTCAGCCTTCTTGCGCCTCACGAAGCCGTGACCTCGCCCTTGCCCTTTAAATAGCGCTCCGGGTGCGCCATCTCTATCTCATCCCAACACCGTCACCCACCTCGCCCCAATCCTATCTAGTTTGCTGGAATTTGAAGTCGAAGCCTCGTCGCCCGAAGCTTTTCCACTATTGATTCCGCCGTCAACAAGCTTGCTCCATCGCTTTAGTCGACGTCCCTAGTATCGTCTTCACCTACTCGTCCTTGTGCGTGCACTCTCTTGACCGGAGGACCACTAGAATGCCCTCGCCGCCATCGACCTAACTCCGCTGCCACAAAACCTCTTCGCCGTCGACCAAAACATTGCGCCCTTGAGCAAATAAGGTGAACCCATTGTGTTACACTAATCATTTTGCGCACCTTCGCATATCTCGCCGTGGCGAGTAGCGCCAGTGAGCTTGTAGCCGAGCGCCGCCGCCGCTGCCCTGTGTAGTTGAAACCTCCTTCGACCAGGTAGTCGTAACTCCTTCCGACCACGTGAAGTTGAAGAGGTGAAAAATACTTGGAATATGAATAGTACTCGAAAGATGAACAATACTCGAAGGTGAACAGTACTCGAAAGATGAGCAGCACTTGGAAAGTGAACAGTGTTTCATAATTCTATCATTTCTTGTGACATCAAAACTTCTGAATGTTCGTTCTCGCTCACACAAACTCCAAATCCGTAGATTCTTCATCCTAGATCCATATAAATTCATTATCTACCTTTGTGTATTTATTTTGTATTTTTTTGGATTTTATTTGAATTTCTGTTATTTATTCTTCTCGTTTTGCGCGTATAGAATCCGGCGTTTCCGAAACCATCCTAGAGCAATCTACCGAAGCATCTGCAAATTTTTACGAAGGCAAGTCGTAGACCTTTGACCATATTGTACCCATTTTATAAAATTATATTGTTTTAAATTAACATACATTGCCAATTTTTATTAAATATTTTCGGGAGTAGCTAAACACCTATTCGACACTATGTCTCCTTGAATAATTGTGAATGACATGTTGACATGTACCCTTGGACATCATAGGCTGGGTTAATTTTAGTTGAACATATTTTATTACCAACATGGGTATTGTATTATGCTTAGTCATGCTTTAGTTGTATGATGGGTTCCTTCACAATGATTAAACATGAAAATTTGACTTAATTGTAAAACCTTGACCATAAGGTCCGTTGTTACTTTTTAATAATATTTGGCTTATTCTTAGTTATTTCATTGTATGGATATGATTTCATCAATGTCGATACTGTGTGAACTACCTACTGATCTTGGGACTAGTTCCAAATACACAGAGGGTTCGGATTTGCAGATTCGGGTCCCGACAGTGTTTTACCAGTTGCTCTACTGGTTGTAGTGTGTAATGCCCGTAGGACAAAGAAGAGCTCATCCATCCAAGTCTTTGAGCACGCCTTAAGGCGATTAAAAACTCTATTTTTCATGCCTTGTATAATCTGACCATTGACACTTTCTACTCCTCCATTGCTCTGTGGATGTGCCACTGAAGCAAAATAGATCTTGGTCCTAATTTCATCACAATAATCTTAGAACACATTAATAATAAATTGGCTCCCATTGTTTGTCATAAGACGACTGGGTACTCCAAATCTTGTGACAACGTTCCATATGAAGAATTTCTTTGATGCCGCAGCCGTTATACGAACGACTGGCTCAGCTTCTATCCACTTGGTGAATGTATCAATGGCCACAAACAAGAATTTATACCCATTGGTTGGTTGTGGTAATGGCTCAACTATATCAATACTCCAAGTCGAAAAAGGCCAAGTCAAGGGAATTGTCTATAATTGATAAGATGGTTGGTGTACTTGTCTAGCATGGAATTGACACTGCTCACATGTCTTAACAAGTTGCATGGTATCTTGTAGGGCGGTGGGCTAGTAATATCCTTGTCTAAAAGCTTTGCCAACCAGGGTTCTATAGGACGCATGTGTTCCACACAAGCCCCCATGGATCTCTTTTAGTAACTTTATCCCAGAGTCTTGGGATATGCAATGCATGAGAACACCATATGCTCCCTTCCTATACAATGATCCTTCAATCATCTTGTACATGCGTGCTCTTCGAATTAACCTATCCTTCTCTTGAGGATCATCGGGCAGTGTCCCTGATGCGAGATAAGTGGTCAATGGTTTTATCTACTCCGCATATTGCTTGATGACTCCGACTTCTGAGGTGGTCGAGCCCATTTCTATTGAAGGTTTTGTAAGGTATTCGAGAAAGGCACCCATTGGAACAGGTGCTCGTGAGGAATCTAATTTCAATAATTGGTCTATTGTGGAGTTGTCCTTGCACAGTATATGTTGGACTTCGAAGGTGCTGAAGTGTTTTTCCAACTTCCTCACTTTACCTAGGTACCGAGCCATTGTCTTGTCAGAACATTGATATTCCTTTACTACCTGGTTTATGACTAATTGTGAATCTCCCTTCGCTAAAAGCTGATGGACTTCGAGGGAGTTAGCTACTCGAAGCCTGGCTAGAAGTCCTTCATGCTCTGCCATATTATTGGTGATAGGGAACAAAAGCTGTATGACATACTGAAGTTGATCACCTTAGGGTGTTATCAGCAAAATTCTGGCCCTTGAACCTTTAAGTCCATGGGAGCAATCGAAATACAGTGTCCAATGGTCGTCTGGTATTGGACTAACTTGAGGTTGATTCTAAGTGGTCATCCATTCAGCCACAAAATCAGCCAAGACTTGACTTTTTATCGTTGTTCAGGTGGTGAAATGAAAATCAATTTCTCCAAATTCTACTGCCCATTTGGCTATGCGACCCGTTACTTCTTGGTTATGAAGAATATTTCCAAGAGAAAAAGATGAAGGCACTGTAATCTTATGAGACTGAAAATAATGTCTTAGCTTTCTAGAAGTCATCAAAAGACCGTAAATTAGCTTTTGAACCTCAAGGTATCTTTCCTTTAGTCCATGTAAGACCTTACTTACATAGTAAATGGGTTATTGAGACCCTTCTCTTTCTACAACAAGTACTGAACTAACCACATTTGGTGTTGCTGACAAGTAGACCAACGAAGGTTCGTCTTCTAAAGGCGAAACCAATACTAGAGGATTCGAAAGATAAGCTTTTAAGTCTTCAAAGGCTTTGTCAGCTTCTTCGGACCATTGAAACTTTTTATTACTCTTGCAGATCACCTTGAAGAAAGGTAAACCACGTTCTCCTGATCGATAAATGAAACGACAAAGAGCTGCTATCCGACCAGTTAAGGCTTGGACCTCCTTCACAGTGGAAGGTGGTTGTAATTGTTCAATGGCACTAATTTTCTCTAGATTAGCTTCAATCCCACGAGAACAAACAAGGAACCCAAGCAATTTGCCAAAATTAGCCCCGAGCGTACACTTTTCAAGATTAAGTTTTATTCCTTGTTTGTTTACATTTTTGAAGGTCTCTGTGAGATCCTTCAGATGGTCATATCTAGTACTACTTTTTACGACGAGGTCATCTACATAAGCTTCTAAATTACGCCCCAGCTGACTGCTGAAGGTCCTCTGCATTAAACGCTGGTACGTAGCTCCAGCGTTTTTTAACCCAAACGACATCTTGACATAGTAGTAGACACCGAAGGGTGTGATGAAGGTAGTCTTCTCTTCATCTTCTTTCGACATACTGATTTGATGGTATCTAGAATAATCATCAAGAAAACTCATCAGTTCATAACCCGCAGTAGAATCAACTAGCTGATCAATGCGTGGCAAAGGGAAGTCATCTTTTGGGCAAGCAATATTTAAACTGGTAAAATCGACGCACATGCGCCACTTAGCGTTAGATTTTCTGACCAGGACCGGATTCACGAGCCACTCGGGGAGATCTACCTCACGAATGAAGCCAACTTCAAGGAGCTTATAAAGCTATGCTCTAATGGCCTCTTGACAATCCAGGGCGAAGCATCTTAGTCTTTGCTTGACTGGTTTTTCTCGGGATGAATGGCTAGCTTGTGCTCAATCACCTCCCTTAGGACCCTGGGCATGTCAAATGGCTTCCACGTGAAGACATCCGAGTTGTCCCAAAGGAAGGTGAGGAGCTCGTCTTCCTATTTCTCACTTAATCCTATGCCAATCTGGACCATCTTGGATTGGTCATCGAGGCTGAGTGGTACTATCTTTACTTGCTCATTGGGTTGAGTAGTATTGAATTTTGCAGCTTTCCCTATTTTATCCTCTAAAGTAAGATCTTTGAGAGGTAATTGATCGACAAGTTCTAGCAACTTACGATCACATGAAAGTACGATGGCCTGGTCACCTTGCACCGCAATTATGCCTTTTGGTCCAGGGATTTTGATCTTCTGGTAGGCATGGTGTGTAGCTACTACGAACTTTGTTAGAGATAGTCTATCTAAAATCGCATTATAGGCAGACTCGAAATCAACCACTTCGAAAGTAATTAATTCAGTTCAAAAGTTGGTAGTAGTACCGAATGTTACTAGTAATACTACTTGCCTTATAGGTGTAACAAACATACCTAGCACTATCCCATAGAAGGGACTTTTCATTGGTTTAATCTTAAAACAAGGAATTTGTATCTCATCTAGAGTAATAATAAATAACAGATCTAAAAAACTACCGTTATCTATCAATACTCTCCCTACTCTGCAATTACTTATGGTAGGGGAAACTACTAAAGGTAATTTACGAAATGTAGACATACCTTGAGGGACGTCCTTGTTGGTGAAGGTCAGGGAGGTGGCTGACCATTTGGGGTATTCTAGACGACCAGGTGGGATCTCAACGTTATTAACGTCTCTCCATGCTGCCTTGTACTACCGCTTGGAGGTGTAAGCAGCAGAACCCCCATAGATGACATTGACGTGGTGATCTGTCCTCTGAAATGACATCTCAGTGTCTTTGTCATTGATTTGGACTATTGGTGGTTCGCTGTCTTCTATCGGGATAGGCATTGGGCCCTTTCAGTCGTAGTACTCTTCCATCTGCTTCTGCTAAGTACGGCAGTTACGGAGGTCATGGCCAGGAACTTTGTGTAATGGGAACCAGCGCTCATTACTCCTAGATGTATTTGTAGCATGTGGGGTGGTACGGTCGTTCAAATGACCTCCTTGCCTCCTTTTACTCCAAGGACTTTTGCTTTTGTCATAGGGTGGTCACTGGTTGATGGTAGCGATCTGCCTGGTAGATTGCTTAGACCTCCCCTTCTCCTTCTTCTTGGGCTTCCTCTTACTGCTCATAGAGTCTTCGGCCCACTTGGATTTCTTCTCTTTGGTGTCCTCGAGGCCTGGCTGAGGAGGGGTGGTCTCCTTGTCCACCATACGGCTCCACTCCACTGCCTCGTTGGCATCAAAGTACCAATTAGACATGTCGAAGAGTTTTGATACAATCCTAGGCGGGTTGATGTTGAGATCCTTTGTGAACCTTCGATACCTCACCACCTGTTTAAAAGCTCGAATCACAGAGTCATTAGTAACATTTGGTATAGTGTTACGAACTTCTATGAAATGTTTTACAAACTAACGTAAATTTTTGTCGGGGGTTTTGCGGAGCCGATGCAAATCATCCTCCTTCCCCGGTTTTGTATAACAACTTTTGAAGTTATTTTGCAGTTCATTACAAAGCATCTCCCAGTTGTATATGGATCCCTCAGGCTAGTTGAATAACCAGGTCCTGGCGGAACCTTTTAGAACTGTAGGCAAATAATTAGCCATTATCTTGTCATCACCTCCAGCAGCCTGAATGGAAGTAGTGTAGACCTGGAGAAACTCTGACGGGTTCTGTGTTCCGTCGAAATTCTCCATACTCCCTAGTTTGAACTTATCTGGCCAGGTAACATCTCTTAGTCCAGGAGAAAAGGCTTTACAACCTGCATAAGGACCAACATATGGTCATACACTGTGACGATTACTACGATCAGCAGGAGATCTGGGCGCCTACCATGTCCTGGAAAATGGGTGTTGTAGTCATCTTGGCCTTGAACATGACTTCCAGGAGCACCGTCACTCTGGCCTTTCCTTCGTTGTCCAAGTGAGGATCCTTCTAAATGAGAGTCCATCTGGGAAAGCACGATATGCGATCGGGTAGAAATATTCTCCGCTGCATCCTACAGCTCTTGTGCGATAGCACGCATTACTTGCACTCCCTGTTCTGGACTTAATCCTTCTAGAGGACGTGCAATGGCACTTTCTAAGTAGCGAATACACTCTGCAGGGGGAATCCTCCTACGTGGGGGTTGGCCAGCCGCTTAGATCCCTTACCATCATTATCTGCGGTGGTAGCGTATGCGCCTCTTGTTGTAGTGCCCTTGCTGAGGAACCAGGGGTGTCTCGGTAGTATTGGCTGCGAACTTGTGAGATATGCGCATGTGTAGCGGCACGTATCTTGGCTTGTCGGGCCTGCTCCTCTTGTTGGAGGCATTGACGCTCTTCCCGTTCCTAGCGATGCTTTGATGTCTCAGGATCATTGCCGGAATTGGGTTGAATGTCACCAAGGACGGTGACCTAACGGGTGCTGGAACAGGCAGAAGGGGTGAACAAGTTATCTGGGACACTCGTCACAGAACGAACAAACAAAAGTATAATGTCGGGACCCAAAATATGCAATTCTGGACCCTCTGTGTATACTGCACTAGTCCAGGATCACGCTAGTGCACACAGTGGCAACAACAGTGAAATATCATTTCCATATACAAAGATAACTAATAACTAGGCAAATAACAATAAACATCAAAGTAAAGACCTTAAGGTCAAGCTTACAATTAATGCTTCAGAGGGCAGATAGCTCAATGAAGCTACAGTAGAACGAAACAGAATAACTTCAGTGATGCTCATCCATATGCCTACAGGCAATCGGCTGGGGTGCGCGACCTAGTTCTCCACAATCCTTGAAGTAGACCTGGTTGGCTGACGATTCCTTCACCTTTGCTTTATTTATTAAAGCAAGCATGAGTACACACCGTACTCGCAAGTCATACCACAGAAATGCAATTATAGATGCAGGCTTATTCCAAAGGAATGACTTCTGTGGTTATTTTGCAGAAATGCAACATTTGTAATTTGAATACAAATAATAGATTGAAAGCATAATTCAAAACAAATAGACAATAATAAGTTTTATCATTTGTTTTCACAAAGACACATAGCCTAAACAAGTTATTCGCACAGCTGCATAAGTAATCTCACACAGCTGTCCCATCCCAAGTTTTTATGAAAATCTACCCCTCGTGTGAAATGCCCGAGCATGTCCATGACCGCGGATGCGGCTATTCGAATAGATTGATTAACACTCTGCGAGTTTGTACACTTTACCCACACGATGCAATCAACTTGCGAGGTGATCACAACAAAACCTTTGAAACTTCATCTCAACATTGACACTCCCGGTGTGCTTACGAACCGTCATACCAAACTATACACGATGGATGGTACGACACACCTTTGTTGGACGAGGAAGCGGCGTGTCATGATGTGACTACTTGGTAGAACACACCTCCACCCATTCACACAGCCTAACCTACTACCTGAGTAATCAGTGTCAAGAATCCATAACTTACTAAGTTAGGCCCGTCTCATACCAGGCATGTGGTTGTACGAGAGGCCCAGTTCAATGGCGCACAAAGTTCAGTCCTTAATTGACCAAGGCAAGACTTCCAAATAAACTACACATCCCTATGCACACAGGTTATTAAGCCCACGCACATAGCTCCCCCAAAATATCACACAGTATCCACCACTTGCCCTAGTCTAAATCCTTTCCCACCCTGTTGGTTAAGTGCAACATATGCCATCAACAAGTAATAGCACATAGCGCACACAGTTTCTATCACATAGTTCCATAGTCACTTAAGTCAAATTTATATTTGCAACTACATGAGATGGTGACTCGTAGCATGGCTAAGCAAACTAATCGTATATAACCAACCAACGTTGGTAATACCATAGCACCAACTAAATTAACCAAAATAGGGTGACAAAAGATTATGGCATACAATTAGACAAGGAGGTCATAACAATCTGGATGCTAACTAATCCCAAAATCATTAAAATAAATATTTAAAGTAAATGCAATAATTTGAAACAAAGTAATTTTAGAAAAACTGGGATTCAACATGATCAAAGGTATAACTTGCCTTTCTATAGCAATAATGATCTTTATTTATCTTTAATCTTCTACTGTCTTGATCTTCAGCTCCTTCTTGATCAACACTTCTCGTAGTATCCACGTCTACTCGTAAATAAGCAAATAAACCAAACAAATAAATAACAGAAAGCAAACAAACTCCAAAAATAAAATAATAATCTCAGATAAATAGATATTGAATTGAGATGAATTTAGGAATTTGAATGGACTCAATCGGAGTTCGGATTCAAAAGATATGAGCTCAGGAAGAATCACATGGAATGATGAAATTCAGAGAGAAAAGAATATTCAGAGAATATTCCTTCGGATTAAATAAAATAGAAAGAATTGGAGACTTACAAGTGGGGTCCACTGGTAAGTGAAAGAGAACAAAGGTAGTGAATGACATGTGGGACCAATAAGATAAAAGGGCTTTTCAAGAATTAAATTAATTCCCGAAAATAGGATTAGGGTTGACATGTGGGCCACTGGTCTATGGACCAGGTCCACAGAGATATGCTAGTCCACGGTGGACCAAGCTCATTGTAACATCCCAACTGTATAATTAGGGCTTGTTCAAATATAATTAAGGTGTAGAAGTTAAAACTTTTTCTCACACCTTGAAAACCCCTAAACCTTCATGTAATTCTTGTCCAAGAGTTGTGTAATCCAAAAACACAAAGCTCTTGTTGACCAAAAGTCAAATTCATTTTCCACTTATCTAAATCTTGTGCCAAACATTTGGAAATATTTTTCCTTGGTCCTAAAGTTGTTGTGGGACCCCTCTGAAAAATATCATGAGTTATAACACTTGTTTGATAAATTTTGGAGGTAAAACAAATCCTTGAACAACCTTCATGAATTTCCTGAGAAAAATGCGTTGCATAATAACCTCTGGAAATTTTATGCAAGGTTAATCTCATTGTCAGCAAGCTCCAGTTAAAATTTCATCAAATTTGGAGTTCATTTGCTGTCTCAAATAATTCTGCTAAGTTTCAGCTGTTAAAAACTAAATTTAAAAGCCTACACTGTTCCTTGGGCTAGCCGCTGTGCAAAGCTGGTCCAGCCCAACCGTGTCTGCACCCCAGCAGACCTCCTCTCCACCGTGATCAGGTCGCAGCTGTTGGATTTACATCCAACCGCCACGACCTCCTCATGATCAACACCGCAAAGACCTCCTCACCTCATCAGGTCATAACCGTTGGATCAAAGATCCACGGTCATGACCTCCCCTATGTGTTAAATCCCAAAAACCTCCACGGGCTGTTAAACCACTTGACATCCCACCTTGTTGAGGTCGTAGCCCTTGGATCCAAGATCTAAGGCCATGACCTCCCTCACCGTTAAACTAAGCAAACCTCCCATTTAAACGAGGTCGAGCCGTTGGATCGAGATCCAACGGCCCACGACCTCCTGCTCTATCAAGCGCACAAGACCTCCCTATCTCGTGTTGTGCACCGTTGGATTAAAATCACGGTCACGACCTCCTCCTTTCCTCGTGCGCATCGATCTCCACAAGACGTGAGGTCGTGCCCTTAGATCTAAATCTAAAGGCCATGACCTCCCTTGTGTGTTGTGCAAGCTCAAGACCTCCCTCGCTTCACGCAAAGCCTCGAGACCTCCCTTTGGTTGTGTGCCCTTGGATTTAAATCCTAAGGCCATGACCTCCCCTCATGCTCTTAAGTTCTTGTGTGGTTAAGACCTCACAGAGGTCCAAGTTGGATGGAGATCCAACGCCTTGGACCTCCTAATCCCATTTTCCCACGTGCGCTTACACATTAAGGAAATCGGAGGGCCACGACCTCCCCATCCTTGATCGTGTGGCTGGGACCTCCTCCCAGTCATTTGGGCGTAACGGTTCAAAAACCACATCGGAGGGCCAGGACCTCCCCGTGGGCTTATCCAGCGGTCAAAATGACCTCCCCTGTTCTTCTCCTTCCTTGGTCACGCATGTGTGGCCCTGGGCAAGTGAATTAATGCCCAGCCTGTCCACTGTGTACCTTATAACAACACTTTGTCGACCGCATTAAATGCGGTCACCTTCCGCTACTGTCCACAGCACTGTCACCATGTCAGCCTCGTGTCTTGTCTAAACCCTAGACCGAGCCATGGGCTAAGCTCACCATGAGCTTAACCCCAGCTCGTGTGCCTGCTTCTCCCAAAGTATAAAACCCCCATTGGGTTCCTCCCTTAGCTTCTTTGGCACACTTCTAAGCTCTAAGCTTGCACCATGTCATTTGAGCTTTCCTCTCCTCCCCTCTTGGCCGCCATTGTTGAGAAGCTTGAAACTCCTCGGTGGACAAGGGTCCCTGGAGTTTCTCCTCCTTTTCTCTGAGCTTCTTTTGTGCCTTTCCCTCTGAGAGCAAGTCCTAACTTGATTAGTTTGGGCATTTTCAGAGGTGGACAAAGTGGAGCTTGAAGTTGAATCTTTGGCCGTGGAGCACCCTTCCTCCCCGGCACCGGTCCTCCCTTCCTCGACCTCCTCAGCACCTTAGGACCTCCAAGTACTCCCTGATAGTCCTTTAGCACTGGGCACCCGCATGTATGAGGTCGCGGACCTTTTAAATTGGGCACACGCTTGATTGGATGTCGCGCGGAGCTTCCCTTTTGCATTTTGGATTTTGCCGTGTGCTTGTCTTCGTTGTCCTCTCCGGCTCGCTTGTGTTCAAAACCGTCGCCGCCGTTGAGAGGAGGTCCATTGTGCGCATGGTTATTGCGGACCCAACGGTACCATTGGATGTCGCCGGCGAGGTCTATATCGCCGGCGAGGACCATTTCTTCAAACCCGGGTCTTTGTCGGACAAAACGGCAGCGCCGTTGTCGTTTTAGGACAAGGATTCACGCGTTAATGCACTAATCATGTGCTCAAATCATTGAAATCATTGGCATGTCTTAGCGCATTTAATCCTCACCTTGTGCGCATTTAAGACCTCCCAGCGGACCTCCTCGTTGTCTGCGGCGCATTTAACCTCTTGTCCAAGCACGTGCGTGCGTCGCGAGCTCTGGGACATCCATGACCTCCTCCAGGAGATGCGAACGCCCAAGACCTCCCTTGTGAAATCGTGGCCGCCCGGACCTCCCGGAGGTCTGTGGACGTTAGGACCTCCCTTAGGACCTCCCGAAGTCATCTCGGCCTGTTCATGACCTCCGGGTAGATCTTGACCGTCACGGTTCTCCCTCGGACGATCTGAACCATCGAGGACCTCCTTGGAACATCTGGACCGTCCGGGACCTCCTGTGAGGTCTTGACGATGTAGATCTTCCTCGGGAGATCTTGATAGTTTAGATCTTCCTTTGGAAGATCTCAACCGTTGAGGACCTCCCGTGTGATCTCGAGCCGTTAGATCTAAGATCTGTGGCTCACGTCCTCCTTGTATTTACGGTTTTAGAAATTCGGTGAACTCTTAAGTGTAAACTGAAATAAGGTATAACTTTAGAATTTCATACCTTTGTTGTTTTAAATCCAAATGAGGTCATTCAAGTTGTGTTAGCTCTGTCTTGAACTTAACTTTAATCCAAAAATGATTGTAAGTTGAGTTCACTCAGAGCACAGTTTTGCCATTAGATTTTAAAACTCACTTTAAATATACACTCAAATTAATGCTTAACTTGTAAAATACATAACTAATGCTCTGTAGTTTATTTTTGGGTGAAACCGACTTTGTGGGTTTCCTCTATTAGTGAACTCACTGTGAAAGTTGGTTTTGAGCATGTTGCTGTTAGGAAAATGAGGACTTGTGCATTATAATTTTGTTCAAGTTCTTGTTTTTGAAAATTTGTAGAGAGTGCATAATAGCTCCAAATGAGGTGAACTCAATTGTGTTATTCATCTCATGAGGTGCTGCTTTCACAGTAAAAATCTCAGTGTCACCACTTTTCTAGAAAATGTTGCCTCATAATTAAATTAGTGAATAGTGCAGTTTGGTATTAATAGGCTGAGAAGAATTGATTTCATCATATCTTTTGCATTAAGGATCCAAATCAATTGGTTCTTGTTGCTAAATTCATGATAAATCATTGTCTTGCTGCTGTGAAATTTTCATAGCATTCGGAGAAGTTTCTCTGTTGCGTCTTTTGGTTTTTCGTCGTTCTTATCGGTTCTTTCTCGCCTTTCCGTTAGGTTTCGACATTTGTGGTGATCCCGAGAGTGACCCTCTGCCACAACTTGGCCAGCAACATCAAGGCAAGCAGTTTGATCATTTTCATCATTGTCCCATTACTTTAAAGCTTAATATATTGTTTTACTTCTATGTATGCATGCTACTTTGTGTTAAACGTCGCTAGTAATCCTATAGTTGCATAATCTGTAGGAATTGTTATTCCCTACTACCATGAGCCTAGGTTATTTGCTGTGGTTTGAGCTCGTTGGATGAGCTCCTATCACTTAGTAGTTTCGATTTAAATTGCTTAGACATGCTTAGTTATCGGTAGAAATGGGCGATCATCGACTTAGTCGATGGTCTTGATCACTCAAAACTGATTATTACCCTATATGTCCAGCACTTGTGCTTTGATTAATTGTAAAATCAAAACTGAAAATAAAAGGATTGATTTAGACTTGGGCATATTGGATGGATGGTGCGGTTTTTGGAATGTAGTGGTATGCCTGGGTCCCTAAGGACCGAGTACTTGGGTCACTAAGCCAAGCGCTTTTGCGTGCTAACCACACGAGGGGGATATGGGACCTCTCTTGACTAAGTACTTTGGAAGGTGTTAATTATGAGCTGGTCGGTGGGTATGTTTTAAGAATGTGTGTGTGTGGTGTTGGGAGGGAGCATTGGCAGACCGGTTAGGCTGTCTAATGTGTCCTTATCCCCGTGGGTTGCGGCTCGTAATTAGCATCATCCATTGGAAATGTCTCAGAGGACTTAGCCGTGCAAGCATACCAAAGGTAGTGTGCTTAAAGGAAAGGCGGTCGGCGTGTGGGTACATTGGTACACCCTGCGCAGGTTAAAACTATTGAATAGCCTCGTCCTAGGTTATGGACATGCTTGGTAAGGTCGTTCAAGAACTAGACTACAACCTTTAATTAAAACTTGACATGGTTGGTATGAGCGGGAGTTCATGCTATTGTTGTGGTGACTTGGGTTAGTCACTTCCAGTGTTGTTATTGTTGTTGTTACTATGTTACTACCGTTGTTATTTCAACAATTAAAATACTTTGCCAAATTGCCTTCAATCTATTATGTTATTGCAAATGAAACTTGCTTTATGCTAAAATGAGTCCAAAGCCTCATCCACTTAAATAAAGCTTGCATGTAGCTATTTATAGTTCTGTTATCTCACACGTAAGTCTTATGGAGTACTTTATGTACTCATCGCCCGTGGTTGTGGCATTTTGTGGCTTTTGTTGCAGAGGAAGAAGGGAGCTCCTAGAGCCTCTCTTTTGTGCTACGTGTTGCGGCTTCTTCGACGACTAGCTTGGCGGTCGGTCCGATGCCTAGGGTTAAGGCACACCGATTGGCTTTGTGTTATAGCCATCTTTATGGCACTTTTGCTTCATTGTTATCTTGTAGTTCTTGTTGTTATTTGGCGTAAGGCCCTCTTTTGTAATAACCTATTCCTTATTAATATTAACTTCGGTTTGTTGCTTATGTACTATGTGTTGTATGGAATTGATACATTCTTTTGTTGTGAGGTATGTATATCGCATTCTGGGGAGTATACATCTCTCGAGACTGGGTTTATTTGGTTGATAATACTAGGGTCAATTGGATGACTAAGTATTATGAGCTTAATAAATCCGGGTGCTCACACTCATGGCTAGGGTTGACCGAGGGTTTGATTGACATGCGGGACCCGCACGTATGTGAGAGAAATAATTAGGGTTTCTAATTGAGAGAATGACACGTGGGGACAACATGTAAGAGAGAGATAGATATATATGGCTTGGATGATATGGATGGCAAAGGGTCCACATGTAAGTGTAATAGATTTGTTTTCCTTACATGACATATGGGGGCTATTCCTCATGGATAGAAAGAATTAACAGAACAAAAATAACAAAGAAAGCCAAAGGACATAATGCGCAGAGAAGGATTAACCGAACAGAGAATGGCGCATGGAGCTGCTGCCGGCTAGCCTTGGCGCAAGGCTGGGCTCCCACCCGCGAGGACCGTATCGACGTTTGCAAGGGCATCTTCCGCACCGACAACGTGCCTAACGAATGTCATCAAGATTGTCGACTCCTTCCCAGGCCAATCCATCGGTACGAGCCTAGCCAGCTGCAATCGTGGCACAGCATATCGGTCTAGTTAAATACGGCCAACAGCAGTTGATCAAGACTTGAAGTTCCATAGATGTATGCCGTAATTAACAAACAACAAATCGAATATATGCAGATTTCTTTGGCAAGGTTGCGTCTTTGAACCAAGATGGAAACAACAAGTATTAGAGAAAGAAAGAGAGACTTGAGGTCATATAACGAGAAAGGAGGAAATCAGAGACCTGTTCATCGATCGATGAATAGAGGCAACAGCTAGAGCATACGCTGTTCGGCTGGCAACCGGGGCCACTAGGCGGTGAAACAAGGAAAAGGGAATAAGGGATTCGGTTGGATCTTGCCTAGCGCATGGCTCGGTGTTGGTTGGGCTGCACGTAGAAGCAATAGACGACCAAACCAGCAGAGGCAACAGGATAAAACGACGCCACAAAGGCACATGCATGAACAGCAAGACGGGTGGTGGGCGTCGAGAAGCGGCGGGCGGCGGCAAAGGGGCAAAACGGAAAGGAAACGACGAGCCGGACGCGATGGTGTGATCGGATTTTGGAAAAACTCACCGAGGAAGTGAGCAACACGATGAACACGTTTGGGCTTTAATGGCCGACGGTGCTCTGGCGATCTTCGGGCGAAGTGGATGGTACCATGACATAGAGGACGACGACGCGAAGCCAACGCTGCAGACGGTTCGGCCGGCGGACGTCGGATGAAGGCGCAACTCGCTGGAGAAGACCTTTTGGGTGGAGCTCGGTATCCTGCAAATTGCGACGAAAATAGATTGGTTTGGAAGAAACTAAATCCGGGGATTGGAAAAGGAGATCAAGACGGACGCGTGAGCGCAAACGGCTCACTTTTATATGCACCGAGAAGAAAGATATGGAATTTAGAAATTTGAGTTGGAAACGACGCGTACTGGAATCCGATCGGTTCGGCCGGAGCGACCTGATACATGAACAGTAACCGCGCATACTGTAGCACGTGGTCTGGAGAGAGAAAATAAGATATTTTCGGAATTAAAGAAAATCCCAAAAATCAAGGAGATCCAAATAAATAGC
Organism: Phyllostachys edulis; assembly: GCA_036346405.1. Lineage (NCBI taxonomy): Eukaryota > Viridiplantae > Streptophyta > Magnoliopsida > Poales > Poaceae > Phyllostachys > Phyllostachys edulis. The sequence continues at coordinate 59,340,772 of CM070550.1, forward strand.
AAACAAATCCAGAAAAATCTCAGAAAATACCAAAAAATTTCTTGGAACACAAGGAAGCCAAATAACACAGGTTTTTATTTAATTAATGTTTAGATTAGTCAAATTAAATATTTTTAAATTTTTGGAAATTCTCAATTAAGCTTTATTAATTCAAATAAAATTGGTGAAATTTTCCAGGGACCTAAACTGCTTAAAAGATTTTTGAAAAGCCAAATTTTGGGACGTTACATATAAAAAATGGAGATTGTTGTCTATTTGCCTAAGGACTCAAACAGTGATATATATTGCAAAGGGCATGCTCTGATTACAGGGAGAATGATTATGAATGAACGTGAATCAAGATGATTACAAAGGCGCATAGGCCAGGTCTTTTATAGTCTATAAGCGTCGACAGTTCATTGCAATGGTGCCTCTTCGCACCAATAGCCGTGTCCCTTCATGCCAATCGTTGCATATCCAGATACAATAGCAAATGCCCTCTCCATGTGGGTTGTCGTTAACTACACGTGGGCAATTGCCTTTGAGGACCTCTTCTATGGGGGAGAGGTCCTGGAATGATCTGAAGAGACCTCCGAAGGAGGTCCAAGAAGACTTCTGGAAGAGGTCCGAGTGATGAATCATGAAGGTCCTGTTCTGGCCTGATCTTTCGATGAGAAGGTAAGTTCAGTAGTAGTCACTCAACTCTCACGCTCCTGGCTACGAACTCGCAAGGCTCGAAATCACGCAATCGCTGAATTGCTCGACAAGTCGTTATCAACCGTTCACGAATACCCAGATGACCTGATCACGAAGTACAATTCCTGCATACACTGAAGAAGCACGCAAGAACAAGATAGATAAGCAATCTGAAATTGCGAATAGGAATTGAAATTGTATTGATAAGTGGGGTTCCGAAGAATAATGTCGCTATTAATCTCGCCGAACAAGAGGACAAAGTATAAAGTAGCAAAGCTAAACTTCAATCAACAAAACCCAAAGAACTAAAGAGGTGGCGACCACTATATATAGGAGAAGGGAGGCCATGTGAATAGTACCAAAAACCCTAGGTGGCCGGCCATACGGGCCATATGGGTCAAATCAGCCAAATCAGCCCATTTATTACAAAGCCCATGGGCCAACAATCGGTGACGCAGCACCACGGCATGTAAATGTAGCACCATGGCATGTAGACGAAGCTCGGCTCATATGCGTAGACGTAGCTCGGTCCAACTGGGGAATATGGTAGTGCAGTAGCCGAAAGTCCTATTGGAGAAGATGCGGTTCAAGTAGAGGATACAATGCAGCAGGTCGAAGTAGTGGTTGCATCCTTGGTTGCATCCTTAGGGTTGATGTCCTCATCATCCTCCCTTTCTTGAATTTGAGTTGTCCTCAACTCAATCATTTTTGCCAAGTTATTACTTTCCTGCAAAAGGTTAGTAGCAACAAAAAGCAAAGAAACACGCATTTCTTCTAATGGACATAAAGATTCTTTGCAAATCATAGTATAGCCTTCAGATTCATGTTTTTCCATGTCAATGAAATCAGATTTTGTAGCTAACATAATAGGAGCAGGGGCTTTCAATTTAATTTCACTTGGAGCTATAATCTTATGATCAACTTTTGTCTTCTCCTTACTTGTTCTCTCAGTTCTTTCTAATTCATTCTTTAACAGGAGACATTGGAAGCAAAGTGATTTCTTTTCTTTATATGTGAAAGTATAATGATTAGATCTACCATAATATTCAGTATATCTATCATATTGCCAAGGTCTACCTAACAATAACGAGCATGATTGCATAGGTACGACATCGCAGTCAACATAGTCATGATATGATCCAATAGAAAAATATATGCACACAAGTTTAGTGACCTTCAACTTACCACAAGAATTTAGCCATTGAATGTAGTAAGGATGAGGGTGTTGAGTTGTGGTCAAGCCAAGCTTCTCGATCATGTCGGTGCTATCAAGATTGTTGCAACTTCCACCATCGATAATGACTTTGCATGAACATTCCTTGACGACGAACTTTGATTGAAACAAAGTGTAGCATTGATTTTGTTCAGCAAGCTCCATTTGAGCACTTAGCATGTGCTGGATAACTAAGCTTTGGTACTTGTTAGATGTCTCATGGCCTAATTATTCTTCCTTAGTTTCATCACCTGCATTGTTAGTTGCAACCAAAACAAGTTCTTCCTCAATATCGCTAGCTGAAGTGTACTCACCATTGTCCTTGATAAGCAAAGCTCACTGACTTGGATAATCACGCATCAAGTGCCCAAATCCTTTGCAACGATGACATTGTACATCTCTTGATCACCCTGTAGAAACAACCGAAGAAACACATTTTGTGGGAACTTGTACCTTTGCTGATTTTTTTTGCCTCAGGGACATGTGTAGGAGTGAAAGGAGAAGCAGGGGCACACGGCTTGAGGAGGGTGCATCACGGCTAGAAGCGGATGAAAGTGCCATGTGTTGTTGCTGAATTGGTCGACCTGCAAAAGATCCTCCAATGTTGCCCCTAGAGCGAGATTGTCGACCCTGCACTTCTCTTTCAGCTTTGCAAGCAAGATGGAACAGACAGGTGATAGAATTATATTCTTTATAATCAAGTATGTCCTGAATTTCACAATTTAATCCTCCCAAAAATCTAGCCATCTTAGCATTTTCAGTTTCTTCTAAACCACAACATAACAAATCAGTTTGTAATTCTTGATAATAGTCATCTATAGAACTACTACCTTGTCTTAAGCACTGCAATTTATTAAGAAAATCACGTGAATAATATAAAGGTACAAACCTATGTCTCATTGCTCTGTTCAAAGCATTCTATGTTCTAGGTATGTCCTAATGAGTACGACCATATTCACTCCAAATAGATGCAAACTCAAAAAACTCACTAATAGAAACCCTAACTTTCTTATCTTCAGGGAATTCAGGACAAGTAAATTTTTGTTCTACGGTAAGCTCCCATGTGAGATAAGTATTAGGATCATATTTTTCAACAAAAGAAGGCATAGTGAATTTAATTTTACCAAATGCATCATTATGGTCATGTACCTCACATTGATTTCTTCCCATACCTTGACGATTATGACGAAGCTGACGACGGTTACGATCATTGTGCACATTGACTCCATGTTTCGGTATCAGCAGTGTAGTTGTTCACATCTTCTTCTTACACCTCATCTGCCCAAGAGGTGTGTGCAGCGAACAGGAGGGTCCTCCACTCTTGGCTCATGATCATGGGTTCTGGTTTTAGCAAGTGGCTGACGTTCGAGATGCGCAACGCGTGTGTAGAGCACCGTTAGGTTGTCATTGATCTTATCCAAGGCATTACAAACACTCTCACCGAGCGAGTGCTCAATGTGCCGCACGAGCTCCCTTGTGCGAGGTGTGAAAGATCCCTCGCCAGTATGCCCCAAAGAGTGGTCGTTATTGTTTCCACCATGTGTACATCCGTGTGACCCTGCCATCATTAGTAGAAAACAAAGAATAAGTCACAGTGTATATGTCCCTATGAATTACTAGGTTTTGGAGTTTCAATAGCTCTTTCACAATGCCTTATCAAGTTTTACCAATGCAGTAAGAAAGTGGTACAACCGGTGGCTGGTTCATGATACTCTCACTTGCGATTAACCCAACAATTGCAAGGAACGGAACCTGCTGAGTTAGTAGGAAGTGGAGCTCGGAAGGTTTCAACATTGTAGCAAAGGTTAGTAATAATCAAATTAGTTAATGCAAGTTGAAAAATTGTTCAAAGTACTAGTCAATGTTGCTGATCCTAGCGTAATCAAAGCTAGCTAATCAAAGTCCTACTAAGAGATGTGTATTTACGCACACGCAAAGATAAATGTGACTTGATGTAAGTAATGGAAAACCTCACAACAAGTTCTAGGAGAGACGCTAACCAACTACTCAAACTTCTTTGTAGGGGCACAAGATTGTTCACGCGATGTAGAGCACAAAAACAGAATAACGTGCAGCGTAAACAGCCCTCCAGTTCAAGCAGAAAAAAATAGTTAGTCATGAGAGATGAAAAAGAAAAGTTTTATATGGCTTATATATACTCGTTTCAAAGCTTCCAGTGAGATCTACAACTTTGTAGTTGACACAAACCCCAAATTCCAAAGGAAAGACCGAAAGAATCGCCAAAAACAAAAACCGAAAACTTGCGACGCGAATTTGGGGCCAAAGATGGCCCATTTTGGGGGTCTTGGAGGGCGACTAGTGTAACATCCTGGTTTTTCTGAGCCTTTCTGAATTTTCAAAAATAAAAGAACCATACAGTTTTGTTGCAGTTTCAAAAGCTTAACCTGAGTTTTTAGAATTTGGAGTGTTTAAAATGACTAAGCTAAACTTCAACTAATCCTAAAGTTTGGTTCTTTGGAGCTGTTGGACCTCTTGTGTTGTTATCCCTCACCTCAGCTTGTTCTGCTCTTCCCTTGGCTCAGCCCTTTCTCTCTAGATTTTCCTCTTGATTGGACATTTCCTTATGTCCAGACCTCCCTTCTGTCTGAACATGCCCTTACGTCCAAATTCCCCTTGAGTTGGACATTTGCCCACGTCCAGATCCTTCCTTCTCGATCAAACCTCACTTGACCCCTCTGGACCTCCCCTCATATCTTTGGTTTGGATTTCCTTCTTTGTTGGTTTGAACCTCTTTATGGTTCAGACCTCCCCTGTGGTTCGGACCTCCCTCCTTGTCCAGACCACCCCTTCGGATTGACCTTCTCTTGGGACACGTCCACCCCGTGGCGTTTTAGCTCGGGTGTGTGTTTCAAATGTCCTTGATTTCGAAATTCTAATTTTGGGTTGAATTTTCCCTTCGTTTGGACCTCCTTATGTTCATTTGGATTTCCTCATATTCTTTTGAACCTCCTTAGGTTCATTTGAAGCCCTTGGTGCTCACATTGAACATCTTTAGGCTACATTGAACATTCTTCTAGTTCATCTGAACCTCCTTGTGTCCATTTGAACTTCTCTTTGGTTCATCTAGGCCTCCTGTGTGCACTTGGACCTTCCTTGGATCTTGTGAACTCCTCTGTGTCCCTTGGACCTCTCAGGTTCATTGAACTCCTCTCGAGTTCATGTGGACTTCGGTATTCAATTGAACCCCTCTCTTGTTCACTGGAATGCCCAGTGATTCATTTGGATCTCCCTCTGATCAAATGGACTACCTTCTGTTCATTGGATCTCTTTGTGTTCAACTAGATCGCTTCTTGTTCAAATGAACCTCCTTGTGCCGAATTGGGTCTCTGTGTGCTCAAGCGAACCTCCCTGGGTTCATTTGGAACCTCCCTTGGGTACAGTCGGACCTCCTAGAGTTCATTTGGACCTCTCCGTGTCCGTCTGAACCTCTTTTGGACCTCCTCGGGTCCGTAAGTATCTCCTTTGGCTTTATCTCGACCGTTGAGACCTCCCTTGTGTTGGTCTTGACCGTCGAGATCTCCTTTGGCTTTATCTTGACCATTGAGACCTCCCCTGTGTTGGTCTTGACCGTCGAGATGGTCGTCTCCTTCCTCTTGCCCGTGCGCCATGGCGTGAGCAAAGGGAGGGGCACAGCGCCTTGTCACCTCTCAACGGCTCTTTGCCGCTAAGCATTAAATGCGCCTCAGTGGGTTGCCCTCTAAGTCGTGGTCGCCCTGCCACCCATCTCCTCAGCTTGTCCTTGGCAGAGCTGTGAACCAAGCCGTGGGCTAAGCTCACCATGGAGCTTAACCCTAGCTCAACCCGTGCCCCTTTGGCATTAAAAAGCCCTTGAGCTCCTCCTTTGCTTTCTTTACACACCCCTCTTGCTTAACCTAGCTTCCTTTGTGCTTGGTTGAGCTCAATTCACAAAATTCCCCAAAACCACTATTGCCGGCCGACAAGCAAGCTTTGTCGGCACAGCGCTCCAGTGGTTCTTCTTCAAATCTTTTCGCGTCCTTTTGAGCCTCTTATCATCTTAAGCAAATCCCCTAACTTAATTTTGTTTGACATTCACAGAGATTGTCAAATTTGGGGTTTGTTCAAATTCGGCTGAAGTTTAACCTTTTCTTCCTCAAGTCCGGTAAGGACCTCCTCTCTTCAATTCCTTGCTCATGGACCTTCTGTGAGCTATGTTGAAGCTATTCTGATGACGTGGTCTTCCTCGTTTTGCTCAGGCCGTCTTCTCCGCGTCCTCTTCCTCAGCGCTGGCACTGCTCTTCGTCGCCGGAGCTCCTCCGTCCTTCTCTGTTCCTCTCCTGTGATCAGGTAGCTCCTGTGTAGTCCCTAGATGCTTGGGCACTCGCTTTCTTGGACTGCTGTGGAGCTAATTGCGCTATTGTCTTTGGCCGTGCTTTGCACATTGCTCCTCTCACGGCCGCCGTTTAGGTCGGCCCGCCATCGAGAGTGTTATCAGAGGTGCGCATTGTTATTGCGCACCTAAGCATCCCTTTGGTTGCCACGCCATGACCGGAGTCACCGGCGGTGAGCAGATCTTTGCACTCGGCTCGTTATCGGACCGGCACAGCACTGTAGCGACATCATTAGGACTAAGATTCGTCATTAACTGCTAATGATTGGCTTAAGCATTTAATGGCTGTCCTAAGTGAGCTCGTGTGTCGCTGACTGGTGGGCCCGCGCAGTTAAGTCCTCACTATGCGCGTGCTTGTGCTTCGATCAGCTCTAGACCGTTGGATTAAAAATCAACGGCCCAGATTTGGTTGAACGTTCGGACTGTCCGAACCTCTCTTCAATCTCAACCCTCCATTCTCAGATCAACGGTCCACATTCATTTGAACGTTCGGACCATCCGAAGGTTCGATCGTTGTGAGCCGTTGGATCTGATCTTATCGGTTTCCTTCGCATTTCTGTGCGCGTGGGCCGTGGGATTCTTGATCGACGGCCCACGTTGCGCCACGTATTTTCCTTTCGGTTAAGTTTGTTTTTGTGAGAATCCGGGGTATTTAACTCATAATACTTAACCATCCAATTGGCCCTAGCATTACAAATCAAATATCCTGATTCTCGGTGCATATGTACTTCCCAGAATTGCAGTACACATAACCCATACAAAAATTAAGCATCCATTCCATACACAAGTCATTACAAGCGTACAACTTAACGGACATACAAGATCATATTACAAAAGTAGGGCCAACTAGCCAAAATACAAGGTAAATAACCAAAGTAGAAGCGGAAACATAAGCCATAAGATGGCAATAAACAAAAAGCCAAACGGTTTGCCATTACCCACAAGGCAACCGACCAGGCCGCCAAGCTAGTCGTCGAAGTCAAAGTCGTAGTTGGTCTCACAATAGTCGATCCCATGGGGATCAACCTCCTCTGCAACAATTAGTTAAGCAAAGCAAATGATTACAAAAATGTACTCGCAAGACTTACATGTAGGGTAACAGGCCTATACATATGCTACATGCAAGCTTATTTAAGTGGAGGAGGCTCTAGACTTATTTTCAGCATAAATCAAGTTTTCATTTGCAATAATGTAATAGATTGAAAGCAGTTTTACAATCTGATTTTATTTGATAAAAACAGCGAGATACTAAGTAATAATAATAACAAGACATCTCGAAGTGGCTAACCCAATAGCCACGTAACAATAGCATGAATTCCATTCATACCACCCACATCAAGTTTTAATTAAATGTTATAGTCTAGTTCTCACGAGGCGTATCCAAGCGTGTCCATAACCTAGGACGAGGCTATTCGAATAGATTATACCCTGTAGGGGTGTACCAATGTACCCACATGTCAGACCGTCTTTTCGCCAAGCTATTAGCACACTTCCTTTGGTATGCCGGCACGCCCAAGTCCTACGAGACATTTCCAATATTGTGCATTAACTACGAGTCGTCCATATGGGAGAAAGCCCCATATGTTGATGCGGAGTCATCAAAGATGCTCATCTCCTTATAAAGGACGATGCTCCTTGCAGTGGATAACCTCCACTACTGCTCACCCAATAGCCCACCATGCAACTCGGAGCTAACACACGCCAAAGTACTGTGTCAAGAGAGGTCGGCCATATCCCTCTCATGTGGTTAGCACGCAAATTGCTCGGTACGGTGGCACAAGTAACTCAGTCCTTAATTGACTTGGGCACCATTCCAGTCAGACCATAAGATCACACCATCAACTATTGTGCCCAAGTCTCAAACATTTCATTTTCAGTTTCAGTTTTTGACTTTACAAGTAACAAAGCACAAAGTGCTGAGCATAATGATAATAATAATTTTGTGTGATCAAAGTTATCGACTAAGTCGATAACCGCCCAATTCTACCGGTGGCTAAGCATTTCTAAGCACGACACCGTAAAGACAATAAAAGAGCATAATTAAATCATCAGGCTCTAATTCGCCAGCGATGTTAATAACTTATGTTTTGTGACAGGGGATAACAATTTAAGGACAACCATGCAATAGGAATAGCTACCTCTAATCGGGAAAATATACTTTGACACAAAAGCATGCATACATATAATTTGTAAACAAAGTATTAGACTTGAAAATAATGGGACAGTTATGATCAAACTGCTTGCCTTGCTGGAGATAACTTTCTTACTGCAAAGGATCACTCTCGTATTCAATATAATTGTCGGAACCTATCGAAAGAATTGAGAAGCACAAATAAGAACGAATAATACCGAGAATACTCAAAAATTCAAATTCATCCAAAAATCATGAAAAATTCACAGTAGGTAGATCATGATTTTAGATGAATTTAGGTGAAAGAATTATTCCATTTGGATTTAGTATGTGAGAGTTATAGTAGTTTGAAACTCAGATTTCAGAAAAATCAAAATAATTCTCATCTGTTACTGTTCATCCGAATTATTTATTTAGTAAAATTTTGTAGGATGGTGGTGGATATAAGGATTACAGAAATTTGTAGAGGATAAAATTATATGAACAACCCAATTGGATTCATCCCCTTTGGAGTTCAAAAGAATTTCTATGAAATTTCAAAGTTTAATCAATTTCGCGTTGTAAATAATTTATTGTGGATTTTTAACTAGGATCATTAATCTTAAGACTTTATGCTAAGACCATACTTATGAGTTTTATCTTTCTTTGCTTTACCAAGCTTTACCAACCAACCCAAGGACTTGCTACTATTTGATTTCATCAAAACCATGGCAAGGTTACTGGCTTACATAGATTTCAACAAAACACTACCTCTGTTTATGAAAACTTTTTAGAAGAAAATTTCTGGGAAAGAGTGTTCACTAACTGGGTCTTCCTACAAATACAAATTTATTAAGCAAAGCTTTGAGTGATCTACAGGTAAACACAACACTAAGCACTAATCTTACCTCTACCGTTTAAGGCTTCATAAAAAGGATGGGTTACCTGCTGATGGTTTCTGAAAATTTCCATCCATCCTTGCTTTTCAAATAAGAAATGCTCCTACTAGCTTAAAGGTTCAAAAGCCTAATTGACTCCACAATATTTCTAACTACCTGACCGAACAAAGCTATAGCCTACTGCCAAACTTTTTAACCTCTTCTCTCCTCTTGTTCAATTATCTAGCAAAAGAACAAATTCCTAAGCTTGAAGCTACCGACAACTAAAAGACCAACTAATTACAGTATTAATACAGACTTTTCACTACTAGAATCAGTCAGGTTATTAGCCTTTTAATGAAGCTGAAAATTGTCAGATTATTGCTCATAAAACTACAACTGCACACTTATGTCTGACAAAACTGCTACCACTAGACTTCCTTTTAACTCAATTTCATATTTGCTAACTAGAGTGATCTGATAACTAGTTCTAGTACTAGCACTAATCTGCCTCTCCTGCTTAACACTTCATAAAAAGGGTTGGTTGCTCTTGGAAGGTTTCTGACAATTCTTATACTTTCATATTACTGTTCATCCTCCTACAAGGCCACAATAGCAAGCATTTTCAGAACTAAAAAGCTATGAACTAATTTCCTTTGAACCTAAACCTCCAGTTTCTAACTTGGTGGAGCGACAAAAATGACAGCCTCAAGTTTGACAGAAACAAAGGCTATTTCTCTGTTGGTTTTGCTAAAACTTTATAACCACTTTGCTTCTCAGGTTCTAAGGCCACTTAATTGAGTGACTCAAAGACATACACAACACTAGCTACAGAACACTTGGATGGTCTAGCAAGTGAGTTTACTGACAAAAACAACTTTTTCATCTAATTACCATTTCTTCTCCTCTCTGATCCTCATATCATCCAAAAGACAAACTGCTATCAACTAATCTTAGCACTACTCCAATTATCTAATTGTTAATTCAATTTGAGTGATCAATTCGCATACACAACATTTGTTACTTAACAGTGTTGTGCTGCAAATAGGTCCCAGTTTCAGTTTACAGAGAGGAACTACAGGAATGGACAGAGCGGCTCTTCAGACAATGAACAGGGGGCTCGGGCGTGGCATGTCGCCGGCGAAGGGGCGGCGGCGAGGTGAGAACGACCACTAAAATGGGTCGCCGAGAGGCTACTAGAGCTAAGGGTGACGGTGTTAGGTCACGGGCGGCACAGTGGCGGCGCAGACAAGGCGAGCGGCGGCCGGTTGGGAAGGTGAACCAAGGCGCCGGCGTTCGGGTGGAGTTGAGGGCAAAGTGGTGAGAGCATGAGCACTAGTAGGTCATGGGGAACTCACCGGTGCGGTCAGGGGGAGCCGAGTTGGCCGGGAATGAGCTAGCGGCGGCGACCATGGGCGACGCAGTGGAGGTCCTGGCGGCGGGGGTTCCTGGAGAGAAGATAGCACAAGTGACCGATCTAGAGGGGGAGAGGGAGACTAGAGTATGCTCCCATGGGGAGGAATTGAAGGGAGGAGCACCGGGGACGACGCGGCGGTGGGAGCAGCGATTGCGCCCGGAGCTGGAGAAGAAGGCATGCGCGCGGTGCTCCGGTGGCCCAAGCCCCAAATTGACGAAGGGGATTTGGCCCTCAAGGTAAAAGGCGTGCCGTGACGCGGTCGGACGCCGTCGGGCTTCGCCGGAGCAGTCGGCACAGCTACGAGCGGCTCGGCGGCTTGGCGGTGGCACTCGGCGGAGAAGAAGGGGACAGGGAAGAAATGGCCTGGCCGGGGTAGTGAGGGGGGGGAATGATGAGGCACTCGGTGGGAAACCAGGGGCGGAATGGTCTGAATCCGGGGGCGAAGCTTCGTGTGCTGGCGCGCTGCAAGGCGGAGGGCAGAGAAACACGGCCGCGTGGCTGCGCTCGATTGTGCTGTCTTGGCGCTGTGGAGAAGATGACCTGCGGGTGGGGCCCGCAGGTCAGTGGAAGAGGGAGGTGTGAGCCACATGGAACTGGTCCGGTTGCAACACGACCGGTCGGAGGAACAGTGAAGTGAGTTAGAAATAGGTTTTTCTGATTTTGTATAAATATGCTGAGTTAGTTTGGTGATTTTTAGATAGAGATGTCTAGCTCCAAAAATCAGGAAAATTTTAGGGCAGGCAGAGGACCTAGTGAATAATATGGTGTAAACTTTTTAGGGTTTTTCATGTATTATATTTTTCTCTATAATTAATTGAAGTACTTGCTTTTGTTGTTTGACTTTTAATTTACTACTTTGACTGGTTGTTTAAAATATCAAATTGATTCTAAGAATTACGAAATCTTGTAGGTAAGTTAATAGGATATTCCAAAACCTAGGAAAAATTATTTCCAGTCACTGTTCACTTGATTTGTTTGTACTTTAAATTCAAATTCAAATTTGAACATGCAAATTGAGAAGAAACCAAATAATCTCCAAAAATTACAGAAAAATTCAAACAAGTATAACAGAGCATATATAATCCAAATAAGAGTAAAGTCCATTACCGGTCCTTAAACTTTTTATGCTGTGTCATCCCGGTCCATAGACTTTCAAAGTGTGTCATCCCGGTCCCTAAACACTGTTTGGGTCTCAAATTAGTCCTTAAACTTTTTATCTTTGTGTCATCCGGTCCATAGACTTTCAAAGTGTGCCATTCTGTGCCTAAGCAAGAGGGCTATGTTTGAGACCCAAACAGTGTTTAAGGACCGGGATGACACACTTTGAAAGTCTATGGACCGGGATGACACAGCATAAAAAGTTTAAGGACCGGTAATGGACTTTACTCTCCAAATAAAATATTCCCAACTTTGGGTCCTACTATATTTTCAAAAATAAAATTCAGTCCGTAGATCTAAGTTAGGGAAAGTATGTTTGTAAATTAGAATTTGAGAATTCTTTTGAAGGTACCTCAGGCATTCTAGGAGCCCATGAGGTTTTACTATTTATAATTTGAATTCCAAAATAAACATTCTCACAAATGAAACCTTTTTAGTTTTACCCTAAGTTCAAATAGTAGCTTTTGAATTGGAGAAGAAGTATGGGATTACTAGGTTTCAAATCTAGTATTCAGAATCAAAGGATTTTCTACATAGGGTTTTATACCCTACTCTGAACTAAGTTTTCAAACTCTTGACAAATTTTTATTTTGTTTGAAAATTTTTATTCCTAGGTTTTGAAAAACCAGGTTGTAACATATTTGCTTTGCAGCAAAAAGTTTTAAAAAGGTCCAAAATTTCATAAATGCACAATAGATGCATAACTAATCCAACTTAAGGATTTTGGGATGTTACAAAACCTACCCCCCTTAAACAGAATCTCGTCCCGAGATTCCGGTAGTTCGGAAGCCGGAATGAAAGACTGAGGCAGACCTAGGTGGGTTTGGTCACGGGGTCACGCTTCGGATTTTGTCGCAAATCGAACTCAAATCCGAATCAAGAGAGGTTCTTTCTAAGTTTTAGGTACTATAGAGGGAAGTCTTGTCGAAAGATTGCTAAGATCCTTTTGTTTAGTGTTTTCCAGGGGGTTCTTTCAACTCTAAACGAAATGCACCATCTGTTATCTTGATTTCCTTCAGAGATAGTGCTAGAAGATCTTGACGAAGTAGCATGACGTTGCTGACACATTTTTCTTTCCATTGCTTTGTTTAACCTTTCCTTTCTTGATTCGAAGGCACTTCTGGCAGGCCGAACTTCACGTCGTCTTCCGGTCGGACGAAAGAATTCTAACTATCTATGAGGGAAAGAGTTACTACAGAGCAGAGAAAAGAGGTTAAAGCAAGTTTTACGGTAGTCTTACTTAACCCTTACCTCTCTAGTTTTATCTTCCCGGCTTGGAGAAGATGCATTGGATGAATGCATGAAAGGGTGCATATATGAATTCGACTTTATGACAAATTTAGGTTAGATTAGTGAGAATGCAAACTTCCACATGCATGCTTACATGATCCTATCAAAGTGCAACAAAATAATTTCATTTTGTTAGGTGAGTATAAGATTCGACCATCAACAAGGATTCATACTAGCATGACTTGATCCTTAATATAGAAATAAAACACTCAATTTGATAACTAGAATAATTGCTCATAGAGGCCTACTCATGCTAGTGAAATCATATCAAATTCTACGCAAGCATCAAGAAAGTTTACACTCAAACTAGTCTACTCCTACTATTATTACCATTTTAAAGTTCACCCATACATTAAGCTTAGCATCTAGTTCACAGATTTTTGTTTAAAGACTACTAGTGAGCAACTAGAGCTCGGGAAAAATACTAAATTGACTATAAAAATTCCATAAAAATTCTGGGATGTTTCTGGGATACTAAAGATGCTATAAAAATTTACCCTACACATAAATCTCAGGTTCTGGTTGGTACAACATTTCAGACAAGGAAATAAGTCCTATGGTTCAAACAGTAGTGAAACTGAGTTCAAAAATTCCAGGAAAATTCTGCCATGTTACTGAGGTGATTCTTAACACCAAAAAGTTGGGTACTAGCAGTTTACACCTACCTATTAGTACCAGATTCACAATTGGCCAGAACAGCACTGCAAAGTGTTTGAATTAATATCTAGGCAAAACAAGTTCAATAAATTCTGGAAAAAATTATATTTATTACTACACACCATCAGGTTATCATGTGAATAATTTCAAGATTTCAGGATCTACCATCAGTTACAGAAGTATTTTTCTTTCAATCCAAGTCAAAAATTACAACAAAACAAGAAATGAGTTTTACTTTGCATAAAGAACAATTGACTACATAAGCAAATCTAGCATGTTTTAAACACTTTCAATTGAACAACATAAATATGAGCTACTCTTAGATCAAAACATAATAAGTTCACTTCTTATTAATTTAAAAGACAAGCATGTACTTTTACTACCACAACATCTAGCACATCAAGCTATAACATACAAGACATAGAAAATTTCAGATTTATGCAAGGAATCTATATGAGCACGGTAAGTTGTTAAATTCCATTTTGGTTAACAATCTTAAGATAAAGAAATGAAAGGCAATTTCAATTCATACTTCTACATGTTAGTCATTTTCATGCTTTAATAACCAAGATGAACTACTAACCATGCATCTTGATTTATATATATCCCTCTTTAGTCATGATTCTTGCTAACAACTTAAACAACATGATATGCTTGAGTTAACTTAGAACTATATGCATGATCAAAGAGTGAGAATCAAGATGTCTAACGCATAATTTTGGGGTATCTTCTACCCCCCTTAATATTTTGGAGTATATGGAATGTGGTGAGAAAGGAATGAGCATAAGGTGAGAAAATGGTCAACGGATATGCAATTTAACCCTAATATGTACTAATCATTTCAAACTCACCAAAATGAGATACAAATGAACCACAATTAGTTTTCCGATATAATTGCTATACATGCCGCCCACAGGCGATGCACAATTACTTGGAACAAAAGAGAGCAAATGATCATACTACAAAATCCAGCGTCTACAAGCTAAGTAATATCATTAGAGTGTATATATTCTAAGAATAAACGCTAATTCAACCCTAATATCGCAGCAAGGCACCATCTTCTCGTCCTTTCATCGAAGCTCTTAACTGGAGACTATTTAGCGTGTCTATTATTGGAAAGGAGAGATGAGCAATGGAGAAAAATTATTTTGCACAAATCAAATGAATGGTAAGGTAAGAATTAGATGCTAGGATGGGTAAGAAAGAAAGGAATTATATCACTTGCATTTTTGTCAAATCTTTGCTAGTTTGAAAATACTCTTTGCAAACCAAAAATCCTAACGATGACCAAGCTAGGGGTTTCTACGGTCAGCATGGCTCTGATACCAACTTTTGTGAGAACCCAGGGTATTTAACTCATAATACTTAACCATCCAATTGGCCCTAGCATTACAAATCAAATATCCCAATTCTCGGCACATATGTATTTCCCAGAATTGCAGTACACATACCCCATACAAAAATTAAGCATCCATTCCATACACAAGTCATTACAAGCGTACAACTTAAAGGACATACAAGATCATATTACAAAAGTAGGGCCAACTGGCCAAAAGACAAGGTAAATAACCAAAGTAGTAGCAGAAACATAAGCCATAAGATGGCAATAAATAAAAAGCCAAACGGTTTGCCATTACCCACAAGGCAACCGACTGGGCCGCCAAGCTAGTCGTCGAAGTCAAAGTCGTAGTCGGTCTCACAATAGTCGATCCCATGGGGATCAACCTCCTCTGCAACAATTAGTTAAGCAAAGCAAATGAGTACAAAAATGTACTCGCAAGACTTACGTGTAGGGTAACAGGCCTATACATATGCTACATGCAAGCTTATTTAAGTGGAGGAGGCTCTAGACTCATTTTCAGCATAAAGCAAGTTTTCATTTGCAATAATGTAATAGATTGAAAGCAGTTTTACAATCTGATTTTATTTGATAAAAACAGTGAGATACTAAGTAATAATAATAACAAGACATCCTGGAAGTGGCTAACCCAATAGCCACCACAACAATAGCATGAATTCCCCATTCATACCACCCACATCAATTTTTAATTAAATGTTATAGTCTAGTTCTCACGGGGCGTATCCAAGCATGTCCATAACCTAGGACGAGGCTATTCGAATAGATTATACCCTGTAGGGGTGTACCAATGTACCCACATGTCAGACCGCCTTTTTGCCAAGCTATTAGCACACTTCCTTTGGTATGCCGGCACAGCCAAGTCCTACGAGACATTTCCAATATTGTGCATTAACTACGAGTCGCCCATATGGGAGGAAGCCCCATACGTTGATGCGGAGTCATCAAAGATGCTCATCTCCTTATAAAGGACGATGCTCCTTGCAATGGATAACCTCCACTACTACTCACCCAATAGCCCACTATGAGGACCCTGGAATATTGGAGGTTTATACCGAATTAACAATCATACCACAAGCATAATTCTTAATCAAGAACAACTGGTCCTTAATTAAAAATCATACTAGAAGCATAATTCTTAATTAGGTACAAATCCAACATTCAAGTTCCCGGATATATGTCATGCAATAGTTCCCAAGATCAGTGACCATTGCACATATATCCTTGTACAACATTGCATCATACATACAAGGTAAACATTTACATAATTATACACAGGGGTACAATTCGGTTGGGTTTACAATATCAGGTGACCTTGAGTCACTACAAAAGTTAACAGCGAAAGCAAAAACAAACAGCAAAAGCCACCAATGGCCCCCCATCACCCTCAGGCTATTGAGTGGAGATTAGAACTAGCTTCACTCGTTAGCGTCACCCTGATCGGCGCTAACGGGCATCTCATACAAATAACCATCCTCACCTGCAACAAGAGGTTATAAAACCTGAGTACAGAAGGTACTCGCAAGACTTACACAAAGTATTAAAAGAAAGTGGTTGATAGATCCTATTCAAAGGAGTAGAATTTGTACATGCTTAAGGTTAACAACAGGAAGGTTATAATGGTTCAATTTTGCATAAAGCAATACATCTTAGTCCTACACTTGCTAAGTTTTGACAAAGCAATTTTATAAATCAATTTGGACTAAAGCTTTGCATAAAAGGAAAAGTAATCAAGAATAATAGCAATTTTTAAGTGGCTGCCGGCCACTAACTCATCACATGAATATCTATTAAACCAAAACAGTATCCAACAAGTTGTAATTCAAAATCTATACAAAGATCTATCCAACTCAAGCGTTGTCCGTAACCGTGGACACGGCTATTCGAATAGTTTTGATCCCTGCAGGGGTGTACATCTTTACCCACACGACTTAGTTAGCCCGTATGGCTCCGGAATAATAGCACACTGCCTTTGGTATGTCGGCCAGGTAAACTATGATTTGGTGTTTTTCAACAAGTTGACACTATTGAGCTGGAATACCCATGTGTGACTGATCCCGCTTAGTTCAAGTTACTAATAGTACCTGCCAACCGGGGGCCCACATGTTGTGCCGGGAATGCCGATTCGAAAGACAGAAATTAAATGACAGAAAGTAGAGCTGTGCTAGCTGCACATATTGATTCGCAATCGGAGCCCTTAAGGTACGTACATGTGATGGAACGCATGTACGCCGTCACCCTTTTAAGAACATATGATACAGATATGAGATCAAACACATATGTCCTTACTTTCCTGTTTTCCAACTCAATAGTATTAACCTTTTACTTAACCAAACAGCGCCCATACACTGCGTGTGGAAGTACGTTGGGGCTTGAATCGTTCAGTCAATGTTCAGTCCTTAATCAGTCCAGACAAGACAACCACATTTCTTAATCTCGTGCACTGAGGCACCATCACTAGCATCCACTTGTCCATATTTAAAATCAGTGTAAACAACAAATTTTGATTTCATTTCAGATTTAAATAGACTGAACAATAAAAAAAATGATTGAAATTCATTTAATGTTTCCAAGTTTGACAAAAATAACTTGACAAACACTACTGACTGCATGGCTAAGCAATTCCTGAATAAATTATTTTAGTATAGAAGCACTACCTTAAGTTTGAGTGTATGATCTGATTAAAGGTAAGCCTCAAGTGTTAGGTTGTAACTAACTATTGACAGATCACAAATAAATTTTTAGGAGATTAGCATGCAACAGTGTCACTGGGTTTTAGAAATCTACAGTTCAAAATTAGGATCAACATGGTGCAAAGAGGATGCTTGCCTTGATAATAGTAAACCTCTTGTTCAGGTTCTTGTTGCTCAGTAACAAATTCAATCACTTTAGAAGAACCAGAATCTAAAACACAAAAGTCCAATGAATAACAAGAAAATGGTAGAGAGCAAAAATATAGAAAAGAATGCATGATCAATGTCTTAATGCATACTTAGCAACATGCTTAGGTTATATCTTAATTAGAAACAATACCCCATATCTAATATCTGCTGATACTAGTTATCAAAATTAGTGGTTTAGTATAGAATTGCAGGTTCAGATTTGGGAAAACCGAAACAGGACAAGTTAAATTGAATTTGTCGATTTATACACTAAGCAGAATACCTTTGCTTAAGCTAAAGTTTCAGATTTTGGAAGAAACTGAAAATGGGACAGATTACAAATGAATATGGTTGCTGATCTCTACATATCACAAGTTAATAAAGTTAAGAGTCTCACTTATCACTTATACACTTTACTAGAAGAAATAGATGACTACATCTTGTTGGATATGTTGTCAAGATGACCGCAAGAACAAAGAAGACAGAATGGAGCTTTGAGGTTAGTTCAGTTTTTAAGTCATAGCTTTGTGTTTTTGCAAAAACCAAAAATTGGACAGATTGCAAAGGAATGGTTTGTTGTGCAATTATACTATGACAAAATGATATTTTTGATTAAGTTACAGTTAAGTGAGTAGAATTCAAAGCCTAGTTTATCACTTATCACCGTTAATACCAATTATCAAAATTTGAGGTTTAACTCGAATCAGACTTTTCAGATTTTGAAAATCAAAAGCAGGCAGATTACAAAAGTCGATTTAAACATTCACAAGTGAAGTGCTATGATTATGTTTAGAGTATTCTTAACTAGGTTAGCAAGCTAACTCACCATTTACTAGCACTAAGTGACAAGAGCTAATGGTTTTAAGAAGTTGTTTGTATGATTGTCGCTATAGACAGATTACAAAAACCGGCTGCTATAACAGATTGCAGAAATTGAAGCTTGCTGTTTTATTATAGTATGAACAAAGTAATATTTTGTTAAAGTTGTAGCTAAACAAGTAAACTAAAGTCTATTTATCATCCATTAGCACTAATTGACAAGAATTAACAAAAATAGTTTCTGCTGCATGTTGTCGGGTGGATGACATCAAAACAGCAAAACAGGGAGTAAAGATTTATGGTTGATTTCGAAATACACTAAGCACAAGACATTTGCTAGAGCTTAAGCTAACCTTAAGAAAGAATAATAACCCATATTAATACTTGTTGATACTAATTGTTCAAGAATTAAGACCCAGTTTAGAGCTGTAATTTTAGGTTTTAGAAAAACTGAAAACCGGACAGATTGCAAATTTTGGCCTGATTAGGGAATACACTAAGCAAATAATTCTAAATTGGAGCTAAAGCTGATCTTCAGAGTAGATAATACCCTAGAACAACCCTTGCTAACATTACCTTCAAAGATTAACCAAAAAAAAATTGGCACAGCTCTTGTCGGTTTGTCCGACAACAGCCAACAAGAAAATGGATTTTTGCCCTAACTGATTTGGAAACATCATCGGTAAAAGAAATTGCTGCTTATGCCACTAGGGTTTAATAAAGACCTAATTAAGCTGAAAAGATGACAAGAGAAACCCTAGAACTCGAAAATGATATGAAAGACCGAAAAGTTATAAAAAGAAACATTTCAGTGATAATTTGATTTGAGCATCACATGCACATGTGAGTGATTCAGATCAGCTATTGAGGTCCTTAGGAAGCTCAAGATGGAGAGAATTAAGGACATAGCTCACCAGAGCAAAGTTGGAGAAGAAAGGTTGTAGTTTTGGCCGAAATAGCAAAGATGCAAAATCCACTTCACCTATTTGACCAAGAATGAAATTAATAGAAGGCTTGAACTCTTGGAATCACAAAACTGAACATGCCATGAGAGGTTTTGCAAGAACTCACCAGAGCAAGAAATCACCAAAGTGGTGCTCCCTCGGCTCTGGTCAACAGAGAGCAATATCACGGGCTTCACCTACAAATGATGCCCGAAACTCTCATTACACGGTGATATGAACATAGATAGAGATGAACAAGGAGTGAGAGCAAGAAAACTTCACTGGGAAAGAAAGGAATGAAGAGAGCTCTCTCTCTCGGTCAACCATGTCAGAGAGCAAAAGCTAGGGTTTAATGGAGGTTGAACCTCCAGGGCAAATGGAGAGGGTTCTGGAGAGGGTGCGGTGGCAGGTTGATGCCAGGTGGCAATGTCTTGTCCACAAACTCCTGGTGAACGCCCCCTTCTCCGGCTCCTGTGGTGCAGACCGCTTCCCAAAGCGAGAGGAGGAAGAGAGAGATGCTTGCTGCCCTGTTTTCCATTGGTAGCAGCAGCAAAGCACTCGGTGCAAGCTCACAAGAATGATGACCGTTGGATTGGAATCTGATGGTTGCCAAGAAATGCGCGGTAAGATTTTCAACGCTTTGAGCTCGGCACCGATGGATTTGATCTGAACGGTTGAGATTTGAAGAGAGATTCGGATGGTCCGAATGGCACACTGAACTGGGCGGTTCGCCGAGGATCCGACGGCTCACGATCTTGACTAGAAAAAAAATGGAGATTTTAGATTGAACAACATATCCAATGTTTCAAAATAAACAGTGCTACTACAAAAAGCATCTTATTACTGTTTATTAAAACTAGGGCTATTACACCCACCATGCAACTCGGAGCTAACACATGCCAAAATACTAAGTCAAGAGAGGTCCCATATCCCTCTCATGTGGATAGCACGCAAATTTCTCGGTACGGTGGCGCAAGTAACTCAGTCCTTAATTGACTTGGGCACCATTCAGTCACACCATAAGATCACACCATCAACCATTGTGCCCAAGTCTCAAACATTTCATTTTTAGTTTCAGTTTTTGACTTTACAAAGTAACAAAGCACAAAGTGCTGAGCATAATGATAATAATAATTTTGTGTGATCAAAGTTATCGACTAAGTCGATAACCGCCCAATTCTACCGGTAGCTAAGCATTTCTAAGCATGACACCGTAAAGACAATAAAGAGCATAATTAAATCACGGGCTCTAATTCGCCAAATGATGTTAATAACTTATGTTTTGTGGCAGGATAACAATTTAAGGGCAACCATGCAATAGGAATAGCTACCTCTAATCAGGAAAATAAACTTTGACACAAAAGCATGCATACATACAATTTGTAAACAAAGTATTAGACTTGAAAATAATGGAATAGTTATGATCAAACTGCTTGCCTTACTGGAGATAACTTTCTTACTACAGAGGATCACTCTCGTATTCAATATAATCGTCGGAACCTATCGAAAGAATCGAGAAGCACAAATAAGAACGAATAACACCAAGAATACTCAAAAATTCAAAGTCATCCAAAATCATGAAAAATTCACAGTAGGTAGATCATGATTTTAGATGAATTTAGGTGAACGAATTATTCCATTTGGATTTAGTATGTGAGAGTTATAGTAGTTTGATACTCAGATTTCAGAAAAATCAAAATAATTCTCATCTGTTACTGTTCATCCGAATTATTTATTTAGTGAAATTTTGTAGGATGGTGGTGGATATAAGGATTACAGAAATTTGTAGAGGATAAAATTATATGAACAATCCAATTGGATTCATCCCCTTTGGAGTTCAAAAGAATTTCTATGAATTTTCAAAGTTTAATCAATTTCGCGTTGTAAATAATTCATTGTGGATTTTTAACTAGGATCATTAATCTTAAGACTTTATGCTAAGACCATACTTATGAGTTTTCTTTCTTTGCTTTACCAAGCTTTACCAACCAACCCAAGGACTTGCTACTATTTGATTTCATCAAAACCATGGCAAGGTTCTTGGCTTACATAGATTTCAACAAAACACTACCTCTGCTTATGAAAACTTTTAGAAGAAAATTTCGGGAAAGAGTGTTCACTAAGTGGGTCTTCCCACAAATACAAACTTATTAAGCAAAGCTTTGAGTGATCTACTGGTAAACATAGCACTAAGCACTAATCTTACCTCTACCGCTTAAGGCTTCATAAAAGGATGGGTTACTGGCGATGGTTTCGAAAATTTCCATCCATCCTTGCTTTTCAAATAAGAAATGCTCCTACTAGCTTAAAGGTTCAAAAGCCTAATTGACTCCACAATATTTCTAACTACCCGACCGAACAAAGCTATAGCCTATCGCCAAACTTTTTAACCTCTTCTCTCCTCTTGTTCAATTATCTAGCAAAAGAACAAATTCCTAAGCTTGAAGCTACCGACAACTAAAAGACCAACTAATTACAGAAGATTAATACGACTTTTCACTACTAGAATCATCAAAGTTATTAGCCTTTTAATGAAGCTAAAATTGTCGATTGTTGCTCATAAAACTACAATCGCACACTTATGTCTCGACAAAACTGCTACCACTAGACTTCCTTTTAACTCAATTTCAGATTTGCTAACTAGAGTGATCGATAACTAGTTCTAGTACTAGCACCGATCCGCCTCTCCCGCTAACATTGCACAAAAAGGGTTGGTTGCTCTTGGAAGGTTTCGACAATTCTTATACTTTCATATTCTGTTCATGCTCCTACAAGGCCACAATAGCAAGCATTTTCAGAACTAAAAGCTATGAACTAATTTCCTTTGAACCTAAACTTCCAGCTTCCTAACTTGGTGGAGCGACAAAATGAGCGACCTCAAGTTTGATGAAGCAAAGGCTATTTCTCTGTTGGTTTTGCTAAAACTTTATAACCACATTGCTTCTCGATTCTATGGCCACTTAATTGAGTGACTCCAAGACATACACAACACCAGCTCTGTAACACTTGGATGGTCTAGCAAGTGAGTTTCTTGACAAAAACAACTTTTTCATCTAATTACCATTTCTTCTCCTCTCGATCCTCATATCATCCAAAAGACAAACTGCTATCAACTAATCTTAGCACTACTCCAATTATCTAATTGTTAATTCAATTTGAGTGATCAATTGGCATACACAACATTTGTTACTTAAGAGTGTTGTGCCGCAAATAGGTCCCATTTGATTCTGAGAGGAACTACAGAATGGACAGAGGGCTCTTCAGAGAATGAGCAGGGGCTCGGGGTGGCATGTCGCGCATGGGCGGCGGCGAGGTGAGAACGACCACTAAAATGGGTCGCCGGGAGGCTACTAGAGCTAGGGGTGACGGCGTTAGGTCACGGGTGGCACTGTGGCGGCGCGGACAAGGCGAGCGGCAGCCGGCCGGGAAGGTGAACCAAGGCGCCGGCGTTCGGGTGGAGTTGAGGGCAAAGTGGTGAGAGCATGAGCACTAGTAGGACATGGGGAACTCACCGGTGCGGTCAGGGGGAGCCGAGGGGGCCGGGAATGAGCTAGCGGTGGCGACCATGTGCGGCGCGGAACAGGTCCTCGCAGCGGGGGTTCCTGGAGAGAAGATAGAACAAGTGAGTGATCTAGAGGGGTAGAGGGAGACTAGAGTATGCTCCCATGGGGAGGAATTGAAGGGAGGAGCGCCGGGGACGACGCGGCGGTGGAGCGGCGGTTGCGCCTGGAGCCGGAGAAGAAGGCATGCGCGCGGTGCTCCGGTGGCCCAAGCCCCAAATTGACAAAGGGGATTTGGCCCTCAGGGTGAAAGGCATGCCGTGATGCGGTCGGACGCCGTCGGGTTAAGCCACGAGCGGTCGGAACAGCCTACGGCTGGCTCGGCGGCTTAAGCGGTGGCACTCATGAAAAGAAGGGAAAGGGAAGAAATGGCTGGGCGGGGTGAGTGGGGGAATGATGAGGCGCTCGGTGGGAAACCAGGCGTAATGGTTTGAATCCGGGCGAAGCTTGGTGTCTTGGCGCTTTGCAAGGTGAGGGCGAGAACGCGGCGTGGCTACGCTTATTTGTCTTGTCTTGGCGTAGTGGAGAAGATGACTGCGGGTGGGGCCCGCAGTCAAGGAAGCGGAGGTGTGAGCCACATGGAACTGGTCCGGTTGCAACACGACCGGTCGGAGGAATAGTGAAGTCGATTAGAAATAGGTTTTTCGATTTTGTATAAATATTTGAGTTAGTTTGGTGATTTTTAGATAGAGATGTCTAGCTCCAAAAATCAGGAAAATTTTAGGGCAGGCAGAGGACCTAGTGAATAATATGGTGTAAAATTTTTAGGGTTTTTCATGTATTATATTTTTCTCTATAGTTAATTGAAGTTCTTGCTTTTGTTGTTTGACTTTTAATTTACTACTTTGACTGGTTGTTTAAAATAGCAAATTGATTCTAAGAATTACAAAATCTTGTAGGTGAGTTAGTAGGATATTCCAAAACCTAGGAAAAATTATTTCCAGGCACTGTTCACTTGATTTGTTTGTACTTTAAATTCAAATTCAAATTTGAACATGCAAATTGAGAAGAAACTAAATAATCTCCAAAAATTACAGAAAAATTCCAACAAGTATAACAGAGCATATATAATCCAAATAAAATATTCCCAACTTTGGGTCCTACTATATTTTCAAAAATAAAATTCAGTCCGTAGATCTAAGTTAGGGAAAGTATGTTTGTAAATTAGAATTTGAGAATTCTTTTGAAGGTACCTTAGGCATTCTAGGAGCCCATGAGGTTTTACTATTTATAATTTGAATTCCAAAATAAACATTCTCACAAATGAA
The DNA here is from genome assembly GCA_036346405.1 of Phyllostachys edulis. NCBI lineage: Eukaryota > Viridiplantae > Streptophyta > Magnoliopsida > Poales > Poaceae > Phyllostachys > Phyllostachys edulis. Next base: position 59,365,369 of record CM070550.1, read on the forward strand.
ACCTTTTTAGTTTTACCCTAAGTTCAAATAGTAGCTTTTGAATTGGAGAAGAAGTATGGGATTACTAGGTTTCAAATCTAGTATTCAGAATCAAGGATTTTCTACATAAGGTTTTATACCCTACTCTGAACTAAGTTTTCAAACTCTTGACAAATTTTTATTTTGTTTGAAAATTTTTATTTCTAGGTTTTGAAAACCAGGTTGTAACCTATTTGATTTGCAGCAAAAAGTTTTAAAAAGGTCCAAAATTTCATAAATGCACAACAGATGCATAACTAATCCAACTTAAGGATTTTGGGATGTTACAGTTTTAAAGCCCGGTAAGTTTTATTTCTAAACTGAAAATTGTAATAAACTTTAAAATTGCATAACTAATTCATTTTAAATCCTTTTCGGTTGATTCAAATTTTGTTAGCTCTGGTTTTAAATAAGCTTTAATCTAAAAATGGTTGGAAGCTTAGTTTTTCTCTAGAAAAATTTGTTATTGGATTTAATTCCGGTTTAGCTGTATTTATGCTTTAAAAATTCATTTTACTTCAAAAATGCATAAGTAATTCGCTGTAACTCCTTTTTGAGTGAAACCAAGTTTATTGGTTTCCTCTTTTATTGTGCTTAATTGTAGAATAGGTTTTAGGCATGCCACTATTTTTAGAGCTCTTGTGGTTGCATTTGTTTTGTGCTCTTTTTCATGTCTTTGAAAAATCATAGAAAATGCATCCTGGCTCCAAAGGAGCTGAATCAAATTATGTTGTTCATCTCATGAGGTGCTTGGCTTACCAGAAAAATTTTAGGTGCAACACCCTCTGGAAAATTGTGCTGAAGAATTAATTTCAGATGAACAGTAACCGATATGATTTTTCAGCCTTTTTCCAGCTAGCTGAAATTGTTTTGGCCATAACTTTAGCATCAAGTATCCAATTTGATTGATTATTGTTGCTAAATTCCTTAAACATCATGCTCTACCTGCTGTGTAAATTTCAGAGCTTTTGTGTGGAAGTTGGTTTTTGAGTCTTTTCGGTGTTCTTCGTTCTTATCGGTTCTTTTCATTCTTTTCGTTAGGTGCCGACGAGTCTGCTGATGACGAAAGTGCTCCTCTGCAGCAAACTGAGCAACTCCAACAAGGCAAGCAGTTTGATCATAATAATCCCATTACTTTCAAAGTCTAATACTTTGTTTACAAATTGTATGTATGCATGTTTTTGTGTCAAAGTTAATTTTTCCAATTAGAGGTAGCTAATCCTATTGCATGGTTGCCCTTAAATTGTTCATCCCCTACCACTAAACTTAAGTTATTAATCTTGTCGGTGAATTAGAGCCCGGTGGTTGAATTATGCTCTTTTATTGTCTTTACGGTGTCATTCTTAGAAATGCTTAGCTACCGGTAGAATTGGGCGGTTATCGACTTAGTCGATAACTTTGATCTCACAAAATTATTATTATCATTATGCTCAGCACTCTGTGCTTTGTTACTTTGTAAAGTCAAAAACTGAAACTGAAAATGAAATGTTTGAGACTTGGGCACAATGGTTGATGGTGTGATCTTAAGGTGTGAGTGGAATGGTGCCCGGGTCAACAAGGACCGAGTTACTTGTGTCACTAAGCGAAGCGATTATTGCGTGCTAACCACACGAGGGGGATATGGGACCTCTCTTGACATAGTACTTTGGCGTGTGTTAGCTCCGAGTCGCAGGAGGTTGTGTGTGTGTGTGGTGTTGTAAAAGAAACTTGTGGTTATGTGTTGGGTGAGTAGGAGTGGAATCCTGTTTAGGTTCTCCACACCGAAGGGCATTGTAGTTGTCCGGGAGCTTTACCCTATAGTGGTAGTCGACTTTCGGCTTTACAATGACTCTGTCTCAACGTATGGGTTTCTATCCATACGGGCGACTCGTAGTTAATGCACAATATTGGAAATGTCTCGTAGGACTTAGCCGTGCCGGCATACCTTCGAAAGTGTGCTTAATCATGTGGCAAAAAGGCGGTCTGACGTGTGGGTACATTGGTACACCCCTGCAGGGTTCAAACTATTCGAATACCCTCGTCTTAGGTTATGGACATGCTTGGTAAGGTCGTGCAAGAACTAGACTATAACCTTTAATTAAAACTTGTTGTGGGTGGTATGAATGGGGAATTCATGCTATTGTTGTGGTGGCTATTGGGTTAGCCACTTCCAGGATGTCTTGTCATTATTTATACTTGTTGTTTCGCTGTTTTTGTCAAATAAAAACAGATTGTGAAACTGCTTTAAATCTATTTAATTATTGCAAATGAAAACTTGCTTTATGCTGAAAATGAGTCTAGAGCCTCCTCCACTTAAATAAGCTTGCATGTAGCTTTGTATAGGCTGTTACCCTACACGTAAGTCTTGCGAGTTCATTTTTGTACTCATTTTCTTTGCTTAACTAAATGTTGCAGAGGAGGAAGCTGATCCCCAAGGGATCCACTTTTGTGAGCTATGCGGTGGGATGGACGACTAGGTTGGTGGCCCGGTTGGTTGCCTTGTTGGTTAAAGGCACACTAATCGGCTCTTGTTTATCGCCATCTTATGGATTTTGCTTCCGCTGTTTATTTAACTCTTTAGCTATTATTTGGTCGGTCGGCCCCTTTTGCAATAACTCTATTATGTATGTCTTTTAATTTGCTTAGTTGTGCTTCGGTTCTATGTGTTGAATGGAATTGATGCATAATTTTGTAAAGGGGTATGTGTACTGCAAGTTCTTGGGAAGTACATGTATCTCGAGCATGGGATATTTTATTTGCGATGCTAGGACCAAGTGGATGGTTAAGCATTACAAGCCGAATTTCCGGGTCCTCACAAAGTTGGTATCAGAGCCATACTAACCATAGAAAGCCCTAGCTTGGTCGTCTTTAGGATGTTTTGAAAAACTTAGTTTCAAAATATCAAATGGTTTATGAAAGCTTAAGTAAGTTCTCAGATTTTGCTCCTTACCTATCTTAGATTGCTTATCTTACCTTGCTCTCAATTGAATTTTAAAAGTTGTTTTCCTCTCCTTCTTTCAAAAGATAGTTGTCTTTGCTTCATTTCGGTTTTTGGGGAACCATTGAGAGTTGTAAATTTGAAGTTTTGGCTGTCTTTTGATGAAGAATAGAAGTGCTTGAAGCTGGATTCAAATCTGGACAGCAAGCAACAGATTCTGGACAGCAAGCTTTTAGTAGTAAATAGAGCTGATAATGAGAGGATAATTCAACTAAAACTTGTAGGAATAAAAGGGTAAGATGTGATAATAGTTGGCTAAGTATCTAACACCACTTTTGCTGGTTTTACCTTGCTTTGTAGGAGTATTAGAGCTAGAATTGTGTTATGAAATTTTGCCTTCTCAACCGATTACTCGTTCATTCAATACGGGTTAGTTTTGTCGGGATGGGAAGTTGAGCTTTAGTCTTGTGGTTTCTTACTATTTTTGAGCCTTTTTGCAAGCTTTTAGAGTTCTTTTCTTTACTGTCTTTAAATTCTCTACTTCTTCAAATGAAGTAACGGTAAAGAACAAGTATCCGTTGCCCCGCATCGACGATCTCTTCGATCAGTTGACCGGAGCTCGAGTCTTCTCGAAGATTGACTTGAGAGTGGGATATCATCAAGTCAAGATCCGACCTAAAGATATTGCTAAGACGGCTTTCTCTACTCGTTATGGTTTGTACGAGTACACCGTCATGTCTTTCGGCTTGACAAATGCTCCTGCCCTATTCATGAATCTCATGAATTCGGTGTTCATGGAGTATTTGGATAAGTTTGTGGTGGTCTTCATCGATGATATTCTTATCTACACCAAGAATGATGAAGAACACGCTGCGCATCTGAGGCTTGTGTTGGGAAAGCTGCGTGAGCACCAGTTGTATGCGAAGTTCAGCAAGTACGAGTTCTGGTTGAAGGAAGTGGCATTCTTGGGCCATGTTCTTTCAGCAGGAGGCGTAGCTGTGGATCCTAGCAAGGTCAGCGATGTGGTCTCTTGGGGTCAGCCCAAGTCGGTAACCGAAGTTCGGAGTTTTCTTGGTTTAGCGGGATACTATCGTCGCTTTATCAAGAACTTCTCCAAGATTGCGAAGCCGATGACTGAGTTGCTCAAGAAAGACAAGAAGTTTTTGTGGTCCGCTACTTGCGAGGAAAGTTTTCAAGAACTCAAGAGGCATTTGACCACAGCTTCCGTTCTCGTTCTTCCTGATGTTCATCAAAGCTTCGATATCTTTTGTGATGCTTCTCGTCGATGACTCGATTGTGTCCTTATGCAATAAGGCAAGGTAGTGGCCTATGCATCAAGGCAATTGAGACCTCATGAACTCAACTATCCTACCCATGACTTGGAGCTAGCTGCTGTGATTCATGCACTTAAGATTTGGTGACATTACCTAATCGATAATTGTTGTGAAGTGTATTCGGATCACAAAAGCTTAAAGTATTTGTTCACCCAGCCAGATCTGAACCTCAGACAAAGGAGATGGTTGGAATTGATCAAAGACTATGATATGGGTATTCACTATCATCCGGACAAGGCTAATATCGTTGCCGATGCACTTAGTCGTAAGGTGCATTGCAATGCCTTGTTGCTCAAGGAGCAGCAGCCCACCCTTCTGGAGGAATTTCAGCGGCTCAACTTGGGTTTGGTTGAGCATGGTTTCCTCGCTACCCTGGTTGTGCAACCAACCTTGGTGGATCGGATCAAGTCCGCTCAGCAATCAGACGTTGGAGTGAACCGCATCAAGGAGAATGTCAAGAACGGAACCACCAAGTGCCTCTCAGAAGATGATCTTGGTGTTGTGAGGTTCGGACAACGCCTTGTGGTTCCAAAGGACATGGAATTGCGGAATTTGATCCTCCGCGAAGCCCATGATTCTCCTTTGTCCATTCATCCTGGGGCCACGAAGATGTATCAAGATCTTCGGTAGAGATTTTGGTGGACCCGAATGAAGAGGGAGATCACGAAGTTCGTTGCCGAGTGCGACGTGTGCTGTCATGTCAAGGCCGAACATCAGTGTCCAGTAGGCCTGCTTCAGCCCTTGCCAGTGCCTGAGTGGAAGTGGGATTCGATCGGGATGGATTTTATCACCGGTCTACCCAGTTCATCGAAGAAAAATGATGCCATTTGGGTTGTCATCGATCGATTGACTAAAGTGGCTCATTTCCTTCCTGTCAAGACTGACCTTCAGGTAGGTCTTTTGGCGGATCTCTACATATCCCGCATCGTGAGTTTGCATGGTGTGCCAAAGACGATTCTGTCTGATCGTGGTTCTCTGTTCACTTCTCAGTTTTGGCATAGCTTGCAAGAGGCTATGGGAACTCGCCTTTCTTTTAGCTCAGCATATCACCCTCAAACGGATGGCCAGACTGAAAGGTCAATCAAGTTTTGGAAGACATGCTTCGTGCTTGTGTTCTTTCCTATGGGAAGCATTGGGAGAGATGCTTACCATTCGCCGAGTTTTCTTACAACAACAGCTTTCAAGCCAGTCTCGGCATGGCACCTTTTGAGGCCTTATACGGGAGAAAGTGTAGAACCCTGTTGAATTGGTCTGAGACCGGCGAAAGACCTTTCTTTGGTCCGGACTTGATCAATGAGGCCGAGAGTCAAGTTCAGCTTATTTGTGATCATTTGCGCACGGCTCAGTCAAGGCAAAAGAGCTATGCGGATCGTCGCCGTCGTGAGTTGAGTTTTGAGCCCAATGACTTTGTTTATCTCAAAGTCTCTCCTTTGAAGGGCCATCAACGTCTCGGCGTCAAGGGCAAGTTAGCTCCTCGATATGTTGGTCCTTACCGCATCATCGAGAAGAATGGAGTTGTTGCCTATAAGTTGGAATTGCCTGCTGCACTTGAGGAGGGTACATGATGTGTTCCATGTGTCCCAGTTGAAGAAGTGCCTCCGTGTTCCAACCGAGGAAGCTCCGTTGGAAACTCTTGATGTTCAAAAAGATTTGACCTACCGCGAGCACCCTGTTCGCATCCTTGAAGAGGCTGAACGTAGAACAAGGAATCGTGTCTTCAAATTCCTTAAAGTTCAGTGGTCAAATCATTCCGATGATGAAGCTACTTGGGAACGGGAAGATCGTCTGCGTGCGGACTACCCGTCTTTTTTTTCCGAGTGAGCCAAATCTCGGGACAAGATTTTTGTAAGGGGGGAGGTTTTGTAACATCCCAAATCTGCGTGTGTGTTTCAAATGTAAGAAAATGAGTAGAAATTAAAACTTTTCTTGCATCTTGAAATTTTTGAACTTTTCTGTAATTCTTGTAAAAGAATTGTGGAATTCAAAAACTTAAATCTCCAATGGACTACAGTCATGACCTTCTTGTTGAAAATCTTGTGTGCAACCTCTGGAAATATTTTTTCTTGGTTCTAGGGTTGTAGTGTGACTCCTTTGAAAAATTCCATAATTTTTAGAAATTATTTGATAATTTTTGGAGGCAAGTCAAACTAGTTTGACTCTTGGTCAAACCCTAGAACAAACCTTGAGGAATTTCTTGAGAAGAATGCATTCCATGAAAATCTCTGGAAATTTTATGTAAGGTTAATCCTGGAGTAAGGAACCTCCAGTAAAAATTTTAGAATTTTTGGAGTTAGTTTGCTACCTCTAAAAATTCTTCAAAGTTTCAACTTAATTTAAAACCCTAAAGTCTTTTCCTGTTGGGTTCAAGTCCGACTCTTACCTGGTTGAACCCGACCCAGTTAATGCACTTGGGCTCAAGCCACTTTAGTTTTGAGTCACTGACCGGTGGGGCCCTTTGAACATGGTCGTCTCCTTCCACTTGCCCGTGCGCCATGGCGTGAGCAAAGGGAGGGGCGCAGCGCCTGGTCACCTCTCAACGGCTCTTTGCCGCTCAGCATTAAATGCGCGTCAATGGGTCGCCCTCTAAGTCGTAGTCGCCTTGCCACCCATCTCCTCAGCTTGTCCTTGGCAGAGCTGTGAACCAAGCCGTGGGCTAAGCTCACCATGGAGCTTAACCCTAGCTCAACCCGTGCCCCTTTGGCTATAAAAAGCCCTTGAGCTCCTCCTTTTCTTTCTTTAAACACCCCTCTTGCTTAACCTAGCTTCCTCTGTGCTCGGTTGAGCTCAATTAACAAAATCCCCAAAAACCACCATTGTCGGCCGACAAGCAAGCTTTGTCGGCACAGCGCTCCAGTGGTTCTTCTTCAAATCTTTTCGTGTCTTTTTGAGCCTCTTATCATCTTAAGCAAATCCCCTAACTTAATTATGTTTGACATTCACAGAGATTGTCAAATTTGGGGTTTGTTCAAATTCGACCAAAGTTTAACCTTTTCTTCCACAAGTCCGGTAAGGACCTCCTCTCTTCAATTCCTTTCTCATGGACCTTCTGTGAGCCATGTTGAAGCTATTCTGATGACGTGGTCTTGCTCGTTTTGCTCAGACCGTCTTCTCCGAGTCATCTTCCTCAGCGCCGGCACTGCTCTTCGTCGCCGGAGCTCCTCCGTCCTTCTCTGTTCCTCTCCTGTGATCAGGTAGCTCCTGTGTAGTCCCTAGATGCTTGGGCACTCGCTTTCTTGGACTGCTGCGGAGCTAATTGCGCTATTGTCTTTGGCCGTGCTTTGCACCGCCGCTCCTCTCCGGCTCGCCACCGTTCTAGGCTGGCTCTGCCGTCGAGAGTGCCACCAGGAGGTGCGCATTGTTATTGCACACCTGAGCATGCCTTTGGTTGCCACCGCCGTGACCGGAGTCGCCGACGGTGAGCAGATCTTTGCGCTCGGCTCGTTGTGGGACCGGCATGGCATTGTAGCGACATCATTAGGACTAAGATTCGTAATTAATTGCTAATGATTGGCTTAAGCATTTAATGGTTGTCCTAAGTGAGCTCTTGTGTCGCTGACTGGTGGGCCCGCGCAGTTAAGTCCTCACTGTGCGCGTGCTTGTGCTTCAATCAGCTCTGGACCGTTGGACTAAAAATCAACGGCCTAGATCTGGTTGAACGTTCGGACTGTCCGAACCTCTCTTCAATCTCAGCCCTCCATTTTCAGATCAACGGCCCATATTCATTTGAACGTTTGGACCGTCCGAAGGTTCGATCGTTGTGAGCCGTTGGATCTGATCTTATCGGTTTCCTTCGCATTTCTGTGCGCGTGCGTGGCTGTTGCTGTGCACGTGGGCCATGGGATTCTTGATTGACGGCCCACATTGCGCCACGTCTTTTCCTTTCGATTAAGTTTGTTTTAAAGCCCGATAAGCTTTATTTCTAAACTGAAAATTGTAATAAACTTTAAAATTGCATAACTAATTCATTTTAAATCCTTTTCGGTTGATTCAAATTTTGTTAGCTCTGGTTTTAACTAAGCTTTAATCTAAAAATGGTTGGAAGCTTAGTTTTCCTCCAGAAAAATTTGTTATTGGATTTAATTCCGGTTTAGCTGTATTTATGCTTTAAAATTCATTTAACTTGAAAAATGCATAAGTAATTCTCTGTAACTCTTTTTTGAGTGAAACCAAGTTTGTTGGTTTCCTCTCTTATCGTGCTTAATTGTAGAATCAGTTTTAGGCATGCCACTATTTTTAGAGCTCTTGTAGTTGCATTTGTTTTGTGCTCTTTTTCATGTCTTTGAAAAATCATAGAAAATGCATCCTAGCTCCAAAGGAGATGAATCAAATTATGTTGTTCATCTCATGAGGTGCTTGGCTTACCAAAAAAATTTTAGGTGCAACAACTCTCTGGAAAATTGTGCTAAAGAATTAATTTCGGATGAACAGTAACCGATATGATTTTTCAGCCTTTTTCCAGCCGGCTGAAATAGTTTTGGCCATAACTTTAGCATCAAGTATCCAATTTGATTGATTATTGTTGCTAAATTCCTTAAAAATCATGCTCTACCTGCTGTGTAAATTTTAGAGCTTTTGTGTGGAAGTTGGTTTTGAGTCTTTTCGGTGTTCTTCGTTCTTATCGGTTCTTTTCGTTCTTTTCGTTAGGTGCCGACGAGTCCGCTGGTGACGAAAGTGCTCCTCTACAGCAAACTAAGCAACTCCAACAAGGCAAGCAGTTTGATCATAATAATCCCATTACTTTCAAAGTCTAATACTTTGTTTACAAATTGTATGTATGCATGCTTTTGTGTCAAAGTTAATTTTTCGGATTAGAGGTAGCTAATCCTATTGCATGGTTGCCCTTAAATTGTTCATCCCCTACCACTAAACTTAAGTTATTAATCTCACTAGTGAATTAGAGCCCGGTGGTTGAATTATGCTCTTTTATTGTCTTTACGGTGTCATGCTTAGAAATGCTTAGCTACCGGTAGAATTGGGCGGTTATCGACTTAGTCGATAACTGTGATCACACAAAATTATTATTATCATTATGCTCAGCACGCTGTTACTTTGTTACTTTGTAAAGTCAAAAACTGAAACTGAAAATAAAATATTTGAGACTTGGGCACAATGGTTGATGGTGTGATCTTAAGGTGTGACTGGAATGGTGCCCGGGTCAACAAGGACCGAGTTACTTGTGTCACTAAGCTAAGCGATTATTGCGTGCTAACCACACGAGGGGGATATAGGACCTCTCTTGACATAGTACTTTGGCGTGTGTTAGCTCCGAGTCGCAGGAGGTTGTGTGTGTGTGTGTGGTGTTGTAAAAGAAACTTGTGGTTATGTGTTGGGTGAGCGGGAGTGGAATCCTGTTTAGGTTCTCCACACCGAAGGGCATTGTAGTTGTCCGAGAGCTTTACCCTATAGTGGTAGTTGACTTTCGGCTTTACAATGACTCTGTCTCAACGTATGGGTTTCTATCCATACGGGCGACTCATAGTTAATGCACAATATTGGAAATGTCTCGTAGGACTTAGTCGTGCCAGCATACCTTCAGAAGTGTGCTTAATCATGTGGCAAAAAGGCGGTCTGATATGTGGGTACATTGGTACACCCCTGCAGGGTTCAAACTATTCGAATAGCCTCGTCCTAGGTTATGGACATGCTTGGTAAGGTCGTGCAAGAACTAGACTATAACCTTTAATTAAAACTTGTTGTGGGTGGTATAAATGGGGAATTCATGCTATTGTTGTGGTGGCTATTGGGTTAGCCACTTCCAGAATGTCTTGTCATTATTGTTACTTGTTGTTTCGCTATTTTTGTCAAATAAAAACAGATTGTGAAACTACTTTAAATTTATTTAATTATTGCAAATGAAAACTTGCTTTATGCTGAAAATGAGTCTAGAGCCTCCTCTACTTAAATAAGCTTGCATGTAGCTATGTATAGGCTGTTACCCTACACGTAAGTCTTGCGAGTACATTTTTGTACTCACTTGCTTTGCTTAACTAAAACTTGCAGAGGAGGAAGCTGATCCCCAAGGGATCCACTTTTGTGAGTTGTGCGGCGGGTTTGACGACTAGGTTGGCGTTCCGGTTGGTTGCCTTGTGGGTTAATGGCACACTAATTGGCTCTTATTTATTGCCATCTTATGGATTTTGCTTTCGCTGTTATTTGGCCGGTCGGCCCCTTTTGTAATAACTCTATTATTTGCTTAGTTGTGCTTCGGTTCTATGTGTTGAATGGAATTGATGCATAATTTTGTAAAGGGGTACGTGTACTGCAAGTTCTTGGGAAGTACATGTATCTCGAGGCACGGGATATTTTGTTTGCGATGCTAGGACCAAGTGGATGGTTATGCATTACAAGCCGAATTTCTGGGTCCTCACATTGATCTTGACCTTCGGACCTCCCGTGCAGGTCTTTTGGATCTCCTGTCCATAGGACCTCCTCATTGTTGTGTCTTTTGGACCTCCTGTCCATAGGACCTCCTCATTGTTCTGTCTTTTGGACCTTCAGTCATGTGCTTAGACCTCCCCTTGAGCTTTGATTGGCCCCATTTGGCAGTCACACCCAGTTTTCTTTATCCTTTGACCATTTCCTTTGCACTTGGAAGTCCTCAAAGCATTTAATGCCTGTTGTGTCGCATTAAATGCTGCTACCTTTTTGCAGCACCCATGCTATTCTTTTGTCCCATCTTTTGCCTGCTCCCATTGTCCTTCTCACCAACTCTTGAACACGTATACCCTTGGAAATCTCGATGGCTCCAGCTATATGAGCTTGGGCAGCCCTTCCCTTTTCACCTTTTTCCCCACTTCTACTCCCCAGTTCAACCAACCAGTTCTTGGACCTCCCTCCAAGCTCTCAGAACCTCCTCTCTAAAGCTTCGAACCTCCTCCAATCAGCTCCTTCGGACCTCCTCCTGACCTTCAGATCTCTCTGTTGGCTTAAGTTTTATGCTTCTTTGGAGTTCTTTTGGTTTTTAATTGGCTTTTGTTTGATTTGCGTTGTTTTAACATGTGGACCTCGACGTCGCTGGTGAGCCTAAGCTTTGTGAGGGAGAAGGCCTGTAAAGCTTTCGAGTAGGAGGCAAGTTACACTCTTGACCATGCTGCACCTTTTATTTCAATAGATCTATGTTCCCTTTCAAATGATAATGCATGCTTACTTTACTAAGTATTTCAACACCTACTTTTACAATCTTAGTTATGCCTACATCTCTTGGTATGGCCACTATCACCTTTGAACCGAACATGTTGTCACCCTAGGCAAAACCTGGTTTTATGCGATGATATGGACCAGGACCTTTGAAAAATTAAAGCTTAGCCATGCTTAGAAAAAGAATCTTGATTTGGGAAGTTTTGGCCAAAAATATCGCATATATAATGTTTTGAACCATGGCATTGGTGTGTCATGGGGGTTTTACAAATGTCCATGGCATTAGTGTGCCATGGAGGTTTGAAAAGCAAAGAAATGGAAAATGGATTCGGACTTGGGCGGCATTGGTTGTTTGGTTGGTGCAAGTCTATGCACGGGGTTCGTGTGATCCGATGCCCCTGGGTTGTGGTGGCCGCTCGAGTCAGTTAAGGACCGGTCTGTGAGTGTATTTTGCTATGCCTTATCGTGTAACCACATGTCCTATGTGGGCAGGACCTGGCCAACTAATTTGCAAAGCTCCATCGCGGTTGATCCGGCGGAATAGTGGGTGGTCTTTCATGGCCTATCTTTTATGACTATGTTGTACCCACCTGGCTCAAGAGTGGATGGACTGCGGTGGAATGATGCATTGTAAAGGCCCTGTCACGTGCTCTAGACCACTTACCTTCGGTAGTGAGTGGTGGTACAGCCGGGTGCCAAACAAACTAGAGAAAACGTGTCTTGTGGGTAAAGTTGCACACCTCTGCAGAGTGTAAAACTATTCGAATAGCCGTGTCTGCGGTTATGGACATGCTAGCAAAGCTGCTCAAAGTTAGACCTCTGGTTTGTTTTCAAAATGGTTGGTTAAAAAAATTGGTTTTTGGACTTCTATCCAAATGGGTTGGGCAGGGAGCCTTGCGATAGGAGGGTATCCTTCACCACTTATTGATGAATATTATTGTAACATCCCAAATGTATAATTAGGGTTAATCAAGTATAATTATATGTGTAGAAATTAAAACTTTTTCTCACATCTTGAAAAACCCTAAAATCTCATGTGATTTTTGTCCAAGAGTTGTGTAATCCAAAAACACAAAGCTCTTGTTGACCAAAAATCAAACTCATTTTCCAATTATCTTAAATCTTGTGCCAAACATTTGGAATATATTTTCCTTGGTCCCAAAACTGATATGGGACCCTCTGAAAAAATATCACAAGTGGTAAAACTAGTTTGATAAATTTTGGAGGTAAAACAATCCTTTAAACAACCTTCATGAATTTCCTGAGAAAAATGCATTGCATAATAACCTCTGGAAATTTTATGCGAGGTTGATCTCATTGTCAGCAAGCTCCAGTTAAAATTTCATCAAATTTGGAGCTCATTTGCTATCTCAAATAATTCTACTAAGTTTCATTTGTTAAAACTAAATTTAAAAGCCTACACTATTCCTTGGGCTAGCCCTATTCAAAGCTGGTCGGCCCAACCATGTCTGCACCTCGTGAGACCTCATCTCCACCTTGATCAGTCGCAGTGGTTGGATCAAATCCAACACCACGACCTCCTCCTCAACATACTCGGTCAGTCCTCCCACCTCACGTGAGGTCATAGCCCTTGGATCCAAGATCCATGGCCCCGACCTCCTCCTCTCAACCTAAACTAAACAAACCTCCCACCTAACCAAGGTCGTAGCCATTGGATCAAATCCAACGACTCACGACCTCCTGCGATATCAAGCACTCACAACCTCCCCATCTTTTGTTGTGCACCGTTAGATTAAAATCTACGGTCACGACCTCCTTTGTCTCATCTTGCACTGACCCTCCCAACAAGACGTGAGATCGTAGCCCTTAGATCTAAATCTAATGGTCTGACCTCCCTTGCATTGCGCATCATATCGAGACCTCCCATCAGTCGGTGCCCTTGGATTTAAATCCAAAGGCCATGACCTCCCCTCATGTCTTTTTGATCGCGTGCAGTTAAGTCCTCACTGGAGGTCACTTGACTGCTGGATGGAGATCAACGCTTTGGACCTCTGTCCCTTTTCCTCACGTGCGTTTGCGCGATTATGAAATCGGAGGGCCACGACCTCCCCACCTTGATCGTGTGGTGGGACCTCCTCCCGGCCACTTAAAACATAACGGTTCGAAAATGAGATCCGATGGTTAGGACCTCCCGTGTCTTATCCAACGGTCATAAGGACCTCCTGTTCTTCTCCTTCCTCTGGCGCGCATGCGTGCTCGAGCAGTGGAGTTGTCGCGCGCCAGTCTCTGTGCACCTTTAATGACTCTTCTTGACCAAGCATTTAATGCTGGTCGGCCTTATCCTTCTGTCGCCCACGCAGACCTGTCACCATGTCAGCCTCGTGTCTTGTCCAAACCCTAGACCGAGCCATGGGCTAAGCTCACCATGAGCTTAACCCCAGCTCGTGTGCCTGCTTCTCCCAAAGTATAAAACCCCATTGGGTTCCTCCCTTAGCTTCTTTGGCACACTTCTAAGCTCTAAGCTTGCACCGTGTCATTTGAGCTTTCCTCTCCTCCCCTCTTGGCCGCCATTGTTGAGAAGCTTGAAGCTCCTCGGTGGACAAGGGTCCCTGGAGTTTTCCTCCTTTTTCTCTGAACTCCATTTGTACCATCCCCTCTGGGACCAAGACCTAACTTCGCTTTGGTTTGGGCATTTCTGAGAGGGGACAAAGTGGAGCTTGAAGTTGAAGCTTTGGCCGTGGAGCACCCTTCCTCCCGGCCGGTCCTCCTTCCTCGACCTCCTCGGCACATTAGGACCTCCGTGTACTCCCGATAGTCCTTTAGCTGGGCACCGCATGTATGAGGTCGCAGAGCTTTTAAATTGGGCACACGCTTGTTTATTGTCATGTGAGCTTCCTTTTGCATTTTGGTTTCTGCTAGTGTGCTTGTCTTCGTTGTCCTCTCCGGCTCACCGGCGTTCAAGGCCGTCGCCGCCGTTGAGAGGAGGTCCTTTGGGTGCGCATGGTTATTACGGACCCAACGGTACCATTGGATCTCGCCGGCGAGGTCTACATCGCCGGCGAGGTCTACATCGCCGGCGATGACCACATCTTTGCGCTCGGGATTTTGTCGGACGTCCCGAGCGTGTCATTGTCGTTTTTAGGACAAAGCTTCACCATTTTAATGCGCTAATCATTTGCTCCCATCATTGTAATCATGGGGCGTCTTAACTGCCTTAAATCCACCCTTTAATGTGCGCATTTAAAACCTCCCTCGCGCGGACCTCCTCATGGTCCCCGCGCATTTATTCATGTCCTAGTGCGTCGCGCGAGTTAAAGCGCTGGAGTGCAGGGCGTCGAGACCTCCTCCGAGGAGATCTGGAGCGCCCAAGACCTCCCCTTGCTAATCGTGGCCGTCCAGACCTCCACGGAGGTGCAGTGGACGTTAGGACCTCCTTAGACCTCCCTAGGTTGTCTCGGCCTGTTCATGACCTCCCGGGTAGATCTTGGCCGTCAAGGTCCTCCTCGGACGATCTGAACCATCGAGGACCTCCTTGGAACATCTGGACCGTCCGGGACCTCCCTGTGAGGTCTCGACGATGTAGATTTTCCTCAAGGAGATCTTGATAGTTTGGACCTTCCTTTGGAAGATCTCAACCGTTGAGGACCTCCCCTTTAGATCTGGTCCGTTCCGGACCTCCTTTCCATGTTGTGGTCCGTTGGATTTCGCATCTACGGCCCGACCTCCCCCTCACCTCGCGCATGTGAGTTGCTAAGAGGTCCAGGACCTCTGGACTTCACGTGCGCGTGTGTGATGTTCTCCTGGGAGGTCTTGAGCCATTGGATCTGAGATCTGTGGCTCACGTCCTCCCATGCCCTTGTGAGTTTTAGAAATTCCTGTGAGGTCTTAGTTAAACTAAAATAAGGTATAGACTTTAGAATTTCATATCTCTTTCATTTTATTTCCAAATGAGGTCATTCAAATTGTGTTAGCTCTGTCTTGAACTTGACTTTAATCCAAAAATGATTGTAAGTTGAGTTCAGCTCCAGAGCACAGTTTGCCATTAGATTTTAAAACCAACTTTAAAATGTGCACTTAAATCAATGCTTAACTTGTAAAATACATAACTAATGCTCTATAGACTATTTTTGGGTGAGACCAACTTTGTTGGTTTCCTCTCTTAGTGAACTCACTGTGAAAATTGGTTTTGAGCATGTTGCTGTTAGGAAATTGAGGACTTGTGCATTATAATTTTGTTCAAGTTCTTGTTTTTGAAAATTTGTAGAGAGTGCATAATAGCTCCAAATGAGATGAACTCAATTGTGTTATTCGTCTCATGAGGTGCTGGTTTTACAGTAAAAATTTCGGCTTCACTACTATTCTAGAAAATTTTGCGATGAACAGTAGCATATTTCTAATTAATAGGCTGAGCAGAATTGATTTCATCATATCTTTTGCATTGAGAATCCAAATCAATTGGTTCTTGTTGCTAAATTCATGATAAATCATTGTCTTGCTGCTGTAAAATTTTCATGGCTTTTGGAGTTCGTTTGTTGTGCTGTCTTTGTTGTTTTTCGTCGTTCTTATCGGTTCTTTCTCGCTTTTCCGTTAGGTTTCGACATTTGTGGTGATCCCGAGAGCGACCCTCTGCCACAACTTGGCCAGCAACAAGGCAAGCAGTTTGACCATTTCCCATCATGTCCCATTACTTTAAAGCTTAATACTTTGTTTTACTTCTATGTATGCATGCTACTTTGTGTTAAATGTCGCTAGCAAGCCTATAGTTGCATGATCTGTAGGAATTGTTTATCCTCTACTACCATGAGCCTAGGTTATTTGCTGTGGTGGGAGCTCGTTGGATGAGCTCTTATCACTTAGTAGTTTCGATGTAAACTGCTTAGACTTGCTTAGCTATCGGTAGTATTGGGCGATCATCGACTTAGTCGATGATCTTGATCACTTAAAAAAAATGATTATTACTCCTATATGTCCAGCACTTGTGCTTTGTTTAATTGTAAAATCAAAAACTGAAAATGAAAGATTGATTTAGACTTGGGCATATTGGATGGATGGTGCGGTTTTGGATGTGGTGGTATGCAGGTCCCTAAGGACCGAGTACTTGGGTCACTAAGCCAGCGATTTGGCGTACTAACCACTTGAGGCATATGGAACCCCTCTTGACTAAGTACTCTAGGAGGTGTTAATTATGAGCGAGCTCGGTTGGTGTGTTTTAAAACAAATGTATATGTATAGTGTGGGAGGGAGCATTAGCTTAGGGAAGGTTGTGATGTCTCCTTCTCCCGTGGGTTGTGCAGCTCGTAATTAGCATTCATCCTTTGGAAAGGTCTCGTAGGACTTAGCCGTGCAAGACACCTTGGAAGTGTGCGTAAAGGAAAGGCGGTCGGCGTGTGGTGCAGTGGTACACCTGCAGGATAAAACTATTGAATAGCCTCGCCCTAGGTTATGGACATGCTTGGTAAGGTCGTTCAAGACTAGACTACAACCTTTAATTAAAACTTGACATGGTTGGTATGAGCGGGAGTTCATGCTATTGTTGTGGTGACTTGGGTTAGTCACTTCGGGATTGTTCTTGTTGTTGTTATTATGTTATTATCGCGTTGTTATTTCAACCATTAAAAATGCTTTGTCAAATTGCTTTCAATCTATTATGTTATTGCAAATAAATGTTGCTTTATGCTAAAATGAGTCCAAAGCCTCATCCACTTAAATAAAGCTTGCATGTAGCTATTTATAGTTCTGTTATCTCACACGTAAGTCTTGCGGAGTACTTTATGTACTCATCCGCCCGTGGTTGTGGCAATTTTGCGGCTTTTGTGCAGAGGAAGAAGGAGAGCTCCAAGAGCCTCTCTTTTGTGCTACGTGTTGCGGTTTCTTGACGACTAGCTTGGCGGTCGGTCGAGATGCCTAGGGTTAAGGCACACCGATTGGCTTTGTGTTATAGCCATCTTTATGGCACTTTTGCTTCATTGTTATCTTTTTGTATTTATTGCTATTTGGCCTAAGGGCCTCTCTTTTGTAATATCTATTCCATATTAATGTTAACTTCGGTTTGTTGCTTATGTTCTATGTGTTGTATGGAATTGATACATTCTTTTGTTGTGAGGTATGTATCTTGCATTCAGGAAGTATACATCTCTCGAGACCGGGTTTATTTGGTTGATAATACTAGGGTCAATCGGATGACTAAGTATTATGAGCCTAATAAACGTCGGGGTCTCACAATTATCCAACTAAAAACTGAGATTTCGAAAATGGATTTTTAACTATTGTAATCTGCCTTGGAACTTAGTACTTGTATTTGAAACAAACTTGGCTTTATGCAAATCAACCATATTATGCCTTCCTTTCAGATATCCATTATGCATGTCATTCTGTTAATTGATGGGTGTAACTTGCGAGCACGGTTGTTGTGCTCACTCTTGCTTGAAATTATTCTTTTGAACAGGAATGGAAGCCTTGAGGTGACCTTGTTGTGGACCTAGAAGTCCTGGACGACTAGGATGCACCCTCCAGCCGATTGCTTGTGGTGTATCGGATGGCCTTTATGTTTGTCTTCCGCTGTGTTTTGGTTTGTTGGCTTGAAGCCTCCCTTGTAATCAACTTTGCTGTTATTAATAAAGCTTGAGATAAAGTTATGTTACCACTGTTGTTACTGTGTGAGCTAGCCAGTGATCCTTGGGACTAGCTCGGTTGGCACAGGGGACCTTGGAGTGATCCCAGTCCTCCACGACCACCTCTGGTTGGTTGTGGGGGGGTCTTGGGATGACCTCAGACCTCCACGACCTCCCCTGGTCTAGCCATGGGAGGTCTTCGGGGTGCTCCCTACCTCCACAAAGACCTCCTCGGGCTAGCTCCTTGGACCTCTAGGAGGTCCGGCCGGACCTCCTGGGAGGTCTTGGGGGACTGCCCGGGAGATCCTTTGGACCTCCTGGGAGGTCCTGATGGACTCCCAGGGAGGCCTTAGAGGACCTCTCGGGTTAGCCCCTGGCCGGGTTGTCACAACTAGTGTGCGAGGGTCATTTTTATTAGATGTGTGTTGTTTTTAAATTTCCAAAAAGTCCAAAAACGTCGAATTCCGACACCGTATGCAAAAGTTATGCCCGTTTTACTGAAGGTGTCTCGGAAATGGACTCGAATTTGTTTTGGCCTCAAATTGAAACTGTTATAACTTTTGATCCCTTGGGCCAAACGTGCTAAATTTTTTTGTGGAATCTTGTGGATATATGAAGAAGGGTTCCACCAATTTTCACTAGATTTGGTGAAGTTTTGATAGGCTTTTCAATTTTCGGAAAGGGCTCCAGCAATTTTTTGTCTCTCTGTTTTTTTACTCTCCTTTTTTTTCTTCTTTTTTTCCTCTGAACAACCAAAACCAACTCTTTACTTTCCTTCTTTTGGATAAACCAAATTAAACTATTTCCTTCTCTTGCAAACCGAATTGGCAATCTAAATTGCTTTCCCTTTTTCTCTCTTTCCTTCGGCCAAACCGACTTAGGGTTTCCTTCTCTGTCAAAATTTGAAACCGAAACCACTATGCAATCTAGGTTTGATTACCGTGGCAAGGAGTGGCAACGCCTGGGGTGGCCATGGCAGGAAGTGTATTTGGCGCAGCAAGAGATGTGGCGGTGGTAGGAAGCGCAAGCTTGCCGCGACAGGAGGATGGTGGCCACGGCAGGGAGTGTATTTGGTTGATGGCCACGATAGCAAATTGTGGTAGGGGGTGGTGTGGCGTGGTAGGGGAGGTTAGTGGCGCGGTGCTGCAGAGGAAGCGGTGGTAGTTTAGGGATGGTTTGCCATGGCAGCGACCTATGGAGGCGAGGCTCGGTAGTGAGATGCAACGGCAGGGCTCGTCAGAAAGCCTTGGTGGCTGCGGCAGGGAGATGGTTCTGTTGCCGCGGCAAGGAGCAAGATGGCAAGGTGATGGTGGGAGAAGTTGGACACAACGATGAAGCTACACAAAGGAATACACGACGAACATGATGCAAACTAGACAATGACGAACTAGACTCCAACTAAACTAGAAATCAGCACTAGACACGACGATGAAACCAATGATTCAACGAACAAAAAACTGAAAAGAAAGATTGCAATGGTTCAAAGGTCTTGGTATGGATAATAGATGCAAAAAATTTTAGGCAATTTTCTGGACTCTAGGTATGAAAAATGAATCTACTACTAGAAAACTGAAAACTCTCACCGATGAACTGTAGCTCTGATACCACTTGATGAACCACGAAGGTCCTATTCTGGCCTGATCTTTCGATGAGAAGGTAAGTTCGGTAGTAGTCACTCAACTCTCACGATCCTAGCTACGAACTCGCAAGGCTCAAAACCACACAATCGCTGAACTGCTTGACAAGTCGTTATCAACCGTGCACGAATACCCGGATGACCTGATCACGAAGATCAATTCCTGCATACACCAAAGAAGCACGCAAGAACAAGATAGATAAGCAATCTGAACTTACGAATAGGAATTGAAATTGTATTAATAAGTGGGGTTCCGAAGAATAATGTCGTTGTTGATCTCGCCGAACAAGAGGACAAAGTATAAAGTAGCAAAGCTAAACTTCAATCAATAAAACCCAAAGAACTAGAGGGGTGGCGGCCACTATATATAGGATAAAGGAGGCCATGGGTACTGTTCATGTGTGAATAGTGCCATGTGAACAGTACCAAAAACCCTAGGTGGCCGGCCATATGGGCCAAATCGGCTAAATCAGCCCATTTATTACAAAGCCCATGGGCCAACAATTGGTGACGCAGCACCATGGCATGTAAACGTAGCACCATGTCATGTAGACGAAGCTCGGCTTGTGTGCGTAGACGTAGCTCGGTCCAACTGGGGAATATGGTAGTGCAATAGCCGAAAGTCCTATCGGAGAAGATGCGGTTGAAGTAGAGGATACAGTGCATCGGGTCGAAGTAGTGGTTGCATCCTTAGGGTTGATGTCCTCATCACCGAGGGTGATCTAAGGAAAGACTTTCGTGCCCACCCCCTGACTGCTTGATTGACCTTGGGCCCATCAAGCTAATTTGGGCCCAGTAGAGGATCTGGGTCATTTACAATAGATGAATAAACATATTCCGGGATGATAGACTAGTCAAAAATCCTCGTCGCTATAGAAGTTATGGGAAGAGAGAGTCCGATTTAATACATGAAATGGTGAGGAAGACAATAGATGAGAAAGGAATAGAATGGAAGAGTATATAATATAGACAAGGTGAGAATAGGACATCATTAAGATTTTCTATTTGTAAAATAATTTGTTGAAGTTTTTCTTGAAAACGACTAGTCTAACTAAGGTCATGACCTACAGTCGAACCTGGCTCTGATACCACCTTTGTTGGGACCCAAATAAGCAAATTTGGACCCTCTGTGTATACTGCACTAGTCTAGGATCACGCTAGTGCACATAGTAGCAACATTGATGAAATATCATTCCATATACAAATATAACTAGGCAATTAACAATAATTATCAGAGTAACGACCTTAAGGTCAAAGCTTACAATTAATGCCTCAGAAGGCGAATATCTCAAATAAGCTACAGTAGAAGAAATAGAATAACTTCAGTGAAGCCCATCTATGCCCACAAGCAATCGACTAGGGTAGCGTGACCTAGTTCACCACGATCCTTGAAGTAGACCCTGTTGACCGACGACGAACTGTTATAGCCTTCTCAACTGAACAACATTGTTTATAGCAAAAATGAGTACATAGAGTACTCAGCAAGTCGCACCACAGAATGCAATTATAGATACAATATGAATACATGCTTAGGGATTTCACACAACCATATGAAATAAATCACACAACTGTCCCTCCCAATAGTTTATGAAAATCCACTCCTCGTGTGAAATCCCCGAGCATGTCCGTGACCGAGGATGTTGTTATTCGAATAGATTGTTAACACTCTATAGAGGTTGTACACTTTACCCACAAGATACAATTAACTCATCATGTCTGCCATGACTCACCATACGGAAGTATGCGATTAAGAAATCATAACAAAACCTTTCTGAAACATCATCTCGACAATGACTCTCCCGATAAGCATATTGTCGACCCCAACCTCACTTGTTGGTCCGACGCACACCGTTGGACCTGGAAGCAGCAATCCATCCATAAATGTGACCTACAGAGTAGTCCACACCTCCCCCCATCACTGAGCGCTTAACCTACTACCTGAGTAGTCAATATCGAGACTCCGTAACTTACTAAGTTAGGCATGTCCCATATTAGGCATATGGTTGTACAGTAAGGCTCAGTTCAATGACACACAAAGTTAAGTCCTTAAATGACCAAGGCAAGACTGTGAATTTCTAACTAAGTCACCACAATTCACATTTCCCAATCACAAATCCACCATGGCACAAATCCTTTCCACTCGCCTTCGTCTAAGTCTTTTTCCCCACCCTGTTGATTACGTGCATCACATGCCATCAACGGGTGACAACATACATCACACAGACTTTTCACAACATATTCCATAATCACTTAGTCATGTATGAGATTAATATTTCAAAAAGATATCAATGACTCGTTGCAAGGCTAAGTATACTAATCGTGTCTAACCAACCCACGTTGGTGCTATGATAATACCAACTAGTAATTAACCAAGCTAGGGTGACAAAAGATCATGATAATACAATGAGCAAGGTGGATATAATCAAATGGGTATATATCTAATTCCAAAACATTTAAAGAATTATATAGTTGAAGTAACATGCAATAATTTGAATCAAAGTAATTTTGGAAAATTGGGTTCAGCATGGTCAAAGTCAAAGGTACAACTTGCCTTGCTATAGTAATGATGTTCTTATTTCATCTTCAACCTTCTACATCCTTGACCTTTAGCTCCTCTAGATGATTCCGGAGCGTCAACGTTTAACGAGAGAGAAAGCGCAAAAAACAAAAAAGCAAAAAAATACAAACCAAATAAACTCCAAATTGAAATATAATGGTATTGGATGGTAGGACTTGATTTTAGATGAATTTAGAAACTTGAATAGGTTCAATCGGAGTTCGTATGAAGAAGAACAAACTCTCAAAAAATTGACCGAGAAGAAAAATGCTGAAAAAGAAAAGGGAGATAGAAACTAACAAGTGGGGTCCATAGAATATTCCTAAAATATTTTATTTTAGAAATTTTGGAAAAAGCTGACGATATGACATATGGCACCCACTGGAATAAAAGAAAATTCAGGAATTAAACTAATTCCAAAAAAAGACAAAGAGGGTGACATGTGGGCAATGGACAAAACATGAAATCAAAAGATGGAAATCATAGATCGGGAAGTGGAGTAGGAGATGATGCGAAATATTTGGTGAGAAACGCACCAAAGAAGCAGGGAACACGAAGAAGGCGTTTTCGGCATCGCAGGATGTCGCCGGAGACGATGAAGAAGGAGGTGGCACCGGCGAATGGGGGCTCGAGAGCTTCCACCAGTGGTGGCACATGGAGGAGGAGGACAGGGCGACACCGATGACGCGGACAGAACGACCCAGGAAGGTTTGATGGGGAAGAACGGGCGGTGATGGTCGATGTCGGTCTTGGAGAAGAAGAACTCGGGCTACGACGCACGGAGACATTTTGACGATAGTTGCTAGGGCACGGGAGGTAGAGGGTTGTGAGGCACACAATGTGCATAGGGGCGGTAGCTTTATAGTGTGGAGAGTCATGCAGGCACGGACACCGAGGATGGCGGTGGCAGAGTATGGGCAGACATGGCAACGGCACATGCACAGGCACATGTGTGGATGATGGCTCTAGCTGACACGCGAACCCGAGCGAAGAAGGTGGCTGGCAGGTGGGGTTTGGTAGGGATAGGCCGAGTGGCTGGCTAGGCCGAAGGAGAAAAGGAGGGAGAAAAGGGATGGGCCAGGTGGTAGGCTGGCAGGTGGTAATTGATGTTTACATTAGTCAAATTAAGTAGTTTAAATTTTGGAAATTCCCAATTAAGCTTTATTAATTCAAGGAAAATTGGTAAAAATTTTTGGGGACTTAAACTACACAAAAGATTTTTGAAAACCCAAATTTCGGGACATTACAGCTGTCAGATCAGTGTAGGTCTGACCGGCCATTGGGGAGGGCAAACTGGCCAGTGGCTGGGGTGTGACCGGCCTCGGGCTGGCGGTCAGACCGGCCAAGGCACGGCGGTTAGACCGTTCACATGTGGCGGTCATACCGGGCAAATTTGAAAAGTGGAATTTTTGGAATTGGCCAAAAATCATTTGTGTATGAAGGTGAGAGGATGCATTTGCATTTGGTCTCATGGAAAATGGAGTTTCATGGTGAAACTAGATGGAGTTTGAAATTTCCAGAGTGGGTGCAGTCTGGGATCTAGGAAAATTCCTAGAACGGTCGGACAGGCCGTTTGCCAGTAGTCAGAGCGACTGGCTAGCGATCAGACCAGCCGAGAGCAGTGGTCTGACCGGCCAGAAGTGTTTCCAGTGCTAGGAAGGCGGTGAACTTCGTCGAGTTATTTCTAGGAGCTTGGGATTGGTGCATATGTTTGCATTATACTCTTATGGACTAATGAGGGCCATGTTATGAAGAACTTGTGCCCGAAAATGGTTGCTTGATCTATTGTTGTGTAGGTGGCTTAGAGTCAACTATGTTCAATGGCGAGGAGGACCAAGATTGGTTAGGAAAACCAAGGTCTAAAACAGTCGTGGATGCCGGGTGAGAAGGTTGGTCTCAAGCAAGGTGCAAGATGGATAAGAACCATGGAAGGAAAAGTTTGAACAAAGACCTCTTGACGTAAAGTGATGCTTCTAGTGTGAAGCTTTGAAGGTATGTGTTCGTGACTCATCAATTGTGTGAATTGATAATTTCGTGTGTCGTGCGGTGCTACATAACAGTTTGCTTGTTGGTGATGGTTGTAGGACTCCAAAGCTATGTCATGGTAAGGTGGACAGGATCGAGACTAAGCTAGGAGAGCATAGATCCAGAACGATCAAGGTGCCATCGGAAGATGATTGAGGCTGTAAGACCAAGAGGTTTTTTGGTCATGATATTTGATGATGAACACATTGACAATAAGCTAGACTTAGTCTCAGTACTTAATGATGAATACATTGTCTCTGGAACTTGTTTGTGCTCTTCATCTGACTTGCATTTGAGTTCTGTCAGTTTACTGTTGAAAATCGGTTCTTGTCGGGATTATCGGTAGTACCATTTGTGTACATGCGGAACTACCGAAGTCTTGATATGACATGAGTGTCTGTGGTAGTATCTGCAGGTCTTGTTTTCCAACGTGTTTTAGCTCGAACCATTAGATCGATCTGGAGCGCCCACGTGGCAAAAGGGCTTTGTTACGAAGTTTTGAGCTTTTTGTGTTGCGGCAATCTGGCGTTGTTTTCACGGAACTACGCTTTGCGGCGATCATGCAGTAGTTCTGGTAGTACCACAAGTCATTTTCTCTGGTACATTTTGCTCGATTCGTTAGATCTTGATCTAACGGCTGATATTGAGATGAACGTTCAGACCGTCTGAACTCCTCAAGGAATGTGAGCCTTTGATCTGAAATCTGACGGCTGTTATTGATGTAACATTCGGACTGTCCGAGATGAAAGCATTGTGAGCCGTTGATTTGAGATCTAACGAATGAAATCATCTCGGACTTGCTATAGTATTCTTAAGATCTGACGGTTGTGAAGCACGGTCCTATCGGCCAACTCATCTGGGCCGTTCGTGCTTCTTTGAGGATCGTGAGAAGTTTTGCCAAACATTCGTACCGCTGATGAACGCGGTAGTACCGTGTTGTCCGGTAGTACCAGTGTGTTAATGGCGGTAGTACCGCACTTGGTTTTTCAGAAAGAGAAAGCTTCTGATAGGTACAGTTAAATGAAAATCGGATGATCTGGAGTCTTGGAGCGGAACGACCGGCAAGCGGTATGACCGCACTTTGAACGTCGGTAATACCGCACAACGGTATGACCGCTGGTGAATGGTATGGAATTTCCAGAGAGGATGTTTTTAGAAGATCTTGAGTTTTCCCAAGGAGCGGTAGTTCATGATGTTTTAATGATGCGACCGCGTGTCTTGATAATCTTGGGACGTATAATGGCGGTAGTTCCGATTGTGCTTTGTGAAATTGTCAGTTTGGGGTTTTTACTGAGGTTTTGTTAAATTCGTAAGTTTTATCTTGTTGCAGGATGCATGCTAGTGTTTATGGGTTTGAGTGAGCTAATGGATGGTCAAGTTGGATAAGTTGTGCCAAGAATAGTGTTCTTTGATCTTTGCATGTGCAGGTTGAACGTGAGGGCGAATCACGGTCGGTGACGGATTGACTCGGACTAGGATGGGGAATCGAGGTCTTGGAAGTCGTGGATGTCAAGAGGTGATTTGGATCGTCTTTGGAGCACGTGGAGGTCAAGGTGAATTGCGCTAAAGCTACGGGATGGAGTCACGGAGGCTTCTGGCGTGGAATTTTGGAAAGATAGTTTTGGAAGGATTTCCAAATCTGGTTGTTTTGAGATAGAGTCCGTATTCTTTGTCGTGTTGGACATGGATAGGACTCTAGGCTATAAAAAGAAGCGATGGGTGCGGCTTTCATATGGTTTTTGGGTGTTCTGAGCTTTTGGTAAGGTTTTGGTCGTAGCTTTCTCGGTGTTTCGGCTGCGGTTGTGAGGTCCTTCGATTTGGGGCTTTGAGGGGTGCTTGCTAAGCACTTTGTAGATACAAATCAAGTCTGATATATAAAGTTCAGATTTGTTCAACTTCGATTCTTGATTTGGTGTTCTTGCTGTGCGCCTGAGGTTAATCTTGCTGTGCGGGTGAGGTAACTCTCTCTGTGGAGTTCTTGTGCACAAAAAAAAAGTTTGAATTCGGGGGTCAATTCGCTGCAATCATTCAACCCCCCTTCTGATTGCCATTACGATCCTACAGAGGCTAACGGGGTGGTTACAAGCCGAGGAGACGAGGAACCTATAACATCCCAAAATTCCTTGAAAGTTCAAGTTGTATAAAAATGTGAAACTTTTTTAAAAAATTTAATGTGCCTTGTTTGATACTTGAGTTTCCTGGCTTCAGTTTGGAACCTTGCCGTGTTTTGAATCCCACAAAATCAATTAACCAGATGAAAATTTGTTAAGCACAAAGAATATAAGAATAAATTAAACTGGCATTTAAACTCAAACCATCAAACTAGGAAATTCAATTGAAATTTGAAGTTTGAAAGAGAAGGGAAGGAAAACAAAACAAAAACTCTGAAATTCAGTGTGCGTAGAATTTCTACCGACCCACTCCTGTTTCCTTTTTCTTTCTTCCTACTTTCCTTTTGTTTTCTCCCGGACTGGCCCATTTCTTTCTCTTCCCTGGCCCACCTGGCCTACCTCCCGGTTGCGCCCGGCCCAGCCCCTCCTCCTCCCTCCTCTGCCCCACGCTTGCCTTGCCACTTGCGAGCCGCAATGCGCCAGCCATGCTGTGTCGCCCGACAACACCCCTATCTCCATGCCTACGCCTCCACCTGCTACCGTCCCACCGCTGCCCTGTGCGCGCGTCACGACCGTCCTCACGCCACTAGTGCCACCAAGCCACTCCCATCGCCTCCCACCTGCCCCCATCCCATTGCCGCCACACACGCCTACGCTGCCACTGCTACTACGTCGCCGCACACATCCCTGTTGTCCCCCTTGCCCAACCTCTATTTAAGCCATGCCTAGCCTCCCTTCCTTCTTCTTGCCCTCCCCTCATCCCCCACTCCATCTTCCTTCTCCCCGGTCTTGCATCCGCACACTACAGCCTTCTTCTTCTTGCTGTTTTGGCCAACCTGGTGAGTCCTTCCCCCCTTGGTCAATGTCACGTCATGTTCTAGTACCCAAGGCTCCTTATCCCCCGGTCAATTCCAAGCTTCATCCATATGAAACTACCGACAGCTTCGTCTTCTAGACGTACAGCTAAAACCGCTGTCGCCATTGCTCCCATGGTGAGCCATTCCCCAATTCCTTCCTCACGGAGCATCTTCATGTTCCCCTCGGTATCTCCCCGTGCCTAATTTTGGTTCTCTTCCCTACAGCGCCACCGCCACGTTGAGCTTGACGCGCCGCCCCTGGTCCTCGTCGCCCCGCCGCCTCAGCTCCTCCCCACCCTCACCGATTACCCCAGTATATTCGCCTCACCTCCTAGATGCCGGTGCATGCCAACTTCCATCCCTCTCCCATTCTGGCACCACCGCCCTTTCTCCATCCCCACACCCGACAGTCGTGCACGACCGTCCGACCACCACCGACCACCTTGGGCTGTGACACTACCATACATCGGATCCCCTCCCTTCCTCGGTTCCATTTTTGTGCACGCTATCATTGCCTCTGCTTGTTGTCACCGGTGTCGAGCCCCACCTTGGCCGCCTCCCTTACCTCCCCTGCTTTTCCAGCTCTTCCCCACTCTCTGTCTTTGTGCTCTCTCTATGTATGACAGGACAACAATGGGCCCCTCTGAGTTAAATGATTAATAGAAATTTAGTAAGTAGGGTAATTAGTTGATGAATTAGGGAATTAGCAATAGCATGTTAATTAAGTTAGCTAGTGATCAATCTAAGGTTGTTGGTTTATGTAATCAGAGGTTAGTTAAAAGGGATTAGTGTGCCATTATCAATCAAGAATAAAAGGGCACGAAGGTAATTAATAGCAATATTAAAAGTTGACTCAATGACAGTGGGCCCTAGTCCAAGAAGAAATCAAATCTCCAAATTTGTCCAAGTCTTCCTCTCGTATGCTAAAGTATTGATTTCTTGATTTGGCTTTTTTTTGTATTCCTTCCTCCCCTCTTGATCTTGCTTTGTATGTAGGACATGTAAGTGATGATATATCTCTTGTGGACTAGATCTCATCCATATAGGTACTTTCTATTGCAAGTTCTTAAGTTTGCACAGTTTTGGTGGAAGAAAGTGTGATGGGGGGGTTGCTCTTACGAGCTTTTGGCTTGATTTTTGCTGTGATTGAGGAGGACGTATGGGAAACCATCCTAAGCCATCTTAGATTGATTTCTTCCACGAGCTCCTCTCAATCATCATTTTTGTATTTGGCCCGGTTTTGGCGCAACCTTCACTCAAATTCAAAAATGTCAGAACTTTGGCAATGATCTTCAAGATCTTTGATTGGAATAGGTTCCCGACATCCTAGAGAAGGTGTATTTCAAGTGTTATGAAGTGGGGTTGTGGATCAAAAGTTTGATCAATTTATGATTTTGAAATCGTGTTGAAATTCGGTTTCTGTGTTGATTTTACTGTTAACTGGTCCGACGGTACTGTTCACTTGTCTAACCACTCCAGTGGCGATTTGGCATGTTTTGATCTTATTATTGTCTTGTCGTTGTTTGAATGATTCTCTTTGATATCCATAGCTCTGCATAGCTATTAGAGTGAAAGAATGTTGAACTCCTTAAGGCAAATGAATTTAAAGAGGTCATCGATTGTGTGGAGCCTATTCAACCCTCCTTTAGTCACCTCCTCAGTCCAACACCATTCCTCCAGTAACTAAACCCTACATTCGTGAAGGCATCAACACCAAAATTTTCAACTCTCCATTGTTTAAAGAGATATCAATAAAAATAAAAGGCTGCATATTTAGCAACATTGTATTCCAACTAATCATACCATGGGTAGGGGAGGCCGTAGTGAAGGTCTTGGTAGATTCGTGTGATGCCGGCACCGTCGGTTGTCGTCCAGTCTCGCATGGCGCATGGGGAAGCAAGCAGCAATAGTCTGATCGCAGAGGGCGGAGCGGCGTGGCCGTGGCGTCGAGCGAGGCACGTGTCGAGGCGATGGGGGATTGCCCAATTGGTGATTGGGGTTGGGGGCGATAGTCAATGGAATCGAGCAAGTATGGTTGGGTTCGGGACTTCTACAATTCTGCTTGTGGGATTGGGTTGAGCGGGCGCTAGGAGGTGATGGCTGATGGGTTGTGGCAGTGTAGCCTATGGGATGGGAGGAAAAGTGGGGCAGGGGAAACTGAAAATTTAGCCTTGGGCTGGGCCACACGTCTCAGGTTGGACTACTGGTATATGTGTTTTCTTAGGTCTATATATGGAGAGTGTATCATTGTTAATTTTTCTAGATCTCAGACTATAGCCTACCTAGCCTAAGGCCCATATCTGCCCCTGCTCCCTCCTTTCAAGCCTGCGTGTAGTGTTACCTTATGTAGGACGGTGTGGTACAGTAGTAGTAGCCAATGGGTGACGACGTCGTCATGGAGGCAGCCAACACGACAAGTGTTAGCTCCCCGCTCCCCACCGCCGCTCTGCTCAACCAGACCATGGGTGGCGGACTGGTCGCGTGCTAGCTGCTTTTGCAAAAGAGCCCGCGAATGCGTGCACGCGGTGCACTTCGCTTTCACCTTATTGTGGGCCAAGCTAGCATTGTGCTGCACATCCACGCAAGTCGATCCATCTCCGCTTGCGCGCGCGTTATATTCGTATCGTGATTCCATTTGTCTTGACAAGTAGGGTTCCTTCTCTCGGCTCAGTCCACCACGGGTGCTAGCTTAGATCACACTTGGCTTGGGTTCAGCGATCGATGGTGATGGTCGCGCTGCTGCTGCTCTCCACGCTCTCCCTCCTCGCCAACATCCTTTGCTCTGCCACCGCCGCCGCTCTCTTCTTCGGCCACGACGAGCTCTTCAACAGGACGGCCAGGATGATGCTCTTCCATGTCATCGTCCTCCTAATCCTCACCATCGAGGCCGACCTACGGACTCTTCGGCACGCTGGGAGGAACAACGGTGCTGACGCCGCCGCTGAGTTCCCTCAGAATATGCCAATGATCGCCGACGGTCGAATCAACCATGGAACGGACGCTCCAAGCCGTCTCCCTTGCCGCCGCCGTTGTCGGAAACCGAGGTGGTTAAAAAGATCATTCTTGTGGGTGACAAGAAGTTTGACGAGTTCATCGCCAAGAGGAGGAACATACAGCAAGAAGCTAGACAAGTTGATGGCAGCTGATGCGCAACTGTGCAAGCACCACAATGTACTAGTGTATAATCAAACCTGACATTAACAAAGCATGTGGTGTGTTTGTTTTGTTAACTTGTTTTTATTTTGCGACGATTAAGGAGGTGTGTTACTACTGTATCTAGTGGTGGGCATTAGGCCATGCCGTCACGGCACGAGCCCGCCGTGCTTCGGGCCATGTCGTGCCGTGTCGGCCCACCTCATCTCAGCCAGGCCCAGGCATGGCCCAAAGCCCGTTGTGTCAGGGCCGTACCGTACTGGCCCAAGCCCAACCCTAAGTAACTATAGACGCCCTGGAAGACGACAGTCACCGTTGCCCAGGAAGACAAAGACACTCGTGCGCCATTCACACCCACTCCCCCTCGACATAGTCTCCTCCTCCTCCTGGACGCCGATGAAGAACTCCGCCCACCTCGGCCGCGTTACTTGCTTGCGAAGGGGGTGAGAAGGACGGCAATAAGGAGCTGGCTGGAGGGAGGGAAGCGGGCGACGACGCATGGGAAGGGAGAGGGAGGGTGACGACGCGTGGGGAGGGAGAGGGAGAGGGAGGGAGGTGGCTGGAGGAGTGGAGGGAGGGGCGGCCGGCAGCACGTGGGGAGGGAGAGGGAGGGAGGGCGGCGATCGGTGGTGTGTGGGGAGGGAGGCGGCTGGAGCTGGAGGGAGGGGAATCAAGGAATGTGATTAGGGATTAGGAATTTGGGAGCCGGGGCTCAGGAGAAGGGATTGGGGATGGGGGTTGGGGGAGGCCGAGAGGGATGTTAGACTAGGCCAGGGTGGGGGAGTGATTGGGCTAGGCTGAGAGAGGGAGGGATTGGGCTAGAACAGGAAGGTTGGGCCTATTTCGTGCTGGGCCAGCCCAAGCACGACCCAACTGATCGTGCCATGCCATGCCACCCAACGGGCCGCATTCTCAAGCCCAGCCTAGCCCACCGTTCGTGTCGTGCCGTACCTAGACCGTGTCATGCCGACCGGGCCTCAGGTCGACCTGAAAAAGCACGGCCCAAGTCCCAGCTCTAACTGTATTAGCTATGCCCAATTATCTCATGAAAGCTGGCTGCGATGTAGTCAAAACAATGCATATTCTCCAGCAAAATTACACAAGGTGGGGATTTCATCGAGACAGAGAGTTCAGGGTGCCGGTGTTGGCCAGCCCTGGCAGGGGCCTGTTCCTCCTCCGCGCTTGTCACCTCCGATGACTATTGGTGATGTGATCGATCTTGCTCTTCGAAGAAATCAGATTCAATCGGTGAGCCGAGAATTGCGCATAGCAGACATGCCCAAAACTACGCCAGTTCAAATCTCATGTAACACTATGTTACACAGGTCAGGATCAGTATGCCGAGGATCTCGCGCGGCAGGTTCGCCTAGTTTTGTGCCCGTGCAGGAACCAGTGCATTTATTGTGTAGCTCTACATTACACAGGCCGAGATTTACTTCGGCCCGATTCTAGCCAGCCTTTTCCAGTTTGAAATATGCCCACCAACAGTCAGCCTTTACCAATTCAGCAACACATCTGAGAGGATTGCCATGGTTTCGAAAGTTCTTTCAGCAAACCTGGAGACGTAATCGGCCAAACCCTAAATTCTTTTCTAGCAACTGGTTTGGGTCGGCGCATGGTGATCTGTGCCCCTTCGCTGAAGTTACTTGTCATTGCAGTGTTATGGAGTTG
The DNA here is from genome assembly GCA_036346405.1 of Phyllostachys edulis. Lineage (NCBI taxonomy): Eukaryota > Viridiplantae > Streptophyta > Magnoliopsida > Poales > Poaceae > Phyllostachys > Phyllostachys edulis. The sequence goes on from CM070550.1 coordinate 59,397,357, forward strand.
GGTCATGGACGTGTAGGGGGCCAGCGAAAGGAGGAAATGAGTGCTTCACTTGCTAGTTTCGGTGGTACACTAGGAGCTCGCCGTAACATCAAGATGGAATTTGGTCGTGGATGTGCAGGGGGCCAGAGAAAGGAGGCTGTGATTGCGCCAATCTTTGTTTTCGGTGGTGGACTTCATTCGGACTTCGGCAGTGCTGGTAGTCAGCTCGATAGTGCGGGTGGACAGTTCTCTGTCAACGGGGTTACCGGTGGTCAGGCTACTGGGCCTGGTGGAGCTTTTGGCGGGCATGGAAGTTTTCTAATTGTTAGTTTTGGTGGAAATTTGTCAGCTAATTTAAGTCAACCTCGAGCGTCTGGCAATGACCACGGGAGGTTCGGAGACGGCAATTTTAGAGGCTGTGGACGTGGCCGGTTTGGTGGGGGCAATCATCCTCATGTAAACACTAGTTTCGCAGGTGCGGTCTCCAACTTAACTTGCTTTCGGTGTAAAGGAAAGGGACTTAGAGTTGCCAATTGCAAAGCAAACTTATTGCTATATTTGTGAAAGCACCGACCATTTAGCAAATAAGTGCCCATTATTGTTGCTACCGAGACCTATTGCTAATTTATGTGGATTCGGTGCTGATGGGTTGGGGTTTTACGAAATCCCATCCTCTGGGACGAAGAAGTTGAAGAAAGAAAATAATAAGACAGGGCTCGTCTGGATCAATGGCGATCCAATTTTTTAAGACCTGTTGATCGCTGAACTACGAAGACTATTTCCAATGAATTGGTAGCCACAGGTGAAGGTTTAGGGTGAAAATGCATTTTTGGTTCATTTTCCAACCAGGCTTGATATGCTTCGTATGGCGGCTATCGGTGACATGCATGTGAAGGAATATAAGGTGGTGTTGCAATTTACTGAATGGAATGTGAAACCTAAGCCTACATACCAGCTTCAGAAAGTGTGGGTTCAAGTTCTTGGAGTACCTCTTGAAGTCCATGATTTCCTGAGCCTTTGTGCTATAGGGTCGGTCATTGGCTTAGCAATGAAAGTGGACATGGATAAGGTCTGCAAGAATGATTTGGTTCGTATGTTGATGGGCATCCTGGATATAGATGCTATACCATCTAGTGTTGAAATTGTGGTTGGCGAATTTGTTTACGATATTTTTTTCAAGGTCGAAGATTCTGCGGTGGATACTATTGATGAAGGCTTTGATCTGAGAGAGAATCATGAGAGGGAGGACAATTCGGGCAGGGACAAAAATATTGAGATGAAAGATAGGGATGCTAAGAGACTGAAGAATAATTCTGATAACAAATCATCTGTTCTTGAGGATCGCAAGGGATATTCTAACCCAAATACTAAGGGGTCTACCCTGGAGATTTTGGCATCAGATGTTGTTTGGGTAACGCCGAGGTCGGTCAAAAAGAAGCTTAATGCTGATGCACACGGAGGTGTTGCGCTCGCTGTGGACATTTAGGGGCAATGCTTAAATGCTGCACTGCCTTGTCTGTCTACCAATCAACAGGCGCCTATGGTCAAAGCCGCCGGGGTGCTGTCGGGTCAAAGTTTGGTGGAGGATGCTTTGCTGATTCCGAAAGAGCGCAGTCTTTCCGCCGAACTTAACGCTGAGGTTAAAGCTACCGGAATGCTGCCAGGTAAAAGCCTGGGGGAGGAAGTAATAATGATTTAGGATGACCTGATTGGTACTGCTAACAATTCAATGGGGTAGGTTGTTGCTTCACATGCAGTAGAGGTGTTGGGTGACGCCTCCATGCATGGCACTGCTGTCTTGCTCATGGCAGTGGTCACGGGAGGTGATACCAAGGCGGCTGCGGTTGTTTCGCACATTCAAGGACAGAGTTTATTGGCAGCCGTGGCCGGTCCATACTCTGAGCCGATGGGTGCATCAACTGATGATGGGGCGAGTAGCTTGATGGCAGAAGCTCAATTCGGGGTTAAGGAAGGACTAGCAGCAGCAGCTGCGGAAAATACTAAGGGACCGGAAGGTGCAGCGGTAACGCGTAACATTCCTGTGGTTAATGGCAGAGTCATCTTGCTTGCAGCCAAGGCAAATAAAGACAGCAGGCTAGCAGAGGGTGCTGCTGTAGTGGAGACTGTTGGCATGTCCCCTTGGTTGGCTGGTTCGGTAGTTAACAAAGGAGTGGACAACAAGCTATCAGAGGGTGCTGCTATAGTGGAGACTGTTGACATGTCCTCTTGGTTGGCTGGTTCAGTAGTTAACAAAGGAGTGGAAGCAGAGGAATCGGTCCCTAGCAAATCTGCTACAGTAAACAGTATGGTGGACATTCATCGTCCAGTTGAATTGGTGGAACCTAGGCAGAGTGAACGCATCAAGATGTAGAAATATGGTAATGATGACTTGGTTCAAAAGGCTCAGCGGCGGGCTAGAGTTCGTAATCTCAAACTTGATTCAAGTAAATATGGTAATAAATTTTTATTTTTATCTTTTACTGATGAGCAAGTTATTGAAAAGGTTAGTAGCATTAGTATTTCTTTAGGAGTTGATAATGTTGAAGTGCTAGTTCTATTAAAACTATCAAGGATCTTGAACTAGGACGATTAAAAAAATAAAGGAATTGGCGGATGAGAATGTGGATTGCAATGATATCTCAGCCCTTACTCACTTTTGTCACGATTTAGATGATGATTTGTTGAAGGACGACCACTCTAATTTTACACTGGTAGCAAATAAAAAGAGGTCAAAAGGGAAAAAATCTTATAATAGGCTAATTAAATTAAAGTTAAAATGAAAGGTCTTTCTTGGAATAGCAGAGGTCTGGAAGACTTGGCTAAACATCATTACATTTGTGAAGTGGTTAAGGAGCAGCATTTAGATTTTGTGGCTATCGTTGCAACTGGTAGAAAGGACTTTTCTGTGTCTCATCTTAATCATCTTTGTGGTGAACGGGAATTTTTGTGGCATTGTTCTCCACCACAAGGTCGGTTTGGGGGCATCCTTTTAGGGGTGGATCCTCGGGTTTTTGATATTGATTCTATTGATGTTGGTGATTTTTACGTAAAGTTTTACCTAAAAAATAGAGTAGATGACTTTCAATGGATTCTTGTGGCTGTTTACAGTACAGCTCAAATCCACTTTAAGGAGAAATTCCTTACTGAACTTGTTCATGCTTGTAGGAAAGATTCACTTCCCATTTTAATCGGGGGTGACTTTAATATCATGAGACATGCAGGAGGAAAAAAAACAATGATAACTTCGAGTATACATGGCCTTTTTTGTTTAATGCTGTAATTAATAATTTGGATTTAAGGGAAATAGATTTATTTGGGAGACGGTTTACTTGGGCCAATTCGTTAGACAATCCAACCTTTGAAAAGCTGGATAGAGTTTTAATGAATACAGACTGGGAGTATAAATTTCCTTTGGTCACAGTTACTGCTCTTGAAAGGTTTTTGTCTGACCACACGCCGTTGCTTTTAAATACAAGAGCGGCCTTCTAGCCTTCTCTAGAGGGAGCTAGTCTTTATTTAAATTTGAATTAGGCTGGTTGTGTAGGGAAGGATTTAGGGAGATGGTGGCTGAGGTGTGAAAGAAGGAAATTAGAGGTCAGTATGCCTTACAAATTTGGCAATATAAGGTTAGATCTCTTGGACAATATCTTCGAGGATGGGCTAAAAATATTAGTGGAACTTATAAAAAGGAAAAGTTAGAACTCAACTCGATAATTGATAAGCTAGATAAAAAAAAGTGAGCTTTTGAGATTGTTTGAAGATGACCTTTCTCTTAAACAATTTGCTAATGAGAGATTGGCATATCTGTTAAGAGAAGAGGAAATTAAGTGGTACCAAAGGTCCAAAGCGAAATTTCTTTTGGAGGGAGATAGAAATACACGGTATTACCATATGATTGCCAATGGTAAGCATAGAAGATAAAGAATTTTTCAGCTGGAATAAGAGGAGGGGATAATTCGGAGGGATATACAATTAAAAAAGTATATCACCAAGTATTATAGAGGTCTATTTGGACTTCCTGAAGTTAATCATATCTCCATGATTGATACTTTTAGGAATGATATGATATACCTCAAGTTTCGGATGCTGAAAACAAATTCCTTATAGAACCTTTCACAGAGAAGGAGGTGAAAGAAGCTATTTTTCAAATAGAACACAATAAAGCACCTAGACCAGATAGTTTCCCCACTGAGTTCTATCAATTGTTTTGGGAAGTCATTAAAAATGACATGATGGCCATGTTTCACGAGTTTCATACTTGTTCAATGCCTCTTTTTAGCTTGAATTTTGGGATCATTACACTGCTTCCAAAAGAAACGGATGCTAAATAAACACAACAGTATAGACCTATTTGTCTTCTAAATGTTAGTTTTAAAATTTTTACTAAAGTTGCGACTAATAGAATTATTGGCGTAGCTCAAAAAGTTGTCAGATCATCCCAGTCGACGTCCATGAAGGGGAGATTTATTCTTGATGGAGTTGTTATCCTGTATGAAATAATCCATGAGTTACATAAACAAAATTTGGATGGAATAGTTTTCAAGATCGACTTTGAGAAAGCTTACGACAAAGTTAAATGGCCGTTTTTACTTCAAACTTTGAAACTAAAAGGCTTTTCAACTAAGTAGTGTTCTTGGGTGGTAGTTTTGTTAAGAGAGGGAGTGTTGAAATAAAAGTTAATGATGATCTTATTTCCTTTTTTCAAACTCAGAAGGGTATTCGGCAAGGTGATCCTATGTCTCCAATTCTTTTTAATCTTGTTGTGGATATGCTTGACATCTTGATCGCTAGAGCTAAAGAAGGATGTCTTTTATCGGGAGTAATTCCCCACTTGATTGATGATGGGTTGTCAATATTACAGTATGCTGATGACACTATTCTCTTTTTGAATAATGATGTAGAAGAAGCAAAAAATCTCAAGCTTATTCTATGTGTCTTTGAACAATTATCAAGTCTAAAGATTAATTTTCACAAGAGCGAGATTTTTTGTTTTGGTAAAGCCAAAGAGGTTGAAGCTCAGTATACTCAGTTATTTGGTTGTGAAGTAGGTACCTTTCCTTTCAGATATTTAGGTATTCCAAGTCACTTCAGAAAACTAAGGAATTGTGATTGGAAAGGGGTTGATGATAGAGTTGAAAAGAAGCTTAGTAGTTGAAAAGGAAAAAAATATCTCTATTGGTGGATGATTAGTATTTATTAAATCGGTGCTTAGTAGTTTGCTATTGTTTATGTTACCCTTTTTTGAGATTCCTAGGGAGGTTCTCAAAAGAATAAATTTTTATCGCTCTCGATTTTACTGGTAGAGCGACAACCATAAACAAAAATATAGGCTTGCTAAATGAAGTTTAGTGTGTTCGCCCAAAGATCAGGGCGGTCTAGGCATTCAAAACTTAGACACAAAAAATAAAAGTTTACTAGGAAAATGGTTGTTTAAGTTGCTTAGTGAAGGAGTATGGCAATCTATGTTAAAAAGAAAATATTTGGGTGGGAAGTGTCTTTCGCAGATGGCTAATAAGCCTGGAACTTCCCATTTTTGGTCAAGCTTGATGAAAATAAAAGATCAATTTTTTGTTTTGGTTCGTTTCATATTAAAAATAGAATGCAAACTAGGTTTTGAGAGGATATTTGGTTAGGAGACTCTCCATTGAAAAGTCAATATCCAATCCTTTATAATATAGTAAGAAGAAAGGATGATACAGTGGGGAATATTCTGATAACGACTCCTTTACATGTTTCTTTTCGTAGACATATTATTGGGACTAAGTTACATGCATGAAACGATTTAATTTTGTGGATTTCTAATTTACATTTGATATCTCAAAAAGATGTTTTTTAGGTGGAACTTGAATAAGTCTGGACTTTTTTCAGTACAGTCTTTCTATACGGCACTAATTGGCAATCCTCAAGTCCCAATTATAAACTTTTTTTTGGATAATTAAAATTCCATTAAAAGTGAAAATATTCCTATGGTATCTCAAAAGATGGGTAGTTTTAACTAAAGATAATCTCCTTAAAAGAAATTGGAGGGGAAACAAAAGGTGTTGTTTTTCTATTAACGAGGAAACAATTCAACATCTTTTTATTAAATGCCCCTCTGCACGTCTTGTATGGTGGGCTTTTCAATGTGCTTTTAATTTATCCCCTCCTGTGAGTATAGCAAATATATTTGGGAATTGGTTAGCTGGTATTCCAAAAGATTTAAAGTCACAACTCTTAATGGGAGTTAGTGTCTTATGTTAGTCTATCTGGTTATGTCGGAATGAAGTTGTTTTTGACAAAAAGATTATCACCAATCCCTTGCAGGTTATCTTTTTGAGTGGGCACTGACTGAAGGCTTGGGCAAATTTGCATAAGCCGGCCCAGAAGGAGTCTCTGTTGGCCGGAAGCGATAGGCTAGAGGTAGTGGCGAAGCAAATTTTAAACATTCATGGGTGACGGCTTAGTCACAGGATTTGTAACGACTGAGTTTAATTTTCAGTCGTCGCTAGCTTGTAAGGCTTTAAGCCACCTTTACCAGCTTTGATTACTTTGGTATTTTAACTTTTTAATAAAATAGGTTGTATGTATCCTTGATACAAAGGCTGAAAAAGTTTTTCTCTTTCATTATCTAAAAAAAATATACTGCCCTGCAATTCTCTCTGTCTCACTCTGTTAATCTCTTTCCACTAGTAGCTAGGACCGATGCTAATTACTAGTTGTATTGGTTACTTCTGGTAGTATGAGATTAAAGTACTTGAACAGTATCTCCGTCGATAATGCTGAAAACTTTCTTCACGAGAATAATGAAATTCAACGGCAGGCAGCGTAGTCGCGTCGCGTGCCCCCTTGAGGAATCAGGACCCCACTCACTCCATTGTGAACGGTTGGGTAAGCTGGAGTTTATTTTCTCTCTCGTAGCTGATGGAGCCCACCATTCACTATCCTCGTCTCTTTTAATTTTCTTTTATTTTTGTTAAGGCTGGTCCCACTATCATATATAGCCATTGCACATGCCTCCCCTTCCTTTCTTTTAGCTTCTCTCCGCTGCACATAGCCACCGCCGCCTCCTCTGCTCGTGCCGCCACCACTACACTCGCTTGCCGTCCTCCTCTCTCTACTCTGCTCTCCCCTCTCTGCGCCACCGCCGCTACTGCACTCACCTGTGGGCGAGCTTCTCCCCCTGCGCCGCCCGTCCACACTCTCCCTCTGCGCCGCCGCCGAGAACGAGCAGTATGCCACAAAAGTTCACTCGCAACTCTTCTTTAATTTCAGACACGCACGCTCGACGGCGGTGACCTTATGGGCCTAGTGGGCCACCGAAGCACTTGCTGGACAAGGGCAGCAGCATACACAACTGTGTGTTCCTCTCCTTCTTCAGTCCTTCCCGTGATCCCCCCTCTACCTCCCCAGCCCTTTTCTACAAATCTGTGTGCAACTTGTGTAAAGCTATCAAAGTCCTCATGCTCTCACTCACGCACACCCGTTATCCGTTTTCCACTAAACTTATTCGCAGAGCGCGTTAAACATAGAAAAAGATTTCTAGAAAAACCCGATTCTGTGAGGCAAAATTCTGCAACAATTTCTAGAAAAAGATTTGCACATTGCACTCGGATGGCGAACAATCCTGTGTGCTAGCTCAAGCTCACTCGCAAGTTGTCTTCTTTAATGTCAGCAGCGTACGGTCGTCGACGGCGGCGCGGTGTGCCATGCTTGGACTTGCACCCCTGTACTCTGCTGGCGGACTTCATTTGGACTGCTAGGCCGCTGGGCTTGGTGACCATATGATATGAGCCGAGCTGGGCAGCTGCATTGCATACAATCTCTGTGTGTAATCCGTTCTAACCTCCCAAAACCTTGTACAAATTCATCTGAGTGCACGTCAAGAAGTGGTTAAGGACCGTGACACGGAGGCGCTGCTGCTCTCCCTCGATTTTTTTTAAAAAATAATATTAATTTAAAATATAATTACAAAAATAACTAGTTAATTTTTTATAAAAAAAAACTAGGTACATATCGTTATTTCAATTGACGACGGGGACCTATACATTGGCAACAGGGAACTCAACAGTACAGAGATTTCCCTGTCGCCAGTTCAACTGGTGACAGGGATCCTAAAATTTTTTTAATATTAAAATTTAAGAAAAACCATCATTTCTAATTGTGATAGGGATCACGCAAGTCTCTGTCGCTATTCCAAATGGCGATACAGTCGCTATTCCAAATGGCGATACACTCTCCCCTATAAAAAAACTTAAAACCCTAAAATTCAGGGAAATCTCACTTTTATTCAAAAAAAAAGAGAAAGATAGGAGGAAAGGGAGAGGAGCAGAGAGGAGTAGAGGGAGGAGAAGCTAGCGAAGCGTTGCCCGTCCGATCGCTCACATTTCAGGTAATTTTTTTAACCGAATGGATTACATAGTTTTAGATGTACGATTACGTAGTGTAGTATGTTGTACATAATCTTTTTTGATGGGTAGTTTAATTTTAGATATATGGTTAATCGTGAAAATCTTGTTTACGGTGCAGTACGGCAAATATGTGAGACGTCACCAACTTCAAAATTTACTACGGTCATGGGACTATTCTTGAGAGTCCCGAGGGGGTTGATTTGCGTTATTTCCGATCAGCGACCGTGACCCTAACAAGCTAGAGCAGCGTACATAGGGCGATGTGATGCGATGGTTGTTTCACTCATTCGATTTGGATCATGTTGTGTATAATCTGAGATTGAGTTGCCTTGCTAACCGAGCAACACAGAGCACATATTGGGAGTTAGTGCAGCTCAAGGGAACAAGGTCATGACAGTCATATGTACACAGGACGAGGAAGGAACAGTAGGATTAGGTCCTTCTGGCTCAGGCATATGCCAAGCCCACTTCTACATCGGCGGCTGAACAAAAAGGAGGTGGTGATGCCGAAGAAGAAGTCGGGGACTCTAGCCACAACGCGGCACACACAATGGCTGAAGGTCTACGAGTAGCTGATCCTGTTGATGAAGACCCTATGGAAGGAGCTCCTTCAGTCAGACAAGCTAGTGGGCTTGCTAACGAGATGGGGAGCTAGAAGCCCTAGTGAAAAGGATGGATCTCAAAGGCTAGGACTACATGACATTGTCAGAAGATGAAGGATCCGATGACGAGGATGATGTGGACCAGCAGGCGGTTCTATCCGAGTCATACAAGACAGGAATCTCGACACTCATATCGACATTCAAGATTCCACGCATCCGAAGTGGGTCAATAAGAGGGTATTGAAGCGAGCATTCTTCGCCTTTGGTCCAGCATAAATTCATTATGGTACTGCAATCCAATCTTATCCGTGGATGGCACATTTCTGACTGAAAAGTATAAGGGCTAGATACTGACTGCAATAGCGACGGATGGAAACAATCAAGTTCTTCCCATGGCATTCGCTTTCATTGAAAGCGAGAACACGAACAACTGATTATGGTTCTTGAGGAATTTGAGGATTTCTGTTTTACAGGGGCATCCTAACGTATACGTCATACATGATCGGCATGCGGGGTTACTGAGTACAATAACTCAGCTACAACAAGGAGAGAACGAACCACTTCCATAGGTGGTACATGAGGTACTTGAGTGCAAACTTCTACAAACAGTTCTGTAACAAGGACTTGATGGACCTGTTCAAGCGGCTGTGCAACCAGAACCAGTAGCGAAAGTTTGAAGCACACTGGAAGATTCTAGATAAGCGGATCCAGACACACAGAAGGAAGGCAGCGAAAAAGGCCGCCCCAAGCGCTGAGCAGGCCCCCGAGGCGTTACCACAGCTACTCACAGATGGTCGTAGTGTGACGAGAAAGACAGGGGTGCAGGTAAAATGCTTCTCAGACTGGATTGAGCACAAGCCTAAGGAGAAGTGGTCGCTGCTACGTGATAGAGGTGGTGCTTGATATGATATCATGACAACCAATCTAGCCAAGGTGTACAACTGGGTCATGCGCGGCGCAAGGTGCCTCCCTTTGGTTGGTATTATGGAGACAATTATCCGCGGTACCACAAATTACTTTGTTAACAGAAGCATCAACACGTCACTCACCATGGAAAATGACACAATACTCTACTCCGACATGATCATCAAGTACATGGAGAAGAAGAGCAAAAAGGGTGAGACCGGGCATTTAAGATGGACACAAGGGAGCTTCGCTTCGAGATACTGTGTAGGGATAAAGGAGGCCGCGGGACGAACCGCGAGAGGATCACCCACGAGTGCACACTACGCCACGCTAGTTTCTTATGCACTTGCAACAAGCCCTTCTTCTGCATAGGCCTTGCTCACATGTCATGGCCGTATGTTCGACGGTGGCGCAGCATCCCGGCCAATACTTCTCTGACTATTTCAACAAGGAGGGTGTGATGCAAACCTGGAATGTAGAGATGTATGGTTACAACATGGTTGGCCAATTCACTGGCCATCTGACTTGGGAGCAACTTATCTGGGCCGCGGACATTGATAGGTTTAAGGGAAAGGTTGGTTGGCGATATGTACGACGCATTAGGAACAACATAGACAAAACAGAAGCCGGATATCGTACGAAGAAGTGTTCCATTTGTAGGGAGTTTGGGCACAACTTCAAGAAATATGCTACGAGAAATCCACAAGACGAAGGAGACATCGACAATCCGGACATCACCGCGGGGACCTCATCTGACCGCTCCACTCGAGGCGGTCCACATGGCGAGCGTTGAGGTCGCGGCCACGAGAAATGTTCATCCTATTGAAATATGTGGTGCACAATGTTTTGTAATATCACTTTGATTTGTTAAAAACTAGGTGAAGACGTTGTGCTAAATGGTCTGTAATGTCAGTGTGATTTGTCAACAAAATATGTGACGACGTTGTGCTGAATGTTATATAATATCAGTATGAATTTTTTTATAAAATATGTGCTCGAAAATAGTTTGTAGAAATTGTGATTTGTCGACAAAAGATGTTATGACGTTGTGCTAAATGTTATGTAATATCAGTGTGATTTGTCGATAAAATATGTGCTTGAAAATAGTCAATACAAAAACAACGCAGAGGATCCTTGTCGCCAGTTGAATTGGCGACAGAAACCTCTGTATAGGCACCTATTTTTGTTATAAAAAAAATCCGAACATTTTTATTTCTATAATTATTTTTAAAATTAATATTATTTTTTTATAAAAAAAACCGCTTTTCCTCTCCGCCGTCCTCTGCTCCGCCGTACAAGTGATTAAGGACGTCAACAATGTTATCAGATATTTGTGCGGCGGTCGGAGGAGGAAACAGAGGTGGCTACACAGATCATTTTATTCTTTTCGGTCGTCTTGTCTCACGAAAGCTATCTTGGCTAGCTGCATCAATCAAAGTTGTCACTGCTACTCTGCAGTTCTCTCTCACACACACACTAGCGCTGTCCGTTTCCACTAAATTTATTAGCAGAGCGCAATTAAACAGATATTCCGCTAAGTAAAATTGGTCAACAAGTATGGAACACGAACCGAAACATTGTATGAAGCAAAATTCTGCAATGATTTCTTGAAAAGATTTGCACATTGCACTGGCATGGCGAACAAGAACCTACAAGCACTTTTTTCCCCCACCATATAAGTATATAAATAAGGATTAAGTACATGTTTCATCCCTTAACTATACTTGATGATTAATTTTCGTCCCTCAACTGAAATACCGGACAAAAGAAGTCCCTCTGTGCGTTTCAGAGCGGTTTGGTCTGATGTGGCATCCACGCTGGCGCTTTCCGACCAATGTTTGACCCAACGTGGCTTGTCCAGTAGATAAAAAAGCACGAAATTGAGGCGGCGGTGTGAGCGGCCATGGAGAAGATCAAGCACGGCGACGCGAGGCCTTGCGGGGTGCACAGGTGGTCAGCTTCAGCTTGTCCAAGTTCCGGGAAGCGCCGAGGGACGAGGCGGAGCGGCGGCTCGAGGAGTTCCGGTACGTCATCAAGGCCGGCGGCAGGGTGGGCGCCGTGGGAGCGCAACGGTGACACGAACGGGGAGGAAGGCGAGGAGGCGGGCTGTTCGAATACCGATACTAAAGCCAGCAGCGCGAATGCGAGCACGAGCTCGAGCACTGCTGCTACCAGAGGCACGAGGCGGAACGGGGGAGTGGTCGCGGAGGGGTGAGAGAGCAGCCCCATGTCGGCGGCGACCATCAATCTTAGCCGAGAGTATACGCTGGCCATCCATACCAGCTCCTACCACGAGATCCGGGCCAAGATCCATGCGGAGGTGGATGGGCAGCGAGTGGACGGTGGGGCCGACGAGGACGAGGAGGAGGAGGACAGGAGCACCCTGGCCGGCATGCTCCGGCCGGAGGACGCAGTGGTGGACCTTCTCGCGCTAATGCCGTACGCGCTGCCGCACTGTGACTGCGTGTTTGACGTCTTCCTCCTGTTTAACCAAATGCCCAACCCGTTCCCGCCCCTGTAACCGGCTTCCAGGGCATGCGTCGGAGTTTCATTGGCCTCAAGAACCACCTGGACCTGCGCCTCCTGAGGGCCCGACGCAGGCGTCGGCTTCTGTGTTGCGCGACGTGCGGGTCGGGCGTCTGCCTCATCGCCTGTGCCACCGGCGCTGCCATCATAAGCCTTGTGCTCGCGAGCCACGCCTTTACCGTGTTGTTGGCTGTGGCCCCTTCCTGTGCGGCGTCCCGTGGCTCCTGCTGTCCAGCGGCCGCTTCGATGAAACGCCTGCAGGAGCACATGGACCAACTCGACGCTGTGGCCAGGGGCGCTTATGTGTTGAACAATGATGCGGACACCATTGAGCGGCTGGTAGGCAGGCTCCACGCCACCGTCAAGAGCGATAAGGTGCTGGTGCGGCTGGGGCTGGATCGTGGGAGGGGACAGCACCACACCATAGAGGAGGTGGTATGACAGCTCAGGAAGAACCATCCCAGCCTGCTACGCCAGCTCGACAACCTCAAGGAGCACATATGCCTCTACTTCACAGGCGTAAACCGTGCTACACATTCATTGTCTAATGCTTGACACAATGTGTTCTCATTTCTCAAGTGTCTTTTTCATCATTGCTTAGTTTGCCTGACACAATGCTGGATTAACTCCAGCAGGATGTTCTTCCTTGGAGCTCGCAAGCCTCGTCTTCGGCTCACGCAAGGGCTTCGTGTCCATCGGCACCAATGAGTTGTTGTCACCGGCACGTTTGGATTCCACCGAGCATCACCGGAACAAGCGGCCGCAGTCGGAGGCAAGGCAGGGCTACCCGCACTGTGTCATTTTTGATGGAGGACGTCGAGCAAGCCGACCGGTGCTGCCAGCTGGACATCAAGGATGCCATCAAGAGCGGCGTGGTGCGGAGCTACGCGGTGCCGGAGTGCCCTGCGCTCGTCATAGGTCCTTGTTGCCGTCGTCGTCGTAGACGCCGCGCTTGCCGTAGTAGTGCAGGAAGACCCAGAGCAGGGCGGCGTTGAGCAGGGTGTTGAACACCCCAGGCGTCGATGCCGTTGCAGCCGCCAGCGACGCCACCGAAGTGCATCCACACGACTCTGACGGGCGAATACCCCCCACACGGCGTGGAGGTACCGGGAGAGGTAGTAGGCGTAGGACCAGAAGAAGACGCGGCCCGAGGAGCGCGTCCCGAGCGGGAAGTAGAGGAGCCACCGGAACGGCGTGGTGCGGCTCCGCCCCCACCACGACCACCGCGTGTCCCGTATCTCCGCGACGGCCGAGAGCAGCGTTCGGGAGAAGATGACCGCCAAGATGGCCGCCATGAGGAGTGCGTGCACGGCGGGCACGGGGCCCGGCTTGAGCGGCCTCCGGCGGCGCAGGACGGAGCCAAGAAACGCATCAAGGGCGAGTGAGGAGGCGAGCAGGGGCGGATCCACTATTGTTCATGGGTGTTCAGCTGAACACCCAAAATTTTTAGTGAAATACCTATTATATAGACTATAGTAGCCATGAACACAGAAAATAGAGGTCTGTGTCATCGGGCATGATCGAGGTGCCGAGGTCGACTGGTCGAGGACGAAGAGCCACAATGGCTAGGGTGTTGGGCCACGTTTTGGGCTGCATGGCATGAGTGAGAGCCCAGCCCACTAGGATGAAAGAAAGAAGTCACAACTGAACTATCTCCCACTCTGACCTAACCCAGGCTAGCACGCAAAGCAGAGCTTGAGGCGGCGAACGGCGGCAAGCCGGCAACAATTCGGTGTGCCCCGGCGGGAGCGAACCGAGGGGGCGCGCGCGGCGCGAGAGAGCGGCCCGCATGCTCGTGCAAGCGGACTAGACGCCGAGCGGCAGCACAGGTGTGCTCGTGCGAAGGGCGGCGGCTGTCCAGGCGAGCGCATAGGCGGAAGGCCAGACCGTGGTGAGGCCCCGGGGGGCTTCATATTGAGCGTGTAGGTTTGGCGTGGCTCGGCCCACGGTGGCACCCTTCGTCGGCTTTCTCATTTTCTCATGTATGTATGTCTTCTTCTCGTGAAAAGCATAGTCCTTTTTCCAGAAAAAGTTTCAATTGTCAGGTTCTTGTCGTCCTTGAATCTATCGTATTGTGTTCGATGTTGATGAGTTCCACACAAGGGGCTTTGTTATTCTTCTATGCTGGAAATCCAATTTTAATTAATACTCAATTAGGCAGTAGAAACTAAAAAATTATAGAATTAGTCTTTGTTATTTTGATCTCTAAAAAATGAAATGTGCAGTAGGAGGTGCAGATGGAGTCATAAAAGACCCTGACTTAAATCCACGAACTTTTGTGTAGAAATCTCATACTTGAATTTGCATATGGAGATAATGAAAAGGTAAGCAAGAAGGTATCCTATCATGTACTGTAGTTTTTGATTGCTTTCAACATACTACTAGGGTGATGACAACTTGAAAAGTGTGTATTTTTGTTGTTATTGCATATTAGTCTTGGTCTATGTTGCCCTACCATAGATTTTATCTGGGTCCGTCGCAGGCCACGCACAGCGCACACGACGCAGCACGAGTGCATCTCCAGTTCCCAAGTCTAAAATCCCAAATTCCCAATCCATCAAATTTGTTAGTGTTGTTTTGAATCGTGTCCTTTTGTGAAATGTAGATCGCAAAGCTTTCAGAAATGAAGAAGTCTATAGATTTAAAATCTTTGTGGGATAGAGCTAGAAAGACACAAAAGATAGCTTCCAGCTCGATGCCAAAATCGATATCTATTGAAAGTAAGCAAGTTCATTGAACAATATTTTGTTAACTCCGAACACCCATTTTGAAAATCCTGGGTCCGCCACTGGAGGCGAGGAAGCCCATGAGGAAGGCCCAGGTGGAGAACCACACAGGTCGGAGGGGCTCCAGCGGAAGCCGATGATCGCCGGGTGCTCGGCGAGCCAGTAGGCGACGGCGGCCAAGACGGCCATGTGCGGATCGCGAGGAGGCGGGTGGTTGTTTGGTGCCGGTGGTGGAGGATGAGAAGAGATTTGGGGGAGGTGGACCTTACACACGTGGATACCAAGTCGGATTAAACCGCTCTGAAACGCACGGAGGGATTTCTTTTGTCCGATATTGATACTTGGAGGGTTGTTATATCCGGTATTTCAGTTGAGGAACGAAAATTAATCACACACACACTAGCGCTGTCTGTTTCCACTAAATTTATTAGCAGAGCGCAATTAAACAGATATTCCGCTAAGTAAAATTGGTCAACAAGTATGGAACACGAACCGAAACATTGTATGAAGCAAAATTCTGCAATGATTTCTTGAAAAGATTTGCACATTGACCGGCATGGCGAACAAGAACCTACAAGGACCTTTTTCCCCCACCATATAAGTATATAAATAAATACAAGAGACACAGAGAGAGAGAGAGAAAGTAACCTAGAATATGTTGCTTAACTTTACATAAGAGGAAATTAACAACCGCTTCAGCGTACATGTATACTACATCGATAAGCTGTCATCTGTCCAAAACACAGAAACTTGGCAACGACTTGATACAATCATATTCACACCCTCGAAGGCCCAAGCAAGCGAAAAGAAAGAGAAAAACCAACCTGATACACAGAAACAGAGTAGAAAGTTTCCCCCGGAGAAGAAAGGCTTAGCCATCCGAACATAGGTTGCTGATGCTCCAAACCTGTCAAACCAACTCACAACTTTGTAATAAGCGCATATCCGTTCATGTTTTCGTCTATTGAATTTTTATCCGTGAAATAAACAAAGTCTTGCTACTCACGAACGCATAGTCGATCATCCGTTCATCACATGATGCTGCACGCGGCACTGGGTTCTTCGTCATAGTACTGCGGCTGGTATGGATTCCTGCCGTAACCGGACGGCCCGTACCCGCCGTGATGATACACGGGCCCACCGTAGTACCCACCGGCAGATGGGCCCCCGCCGCCCCACCCGCCGTAAGCCGGAGCGCTGTACCCCCACTCCGGGGCGGCCGGCCAGATGGACGGCACGGCCGTCGCCTGCGGCACCATCGTCGGCATCGGCATCGGCATCGGCGCCATCGCCGACATGGACATGGACGGCTCAGAGTGCGGGGCCTCGAGCCGTGATACCGCTGTGGTGGTGACCACCCTCGGCTTCGTGGCGTGATGGGCGTGCATGTCGATTGCCTCGTCGTCCAGGTCGAACTTGACGTGCTTCTTCTCCGGCTTGCCTCCGCCGCCGCCGCCGCCGTTGACCTTCCCGGGCTTGGGCGCCTTGGCGCCGGGCTTCTCGTTCCCTTTGACGACGTGTATGTCGGTGATCACCTTGCCGGCGTCGGAGCAGAGCTTGTCGGAGACCTCCTCGGCGTCGAACGGCCCGGACACCGTCACCGTCTTGCTCTTCTCGTCGTACGAGATAATCTTGATGTTTGCTCTGTCTGTCCATTGATTTGAGAGTAGTGGTGTATATATTTGGCAGAGATTAGATCATGTGAGATAGTTAATCCATTGAGTAATTAAGAATCTTTGTTGGTACATGGCATTGCACAATTAATTTGCTACTAGTAAAGAAATGGAGGTTACTGACTACTAGTGATTTTGTAATTGAGATTTGGGAGCAACCTTGGAGCTTGCAGATGACCTTTCTGATCTTCTTGTAGCATCTGTCACAGTCAAGATCGACTCTCATGACAATTGTGGACATCTGAGGTGAGATCAACAAGTAAAAGCTGGTAAGCGCAAATTTTGTTGTTTCATTCCCTCAAAAAAAAAACTGTTGTTTTTATTCATTCCAACTATAATAAAGAGAGACTTAAAAGAATATTGTACGAGATTTTTTTTCCGAGATGATTAAGCGGAGGAATACTGGTCCTAGAAAAATAACAAATTTCGAAGTCCTAAAAAAGCAGAGGAATAGTAAGTTAGCGTCTTAATTGCTTCAGAGTTCAGAATCTATAGCTAATTAATCATTTCCCGACACATCCCTGGATCTGTAGTTAGGAGTTTGGTCAATTTTGTAAAATAAAAGGAATTGCTCGTTGTTTGTTGTCTACTTCACGCATCGTACTTCAGTGGACACTGGACAGGTACGAAAGCTATTCCACTAGACAAAAACTAGTCCATCAACTGAACAGAGCAACACCAGTGCAACTGTGCAAGTTTCATAGGAACGAAGGTGAAAACAAGTAAAATCGTCAAGCATATTTTTGTAGACGAATGCAGATGCACTAGTAGACATGACAGACATTGAAAAAAGATCGCCCTGTCGTCGCTAAAGAAAAGAAGAGAGGAGAAGAGAAGAGAAGAGAGATCGTCCTAATTTCCTTCAATTCCTTTGTGCAAAGAAGCGTTTTGCCCCTGGCGCCTCAGTTTTCACGATGAAGCATGATGTTTGCCACCATTGATGAACTTCGGAACTTGCCAATCACACACACACACACACACACAGAGGGGAGATGTCTTAATTCTGACCTTTTCTGCCATGGATGTTCCAATGGTTTGTCACCCCTTTGTTGGTGCGGAGCAAGAGCCAAGAAGAGGCCGGGAGGAGATAAGGAGGAGCAAGAAGAGAGAGAGAGAGAGAGAGAGAGAGAGAGAGAGAGGGAGGAAGATGGGAAACTGTGGAAGCCCTGCTTTTAGACTTTAGGAGCACGCGCACACGCATACGCATAATTACGCACCATGACGCTCTCGATGGAGTGGACTACCCTAAACACCAAACTTTAGCAGCGACGTGGACCCTCCACTTTAAATCAGCACGATCCCGATTGACCAGTACCTACGCATAATTACGCACCAAGAAGCCGCCACCGAACGCCCAGGCCCCTTCAACGAAACTACGAAAGCATCCTCAGCCGAATACTTCCCTTTCTTTTCCTTCAATTAAGAATACTAGAAAGTCACCCCGCGCTACCGCGCGCAGCACACACGCACCACGTGGACGAACGGGCCACCTGAGAGCATCTACAACAATCCACCTCAGCTGTTACTAAGAGGTTGCAATATCAGCTTTTAGATGATATAGAGGAGAGAAGATGAGGAGAGAAGGTAAAACTGTTTCTACATGAAGAAACTATCAAATTGCTAATACCAAGACATAAGAAACAACCAAAAACTCTATTAGAGGCTTAGTTGATACCTAAACACTCATTTTGTGGGTCTCACTGCCTACCAACAAGCTTATAGCAATTAAAATCTTAGATACAAGCTTAAGAAATAATCCATTGGAATGGTTGTTTCTTTTTATTAGATTGAGTACTCTCTCTCCTCTTAGTAACAAGCTAAGAAATAAACTATTGTAAATGCTCTGACGCGTGTCTCACCGAGGAAGCGAAACCGCCAGCGGGATCGAGCGCACGCGTGCCTCCTTGCGGGCCCACCAACGTCCCAGCCGCAGCGAGTGGAATGCATACAAGCGCTAGCGCGTGGATCGGTGACGACGGGGCGGAGGCAATCGGACAATATTGTTTTTTGCAACGCGTGGCGGCAGAAGGGAGAATCTCTCCATTGTTAAATAGGGTAATGGGTAGAAAACACCGCCACCTATCATTGCAGGTGATGATAGGAAAAGGAGAGGTGCCGAGAGGGAGAAGACGCTCGCTTAAGAAGAATTTCTTCTAAGAGGCTTTCACTACTTAAAGTACTGAATATTCACCATATTGAGGGTCCTAAATTAGCAATGTCAAACTCCGGTGATCTTTGTCGTAAAAAAAGGCACAAAAATTAGTAACACGAGACATAAATTTTACGTGAAAAATCTTTTGGGCTTAGGGAAAAATTATGGGTGCACGAAAACAATATCACTATATAGGAAGATTTTACAATAAAGTGCTTGTTCTTCCCTATAAACTATAATGATATATTTATGGAGAAATTAGCTTAGTGACATCGCGTTAAAGCTTAATCGGAGGAATGACATTCCATTCGTCACGCACCGGAAAATAACATCGCGAACACCGAAAAATTAGACGAATGACATCGCCGCCAGTTAATTCTGTTTCCAAATTTTTTTAAATATAGAAACTGAGCTCAAACAATTATCAATTTTTTGTTTGGAGTCTCCCGACATAGTTTAATTGCTTGTGTATTTTTTCACAACTTTATACGTTCTGATTTTGTCTCTAAAATTCATTTAATTATAATATTTGTAGGAATTTTATAATATAGAAAATGAGATCCAAACGTTATGAAAATTTTTTCAGGCTCCTTACATACTGGACTTGATTGTGTAATTTTTATAGAATTTTTAAAAATTAATTAATGAAATTTCATAATGTCCTTACATTATGAAATATTGGACTCTCAAACAAAGGATATTATGAAATTACATTACTTATTTTTAAAAAAATTCTGGAAAAATTACACAATCAAGTACACTATGTAAAGAGCCTGAAACAATAATTTCATAATGTTTGGACCTAATTTTCTATATTATAAAATTCCTACAAACAAGAAATATAGAAATTCGTACAAACAGTATATTCAAATGAATTTTAGAGACAAAATCAGAACGTATAAAGTTTTGAAAACAATACACAAGAAATTAAATTGTGTCGGGAGGCTCCAAACAAAAATTGATAATTTTTTGAGCTCGGTTTCTATATTTTAAAAATTTTGGAAACGAAAGTAACTAGCGGCGATGTCATTCGTCTAATTTTTCGGTGTTCGCGGTGTTATTTTCCAATGCGTGATGAACGGAGTGTCATTCCTCCGATTACGCTCTAACACGATGTTACTGAGCTAATTTTCCCTATATTTATAGTGGTACATGAAAGACTCCATGTAGCAGTAGAACTATGAGTTATAGTAGAAAACAAAATTTGTATTACACTCGAACTCAACAATCTCCACCTTGAGACAAACTCCTCCTGTAGCTAAAACAAAATGTGTCTTCCTCGAAACATATTAGCATGAACACCTTGTGCGCCAAACGTCCATAGGACTATTGAATGGTACCAACTAAGTCTAAGCAAAACTTAAACTTAATGGTAGGACTGGCTTTGTCATTATATCAGTTGAATTATTATGAGTACTTTATCTTATTGACTTTAATGTTACTTTGAGCAACGACACCTCGAATGTAATGATATCTGATGTTAATGTGTTTCGTTCTCTCATAAAACATCTGATACTTCGTAAGGCAAATAGCGTTTTGACTTGACTGTCAAAAAAACTGTAGTACAAGACGTACTTCTACAAAGCTTAGTAAACAAATCTTTTAGCCAAAAGCCTTAGTTGCAAGCTTCAGAAATAGCCATATTGCAATGCCTCGTGTCATTACCCTGTAGGGTAATCACACTTAAGTATACAGATTATTATTCGTCTGACCGGTAAGATGCCGCTCCGACGAATAGTAAGTCTTACCAAAGTTAACGCAGTAGAACAATAAGATAGAAACTGTAATTTTCATTATAGTTAGCCACGCAAGGCTATGGTTCTTTATTACAAGTAATTTACAACTGCAAAATGGGACTAAGTCCCCTCGCTTGCCTGCCATGCTCCACTGATTGTCTATTCGTCCCACTCGCCGAATAAGGTGTCCACCTCACCCTTCTCCTCGAAGTCAATAACCTCGCCTCTTGCGGTCTCCGGGGTACCTACGTATCCTTCATCCCACTCGAGATAGTTCCTGGGCGCACTAGGATCTAACAAAATAAAATAATAGCAAGGATGAGTACTAATGTACTCAACAAGCATTATTAGCAAAGATGCACTGTATGACTCATCTCTATTCGTTATCACATTTTCTAATCATCTCTTTTCTGGAAAATAATTTATCAAGATTTAAGTGACAGCTTTAATTCTGAAAAGACTACTTATCACTCGGAGAGAAGATAGACCCCTAGCGGTTCCTGTAGACTCCAATCCAGGAGACATGCATGCATTCATGATTTTATTTAGCACTGCACAGGCTTTGTACCACTTTACTCATAGCTATTCTGAGCTCTCTCTGAGCTAGGTCCCCTGTATTTCCTTTAATGCAGGTTCAAGTTCAGAATACAGAATGTTTTCTAGGTTACGTGATTAAGTCTCCACTCATTACTTTCCGTCGGTGTCCTAGGACGCTCACCCAGTCATCCACCGAGTTCCCGTAATGTTGGTTGGGTCAACTCTCTCCAGCACCCAGCACTCCACCGTGCGGTACTATAGTGCCTTGGATTCCCCACTTCTGGACTTTCCTACTGGTCTTGGGTTCCTCCACACTCACACCACTCACACATATTACTTACCCGATGTGGAGAGCATAGCCACGTAACAAGGTAGCATTTTCTGCCCATTGGAACGGGAAAATGGTTGGCACTTAGATACAACCTCTTATCCAAGTAATAGTTTTATTGGTCCTTATACATTATCCATATGTAAAGGGTTCCACCTCTTCCTCATCTCTTTTCCTGCCAAGGGCCCCCTTTACTATCCTAATAATTCTCTTGCAGTACAGACGCTCATCTCAGTTGTACTATCCTTCTCTCATTTCTCATTTCTCATTTCTCATCTTTTCTCTTTTATTCGATTTGATTTTGAGACATAGTTTTGATGTATATACATATATGATACAACAATATAACCTTTACATTTAATATAACTAGGTTGATGTTCAAGAGATACGCTTGTCTTCGAAATCGTAGAAAAGATCTACGTCGATGAAATCCGAATCAGCTACTTTGGTCTGCGTTGGTTCGTCTTCTATAATTATACGGCAGGTGCAAATAATAAATAAATATGTAATTGTTTTTTGTGCTACTAGGCATACGTTAATCAGTCGGTTTTTCTTTGGCAGCAGGTTTCAATTTAATAACATTTTTCAGGTTCCCGTGTGGTTAACACTCCCCAACGGTTATTTCCCTACAGCCAGTTAGCTCTAGGGTTTATGATTGTGAACTTATAAATAGGTCTATTTCATTTTATGCCTGTGAATATGCCTAATCACTTTTGCTCAGGTGCTGCTTAATTTAGTAAATCTATCATGATAAATTTATATTGGTGATTAATTTCATTATAGAGCCTCAAATTAATTTTACATTTTTTTGCTTTTATTTTCTACCAGTCGGTCTGTTGTTATTTAACCATATTGGGCTTAAAAACTTGTTTGGTCCAACACTTACATAGTGCTGACACTGATTATTAATAATGCTCATTTTTATTGCTAAATTTATTATCACTAATTCTCATTAGATTTTATTTATCTACCCTTTCTCTAAATACTAATTTCTACCCCTAATTCCTAATCCTACTTTACTTAACCTATAACCCTAATCCCCTTCTCACCTAACCCATATTTCCCATTAATTTTCTCTTTTCTCCTTATCTCCTCACGACTGAACCCCATCCTGTCTTCTTTCTTCTTCCCTATGCTCATTTCATTTCTTCTCTTCCTATTTCCTTCCCCTAGGGCAGGGGCGGATCCAGGATTTTCAAGATGGGTGTTCAAAGTTACAAAAATATTGATCAATATCGAACATAAAGATCCATAATAGTACTAATGGATAATGGAAGTACTAATTGTTTATACAGAAGATAACATCTCAATTCTCAAATAATTTAAACAAATTACAAAATAATTAAGAAAATTACAATTTAACTCGACGGTGCTTCATGCCTTGGAAGCGAGATATGACGACATCATCCTTAACTTGCATGAAAAATTCTCGCTCAAGAAATGTGACCAAGCAGTCATTCAAGTATTGCTCACCCATTCTATTTCTTAGCTTATTCTTCACATAATTCATTGAAGAAAATACTCTCTCAACACTAGCAGTTGCTACTCGAAGAATTAGCACCAATTTGAGAAGCTTGTAAACAATTTTATAATGGAGGTTCTTCTTTGTTTGAACAAGCAGAATTGATAGCTCGACAAGATTTTTCACTTTTCTAAACCTTTCATCTCTACGCATATCAGTAATGAAGTGTGTAAGTTGAAAGGGAAGATGCATCAATTCTGTGCTTGAGAAATCTTTAGGATAAAATTGAGCAAGCCTAACCTGTGTTTTCCTTGTCATAAGCAAATAATGAATCAATAGGATTGAATGAAGACATGCAAAGAAGCAAATCTGTGTTTACCTCATCAAACCTGTCATTAAGCTCTCGGAGTTGTCTATCAACGACACTTAAAAATATTTCAACATGGAAGCGATGGAGATTCTTGAATTTATTGAAGAACCTTTTGGATCTTGCAACCGGCTTATAGAAACCATCCATTTTTGCAACTTTGATGTCATGCTTCACACAAAAGGAAGTGACATCATTAAGAAAAGTTTTCCATCCATCATCCTCCCGCAATAACTGCAATTGAGTCTTTGTCAAATAAATGAGATCAATTGCATTAACAATATCTTGATCCCTCTTTTGCAAAGCATTACTTAAGTCATCTGTGTACCCAAATATGGTTAGCAATAAGTGTGCCATGAAAACAAACTCAAATGATGTCAACATAGTTTGAGCTTGTATAGCCTCCGTGCTAGAAGTGCGATCTTCTCCAATCTTTATAAGAACTCGACGGATTGAAGGATACAACAAGATCACATGCATAACAGTTTTATAGTGGGATCCCCAACGAGTATCACTCGCCTACCTAGGCCCATCTCTTGATTCAAACCCGGCCGCTTCAATGTCACCCAATTCTAATGCCTCTACAATCCATCGAGCTTGAGCTACTCAAGCATTTGTATCTTTTACAAGACATCCTAGAACATTCAACAAATATGCAAGTTGTTGAAAGAACCAAACACAATCACCATTCTCCTTAGCAACAAAGAACAAGAGTTAATCGGAGTTGATGGGCAAAACAATGAATATAATAAGCGTAGGAGACTCATCCATAATTAGTTTCTTTAGACCATTAGCTTGACCCTTCATGTTACTAGCTCCATCATATCTCTGCCCACGGACCCGTGTCAAGCTCAGTGAATGATCCATAAGCAAAGACTCAATTGTTGTTTTAAGTGTCAAAGCGGTAGTGTTTTCAACATGGACGATGCCGAGAAACCTCTCAACAACTCGCCTTTGTTTATCAACATAACGTAAGCAAAGAGCCAATTGCTCTGTTGGTACACATCACTAGATTAAATCGGCAAGTATTGCAAAATAATCATCACCAAGGTCATCAATGACTAGCCTAGTGGTTTCTTTGGCACAAGAGTTGATGAGATCTTTTCAGATCATATGAGAAGTCATTTGACTAGTCTTTGGAGCATTTTTAGAACAACCTTGTTAACTTCTTCAAAATTTTCGCCAACCAATTTAAAAGCTCAAGAAAATTTCCTTTATTTTGTGAGCCTTCACCTTCGTCATGTCCACGGCAAGCCAACCCTTGACGCAAAAGAAACCTCAAGCACTTAAGTGAATATGTCAAGCGGGATTTATACAAAGCCCTCAATTGTTTGGAGTTTGAAGCAAAAGACTCTTCAATTGATGCTTTAGGTTTAATGAAAAAATTATATTTCTCATGAGCTTCATTGTGGGCACTACTAATACCACCAACATGTTTGTCAAATCTATCTTATGGTTCCAATTTCTAAATCCTCCATTCACAAAACTATCTCCACCAGCATAATTAGTTTTTATCCTTGAACAAATAGCATACGAAGAAAAAAGCGGCATCTCGTTCCACACTATACTCAAGCCAATTATATTGGTCAAACCAACTAGCTAAGAAGCGACGCATACCTCCAATATTTCTTTTTGGAAAATCGTGTGCCGTGGTTGACATGGCCCCAATGCAATATATCCCTTCTCATCGTGCATCTTGTTCATTGACATCATAGCCTCGTGATAGGAATCCTCTTCCGGATCATGCACAAGCAAATCAATATCATAAATGGCTTCATCATCTTCTATGTCATCTTGTATATCTTCCGTTATTGGGGATAATGGGAGCCCGAGCCTATCTCGGTTCGTGCTTGCGCCTATCTCCTGCTGGACCGATTCTGTCCTTGGGGTGTCACTATCATTGTGTGTATACACTACCAATTGCAACTCATTGGAAGGACATTCTATCTGGTTCTGAACATTGCTTTCAATAGATTTCGGTTCTGGCGTTGAGGTGGATGATTTCTTATGTCTCTTAACGGCTCTGGACCACAAAGATTTCAAATCGCCAGACTTCTTCTCCATTTTTCAAACCTCTAATATCTAGTTATCTACAATACACACAAATACAAGATTGAAGATTCAGGAATCAGGACTACAATTCATTTGGATTATCTATAATAAGCATAAATACAATATTCTTCTCTGATCTCTCCATCCATTGGGTTAATATATACCTGCATGCGGCTGCCTCACCGCTCGAGCGGTGGGCCTCCGCCTCCTCCTCCCTCTGGCGATTGAAGAATGAAGAGCAGCCAGCGGAAGCTGCAATGGCGCAGCCTGGAGCCGGAGGTCGAGCAACCAACCATTGCACCGCCTCGGCGCCTCGCCCCCGCACCCACCTCGGCCTTGTTTTGCGCCGCCCGGTGGCCCGGTGTGGCGCGCGCGGCCTGGCGCCTCACTCGCCCCCGCTTTGGCATCATCGATCGTTCTGAACCTCAGCTTTCCAAGCTTAGTCCCAATCATCCTCACCGTTGACCGTCGTTGACCTTTAAGCATCCTGCACAACAATAGACAAAGAAATCGATTCCGGGAACAAGTTCATCACAACTTGACCCACATTAGTGAAAACATGCATTATGCAACACATATGCACTAAAGCCTATGAACTTGACCTATCCCATCAATGGTCACCACCTTTTGGCCAATGAACAGTACGAATCCGGTCAGACCGCCATTCATTAGCCGTTCAGACCGCACCAGGCCGATCTAACCGCACCTGTTCTAACAACACTTTTAACTTCGTCGAAAACGCACAATTCGACAAACCTTCAAAGCCATTGCCAATTGTAACATCATCCTAAGATTATGAGCATATCTACATGATATCCACAATCTCCCCCCTTGATGAACACATTGGCAATCTCTTCAGAAATGCAAATTGGAGGTTTGAAAAGTAAAGAAACTCTCGTTTTCGCGCAAAGGCACAACTTGGTCCAAATGCAAGAGAAAGCAATGAAAATGACCAAGCTGGCTTCAGAATAGCATAGGCAAGTGAGATCAAGAAAAAGGAAGCAAGAAAGCTTCAAATTCTAGAAAGGAGTCAAAAACTCACTTAAGGTCCATATGAAAGAATAATTGTTCAATTTAACCTTTGATCATTGTGAGGAACCAAGAAATATAAAAGAGATCATAAGAATGCAAACCAAATGCTCCCCCTCACTATGATCATCCTGAAATTTTATTTTCTCTCTATTTCTATATTTTTACCATTTTTACCATTTCTCCCCCTTTGACAATGGATTCATCAAGGTGCAAAGACGAAGATAAAGCATGAATGATATGGAATGATTGCAATTTATTCATTTTTAGCAAAGGAAGCCATGAAAATTATCCAAGAGGACTCTACAAATATTACACCAAGCCATATTATGTGAAGAAGCTATTGTAAATCATGGCAAATCATATATAGCAAAGCTAAAGCCAAAAGAGCAATAATATGTGATTAAATGACGGTTTAGTATGACAAGGTGTTCAAGATCATAGTTTAGCCAAAGGTATCCAAAAATGAGTCAAGCCATGTCAATAAACTAAATGGAACCAAGAAGCAATAAACGAGTCAATTTAGGGTGCTATGAGTTCAATGTTGAATCAATTTGATCAGGCACTTTGAAATTTAGCACAATTAGCACTTGCTAAAATGTATTATTGGTTTTATCTTAGCAAAGCAAGTCCTGGACTGGAAGCCATCCACAACTACCTCCTAAGCTTCAACCAATTTTCACAATTTGTTTTGTTGTTTGCCATGTACTAGATCTCAAGCCTTGCCGCGACCATCCCAAGCAAGAAGCTTAAGAGAGTGGTCTAGGTCATCCAAAACTCCCCCTGAGTTCATGCCTAGTGCAATGGCAAGCCGTCTCATGAGAAAGAATTGGTGAGATCAGTTTTTCGCATAGAAGAAATTATTTTTCATTTGCTTGACTTAGGAAATAGCATAGCTCAATCTAAAACCTTAAATTAGATTCAAGACTCAACTTAGCCTATTTGACATGGCATGAATCATGAGAGGATCACTATAGCAAAACTAGTCGCAAGAACCAACAAGTCATGTTTTAATTCAAGTTTTTCAAATTTAATAGAGCTAGCATGGCAAAAGCTAAGCTACACATAAAAAGTTATGATAAATCTAGCAAACTAGCACAAGACATGGCAAGGTATAAAGCATGAAAGCATGTCACACAAGGATAATAATCAAGGCTCCGTGAAATTATATTACAATGCAAGTTGCCGATTTAAAATGCAATATGGTACAATGAATGCAAAAGAGCCAACTCCCCCTCAAAACAGGTCAAGAGGACTAATAACCCCCAACTCTCCCCGCAAAGAAGCAAAACGAGAAGAATCAAGAGACTTAGTGAAAATATCCGCAACCTGCTGCTCAGACTCTACAAAGTGAAGCACAACATCACCCTTCTCTATATGGTCTCTAAGGAAATGGTATCGAATGTCAATGTGCTTGGTCCAAGAGTGCTGCACTGGGTTTTTGGCAATGTTTATGGCACTAGTATTGTTACAGAAAAGAGGAACACTATCCAAAAACAACCCATAATCCCGCAGAGTAGACAAGATCCAAAGAACCTGAGAGCAACTATTGGTCATAGACTACATACTCGCTTCTCGGAAGGATTGTGCAAATGAGGACCGCTTCCTAGAAGACCAAGAGATAAGAGAGGTGCCTAAGAAATGACACGTGCCAGAAGTACTCTTCCTATCCACTCTACACCCCGCAAAATCAGCATCAGAAAAAGCTCGAATGGAGACAGCAGAATCAGAAGAATACTAGAGTCCAAAATCAAGAGTGTCCTGGTGGTACCTGAAGATGCGACGCACTGCTTGACGATGTGAGGCATGAGGGGAAGCCTAAAATCGAGAACACAGACACACAACAAACTGTATGTCCGACCTCGACGTCGTGAGATAGAGGAGTGAGTCGATCATGCTGCGATACTCCTTCTGGTCCACGGGCTCTCCATCCTCATCAGGATCCAGCACGGTAGAAGTGGCAATGGGAGTAGACATTGGCTTGCTACTTCCCATGTCGAAGCGCCGAAGAAGATCCTTTGTGTATTTGGTTTGATGAATGAAGGTACCTTCTTTGAGTTGCTTGACTTGAAGACCAAGGAAGAAAGTCAGTTCGCCCATCATGCTCATCTCGAATTCCCTGCTCATAGAATCTAAAAATCTGGACACCAAAGCATAAGAAGAACTACCGAATATGATGCCATCTACATAAATCTGAATCAGTAAGAAATCACTGCCATGCCTGAGAGTGAATAAGGTTTTATCTACCATTCCGATTTTGAAATCATTTTTAAGCAAGAAACTCTTAAGTCTATCATACCAAGCTCTAGGAGCTTGCTTCAATCCATACAAGGCTTTGGAGAGCTTAAACACATGGTTTGGGAATTTAGGATTTTTAAAACCAGGGGGTTGCTTGACAAAGACCTCTTATTCTATAAAAGCATTAAGGAAAGCAATCTTGACATCCATTTGAAAAAGCTTAAAGCCTTTAGATGTCGCGAAAGCTAGCAATATGCGAATGGCTTCTAATCTAGCTACAGGAGCAAAGGTCTCTTCAAAGTCTAAGCCATCTACCTAGGAAAAACCATGAGCTACAAGCCTAGCCTTGTTGCGAACTACCAACCCATCCTCACTTTGCTTATTTTTTAAAACCCATTTTTGTTCCAATAACATTTTGATTAGGTGGAGGTTCAACTAAGGTCCAGACTTGGTTTCTTTCAAAATTTTCAAGCTCTTTATGCATGGCATTGACCCAAGAGGAATCAAATAAAGCATGTATGACATCTCGGTGTTCAAAAGACGCAACAAAAGCAGAATATGCATGAGAATCTGGAGAGATAAACCTGGAGCGAGTAACTCCCTCATGGAGATCCCCAATTATCTGCTCAGTTGGGTGTTGTCGCTGAATATGAAGAGGAGGTCCTGGTGCAGATGTGGCCTCTACCTCATGGGTTGTGGAGGTAGGAACAGAGCCATTCGAATCGACGGTAAAAATAGGAGGAGGCTGCTCAGCTGAATCTGGAGAAGTAGAAGTAGGCTCTCGAACCATCTCAGAGATGACTGGAGGATGGATTGGACCTACATCCTCTATGTCGAGTCATCGTCGATTTAAAATGCTTTCTAATATCGTGAACCGTGTACTGCAAAGATCGGGTCTAGTACCAGGACTAGCCTCATCAAAAGTGACTTCATAAGTCTCAACAATTTTGTTAGTATCCAAATTAAATACACGATAGCCACGAGAA
Source organism: Phyllostachys edulis (assembly GCA_036346405.1). Classification (NCBI taxonomy): domain Eukaryota; kingdom Viridiplantae; phylum Streptophyta; class Magnoliopsida; order Poales; family Poaceae; genus Phyllostachys; species Phyllostachys edulis. The sequence continues at coordinate 59,427,043 of CM070550.1, forward strand.
TGAGCAGAATATCCAAGAAAAATGCCATCATAACATCTTGATTCAAATTTGTCCAAGTTGCCATGTTTAAGAATGAAACACTTGCAACCAAAAATCTTGAAATGAGAGACTTTAGGCCTATGACCAAATTTAAGCTCAAAAGAAGTCTTTCCTATGACAGATCTCAAGAACACCCTGTTGGACACATAATAAGCAGTAGAAATCGCCTCAGCCCAAAACCTCCTAGGTGTGCTATGCTCATCTAGCATGGTCCTAGCCATTTCTACAAGGGTCTTATTCTTCCTCTCTACAACCCCATTCTGCTGGGGAACTCTAGGTGAAGAGAACTGGTGCTCAAGTCCTCTCTCAGTGCAGAAAGTGGCAAAAGAAGAGTTCTTGAATTCTGTGCCATTGTCACTTCTAATGGTCCTCAAAGCTCTAGGAAGGTCAACAGCTAGTCTAAGGGCCAACTCTCTAAAACAGCCAAAAGCCTCATGCTTAGAAACCAAAAAATATACCCATGAATACCTGGAGAAATCATCCACGATCACAAGCATATACCACTTCCCTCCTGCAGACTGAACTCTAGAGGGGCCAACCGTGTCTAAGTGCATGAGCTGACCAGATCCATCAGTCATCACTAAAGTAAGAGGTGGATGAGAAGCAGAAACCATCTTACCATGTCTACAGGGTGTGCACACTAGGTCTCTAATATTCTTAAGCTTAGGCAAACCTCTAATCAAATCTTTCCTATTGATTCTGGTCAAATGGTCGAAGCTTATATGTCCAAGCCTACGGTGCCACAACACTAGATCATGAGAGTCCGAAGCCACAAGACACCTACGGCTGGAATAAGAAGAGATACTGAAATCAGCACAAAAGATCTTCTCAAACCTAGAGATCCCAAAGACACGCTCACCCGAGGAGTCTAGTACTCTACACTCACCATTCTTGAACCTCACTTCCAGACCCTCATCAAGCAACTGAGAAATAGATAGCAAATTATACCTCAGCTTACTTACCAAAGCGATGTCCTTAAGCATGAAGTTGTTGTTGACGCGCACTGTTCCCTTGGCTGTCACGGTTCGGGTAGAAGCATCCCCAAACATGATCAACTCGTTGCCAGATGCACATGTGAGGGAGGAGAACCATCTAGAATCTCCAGTCATGTGTTGAGAACACCTAGAGTCAACAAGCCATATGTCCTCCTTCCTCGCACGACGGATCTCTGTGGCATAATAGGAACATCGTGCCTCAAGATCAAGTTAGTGATAAAAGACTTGGGAATCCAGTACTAAGTCACCCGATGCTTGGGAACAGCAGTAGAAACAGCAGTAAAATGGTTAGAGAGATAATCATAAGAATGCACACGTGAAACACCTAGACTTCTCCGAATCGACCTACCAAAAGGTCGGTACTCCCCCTGCCTAGATGCTACCCGTGGTCTCTCCTCACGATATCCTAACCCAAAATACTGCCTAGAGCCACCAAAAGAGTCAAAGAAGTCATCTACAAACCTAGGTCTATGTCTAGCAGGAAAGACAAGCTGCCTGGCTCTAGAGACAGTAGAAGGTGAAGGAACTGCTCTAATGGACCTCAAAGCACGCTCTCTCTCTCTCTCTTTCATCTCACTCTTAGCTCTGCGGAAGCAGAACTCAACTATGTGGCCATCCTTCTTGCAGAAGATGCAATGATACTTGACCTTTTGAGAGGTCTGATCTGCTGACTTAGAAGCATCTATCTTGCTAGAAGGGGTTTGGGCAAAACCTGCAGATCTAAAGACTATCTTAGATGGCTCAGGGGGTTCTACCTCAAACAAGCTACTCTTAACAGCCCTCACAACCTTAGGTGGGTGATTCTTAGAATTCTCTAAAGAATTAAATCCTAGGCCACTATTGTTCACACTCACCTTAGATTGATCAAGGATCATGTTAAGGTTCTTCTTCCCACTAGAAAATCTCTCAAAAGTCTTTTTGATGTAATCATTTTCTTTGGCTAGGTCCTTACAGGTGACACACCTATTCGACTTGATTGTCCTAGCAATCTTTTCTTTAACAAGAGCTACCTCAACCTTTAAAGCCTCACAAGACACACAAGAAGCATTTTTAATCCTACTCACTTGCTCTTTGAATTTGACACTAAACGCCTCTTGTATCTCATCTAAATTTATTCCAATTTCAGTACAAAAAGCACAAGAAGAAGAATCAACAACTTTCTTGGAAGCAGTCATAGACATAGATTGTTCAAATTTAGATTTCTCCTCTAGAGTCTTATTCAAAGTATCATTCTCAACTGTGAGTTTATAACAATTTTCACATGAAGCAGTCTTAGAATGAAGAACCATTTCAGTCATTTCTTTCATTTTAATTTTATTATCCTCATAATGAGAGTAAGTGTGACTAGCATCAAATTTCAGCAATTCTTTTGTAGCACTATCTAACTTCAATTCAAGCAAAGCACAATTTGAGCAAGATGAAGGAATAGCATTTACAGCAGTCACATCTAGAGCAATAGCATCCATGCAAGCAGGACTAGATTTGAGAGATTCTAGTTCATTTAGAGCATCTTTAAGTTGATTTGCAATAGAGGAATGAGCAGATTTTAGTTTGGTCAATTCATCATGCAAGCTAGAGCAAGAATCACAATCATCAGCAGGATTAATGGATTTGAGCCTAACCACTTCTAGGTTCAAGTTGTCAATCATGATATCCTGTTTCTTAATCATTTTAGCTTGCCTTTTCAGATTTCGTTCAGCAACAACTAAAGCACGTTTCATCTCATCTGGTGAGGGGCATACCTCGTCGGGATCGCTGTAAAGCTCATCGTCGTTGGAGGAGTCGATGTCGTGGCTGTTCTTGGCCATGAAGCACATGCCGGTGAAGTCCTGGGCCTTCTTCTTGCCATGGGAATCATCATCGTCGTCTTCCGTCCCCGAGTCCACATCGCTCATATCAACATTCTCAAGAGCAACAAGGACCCAGTTGACGAACTTTCTGTAGTTGGGCTTCTTGGCTTTCGCATCCCGAGCTTAAGGATGCTTTCAGAAGTCCTTCTCCTCTTTGCCCTTCAGCTTGGGGCATTTATCCCGAATGTGGTTTGGCTCACCACACTCAAAGTAGGTAACAGGGCCACCTCTCCTTCTACTCCTCACCTTGTTGTAGGCTCTCGTGAATTTTGTGGATAGGAGGGTTAAGTCATCCTTAGGTAGCTTCTCTAGCTGCTCATCGCTCAAAGAGTGTAAAGCGGACAATGAAAACCCAGATGAGCCAAAATCCAAAGTATCAGAAGAACTACCCTTAGATGGGTCAACCACTAAAGCCATCGACTCTGTCTTGGGGAGACACGAGATGAAGTCAATCTCATGTGTCTTCAACCTTGAGTAGAACTTATCCATGGTAAGCTCACTCATGATAGTGTTGTCATTGATGGAAGTGATTTTCATCCCCCCAGACTTTCACATCAAGAGCACCTAAGAGCTGACGTGTATTTTCAGATTCAGTGAACACAAGATCCACAGCTCGTAAGTCATGAAGGATTTTTGAGAATCTTCCCCCCAACTCATCCAAAGATTCACCGGGCCTTTGTTTGATCTTTGAGTATTCTTTCTTGAGTTGATTCTATCTCACTTCTTTGATCGCAGTAGAGCCCTCGTGGTAATCATAGAGGGTCTTCCAGATCTCATGAGCAGACCTCAAATGAGCGACACGCTCAAACTCAGATCGACTAAGCCTTTGAATCAAGAAGTTTCGAGCCTTGCTATTTGCCTCCACATCTGGAGTGATAACATCGTCATTGGCTGGCACAACATAAGAATTTTTGACCTTAAGCCAAATTACGTGCCCTTGAGCCTCGATGTAGGCATGAAAGGCACCTAGAGGGGGGTGAATAGGAGCACGCCTAATTTTTTATCTTGATTAGATTCAACACAAATATCACTCCATTAGCTATGGAAACTATGAAGATCAACGTACAAGTACTGCAAAGGACTTGTGTTGAATCCAAATCAAAACCCCAAGCGAAAGACCAAAACTGGAGATCAAAAACCTCAGAAGCGGTCTGACCGACGTATGTGGCGTGATCGACCAAGCGCTTGATCGACCGGGTTCACCGACCGGCGTATAAATTTGGTCGACCGGCCAAGACGATGAATAGAACAGACAGCCCAAAAACCAAAACTCAAATCGATCTAACTTTTGATCCACATGACCAGACTCCACCAAACTTGACACACACCTTCTCTAAGATATTAAGAACCTATTCCAATCAAGGATTGTAAAGATCTGTGACAAAGTTCCTACTTTTTTCAGTTTGAACGAAGAGTGCTCCAAAACCGAGTCAAAATCGAAATATGATCTAAAGACTTCCTCGTGGGTGATTGATGATCAAGATCATCATAGATGTGTTCCCACATGTCATAGCAAGCTAGATCACGGCAAGAACAAATAAAAAACTTGCGGATCAAAGAATGACTCAAAATCACCAAATAGAGAGAGAACACAAGGTGACTCATCTTTGAGAGATCATGCATAGATTTATTTGAGATCGAGAGGGTTTACAGCCACTCCATCTAGGAGGACAAGAGCTCAATCCATGAGCACACACTCAACTCATCTCTCTAGATCCTTAAGTCTCTCCTTTCCTTTCTTAGTACCTAAAACAAAACTAGGGTTTTCCAAATGAATTCTTTAAAGGTGCTGGACAGCAGCCACCCCTATTTATAGTGGAGGCCTAGCTTCTAGAAGAGTAAACCCTAATGGGCTCCCGTTAAGCCCACACACAAACGGGTCACACACGCACGTATTTTAAAGCGTCGTCTTCATCTCCTCTTGACCCAAACCACTTCTCCATGCGTCGTCTCGCACCGTGGTTTAGCCAAAAGGTTACCAAGGTGGTATTTGGTGAAATTACCAAAATACTCCTTCTTGATCCTTCTCCGAAGATAAGTCCAATCTTGGTGAAACAGCCGCTTACTTCGCCACGTGTAAGTTGATCAACGTCTCTCATCATGTTGGCAAGTCTCTCCCGTCCGGCTCCCGTCGAAGCCACCATGGCACTTGCACTGACCCCCACGCAGCTTGATCGAACCCGTCGTATCGAACTGCCCGTTCGGTCACCATTGTCCAATTTGCGCCATGATTGAATCCATTGACCTCACCCGGCATCTCGATCGTTCTGAATCTTAGCTTTCCAAGCTTAGTCCCGATCATCCTCGCCGTTGACCGTCGTTGACCTTCAAGCGTCCTGCACAACAATAGACAAAGAAATCGATTCCGGGAATAAGTTCTTCACAACTTGACCCACGTTAGTGAAAACATGCATTATGCAACACATATGCACTGAGGCCTATGAACTTGACGTATCCCATCAATGGTCACTGCCTTTTGGCCGATGAACAGTACGAATCCAGTCAGACCATCATTCATTGGCCGGTCAGACCGCACTAGGCCGGTCTGACCGCTCTCAGCACGCCAGTCTGACCGCACCTGTTCTGACATCACTTTTAACTTCGCTGAAAATGCACAATTCGACAAACCTTCAAAGCCATTGCTAATTGTAACATCATCCTAAGATCATGAGCATATCCCCATGATATCCACACTTTCCTTGCTCCTGTCGGTTCCCTCTGGTTATCCTGGTCGGCTTGGCGTTGCCATAGTGGTCTTTGCTGGTTCGAAGCCGTTATTGACGTTGTTTCCACTCCCTTCGTCTTCCTCAACTCCTTTGTTCCTTTCCTCCTTCACTCCCTCTTTGTGATGGGTTTGTTGTGATGTGTGGCTTGCCTTGCTTGCCAGTGAGCTTGCACTCGTGGGTTTGCTCTTTTGGTGGTAGCAGGAGGCTTGCTTGGTTGGGTTGCCTTGGGAGGGCAGTGGGAGTTCTTGGGCTTGTGGTTTTGGCTTGTTGGAGAGAGTGGCTTATGAGTGTTTTCTCTGGTGGGTTGCTTCAGCTGTGGGAAGAAATGAGGGGCTTGTGATGCTTGGCTTTGTGAGGGAGAGGCTTATGGGGGAGGTGCATTTCGGTTGTGGATTTTTTCTTGCTCTGTGCATACCATTCTTGCCCTTCTCTCATCCATTCTACTCTCATAGCTCACTATTTGGCTAAGGTCCATTGGTTAAAAGAACATCGTGCTTCAGATTTTCTGCAGTTGAGGTTAGTTGGTATAACGTGGGTATCGGATTTTAATAAACGCCGGGTGATGAGACCCACTGGAAGTGAGATGGTGCTGACTAACCTAGGTTGGTCTGGGAACCTCGATGATCTTCCTGAAATCTAACGACAATCCATTTTACTCTAACTCTATTTTATTGCACTTGGTCTGCTACTTGTCTTTTGGTTGTTTGGTGGACGATGGATACGTGGCAAGGGTTCGGATTGGTCGAGGAAAGGGTTCGATGGCTGGCGATATACGAAAGAAGATTCAAGGAAGGCTTTGGCGATATGCATGTAGGATTTTATTTTATTCTTTTTGTAATGTACTCAGAGTTGTAATTTATAATCTATTCTAATGTAAATAATTCTTGCAATTGATTCAGAGATTGTACTATTGTTTTATTTCTTCTTGTAACAAATTCTGGTAAATAATCCCGAGTTTGTATTCATATTTCTCTTATGCTTGAAATGGATTCTTGTAAATGATTCTAAGACTATATCGATGAATCATTTTTGTTGTAGCAATTCGCATTGTCATTTGTGTTGATGAATTATTGAGGATATAACTTGTATGAATTGTTTGGCGATGCGTTCGATATCAATCTGAGATTATATTTTGTTCTTGATTTGATGAATTTTATTTACCGCTAATTACCGATTATCACCGTTTAGATTAGTTTAAGTTCTTGGGTTCTCACATATATACTCGATTTCTCTGGTGGACAAGGCAACAATAGCTTGTAGGCTTGCTTTCCAACTAACGGTACATCCTTCAACAGTGAACACATAACGAGTAAGATATCTTCTCTTATCGAAATCTCCAGCAAAATATGAGTCCATATAACCAACGATTCCATCTTTAGTCTTCTCAAACTATAAACAAGTATCAGATGTGCCCCGCAATTATTTGAAAATCTATTGAACTGCTTTCCAATGCTCTTTGCCAGTATTAACCATGTATCTACTAACAACATTCAATGATTGAGATTAATCGGGGCAAGAACATACCATGACATACATAAGTGAACCAATTACACTAGCATATGGAACTCTAGACATGTATTCAACTTCATCATCTGACTATGGACATACCGCTGAAGAAAGTTTGAAATGTGCTGCTAATGGAGTATTCACTGATTTGGTCTTATGCATGTTGAAATGACGAAGAACTTTATCAATATACACCTTTTGACTTAGGTATAATTTTTCAAACCGTCTATCTTTGGTAATTTCTATACCAAGAATTTTCTTTGCTGCACCAAGATCCTCAATCTCAAATTCATTGCTCAATTGTGCCTTCAACTTTGAAAATTCGACATTATCTTTTGCAGCAATCAACATACCATGAACAATAGGAGCAAATAAATAACTGAACCATTAACAGTCAAATCTCTTGTACCACCACTGTCTAGGTGATTACTTTATATCATAAAGAGATTTCTTCAACTTGCAAGCATAATTCTCCTTTCACGGAAAGACAAAATCTTTCGGTTGCTCCATATAAATGTCCTCCTCCAATTTCTCATATAAGAACGTAGTTTTCATATCCAATTGTTGAAGCTCATAATCATGCATAGCTACTATGATGAGTAAAGTACAAATAGAAATATGCTTCACAACATGGGAAATGACATCTGTGAAATCAATACTTGGAATTTTGTTGTATCATTTAGCAACAAGCCTTGCTTTGTACCTAACCTCTTCGGTCGGTGAAATGTCTTCTTTTTTCTTAAAGATCCATTTGCAACAAATAACTTTCTTATCAATTGACAACTTGACCATCTCCCAAGTGTAATTCTTCTTAATGTAATTCTTCTTAAGAGATTGCATCTCATCATGTTTGGCAGTCACCCATCTCTCTGAATCACCAGAAGAGATAGTCTCTAAATATGTGAAAGGTTTTGCAGTACCTTCAACTTCTTCTGCCACATTCAAAGCATAAGCAACAACATTAGCTTCTGCAATAAATCTCTTGGAAGCTTAAATATTCCTTTTAGGTTTGTTGGCTGCAATAGAACGTTGTAGTAGTCAAAAGACAACAGGAACATCATGTATGTTTTCCTCTTCGGTTTCTAGTGTAGATCCCAAGTCAACCACAAGCTCCACCTGCACACTTGATTTCTACAACTTCTCAACGCCAACATCAATAGATGATTTATCATGCAACATAGTAGATTCATTAGAGTAACACTTCTGCTAATAATCGTATTTCTAGTTTTAGGATTCCACAAGTTATATCCTTTCACACCAGATTTATAACCAAGAAAAATGCTCTTAGTGGATCTAGCTAGTCTCCAATTTATCATTATTAAAATGAGTGTAAGCAGAACAGCTAAATGTTTTCAAATTTGAATAATCTGCTGGAGAACCAGACCATATCTCAATTGGAGTCTTCTTATCAATTGGTAGGTTGGGTGACCAATTGATCAAATAACAAGCAATTGACGCGACTTTAGCCAAATAATTCCTATATAAACCAGAGTTAGATAACATGTAACATACCTTCTCGATAATGGTTCTATTCATGCGTTCGGCCACACCATTTTGCTGAGGAGTACGCAAGACAACGTAATGTCTCAAAATGTCTTCTTATCTGCATGAAGCTTCAGATTCTCCAGAACAGAATTTCAAGCCAATATTAGTACGTATCTGTTGGAAATATGCCCTAGAGGCAATCATAGAGATGATTGTATTTTATTATGTTCATAATATTGGATAATGTGTTATCCTATTCCTTGAATGAATCATTGGTTATGAAGATTAACAAGTATGTGACTTGTTGGTGAAACTCTTAACTTATATGATGTCGTTCTAAATGTATCCCTGGTCGAATGTCAATGGTCGGAACACTATTGACTCTATCGACCAGTACATTGTATTGATTGATGACTATGTTTCGCTGGTCATAGGTATAGGGATATCGAATCGATAATGTGGACACATGTTAGAGAACATGGAGTTAGATTGACCCACCGTGAGATACTATTGAGATTGTTATGATTCTATGTGTCGTTAGTTGGTCTCAAGCAATGGTGATGTATAATCCTTAGACCTAAGGTCAGCATGGTTTCCTACATGTGTAATAGCACTCTTAGGGGTTGCCAATCGCTACTCGTAAATGGGTAGTTATAAAGGTATCTTTCGGGTTTGCTATGAAACATGCGGAGGAATGTGACTGGTCGGATATGGGATTTGCCCTTCCTAACATAACAAGAGAGATGTCTCTGGGCCCCTCGAAGTGGTCGGATAAAGAAAGCGCATGGCCATGCCACTAGTGGTCGAAGTGTTCGACCACGTGAAGTTATCTGACACTCGATCGAGAAAGTATTGAATAGTCCATGGATGACACAACATCTCACCTGGAGTTCAACCTGACATCGTGAGGCAAAGGGAGAATACACAAGAAGGTCGCTTAGTTTGATCAATTACGGACTGGTCGTATGAAGATACGAGCTGGTCGTAGACTGGTCGAACGTAATCACAGAGTGGTCGAAACCTGGTCGTAAGGAGTTACGAACTGGTTGTGACTAAATACGAACTGGTCGTATAGAGATAGGACCTGGTTGTAAGTGATGGGGACCTGGTCGTAGATCATATTGCACTAAGGTTCGTCCGATATAATTTGTGTGTATTCGGGAATCGTTATGTCCTCCTAGGAACCGCTAACGACTCGTGATCAGAAAGGGTTTCTGAATCACAACCGATTACGCATGAACCTAACGGATCACACACTTAATGGGTTGGAACAAACCAGTACGGATACGATTCGTCAAATGTGTTCGGATAGGATCCGTCACGAGCACTATATAAGGAGATGCATGAGGCTATTGGGAACACGGGTGAACGTAATAGACGAGACACACGAAAGTCGTGAGTTGAGTTGTTCCACCGAAATCCTAGCCACCATCTCTCTGAGAGCTCTGCCGTGCGACTTGGTGCTAGCACACTGGCGTATGGTTGTTCCTTCCCTGGACGTGTGGATACTGTAGAGGAGCTACTGCGGTCGCTGTTGCGCTTGAGGACGATCCGCGATCTTTATAAGGAATTGGAGAGGTCGCTGGAGGAGATGATCGACTGCGACCACTACATCAACGCGTTCTTCGTTGGACCAGGCTGCTCTAACCCTTCTTCCGCTGCTCTGCGTGTTTGGTGGTAACGATCTGTGATCATCTACTTGCTTGGCGTCCTGGTTTGCGTGGTAGAAATTGTTGATTTGTTGCTATCGTAGCCTACCCGTGACCCAACAGTATCTTCTTAACATGCTTGCCAGTTTGATTTTCAATCATAATCTTCCACTCTTTAAATATCTTGAGCACATCCGATCTGTGCTTCACGAAATATGACCAAACTCTTTTTCAATAATCATCAATGGTGGTCAACATGTAGCCATCACCTCCAAGGGACGAAATGCGGGATTCTCCCCACAAATCAGAGTGAACATAATCCAATATGCCTTTTGTAGAGTGAATTGTTGTGGTAAACTTCAACCCCTTTTGCTTGCCGAAGACACAATATTCATAAAACTTCAATTTGTCAATGCTTTGTCCATTAAGGAGTTCTCTTTTGCATAACTCTAACATGTCAATTTCACTCATATGCCCCATACACATATGCCAAAGATTAGTAGCATCATAATCGGATGATTTATTTGAGGCAACAACAACATTACCTGAAATTATAGTACCTTGCAGATAATATAAGTTGACAACTTTCATATCACATTTCATCACAATAAGAACGCATTTGGAGATCTTCAGAACTCCTTGTCTACCTAAATAGTTGTACCATTTAGCATCAAGAGTACTCAGTGAGATAAAATTTCTCTTCAAACCCAAAATTTGTCGAACATCTGACAAAGTTCTGATGGTGCCATCAAACATCTTGATCTGGATAGAACCAATGCCTACAATCTTGCATGGTAAATTATCACCCATCAACACAGAACCACTTGACATAGCTTTATAATTTACGAACAAACCACGGTTCAAACTCATATCGAAAGTGCAAACCGTATCAAGAATCCGCTCATCACCGATTTTAGAATTACTGGTAAAGGCAATGAGAATATCTCCATCAGAATCTTGCTTATTAACAATGGCGGATTTAGCATCATACTCTTGTTGATCCTTATTGAAATTGTTATTCTTTTTCTCATTTTTCTTTACTCACTAGCACTCGGATATGTCGTGTCCATCTTTCTTGTAATACTTGTACGACTTGTACCTACTTCTAGATTTTGATCTCCCTTTGTAATTCCGGCTTGAGTTTTTTTCCTCTTGGATCGTCGTTTGAACTCCTCTCCTATTGTCTGCCATGGACAACCAGACCTTTTGCATGCGAATTGGAACTTTAATTCGGAATCATGAGTTTCATATTTTCCTTAACGTGCGTTGCTTCATATACTTCATTAAGTGTAAGAGTATCTCGGCTGTATAGAATAATATCTCTAAAAGTAGAATATGAACTAGGAAGCGAGCATAAAAGAATAAGTCACAAATTTTCATCATCATATTTTACCCCCATAGACTCGAGATCTGAGATTACTTCTTTGAACGCTGTCAGGTGCTTCAATAATGACCCGCCTTCCGCCATCCTGTGCGAATAAAGCTTCTGCTTTCAATGTATCTTACTGGTCAGATCTTTGGTCATGTAAATATACTCCAGGTTTAACCATAATGATGCGGCGGTCTTGTCCTTCAAAACCTCTTGCAGAATGTTATTTGATAGACGAAAATGAATATGAGATAAGGCCTTACGGTATTTTCTTTGCTTCTCAAGAGACCATGCAGCGGACAACTTGTTGATCCACAATAAAGCGACATCCAAATCGAGCTGTGTAAGAACATCTTACATCTTGACTTGTCATAGACAAAAACTCGTGTCTCGTAGTGGAAGATCATACTTCAAAGTGGCCATACGAAAGAAATCTCAAATTTGTTGGTGCAAATATGTGTGTATCTAGCAAAGAATACCTGGAATCTTGGTACACTTCTATGTATGTGAAGCAATGAAGACTTGAGTTGTTGGTACACTTGCTCATGCACGCTTAGCAAATCGCTTGGTATGTGTACGTATCAATTTCAGTCGGGATGGATTTAAGAACTAAAGCTAGCCAACAGAATCTTTGCCGGCTCCTTTTTGGGTTTTTTTTTCTTCCAATCAATGCTTCTCTGCTTGGACGCTTTTTCTTTGCAATCAATGCTGTTGTGCTGATTTTCCTCTTTCTAGCAATCAATGTTGTTGTTGCTTTGCTCGCCTCATGATCTGCTTGGTGCGCTTTTTGCTTTATTCTGCGCGGAGAAATAGCTGCTCCTGGTCTTCGACGTAGAGACGGTCGATTCGGATTGCAACTCACAAGACGCGAGAAGAATCATTTCTTGAATCTCATGTGCTTTGATACCACTTATTGTAAATAATGCACAGAAAAGTTAGGAACGGGGGATACGAAGTTTACGTGAAAAACGCTTTCGGAAAAACTATAGACGCACGAAGGCAACATCACTATATGAAGAGATATTTACAACGAAGCTCTTTCTCTTATCTATAGACTACATGGATATATTTGTAGTGATATATAAAAGATTTCGTGTAGCAGTAGAACTATGATTTAAAGTAGAAAACGAAATTCGTATCACACTCAAATTCAATTAGGATCATACTCAAACCCAATAATCTTTGTTGTTTGCATCTTTATATGCGTACGTGGTAATGAGTACGGTCTTTCTGCTTTCTGTTTGCTCGAACAATGATACTACGAAGGATTTCTAGGCACAGGGACTGAGTTCATGGAGTAGGAAATTCGTGTGTATAAAGTTTCATAAACTAGTAGCCCCCCACCACGCACACGCACACGCACACGCTTGGAGAGGCCGCGCCCTTAGCTTGCTACTCCTGAAAGCACCTGCCATTAAGCAGTCGAGCTTAAAATCACAAATCTTTCTAGTGGACACTGACGCACGTCGACCACTAGCGTTGTGTAAAACGTTAATTAGGCCATTTCTAAGGGTTGTTATCTAACACTGCCGTACGTGAAGAACTGAAGATGACAACCAAAAGGGAAGCGTCAGGGCTGTTGGCCTTGGCCTATCGATTTGATGTGTTGCTGCTGTAGTTTCGTTCTCAAGTGCAGGCCACCGACGCTGCGCGAAAAGATATATAAACAACCTCAAGCAAGCCAGCAGCTTCCCGCTGTGAACAGGTCTTTTTGGGTCCATAAATATCAGCAGCTACCTTCATTTTTGATGTCGTACGCGCTTGATATAACGTAAAATTCTTTTAAAGAAAGAAAAAAAAAACCTGATCCAACGTAGGGTAACTTTTGAGATATAAGTATGCGCTGGGGACCAATACGTTAGATGCCCTCAATGCAAATTAGAAGTGCATTCACATCGATGCACCCAAAGAAGCCGTTGGTTTTTTTGAATGTTGGGGATTCCATTAAACAGAGGCCAAATTTGAATGTTAGAATTAATTAATAAAAAAAGGTCGAAATAGAATCAGCCCAGAGCATTACACCACCATGATTAAGCTTGCCTCCTTGACTAGGCAACTCGATTACTACAACGGGGAAATGAAGAACTTTAAAGGTTATGAAAGTACAGATCAGCAGGAATTTTGGTTCGCGAACCAGGACGTCACGCCTTGACAAATCATAGTCAGTGCCCATCAAAGCTGGGCATAAGGTTCACCACATCAATTTCCAATTCCACCTTGCCCATTTCTGTTTCTGAGCCAAAATTCAAAGCCCGTACGTAGGCCTCCGCCTCTGCTTGGAAAGCATCTGAACATCCGAGAAGTAAAACCTCAAACATTCCACGAAACTTTAGCATCAACATGCACAAACATAAACGGAGGGTTCTAGATAACGGAGGGACGATCGAGTCGACATTGCTTCTGGTTCCTGTGTGATGACTTTCCAGAGTGTAACATCTCAAATTTTGGTTTATTCCAAAAAATTATTTCAAATCAATTATTTTAAAAGTGTTGAATTTTTTTTTGAGTTTCTGCAATTATTTAAATCCAAGTCTGAAATTCAAATTCAAATTCAAATTCAAATTAAAATTCCAATTCCAATTCATTCTCAATTCAAATCTCATCTCCAAATCCAAATTCAAATTTTGTAATTTGAATTTTTCCGCGAATTCTCTCCTAGGCCGCAGCCCATTTCTCTGGCTCACTTTCTTTTTCCTTTTTCTTCTTTCTTTCTTTCATTTCTTTTTCCTCCCTGTTTCCTTGTTCTGCCCCTAACGAGAAGCCAATTCGCACCGCCCACGTCGTGACCCCGTGCCACCTGCGTGGTCATCACACCCGCCATCTCCGTGTGCTGTCAATGCCCTTCATCGCCCATGCATTCAAGTATTGCCGTTTCCCATCGCCGGTTAATGCCAACCAAAATTGTCGCCCATTTTCTGCTCGTGTTCCCCGCCGCTCCACTCCTTGCCTGAGTTTATAAATTGCACACCGTGACCCTCGTCTATCCCCTTCACACCCCTCCAACTCCCAGCATCCTCGGAGCATCATCACCACCGAGAGAGCTTCTTCCCCGTCACCGGCCGCACCACCTCGCTTCGTGCTCCTATCATTTTGGTGAGCTTCTTGATGTCCTAACCGTGTCACATCATGTTCCCAAGCTCCATGAACTTTTCCCCTCAATCAATTTTGCTTTTTCCACAGCACATCGCCAGAATTTCATCGTTTTCTTCCTCTAGGCCGAAATCTCCTTTGTCGCTCGATCTCCTTCTCTAATGAGTTTTTCACTGATTGGACCATGTCACAACGTGTTCCCGATGATTCTCCACCCATCCCTCACCTCGATTCGGTCGATTCATCACTGTGGAGAGCCGCAACTGCCACCACCGCCTTCTCCCCGCTGTTGTCACGACGCCTCGGCCACCCCTGACCCTCCCCGAGTGGCCCGACTGCTTCCCCTTGCTGCCGTCGGCGCCTCGGTGCTCCTCCGGCGCCGCTGCCACCACCCTTGGGACCGTCACCGATCGCCGGCGCCACTCCCGTGCTGCCCAGTACTCCTCTGTTCTGCTTTGTTCTGGTGCTTTGTGTGATTTCCTCTTTGAGTCAATGACATTATAGCCCTACATGTCATTGTCTTCCTTCTTTTCTTTCTTTCTCTTTGTTGTCTCACTAGCCATTGGGGTCCATATGTAAGCTAGTTGAATTGTTTTGTTAATTCTGAAACGGAATATTCCCCTCCTTCCCAAATTTTTAGTATTTTCCTTTTCTAACAAACTTTCGGATGCATGTTCTCCTTCATACAAACTCCGATTCCGTCGATTCTTGTTCCTAAATTCATATAAATTCAATATATATCTAATAGTACTAATTATATATATTTTTGGTTTTTATTTGTTTTATGTTATTTGTTTGTCTCGTTTCGCGCGTGTAGAATCCGACACTGATGAAGTCAATTTGGACCAACCGGACGCAGTGACCTCAACCTTCGGTGAAGGCAAGTTTTATTTGATCGCATTGTACCTATGTTTTTCAAAATCTGTTTTAAGGTTCAAAACTACTATGCATTGCTACTTACATAAAATGATAAGTTCAAATAATAGGTTGTTAGTCAATCATAACTTTATATTACCATCATTTGAAGTTGTTATCCATGATCCATTGTCACCCTAGCATAGAAAATCCAAGATATTGATTATAATATTGCTGAAATAGTTAAAACGATAGAATTGCTTAGACATGCGTTGTCAGTCATGATCACCCATTGGGAGAAAACTATTATTACCTTTTATGCAAATCTTTTTTTAGAAGTGTTTGGCAATAGGTATTGCTATTAATTTGGAAAATAAAATAAAACAGGGGAAAACTTGTTTAGACTACGGAGAGTGGATTGAGTTTTGACTGTCTCGCCTTGGTCGATTAAGGACCGACACTTATATCTATCGAAATTGAGCAGACCAACTAATTTACCGAGTCCAAGCATTAAGCTCGCAAGCTATAGTGATAGGTGTTCTCTTGATTATGGTAAATGTACTTCCATATCTTGAGATGTGCAGGTTATGGTAAATGTGCTTCCATATCTTGGGTTGTGCAGCATGGTAAGTGAACTTCCATGTTTGTTGGGGCTTGCATCGTATGTTGGTAAATGAACTCCACATTCGGGCAGGTTATCGCTCACAACGATGAGCTCCGGGTCGTGGTAGTTGACGTCCATGACTTAGGGTTAAGCTCATCAGGCGAGCTGATGTAAGAATAAGGTATTGTAAATGCCTCGTAATAATTGCTTAGACGCACAACTTTAGAAGTGTGTCAGACGGATATTATAAGCTGATTATCTCGTGTGGGTCAGGCTATACAACCTCTGTAGAGTGTAAAACTATTCGAATAGCTGTGCCTATAGTCAAGGGCTGGCAAAGTGTGTTTTCACATGGTAGATTTTAGTTTTGTTTTCAAAGAATTATTTTGGGAATTCGGGAGTAGTTGGAACTCTTAGATTATTGTTTTGACAGCTAGAGAACTACTCTTTAAACCTTGGTGACTAGAGCCTCAATACTAGTGACTGGTAGTTAGAACCTTGACTAGTGAATCATTTAATTTATTTATTGAAACTACGTTTGTAAAATGTGCTTTTTGTAAAATGTTTAAACTTAAAATATTGATTTGTGCGAAAAAAATCATATAAGCCCCATTTGTTAAAACTATGCATATGCATCTTTCCTAAGACTTACAGAGTACTTTATGTACTCACATGCTACACTCAAATTAAATCTTAGAAGCCTTCCACGACATGAAGGAGGATTACGACTACTTCGCATGTGGCTTTGATGGAGGACACCTGGAGATTTGATGGGTCACCACTTGGAATTTATCATTTGATTTTTCCGTTGCCGTAAGACTTGAGGTCATGTGACCTTTATTGTAATAAGCGGTCTTAAGGCCGGTACTTTGCTATTACTTTTATGGTGAATTATGATTCGAACTTATTATCAATGTTGTATCTACTAGGTGCAATAGCTACTGATAATCGGACTAGTACAGAAATACACGGATTCAGATTCAAAAATCCGATCCGGACAAAAAGCATATCCACTTAATCACCCTGCGGTCCGTGTCGCCATAATCATCACGAATGTGAAAGAGCCTACAGTGACATGTGAGGTATTATAATGACGAAGATGGTGATATAGCCTGGGTGTCTGGCTAGGACCAGACACTTAAGAGGCAAATTAATCATAGCATTGACAAAAGGGAATGGACAAAGATCCGCCAGGTAATGCTTCAACATGTCCATGAGCGTTACCCATTTAAGACAACCAGATTCCCAGAATAGCGAAAGCGTGAAACGCCAGAAACCGCAGGAAACGGTGATGGTCTAGAAACACGACTTCTCCGTTCAAATCAAATCCACAGGTCCAGAGCATAGTACAAAAATTGGACCGGAGAAAAACCGGAACTGGAGCTGGGTCCGGTCCAATTTTGCTGCCGGATTTAGTGGACCGCTTTTGAACCGGTCAAACCACGATTGAACCAGCATTTATCTTTTGTAGAAAACCAGGGCCGGTCCAGCCAATAGTCGACCCACATGGTACGTACGGTTGAAAATCACTACTACTTAAAAATTAGAGTTAGTGATCATTCATCCTCCCCACCCTTCCACTCATGTCCCTCTTTACTAACATGTAAGCCACGTTATTAGCAAACTATCTTCGTCTGTGACGCCATCTACACTTCCTCCTCTCCCTCTTCTCTTGTCGCCGCTTCCATCGTCCGGATCTGGACAGACCTCACGGTGTTCAGGTATACATGCAGCTCGGTGATACATAGAACAATGATCAACAAGAATTTCCATTACACCGATGATAAATCACCGAACTTTCACTCAGTCAAGCTGTTGATAGGAGAGAGGTATCACTGAGAGCGAGCCTCATTGGAGAGAAAGTCAAGTGGATCTTTTGTAGGGGTCCTTGAGGTGGTGGCTGGCATTGTTGTAGCGGCGCAACTCCCGGGCGTTGCCTCCTTTGTTGTCCCGGCCAGTTCCAAACACCTTTTGGTCAGCTTCCTTCACCTTGTTCTTGTCGCGGTACCCGGTTGTAGCTGCAGTATCCTCTTGCTTCTTTGCTCGAGATGGCGGTGCGCCGTGAGGTCCGAGATAGATGTTCTCAATCTCCTTGGTAGGCTGTTACAGAAGGCATCGGAAATAAAATTAGGGGAAGTAAAGATAGATGCATGGACAATGATTATCTACCAAGTGACAACCAGAGTTCTGGCTTTGCTGCTGCTATACAAAAGTAACTGGTCTTGTGGAATTCAAGTCCGTCCTATGTTAGGACAATAATGTTTCTAAGGCATAGGCACAGTGTGTCATGTCACTTTAGTCTTTACAGTGTAGTTGGCCCTCATTCATGGCACAAGGAAATAAATATATGCTGGTGTTTGCTTCGGTAAAGGGATCCAGAAAAGAATGGCGTGATTGGAAAGAGACCTTCGGAGGTGGTTGAGGATCAGAAGCCCGTGAAACTTCCCAATCACCAAGATCAGATTCTCCAACACTCAAGCTTGGGATCACAAAACCATCATTATCTGTGGCATGTAACACAATACATGTGAGAATATGTTTCCTAGAAAACAAAATGGCATTCAGTGCAGCAAAAAATAATTGCTTACATAAAAAGACTACAATGTGGTTGACCAGGATCAGTAAAGCGCAAACATATTTAAAAGCCTTAAAACTTGAAGGGAGTGCAGATAAATCCAAAGAGAAATGAACTTAAACGACCACATCAACATAAATAATAAATAAAACCTAACTAATAAGGAGCTTACATAACCAAATCAGCAAAAAGATGGACAAACCTAGCTAACAAAGCAAGCAGAATATGGGAACAATAAAAGCTCATGGATACGAGGCATAGAAATCAGAGAGTGAAGCATGCTGCCAACACTTCCATTAAGTCAATGCTACACCTCTTTATGTGTTTTGTCTATTCATTATCATTTCACATTTGCTGAAGGTATTGTACAGCAAACAGTGAGCTTCACACTTTTTACAGACCTGTAAAACACGAGCTATCCTCTTAACTCATGTTCTTCTATTTTCAAGAGGCATTTTAATTTTGAATACAATTCAAATGCCACAAGAAGAATCATAAGATCCATGCTATCAAAATCTAGTGAATATAGAATATGCAATATTGACATACAAACTTCCCATGTTGTTTATAGCATATTAGCATCAAGGTCCAACCACAACACTTTCGAACCTACTCCACATTGAAAAAAAGGGTCAAACCATAACACTTTCGAACCTACTCCACATTGGAAAAAAATCTTACTTTTGAACATCAAGGTCCCAAGTTTTGCAAAGTAACTGTTTGATGCTCACCTTTAAGGATTTAGTAGATATTGATGCAGTAGGCCTAGATATGTCATATTAGGAAAGTAGGTTAAGGTTAAGAGATGTTGATTTGTTCATCAACACAAGGAATATGTTTCTGTTAGTGCTCAGTTTCAATGGATCATAGCTCGGAGCAGCGGATATTAAGATGTTAAGATCAAAAGGTTTGTGTTTTTCCAATAGACTAGAACTATTATTTGAACTTGTTTGTGTCAATGGCAAGCTTTGCCGAGTTCACATTCAATACCTTCTATTATTTTTTCCATTTTTCTTTTTGGCTAGATCAAATCTACCATGTGCCATGCCAATCAAGCAATGTTTAGTTTATTTAAAAAAAAGTTTCATTAATAACATTTTGTACCATCTACTCGGTCTACCCACTGGATTTCAATACATGGCCATAGTCCAATGGTTGGACAGGCTATCTTAAATTTTGCTAATATTTACATAAAAAATTTGGTAACTGTAATCCCTATTTTTTTTGTTTGAGAAGTGCGGTTCAACCTGTTCAAGGTAAAACTTGAAAAATGGATAAAGTCAAACCACTTGTTACACATGAAGAAAAAAAAACTTTTATGTATGTACTTGGCTTGAGTAGATAGACTACAAATCACTGAGTTTTGCGCGATTTTGATATAGAACCAGTGAGCAATTTCGTAATGATTACTAGCTTGACTTGAATAAATAGACTACAAATCATCGAATTTGGCACTACAGGAATACCCTTGCTTGGAGCTATGATTTTAATGCAGAGTCCAAAGAGTGATTCCGGTGATGTAATGCCAAATTTCACATCTTGGGTTATCCCATTCCTCTATTATCTTTCAGTGTTCAATATTACTCCAATCGTATACAAAACACATAAAAAAGAACCAGCATTATTGACTAAGGGATATTGACTTTCTTCAGTTGCAAAGTCAATTAACATTATTTTAAAAAATCGAGCATAATAAAAAAAATCGTGGCGTGCACACGGGCCAAGAAAAATTCAGAGTTGAAAATAATATTCAATATAGCTGAAGCTTCATTTATGTTTTTATCTCAACTCTCAAGGAGCCTAGGAGAACAGACTAAGAAATCATTCACAAAAAAGATTTTTTTCATGTGTGAACGAGCCAAGAAAATCCATAGATGTAAAGAACATTCAATAAAGCTGAAGCTTCATTTATGTTTTTATCTCAAGGACCTAGGATAACAGATAGTTGTTCCATGCTAACAATTGGTCTGTTTGAAATACGGTAATGGCCAGGTTTGGACTATAACTAAGGGTGTTAAAGTCTCCCTGATGTTCATTACTAGCTACCTAACAAAGCTCCAAAACCAATTTCACCTGTCCATAACTCAAACTATTGCGAGGTGTCACAACTGGATTGCTATGGCCCGCAATTCAGATTATGTTAACCAGCTTATCATACCTCAACAGAGCCCTTGCATTAGCTACAAACATGTAAGTTCAAATATTTTTCCCAACTAGCACCACGCCAACATTTACCTATGAGCACTTGAATGCCAAGCTGTAGAAGCTAGCATTAGTAACCAAATCACATGTCTCTAGTTGCTATTGCTATTGCTATTACGGATGGTTCTCTGATTTGACTCAAGCCCACCGCTCATATATGCAGCAGAAATTAAAGCACACGCATACTGTTTATCATCCCACGAAGCATTCATGCGTCACGATTCCAATGCCCTAGAAAAATTATTGGAAACCACAGGGGGAGGAAAAAAAACGATACGGAATTCCGAGATTACCCCAGTCGTCGGCATCGTCGGCGTCGGCGTCGGCGGCGGCGGAGCGGGTAAGGTGGTGCGGATCCATCGGGCGCAAACGGACATCGAACTCCGGACGCGGCGGGGCGCGAGAGCCCGAGCTATAAATAAAGCTTCTCTTCTTACCAGCCAGATTCCGGCGGCCGCGGGGAGGAATACGGCGAGGCGGCCGGCTGCCTCGGAATCCGGGGGAGGAAGGCGGCTGCGGCGGCTGCACGAGGAGATATAGCGATTGGCGAGCCGCGACCGCGCGCGCGAGGGCGGATGGAGAGGAGGGGGAACAAACAAGCAAGATAAGAGGCTGGAATTTGGAATCTGTGGGTGGCCTGGCCTGCTTCTTTTACCCCTGCCTTTTTCTCTGATTTGTTCTTTTTTTCTTGCAATAAATGTTATGAGATTCGTTTGCTGGATTAATAAAGGCTGGCGTCGTCACCGTCTTCTAGTATTGCGTGCCCTTTGTTTAGAGGTGGCCTGCTGGGCTGCTGCCGTACCTGTCCACCTAAGACACGATACCCAGTCTAGATACGGTATAATATATATTGTACCCAGGCCGAGCTGACACAGTACGATGGTTTGGATCGTGTTTAGTTTGCATCCAGGCACGATGGGCCGGCCTGGCACACCCATGTGGCCTGCGTAGAGGGGAGGGGGAGGGAAGGCAAAGGGTGGAGGCGGCGTGGTGAGGAGGAGGCTGCCAGCGTCGAAGAGGAGGACAGGAGGAGAAGGAAGTCGGTATGGGCGCGGGCGCAAGGCCTACGCGGAGGCGGTGGGGCGCAGAGCCGAGAGGAGAAGAGAAGAGAGAGGAGCCATCGGGGAGGGAGAAGAGGGAGGAGGGTGAAGAGGGTGGGGGAAGTGGTAGCTGGCGCGGAGGGAGAAGAGGGAGGAGCCAGGGGTGGCGGCAGCCGGCGTGGAAGGAGAAGATGGATGGTGGGTGTGGGAGCCCCCGGGTTATTTCCGTAAGACCGAGACCCATCCGACCTTAAGGAGATAACTCAGAGCTTCTAAGTTAATGGATTCTAAATTAGCTCCATCTAAGTGAGAGGCTTGACCGAAACTAGAGTCCCAACGATCATGCGCGCTGCACCACTACGAGCACTACATGATAATCGGTTCTCCAACGATCGAAGACCACACTTAGTGAGTTAAAATGGAATCCATGAACTGCGAGCATGAGGCCATGTTGGCTCCCAAGATCAGCGACCAACATGCCCCAAACTCACAGTAAGTATTGATCATATCCATACAACAACATTCATAGTTCAAAGGACATACAACATAATAGTTTAAGTCTACAACTATTACATGTGGCTCGGTTGGCTAGATTCAAAAGAGAACAAAAGTAACAACGGAAGCATAATAATTAAACCAAAGTCCAGCATGGTATGCCCCATAACCCATCGGCAATCGACTGGGAGTTAAATAATAGCACTACTCGTCAGTGTCGCCTAAACTGACACTAACGAGCTCAACGGGCTCATAGTCTTCCTCACCTGAAATTGTAGCAACCGGATTGAGTACAAAGTTGTACTCGCAAGTCTTACACAAATAAAAATTAGTTATGCATAGAAGTTGTTTCAAAGGATGGCTCATATTGGCTTAGTTTTATGAAAGACGCAACAATTTTAACAACCTACACATACTAGTTTTTCAATTGCCATTTTGCAAACAGATTTTAAGTAGAAGTAAAGCATGTGAATAAGTGATAAATTGAATAACAAAAGAATCAAACAAACAGCAAAGTGGCTGCTCACTTTGATATAACAAAATGCATGAACATCTCATTCATGCCGAACCAAAAGCATCCACAATTTAAATACATAGTCTAACAATAGTAACTCCCGAACTCAAGCGGTTGTCCATAACCGTGGACACGGCTATTCGAATAGATTTATCTCTGCAGAGGTGTACTACTTTACCCACACGACTTGATTAGCCCGTAAGCCTCCAGATACCTCCGAAAATAGCACACTTCCTTTGGTATGCCGGCCGGGGAGAATCGAGATACGGTCGTTTTTAGCAAGAAAATCCTATTGAGCTAAGTCCCCCTTGTGAGATGTTTCCTTTCCTAGTACAAGCTCTGATAGCACTTGCTAGGGGGCTCACAAGTTGTATTGGAAATACCGATGCAATGTACAAAAAGAAAAGTGGTGCATCTCTTGCACTCTATAGAAAAATTACATCGGCTCCTAATGAACATATGATTTCACGATCGCTATGTCCTTACACCACCATGAGACTTAACACAATAAGGCCTTCCCCCTACTTAACCGGACAACACCCATATCCCGCGTGTGGTAGCATGAGTGTACTTGAATCAACGACGTTACCAAAGTTCGGTCCATAATGGTCCGGACAAGACATCCACATACCCAATTCTCGTGCACGAAGGTACCATCACTAGCCAACACTTGTCCAGACCCCAAAACTCATTTAAAATGATAAAATTTAGTTCACAAAAACAGATATGAAGATCTGGATCAAAAAGAATATAAGAAGGTGTATGTTTCTCAAAATTATCGGGTTAATCCCGACAATCAATCTACCGTTCTAGACTTGCATGGCTAAGCAAACTCGAACAATATATTTCACACATCCTAACTTAAACATGTGGTGCTGGAATAATTCAAGGATAACCTCATGATTTATGATATAGCTAACTACACATCACAAAATAGCGACATTATCAAAATAGCATGCACGCAATTATCATTGCACTAACTCACAAAACTGGGATCAAATATGGTACAAAAGAAAGTTCAAATGACGCTTGCCTTGTTGGTATCTTAGCTGCTCACTCTCAGTAGCGTAGGAGTCAATATCGATTTCTCCGGAATCTAGAGAAATAATGATATCGATAAACACCGAGAAACACTTCAAAAATCAAAATATTCAAAAATGCATAATTCTTCTATAGTGGCTAGGGTATGATTTTATATGAAAACAGGTGAAAGATTTATTCCAATTGGAATTAGTGTGTGAGAGTTAGGGCTATTTGAAAATCAGATTCCAATAAGTTCAAATTCAAGTAATTTAATTATTTGGTCAAAATTTGCAGAATAGTAGGGGATACAAGGATTATATAGATAATTAGGGAATATTTTTATAAGTCCAAAACATTTGGATTTAACTCATTTGGAGTTTCCAAGGATTAGTTATGCATTTCCCAAGAGTTAATAGCCTTTTCCTATTGTAAAAATAATAGGTTTAAGGATCATTCTCCAAAATAATAATTTTTTGCTACAGAGAAATGTTTGAAGCCAGTTTCTTAATAAATTTCATAAAAAATGAAAATTATCAGAATTAGTTTCATCCATTTTGGAGTTGAGGAGAATTAGTTATGTATTTTTAAAGTTATTCACATTTCCAGTGTGCAGATTAATACGTTTTAGATTTTATAAAGCATTTACCTATTTTCTTACCGAGGGTGGCACTGACAAGTGGGTCCGCTTTGTCAGCGAAATGCTGCGAGGCGCGCGCGTGTGAACGTTCGGACTATGTTCATGAGCCGTTAGATTAAGATCCAACAATCTACAATCGTGGCGCGTTCGGACGGACCGAATGGCCCAATTGATCCCGACCGTTCATTTTACATCGGACGATCTATAGTCATGGCGCGTTCAGACGGTCCGAACGGCCCACTGAATCTGGATCGTTGATTGCGCATCTAAGGGTCCAAAATGGTCCTAGTGTTTTTGGCTGTGCACAACTACAAGGTGCGGGGGTTAAGGGCTAGGGTCCACATGTAAGTGACAGTTTAACTCGTTAAGACAGCATTTTAAAGCTAATCATTACGTTACAGTGATTGTCCAATTACGACAACAGTGAGTTTTGCCCTGCGCGCTTCACCGGCGGCTCGCCGGCGCTACGCGCCATGGCGGCGCAAGCTAAGGGCATGGATAGGTGTGCAATATCCATGCACAAGTAATGGGAAGGGTTACACCCTCTAAGATGGCCCTCACCAGTGGCTAGCCGGAGTTGAGCAAAGGCATGCAACACGACAAACATGCAAAATGTGATAAAGCTCCGCAGCAGTTCAGTTAAGCGGGTGCCCAAGGTCCTAGGGACTATTAGAGAGCTACCTAAGCAAAATGGAAGCTCAGAGAAGCTTGGAGTAGCTTGAACAGTGACGGTGCCGGAGAAGACAACGGCGACGATGCGGCTCAAAGAGTAGAGAAGATCCTGAGCAAAACCAAGACAAGTGAATGCTTGGAGAAGCTTCAAGATCTTATGAGCAAGCTATAGGAACAATTAATCGGACAATGGCTTACCAAAACAAGTGGGAGATGAAAAGTCGCTTATACGACCGAAAATGGTCCAAGCTTCAATTCACATCAATCCTGTCGTGCATTATCCAAATTAACTTAGGGGTTTTCATTTTCATGCTCAAAGACACGAAATGACGTGAAAGATTTAGGATAATACTCACTGGAAGTGAAGTTGACACGATGATGTCACTCGGGTGCGTGCTCTAGAGCTCCAAAGAGCACGAAGATGGTCCAGATGCTACAAGCAACGAGAGAAGCTTGTATTAGCAAAAATGGACACGGGGTGGAATGTAGAATCAAAAGGTACCACCCGGTGTAAGCTTACCCTAGCGATGCAAATGAGAGAGCTTCCTTTTCCTCAGCCACCGAGAGGAAAAGTGAGGAAAATGCTAGGGTTTGGAGCTTACTTGAGCTCGGAGAATAGACGAAATCTAGGCGGCGTTAACCAACTGAGCTCCACGATAGGTTGCCATGGGCGGTGCGGTCACGGTGGTGACGGTGCAATGCAGAGCGTCACGGCCGCGTGGCAATGGAGTCCTGTGTGAAGTGACGGGAGGTTGAGATTAGGTTTGACTGGGATTCAAATCTAGCTTCTCAACTTTCACCAGAGGTTTAGAAATAGGAATAAAATTCCTAAAAAATATGAAATAAATCAGAGGTGTTCCTGGGATGACCTAGTACCCAGATAAAATTTGAAACCCCTCTATTTATGTCAAATCTCGAGCAGTTTAAATCCACAACCGAAATAGGTTATTGGATTGAGTTTGAATTTTCAAAGGTTTGAAACCTTTCCTGAAAATTTGGAAAAAAATATTTTAATTCTTAACAATTAATGTAGTATTTGAATAAATTATTTCTAGATGAACTTCAATAGCGTTAGTTTTAGATTTTTGTTTTGGAGTTCACTTCTTTAAGTGTAGGTTTAAGACTTGCACAAGATTTTCCAAGTGCAATATCTAATGCAATGCTTGAAAACAATGATGCATACTCATGAGATGCTAGGTAAACCTCTTATTAATTCGAGGATGTGACAGTGGGGGAGGCGGCGAGGAGGAGGCTAGGGCGGAGGGAGAAGAGGAAGGGTGGGGGGAGGCAGCGACCGAAGTAGAGGGATGAGGCAAGGAGCCACGCGGGGGGGGGAGGGGAGGCCGGCGTGGAGGGAGGAGGCGGTGGCACTGCGACACTGTGGCAGGGGCGCGTGCTGTGTGCGACAGGCGGGCGCGACAGGAGAAGGGGCGGAGCGTAGTGGCGCACGGGGTCGGTGAGGGAGAAAAGGGGGAGGGGGAGGTGGGTGGGCTGGCTAAGCATGGTGGGCTGTGCCTGGTACGGACGTCCCAGTGAAAATGCCTGTTAGGGCCCATTTAGGTATGGCGGGCCATGTCCAGCACAGCACGGCATGGCCCATTTGGTCCGTTTACACCGTAACGTTCGGATTTTCAAAAAATCCGACCGTTTTTAGCCGTTTGGGTCTTTAAAAATAGAAAAATAAATAAAATAATTATAATTTTTTTCCTTATAAATAACCACCATAACCCCCTCATTGAGCAACCATCCATTCCTCGATCTATCTTTTAAATTATGTTGTGCAAATTTAAATTCCTTGTGAGATAATTTGGCAAAATTCAAAAACTTTGTGCCAAATTTTGGAAAATTCAAATTCCAGCAGCAAGTCAGAAAATGAGTACAATACTATTTTTTTTGCATATTTTTTTTGTTATTATTTGTTATGCCTGATTACGGACTTTCATCGGAGGAAGTTGCATCCACGGAGGCTGCAGCTACCTCAAAATAACCGGAGTTGTTACCGAAAGGGCAAGGTGGAGTTCCGTCATCAGGCTCCACAATAGCATCTTCGTCGACGACCACCGGAGCAAGAGGTTGAGGCCATGTACATCAGGAGTCTGGGAGAATTTCGACAAAACAACCAAGCCAGATGCACAAGGAAATCAAGTACCATATGTTGTTTACAAACTTTGTCGTCATGAATCGTTTGCAAAGTTTTTAGGTGGAATAGGGCACTTGCTTAGACATGCTACAAAATGTAAGGCCACGCAAGGATTGGTGATGAGGTAGACGCAGCTACAGTACAACCCTGACGGTATGGTTCGTAGCTGAGACTACTATCCTGAGGTAGCTTGTCAATCTCTTTGCCATTTAATTGCTTCTGAGGATTTACCGTTAAGCTTTATGCAGTCTACTGCTTTCCAAACTTACATTAGGACTACGCATAATCCTATATTTTCTATCGTTTCTAAACAAGCAACAACTAGGGATCTAGTAAAAATACTACAATGAACATCATGATAAATTAAGGGAACTATTTAGTACGTGCATATTTTCGATGGCCCTGACCTCGGACATATGGAGTGGTTGGACTAGGGAGGATTATCTTAGCGTAGTTGCTCCTTGTGGTAATGATGACTGAGTAATGGCGAAAAGAATTATAAGTTTCAAATTAATTGATGTAGTACACATTGGTGAGAATATTGGAGACTGTATTATCAAAGTCATGGAAGACTTTTGTCTTACAAACAAAATATTCCTGATTACTTTAAACAATGCCGCTTCGAACTCTAGGGCTATGGATATTCTTACTCCAGTGTTGAGTATATACACCGATTCTTTCTTACTACATTAGCGATGTGCTTATCATATTATTAACCTTATAGTCAAATCCAGTTTGAAGAGGTTGACTTCGTATATTAAAGTCTTTCGTGATGCGATATCTTTCTTGAATAATTCTAACGTAAGAATAGCAGCATATAAAAACTTCTACAGGGCAATAGGTGCACATCTAAGAAAGTTTGGTTTGGACATGCCGGCAAGATGGAACTCTACTTACTTGATGCTTAAGAGTCCTTTACCATATAAGGACACTTTTTTCTGTTTTTATTCAAACGCATTATCAGAGCACTGATGGTAGTTTACTATTGACTAAGCAACATTGTTTCGTTGCTGAGAAGATACTTCAGTTTTTAGAAATTTTTTATGAGGCCACTGTTGCTTTGTCTGATATCTATTATCCAACATCTCCTATTATTGTGCATAGTATTTTACAGATTGCTAGTCAATTGAAAATGTATGAAAATAATACAGTTTTACGAGAGGTTATTGTTGCTATGAGAAGTAAATACCTTAAATATTGGAGAGAAATCCCTTTCCTATATGTATTTGCATTTATTTTAGATCCTAGAGCTAAAATTGAAGGATTTCCTAATGTTCTTGATCTTCTTAGTGATGCTACATGGCTAGACTATTCTAACTAGTTTGCAGATGTTCGTTATCGATTACATGAGGATTTCCAAAGGTATGAAAATAAGTTCCAGGGAGTCTACTTGCAACGACCTCTACTAGCACCTAGCTCAAGTAACAAGACAAATCTGTGGGGCAAGATCTAGGGTGCATGCCCTTCCTCCAGGTCTAGGTCTTCTTCTTTTACAATAGCACATTCTCAACCAAGTCCAAGACCAACCTCTCACCCAAAGAGTAGGGAACTATCTGTCTATCTGGATAGTGATACGGTGAATTTCAACTCATAAAGCTTCAAAATTTTGCAATGGTGGCATAGCCATAAGTTAACATATCCTGTACTATCCATACTTGCATGTGATGTGTTAATTGTTGCTGTTTCAACGGTTTCCTTCGAGTTTGCTTTCAGTCTTTCTAGAAGAATATTGGAAGAGAGAAGAACATGTCTTATGAGTGAGATGGTGGAGATACGTCTAACTGTGAAGGACTAGGAACAAGTTGATTCACGAGCACAATACTTTGTGGAAAATCTAGAGTTGTCGGAGGTGTTTGAAAATCTATACCTAGACAACGACACTTAGAACAAGGATATATGTAGAGATATAAGTTGTACTCCTTTTCCGTTGCCAAGGTTTTCTCACTTTGAGTTTTTATTTGGCAAAGGTTTTAACGAGATAGCCATTTGAACATTAATAAAACTCTTTATTACATTTTTAATATTCTTGTCTTATTTTTTTTGCAATTTTCATATCTATTTATGAATTCTATACATTTTTTTGGAATTTTCTTTTTTTTAAAAAAAAATTCGGGCCTAACGGGCTAAGTGGGCCGGCCTTGGCCCGCTTAGCCAAATGGGCTCAAGCCTACACGACACGGCACGAAGGACTATGGGTCGTGCCTAGGCTGCCTCGCCGGCATGTGGGTCGGCATGGCATAGCTCGTTTAACTTGCGGGCCAAAATGGGTCGTGCCTAAACGGGCCATGCCGGGCGGCCCATCTGACCACCACTACCTTTAGTCTTTGGATGTTGGGACACACGTGGGAGTTATTCGCTAAAATAGCACTATTGCGAGACCAAACAGAAAAAATAGCTTCTCGCAGGCGAATTGGCAAAAATGGCACCCCAGACGTGTCGGTAGGCGACATATGTCCCCTGCCACGCCCCTACCGCACAGAATCGCCACTACAATGTTTGTCTGTGTGCCCACCGCACGGACTCGGCAAAAAATAGCGCGCTACAGTGCTCGTCCGCGCGCACAAACTAGACAAAAAATGAGAGCTACGGTGCTAGTACGTGTGCTATAGCGCATGAGTAGTATGGCTACAGTGCATGAGTAGGGTTGATGTAGTGCAAACGCGGTTTTCCAGGTTTTTTAGCTGCCGCCGTGCGTTGGGTGTGCGGATGAGTACTGTAGCGTGATTTCGTGCGGTGGGCACGCGGATGAGGGAACATGTCTCCTGTCGGCACGTCCGTGGTGCTATTTTGCCTTTTTTTTTCCCAAGGGAGACTAGAATTGCTATTTCAAAGCCAAACAGTGCTAAATGAGCATGTCAAAAAAAAAAATCCAATGATTGGAAGTTGGAACTAACGTAGGTCCGCAAGCTTGAATTGATTTCTATCCGTCGAGTATTTTTCTTTTGAAAAGATGTGTTTGTATCATAGTTGTATTTTAGGTTGAATATTCGTGTATTTGGCCATTGGTAACATAGGAATAGCTAGGCAAACATATGCACCTAACCAGACTCTGCGCGTCATATAATTCAGACCTTCATGGTAAATGTTATGTCGGGCTTGTAATTTTATCTTCGTTGCTCCATACTCATCTCGCTCGAAACGAATCCTACAAAATATTTCACCAATTTTTTAGTTCTCTGTGTAAAAACTTAAAAGGAGTTCGTCCATGTAAAATGATTAACACATGATTTATGTACAAACAATTGTAGTTAGCAAACTCTAGCTTTTTATGACTAACAATTATTCACAAATAACTATTCCAACCATTTAATTTTGTAAAATTAAATCTAAGTTTATTAAAATTATTTCTTAAAAAATTAGCCTTCATATTGTGTTCTAGACCGACAACTCTGCCCAGCATGTGGCTCAGTCGCGTCACCAGCTCATGACTGAGACACGTGGCAGACCAATGCCTCAATCGCGGTTCCGTCACGTGGCTGGGCCTCCCACGTCAGCTAGTTGCTGGCTCACCACGCGATTAGATCTAATCATC
This sequence comes from Phyllostachys edulis, assembly GCA_036346405.1. Taxonomy (NCBI): domain Eukaryota; kingdom Viridiplantae; phylum Streptophyta; class Magnoliopsida; order Poales; family Poaceae; genus Phyllostachys; species Phyllostachys edulis. The sequence goes on from CM070550.1 coordinate 59,458,041, forward strand.
TGCTGAGCTGGTGACTCAGGGTTATTTCTGTAAGAAAAATAAAACCTAGTTTTTTTTGGTAAAATGATTAAACTTGGTTACTCCCTCCAACCTCAAATACTTGACGTTCACTAGAACTATATAAGCCTGTTTGACGTCAAGCTTTAAAGAACGGAGAGAGTATTTAGAAAGAAAAAAAATCGAAAAGAATGAGGATAACAATACGAACCAAAATATTGAATAACTCTAGGCGCCTCTCTCTAAAAAAATACTTTTTTATGGAATATTTAGCATAGCTAGTAACACCAGCGAAATACTTATCGGTTGACGCACGACACATAAAACCCTCGAGCCAAGCACGCATGTACAAATGGCATATCCGGCCATAGTCGACGCTCCAAGCTGTGACACAGGATGAACTAAACATTCAGAGGAGAGATGCATCAGATCGCGCGTGCTTGTCTGAGAATTTGCTCAACTCCTCCCTTCAGAGTTGGGAGCCGAGTGCAGATTGCTAGCATCACCCACGCTCTATATATGATCGATCACCTTGCCAATGCCCATGTCGCTAGCAATTTGGAGAGACGGTGCACACACACATGCCATTCGCCTCTGAGTGAAGAGCGTCTATTATTTGCAGCTGTGATATAAGGGTGTGTTTGGTTGTTTGTACCTAGTACATATATGTGTTGATTCAAGAAAAAAATCATCCATATATTTGGTTACTTGAATAGAACTATCTCATCCTAGATGGTGGGATACAAATTTGTGAAATATTGTCTCTACATGTTGAATCATCTCATTCGCTCAAAACAATAGAACTACATAGTACAAGACCACGTCATCCCATTAAACTCTATCTTACCAACCAAACACACTCTAAACCGGCAAAAATAGGAGCAGCACGTCCATAGTGGAGTACTGCAAATAACCTATTTATGGCCAAACTGTAACATCTCAATTTTCGAGCTTTCAAAAACCTTTTTCTATAGAATAGGTGTGAGAGCTCGGATTTGCATCGAGACCCCCTGTGTATACCGAGCTAATCCTATGACTAGTAGCTAACTCACACAGTATAAATATTGGCGAATATCATATCCATACATGCATGTAAATAAAGGAGTACTTACTTATTACAAAAACATTGTAAATAGGTCTTAGGGCCAAGTGTTTACAGAACAGGCCGAAGGGCCAACAAGTTTAGTAAATAAGCAGCAGTAGAAAGTAAATAAACCCAAAGGAAGGGGCCTCCATGCATTCACCAGAGGCAATCGACTAGCAGTAGGACCTAGTTATCGCCATCCTCCTCGTTTCCACAGCTGGATGGATAGAAGTATCCATATATCGGGTCTTCTGCTTTGTGGTCTAAATCCACATATTTGAGCAACCATGAGTATGAAAGTATTCAGCAAGTCCTCACAACAAATGCAAGTATATAGATACAAAGCTTACCAAATGAGGGGTTTTATGGTTATTTTAGTACAAAGCAGGTTTGGCTCAAATATTATAATTATTTTCTAAACCCATGGCATAGCCTTTTTAACTTGAAAACCAAAGTTTCATTTGTGTATGAAATTCTTATCCCGATAAGGTTCCATCCACCTACAGTTACTCATAAGGTTCCATCCACCTACATCATCGCTACAACCAAAATTTCGTTACATGTCTTAGTTCACATTTTATTAAAATTAATCAAGTGTGGTTTTCCATCCAATGCCCACAACGGGGGCATGGCTATTTGTAACATCCCAAATTTTCAATTCTTGTTAAAAATAAACTTTAATTATTTTCCTTGAGTTTTCTGGAATTTAAAAAGGATTTTCCCTATTTATTTTAAAGGAAAATAATTTCTTTGCAAAATTAAACACCAATATTAAGCTGGAAATATTTTATTTAAGTCCAAAATATCTCTGGGAATTTATGTGAATTTTCCATAATTTTTGGACTTTAATTGCTATTTTCTAAAGGCTTAAGTAATTTGTTTCAATTTCTGGAAATCCTAAATCAAATAAAAATCCAAATCTCTCTCTCTCTCTCTCTCCCCCCTCACTGACATGCGGGGTCTGCATGTCAGCCCGCACTCCTTCTCTCTCTTTGTTTTTGCCAACACGTGGGACCCGCGTGTCAGCCTCTCACCTCTTGCTCTCTTTCTCTGACGCTAGTCCCACCTATCAGCTCTCTCTCCCACCTCTCTTTCTTCTTCCCCGAGCCAAACCTCACGGCCGCCATTGCCACAGCTTGAGCTCCATCCGAAAATAGGCGTAACGACCCAATTTTCTTGCACTGCCGCCGTCGTTCTTATCCCCTTATCCATCCGCAACCGAAGCGAGCTCTTATCCTCACCATATCACCGCTGGACTCTGTTTTCACTGCGTGACCTTAACGGACTCCCAACAACCCTCGCCGATATGGCCACGTCCTCACCCTATAAAAGGACGCCCTGGGATCGCCTCCTTCTTCACATTCCAACTCTGCAAAACCACACCGCCTCTCATCACCTCTAGCCGCCGGATTTCATCGTTGAAGCTTGCCGGCCGCAGAAGCTTCCATCACCGATTGCCTCGCCGTCGACGTCGCCCTGCCGCCTTCGACCACACCATCATTTTCGCTGTGCCATGTTCTACATCGCGCCCCTTTCGCTGGAGCCAAAGCTTCGCTAGAGGGCTGCACCGCCACAAACCTGAACGTCGCCGCTGCCTCCTGCCTCATCGCCGGCAACCTCGTCACTCTCTCTTGCCGCGAAGGTGCACATTGGGTTCACCGCAACCCCCTCTACACTTTGGTATCCTCGCCACCGGCCAAAACGCCGCCATTCGTTGGAACCCTAGGGTTTCGAGTGCCATCGCCGTCGAGTGTGACGTGGCCGCCCACGTGGCATATTTGAATAGATCATATACTTTACAGAAGTTGTACAACTTTACCTACAAGATATGATCAACTCATAATGTTAGCCATGACACGCTTCCTTGGGCATGCGACGGAGACGATCATAATAAGGCTTTTACAATACCTAGTCCCGACACTCAACTCACTTTGGTGAGGAACCACTCAACACTGGGACAGTGACCGTTACAGGGCGCCCCCAGAATGCTTCGTTACGGGACACATTTTCAATGAGGGGTCCTCCGTTGTTAGGGAGTCACTCGCCCTTCTCGATATATAAAATTACCTCTATGAGTGGGGTTTATGGTGGGAACTGAGTAAGGTATTTAGCTAGGTCTATCCCATACTAGATTTTTGGTTGCACGGTTCATTAGTTTAGAGAAGCATCACATGATTCGGTCCTTAATTATCTCAGGTGAGACAATTCACAATCCCAACTCTCATGCATGCCTCTACACCGATCTCGTACCAACCACTCGCCCAAGTCTCCACCATTTTAAATACCATTTTCATGTTTCCAATGGTAACCCATGTTACCACACTGCGATTCACAATAGCTCCCAAGTTCTTGTAATGACAATGTTTGTGTCATATTCAGTTCAACCACTAAGTAGTGTCTAAGCACAACCAATAGTCATTATTGTTTAACCAAAGGCGATTTACTAATGTAATAATTAACCTAAGGTGATAGGTACGAGGAGTTGTCAACATGACAGGTACGAGGAGTTGTCAACATGATAGGTACAAGGAGTTGTCAACAATCAAGGAGGGAAATGATAACAATCAACATTTAGCATAGCTAGGTATGAACCTTAAATATAAAGGTATGAACCTTAAACATAACATTTCATAAATTGTAATAAGGATGCAAGTAGTACTCTAAAACAGAATAATTTGCATTTGAAAAGTAGGTTCAACATGATCAATTGTAAGGACTTGCCTTGCTCAACTGTGGATATTACTTGGTCTTGGTCTTGTCTTGAAGAAGTGGCAAAGTCTTCGGCGACGTTGGAATCTATTTAAGCGCAAAACGATGACTTTGAATAAATGCGCATAACTCAAATAAATTCAAAGGGATTCAAAAAATTATTATTTTGGGACTGATGGAAAGATCTTGAATTTATATGAATTTAGAAATAAAAATAAAATAATTTGGATTTAAAACGAGGGAGAATGAGATCTGCTAAATTTGACCCAAGAGAATTCCAGAAATTCTGAAATTTCAAACAGGTGGGTCCGGTTGGATTTTCTTTTTTACTTTACTTTTATTTTTATTAAGAAAATTCTCCGTGACTGACTGGTGGGTCCATTGGGTTTTTAATTTCTTTTATGTTTATTTTTATTCGGGAAACCCGAGAGACTAATAGGTGGGACCGCGGTCCACCCAATGGTGCACAGGGCTAAGGAGTCCACATGTCAATGGCTTGGTCTAGAGTTTTAGCTAAAATGGCACATTTTTGAAGTGAAATAGCAAAAATAGCCCCCTCCTCGTGAAATAAATGGCCAAAATAGCATCCATACCACGCGAAAATGTGTCGACAGACCACCTTTTGCGCCCCCTGTGCGCGGTAGGGGAGCTGCTATTCTACCAGCACATCGCAGGCCTAAAATCAGTCACAAAAATAGTGTGCGGCGCTATTCAACCCTGTAGCTAAAGTACGTTGATTTCCCCTATCACGCACTGGTAGAGCGGTAGCTCCCCTTGTCTGCACGGGAAGTGAGGAAGGTGGCTTGCCGTGCTGTTTTCTTGCGGTAGTGTTGGTGATATGCCCTAGAGGCAATCATAGAGATGATTGTACCACGTCTATGTTTATGAGTTATTGAATAAATGTTATTCTGTTCCTTGAATGAATCATTGGTTATAAAGATTAACAAGTATGTAACTTGTTGGTGAAACTCTTTAACTTATATGATGTCGTTCTAAATGAATCCCTGGTCGGATGTCACTAGTCGGAACACCAGTTACTCTATGACCAGCACATGTATTGATTGATGGCCATGTTTTACCGGTTATGGATATAGGGATATCGAATCAATAATGTGAGCACATGTTGGAGAATATGGTGTTGGAATGACCCACCTTGAGACACTATTGAGATTATTATGATTCTATGTGTCATTAGTTGGTCTCAAGCAATGATAATGTATAATCCTTAGACCTGAGATCAGCATGGTTCCCTACATGTGTAATAGCACTCTTAGGGGTTGCCAAATGCTACTCGTAACTTGATAGTTATAAAGGTAGCTTTTGGGTATGCTATAAAACATGCGGAGGGATGTGACTGGTCGGACATGGGATTTGCCCCTCCTAACATAATAGGAGAGATATCTCTGGGCCCCTTGATGTGGTTGGATAAAGAAAGTGCATGGCCATACCGCTAGTGGTCGAAGTGTTTGACCACGTGAAGTTATCCAACACTCGATCGAGAAAGTAATGAACAGTCCATGGATGACACAATATCTCACTTGGAGTTCAACCAGATATCGTGAGGCAAAGAGAGAATACACGAGTTGGTCGCTTAGTTCGATCAGTTATGGACTGGTCGTATAGAGATACGAGCTGGTCGTAGACTAGTCGAATGTAATCACAGAGTGATCGAAACCTGGTCGTAAGGAGTTACGAACTGGTTGTGACCAAATACGAACTGGTCGTATAGAGATATGACCTGGTCGTAGATCATATTGCATTAAGGTTCATCCGATATAATTTGTGTGTATTCGGGAATCGTTATGTCTTGCTAGGAACCGCTAACGACTCGTGATCGGAAAGGGTTTCCGAGTCACAATCGACTACAAATAAACCCAACAGGTCACACACTTAACGGGTTGGAACAAAACGTGTTCAGATAGGATTCGTCATGGGCACTACATAAGGAGATGCTTGAGGCTATTGGGAAAAGGAGATTGACGTGAGTTGTTCCACCGAAACCCTAGCCACCATCTTCCTGAGAGTTCTGTTGTGTGATTTGGTGCTAGCACACCGGCGTATGGTTGTTCCTTCCCTGGACGTGTGGATACTGTAGAGGTGCTACTGCGGTTGCTGTTGCGCTTGAGGACGATCCACAATCTTCATAAGGAACTGCAAAGGCTGCTGGAGGAGACAATTGACCAGCGAGGACACTGGCTGATCGACTATGACCACAACATCGACGCGCTCTTCATTGGACCAGACTGCTTCAACTCTTCTTCTGTTGCTCTGCGCGTCTGGTGGTAATGATCTATGATCATCTTCTTGCTTGGCTTCCTAGTTTACGTGGTAAATTTTTTGAATTATAGCTATCGTAGCCTACCTGTATCCCTTTAGGTAGGGGGTGCTATTTTTTTCCCATTTTCATCGCGGGGATGCTAGATTTGCTATTCCGTTCCAAAAAGAGGTCAAATGAGCCAAAAACTGCTCGGTCTACGGATTAAGTCTACACACGAATGAGGTAAAGGTGGGGCCACATGTCGTAGACTCAAATTTTAACCTATGGTTCAATTAGTTTTCCTAATTACCAAGGGCTCACATACCATGCAGACATTAACTAATTAATTAATGTCAACTAACTACCGGTTTAAACAAACTACCTTAGTCCACAAATTAGCACTCCACGTCATCTTCTTCCTACGCACGGGGACGAAACAAGGTCACCCTGGCCAGCTCGAGGGGCAAGCTCGGTGGTGGTGGAGGAGACTCCGACGACCACCTGCGACTAGCAAAACGGGTTGTGAGGTCTACGGTGACTCTAATGGCACCTACCGAGCGAGGCTAAGGGTGCTCTCGGTGCTCCAGGGATGGCAGTGTAGCTAGATTTTCCATGGTAGCGAGGTGAGGTCATTAGTGCGGCTATGCTATGGCCATCTATGCATGCCATTGACTAGCCTATAAGGTTGGCACGATAAGGAAGGCTATGGGAATAGAAGGGTTTATTAGGGAGACAAGTGAGGAAGGAGATCGGGTGTGGCGGTAGCGTTGTGTGCTCTGGGCTAGCGACGAGGACGAAGGGCTTGGCGTTGTCTTTGGTGCACAGAACAGAAAAAGGTGACCAAGATGCGCAAGAAGATGAAGGCAAGTTCTCACCGGACAAGGCGGAAGAACGCGATGACTTCGCGGTGTACTTCAACGAGCTCCCTAGACGGCGATGGATCCTTTCTTCTATGTGAGGAAACAAGCACAAAGGAGGTGAGTGTGAGGAAGAGGGAGTCAAGGCGACCACAATGCGCAACACGATGAAGATGAAGACTCAATCTGGTGGGCGGAATCCAACAGTGAAGTTGGCGGTTGAATTTGGGGAAGAGGGCTTGTTCTTGACCAGCCGAGGTGGAGAAGAGGGGAAAAGTGGGGAATAAACATCTTGGAGGATGGCGAGTGTGGTGACACACTCGGTTGGGGCTTAAATAGCGAGGAGTAGTGGAGAGACGGACGCGGTGAAATGGCAACTCGGGCGCGAGATCTCATGCACGACGTGTGAGAGAACGGGGCGTGCTCATGAGGTGACGAGGTCACGGTGGGGTGAGAGGGAGAGAGAGGCTTGAGGTGAAGGCCTGATGTGGCTCTGGTCCATGCGGTTCGAGCGTACAACGCAATAGGCGGCGAACGAGCAAGCTAGCGCGTGCTGAGAAGATAAACAGTAAGGCAGTCTGACAGGTGGGGCTATGGCCCATGCGTTAGTAAGAGCTGATGAGGGAGTGGTCTATCCAATACTAGAGTTGTGGTTGCATGGTTATTGATTCCACTTCTGCTGCAGATAATTAAGTTATTTGGCCTGATCAGTTCGTGTGTAAGTCAAGCGATCGTACGATCTATTTATGAAATGTTTAATATTATGTAATAGCTTTACTTTTGCGGGATATATTTATGATATTCAATGATGTCACTGTGTGCACTAGCTATTAATCTAGGGACTAGTGTTGATATACACAAAGGGTTCCGAACGGTAAATTTGGGTCCTAACATTCCGCCAATAATAAAGCATTTTTTGAAATTCTAGAAATTCCAAGATTCCAAAATATTCCTTTGACCCCACCTATTAATGAATCACAATATCTCTCCTCTGTTAATTTTTCGAATTTCCTTCCCGACCAAACTTCTCGAAGCCTGTTCTCCTTCATATAAGCCCTCGTTTGAACCCGTGTTTCTTCCTAAATTCATCTAACATTACTACCTACCTTCTAGTACCATTCATTTACAATTTGGAGTTTATTTGAATTGCCTTTTTTACATGTTGTTTGTATTTACATTTTATCTCTCGTTGTACATAGACGTTCGGAGTAGCTAGAAGTCAAGGAAGTCGAAGACCAAAGGCAAAGGAATAATAGTGCAGCTATAGCGAGGCAAGTTGTGCTTTGATCATGTTGCAACCGGTTTACAAAACTACTTTGTCTTTAAATTATTGCATGCTATTTAAATTATCAAATGTTTATTATTTCTACGAGTAGCTATGCAACCCAATTGTCATTTATTCCACCTTATTGATTGTATGCCATGATCACTTGTCACCCTAGGATGGTAACTACTAGTTAGTAATTGTTGTAGCACCAACTTGGGTTGGTTAGACAAGTATGATGCTTAGCCATGCTGAGTTATTGATATCATTTTGAAATGCAACTTTACACCTGATTAATCAGTTATGGAACTGCTTTGTGAATAACTATGTGCTTAGTGTAAACAACTTGTGGTGGGTAAATGATTTACGCTTGGGTGAGTGTTCGTGCTTTGGCAGGTGTAGTTTGCACAAGATCTTAGTTAAGTTGTAGTTTTGCTTGGGTCAATTCAAGACTTCACTTTGCACGCCATTGAACCGAGCCACATCATATAACAACATGCCTTGAATGAGATAGACCTAACTTAGTAAGTTACCGAGTTCCAACGTTCGTTGTCTCAGGAAGTAGGTTAGGCTCTGTGTTAGGGCCAGGCTCCTAGACTGATCAAATAAATAGACAATCTTCACTAAATAGTAGCAACAGTTCCCACCTAAGTTTGGTAGCCCGGCCAAGTGTAGAGTAGAGAGAATCGGGTATGGATGCTATGTTTGAGCCACATGATGGGCAGTTCCTGTTCCCAAATCCAATGGTGTACCCCTTCACCCGTTCACCGTGTATGGATTGTTGCTATGTATGGAAAATCGTTATGTATGGATATTCATTGTGTATGGAATAATGTTGTAGGTAGGTTACCAGGAGGGCCAATTGTTAGGGCGAAGTCTCTGAGATGCTTTGTTATGATCTAGCATATGCCATGTTGATCATATCTTGTGGGTAAACTTGTATAATATCTGCAGAGTGTTATCAAATCTATTCGAATAGTCGTGTCTATGGCCATGGACATGCTCGGGGATTTCACACAAGGGTTAGAGTTTGTTAAACAAAACTGGGAGGGTAGCTATGTGGGTTAATTGGATTAGACTGTGTGAAAATGTTTTACTCTCGTTTTAGCTATGATTGGTAAGTACCAATGGTTGGATGGAATCCTTGGACGGGAGTAGGGTGATGCCTCGTCGGTCTATGATTTCACCTATCATTTACTTATCAGTTATTTATTACCTATTTTAACTTGTGCTTTATAATCTATTTACTGTATTTAAATACAAATGCCGGTTCTTGCAAAATAAACCATATCGGCCAATCTGTTGGAATAAGCCTTGTATTTTATATATTGCATTGCGTGTGCACAACTTTCTGAGTACTCAGTGTACTCGCTTTTGCTATATACAATGCTGCTCATTTCCTGAAGACGACATCAATACATCGATTGTCATTGAGAACTACTCATTAAGGGTCATGGATGACTAGGTCACGTTACCATAGTCAATTGCCTGTGGGCATATGGATGGGCTACCTATAAAAATTTTCTTGATTACTTACACTGCAGTTTACTGGTTTGTTTGCCTTTTGAGGCATTAAATATAAGCTTCGGCCTTAAGGTCGTTACTCTCATGTTTAATGATATTTGTTGCTTTCTTAGTTATTTATGAATGTGGAATGATATTTTATCGATATTGTCATTTTGTGCACTAGCATCATCCTGGACTAGTGCAGTGTATATAGAGGGTTTGGGTTTGTATATTCGGATCCCGTCACAAATCGGCTGGTTAGGCTACAAGATAGGTTGAGGGTTATTGCCTAACGTCAAATTAATGGTAGGTCCAGCCTCAGTCCACAAACGACTATTTTGCAGTTATACCCAAAGTGTGCACACATAGAAAGGAGGGAGTTATTACATTTTTGCGGATGTCATAGGGATATGCTCACGATCTTAGGATGATGATACAATTAGCAATGGTAGAGAGGGTTTGTCGAAACACTCATTTTTGACAAATTTCATGTAACATCCCAAAATTTCATTTCTGTTAATTTTTTTAATTAATTTCCTTGAAATTTATGGTTTTTTTTATTTTTCCCTATTTATTTTAAATCCAAAATAAATTATTTACAAATCTAATTACCAATTTTGAGTTGGAAATATTTTATTTAAGTTTAAAATAATCCAGGGGATTTCTGTGAATTTGCCCAGAAATTTTGAACTCTATTTGCTATTTTCTAAAGCCTATTCAATTTAACTCAATTTCTGTAAATAAAAAATCACCAAAAATCTGGATGTTGCTTCGGGCCGAATTTCTTTCCCAGTCCACAGCCCACTTCTTTCTCTAGGCCCACGGCCTTTTTCCCCCACGCACCGCCGCTCGCGCCCACCTTCCTTACCGTCTCTCCTTCTCTCTGTCAAGTAGGGCCCACCTGTCATCCCCCACCACACCTTCTTCTTCCTCATGACCGAGCTAGCGCCACCATTTTTCTCATCGTTCCCGTGCATTGAAATGCCCATTTCTACTCAAGATCGTGCGCAATCAATCCCACGATCCCCACTCCATTTCTCGCATTCACTCGGTCATTCCATTTTCGCATTATTGCTCATTTCTGCCGCCGGTAAGGTAACGCCCGCGCACATTCTCCCCTCTCCGGCCATCCCCTCACCCTATAAAATGGAGCACCCATACCCCCGTCTCTCACTCATCCAATTCCCGTAGCCCTAGCCCCTCTCATTCTCTCTCATTGCCGGATTTTGGATTTCCTCACCACCATCCCCGAGGTGCATCATCGCTGATTGCGTCGTTGCCGTTGGAGCTCCGTCGACACCATCCGCACCAAGAGCATGGTCGGTCCGTGTTCTACCTTGTGCACACTATCTTGCCATCGGAACGTCACCGGAACACCTTCGTCACTGTAGACTCGAGCTGCACCACCGCCTTCTTTCTCATCACTAGCCAACCCTTCACATCCCGCTAGCATTCTAGTGCATACTAGGTTCCCCACTTCTCCCTCTTTTGTTTGTGCCCATGCACACTCTTCTCCGTGGTGCGTAGTGCCAGCGACCATTTGGTCCCGTGTGCAGCCACTCGCCGGAGTGGCATGGCTGCCATGTGGCACCTCCTAGCAGCCATGTGTGTGCCACGTTAGCTTCATCTGCCCAGTCAGTGCCCACATCATCGCCTACTTGGTGCTTGTGCTAGCACATGCGTAAAACCCTACACTGTTTCACAGAACAGGTCCACTGTGGACCAAAGCACTTTTTGTGGACCTAGTCTATGGACCATGGGCCCACTTGTCAGAGACTCAATAGGATTTTCTTGTAGAAAAATAATTCAGCCGCTGACATCATGCTTGTGCAATATTTAGATTTTCCTTTAGAAAAATAATTCATTAATTCTAAAAATTGAATTTAGGGTTATTTCTTTAGAATTCAACCTTTTGAGGACTCATTCTCCATATGAGCTCTGATTCCAGTGATTCAAATTTGTAATTGATCTAAAATTATAATATAGCTAAATAAACCAATATTATATAATATGAAGTTAATTTGAATTTGGCTTATTTTCACGTATAGACTTCGACGACTCTGGAGAGCTAGAATTCTTCGACGAGTCCGATCAACAACAATTTGAGCAATGAAAGTTACATTCTTGATCATGTTTGATCCTAATATTTTAAATTATTGAAATTCTATTTTAAATTATTATAGCATGCTTATTTATATTTAGTTTAATTTAAACTCCTATTTTAATTTATAGTTATTCCTAACTCCTTTGTTTGGCCAAATTTTGACATTGAATTAATTATACTTTGTCACCTTAGATGAAGACCTAGTAGGTAGAATAGTATGAACTAGGAACCTTTTGGAAAATTTTACGCATAGTCATCTTTGAGACCAAAATGTTAATTATGGGAATTTTAGCCAAAATGAACAACTATGATTTAAAAAGAAGACTATGGTATTACTTTTGCGATAGGAAGTTTCTAAAATGATTTGACATGAAAACTAAAACTAAAACTGGTTTAGACTTGGGTGAACTGGATAGTTGGTGGGTGCAAGTTTATGCATGGGATCAATTCAGTGAATGGTTGAGGCCTAGAGATTATCTTGGAAGTCGCCGAGTCAGTTAAGACCTGTCTTCAAGTTGTCGATTGTTAAGCTATAACAGCACTACCACAAGTATGGTATGGGACAGACCTGGCTAACTATGTTGCAATGTTTCATCGTGGTTGAGTCATTTTGAGGTGTGGGTGTCGTGAAGACCTACTTTTAGTACCCACATGGCGCAAGAGGGGATTATTGCTTGGCATGAAACCTTGTGGTAGTGAAACCTTAGTGGACATAATTACGTCGGGATAATGTAAGGTAAAAGCCTTGTGATAGTCGCTTAGTCACACGCCTACGGAAGTGTATCTTGGCTGACATTTTAAGCAGACTATCTCTTGTGGATAAAGTCATACAACCTTTACAGGGTGTAAAACTATTTGAATAACCCTATCCGTAGTCATGGACATGCTGAGCAAAGCCTTTCACAGATTAGACTTTGGTTTTGATTTAAAAATGATTTAACACAATGCTTTTGGATAGTTTATCCAAATTGGAAAATTGGGCAGATAGTCGGTGTTAAGGGGGGTTGTATGGAGGTTTATCCTACACTCAAAATGATGATTAAAATTTTAAAATCAATTCCTAGATATAGTATAATTGCCTTGAAACTTAATAAAGATATTTAAACTAAAAATGTCGCTTTATGCAAACTTAGCCTTATAAGCCATCTCTTGTCATACCTTCATGCATTATATTCTGTTATTTGGGTGTAACTTGTGGAGTACGTTTCATACTCACCTTGCTTAATAAAATTGTTGACCAGAGGAGGAGTACTACGTGGATGGTGAGGAATTGGACAACTAGGCTACGCCCTAGAGGATTACCTATGGCGTATCGTGTGGCCTACTGCTAATTTTTGTTTCTATTGTACTTTTCTTTAGGTCTTGTGCCATTTTGTAATAAAACTCTGATAATATGAATAAAATACATGATATGAACTTGTTATCATTTTTTAACTGTGTACATTAGCTGTTCCTGGACTAATGTGAGAAACACAGGGAATTCGGTATCCTTCTACTCCCAGGTTTGACATTTCAGATGATGTGAGGTAGTAGGCCATGGTGGTAATTTGTCCGGCTACCGCTGGCAGTCAGGCCGGCCATTGGGTAGGCCAAGTGGCTGGCAGTCAGACCGGCCATAGGCAGTGGTCTAACCGGTCATAAAGGTGTTTTTCGAATTTTAGGCCAGGCCAAAAATAGAAGCTGTATGCAAGAGAGAGGATTCTTCTGTACTTGGTCTCATATTTTTTGGAGCTTTGAGTCAAAAGTTCTATTAATTTTGAATTTCTAGAGAGGGTTCGAATTTTTTAGGGAGAAAATCCGGCTAAGTAAATGTGCTAGCGGTCAAACTGGCCAGGGGCGGTCAGACCTGCCATGTTTGGCGGTCAGATTGATTTTGTCCTGTTCACTGGCTGTTATGGCGGCGATGATCGTAGATTAGATCAATTTCATGGGTTTCAATGCATATGTGTTGCATGATGCATATTTTGACTAACGTGGGTCAAGTTGCGAAGAACTTATTCCCGAAATCGATTTCTTGGTCTATTGTTATGTAAGAGGCTTGGAGGTCGACGATAGTCAACGACGAGGATGATCGGGACTAGGCTTGGAGAGCTGAGGTCCAGAACGATCAATGATGCTTGGTAAAGTCAGTGGACTCAAGCATGGCGTAAAATGGACAAGGATGACCGAATAATAAGTTTGGTGTGACAGGTCGCATCAAGCGGTGCGAGGGTCGGTGCAAGTGCCATGGTGGTTTTGGTGGGAGCCGGTTGGGAGTGACTTGCCGACATGAAGAGAGTCGTTGATCAACCTACACGTGGTGAAGCATGGGATTGCATCATGAAGATTGAACTCGTTCTTTTAAGAAGGATCGAGAAGGGGTATTTTGGTAACTTCACCAAAATACTGTCTTGGTGACCTTTGGCTAAATTGTGGCGCAAGATGGTGCAAGAAGAGGTAGTTTAGGTCAAGTGAAGATAAAGATCATGAAGAAACGGATTCGGGAAGCCTGGTTCATCATCCGCTTTGAGAAGCATGCACAAGTGTAGACCCGTTTGTGTGTGGGCTTAATAGGTGCCCATTAGGGTCTTCTCTCTCAGCCTAGCCTCCACTATAAAAGGAAATCCCCAGATATGTAGTTCACAAGTTGTTCCAAGAGAAAACCCTAATTTGTGACAAGGGGATTTTGGAGTAGTTGAGTGTAGGGTTTGTGAGAGATGGATTGATTGTGTGCTCACGAGTTGAGCTTTGTCCTCCTGGATGGAATGGTTGTAAACTCACATCTCAAAGATCAATCCAAGTAAGATTTTCCTAAGATGAGTTCTGTTCTTATTGTTTCTCTCCTTGAGCTATTTTGGGATTTTTTTGTTCCTTCTATTTTTGGTTGATCTTTTCTTGTGCTCTTGCTTACTGTGACATATGGGATGCCATCTAGGGTCATCTTGACCATAATCCTCCCATGAGCAAGTTTTTAGGACGAAGTTAGGTTTTTCCTCGTTCTTGTGTCCTCCTTATCTCACCAAAGAAAATCATGGAAATTTGGCCTTGATCTTCCTAATCGTCGATTGGAATAGGTTCCTGACCATCTTGATGAGCTATGGTTGAAATTTGCGGGTATTTGGATCACCGGATCAAAAGTTCAGTCGATTTGAGCTTTTGAATTTGTGCTGATTTTATTATTCATTATGCTAGAGGTCAGACCTCCCCCTGTGAGAGGTCTGACCACCGGGCCACTGGTTAGACTACCCAACCTGAGAGGTAAGACCGCCCAACTCATCGTGTCTTGAGTTTTCGATGTTTTTGGTCGTTGTGCTTCGGGGTTTTGCTTGGATTCATTGACCTTCATAGCTATTGGAGTGAAAGTTGGGTTGAATCCGATAAAGGTGAAAAAATGTAGTGCTCCTATTCACCCCTCTCTAGTCGCCATTTCGGTCCAATGATTTTTAATACAATATATAAGTGCTTAGTCTTATAACAAAATCGACGGAGCTTACCATTTATTCATCAATGATAGTAGAATCGATGACAATATAGCCTTGCTAGGGTAGGAGGCCCCATCCCTCCCCGCTAGAGGAAATTTAAGATGATAGAAGAGCTGGCACTACCGCATAAGATCGTTGAATCCACTGCTAGAATATATGATTATAACATAGTCATTCGGTCGCACAAAACAAATTAAAGTCGAGCTTGATGAAGAACAGGAAGAAGCGTTAACACGGTCGTGGAAGTAGACAACGTCGAGGAAAAAGCCTAGTGGTCACGTGGATGCGCTGTCCAGAAACCTTATTACTGCCCCGTGTAGGTACTCTTTGCGACAATGGTTCGGAGATAACCGCTCTCGTCCCTTCCCGATGCATGCCAAGGAGGAAGGCCGGCGTGGTACAACAACTCAACACCACAACACAATTCACCAGAGGAGGAAGATGAAATTAGAAAAGAATGGAGGAATTCTTATTTAGATACATTTACTCTCTAGTAACTAATGTAATTAACCATAATTAAGTCACTGGTAACTCCTCATTCAAAGCAATTAGTGATATTTATGCAGTGTTTAACAGCTCCCTACCAGTTCACACAAAAGAAGAGAGAAATGCGCGGTTAGCTCTTGACCAGTTATGACCAGCTCACAACTCTTTACGACCAGTTCGTATTTGGTCATGACCGGCTCGTAACATCTTATGACTAGTTCATATCTGGTCACGATTAGGTCATAACGATCCCCGACCAGGTGGTAGTCACTTACGACCAGCTTGTAACTCCTTACGACCAATTCTTATCTGGCCACGACCAAGTAGTAGCCCTTTACAACTAGTCGTGACTTATCCTGACTAGCTCATGATCTTGCATGACCAACTCACGACCAGTCTGTAACTCCTTACGACCAGTCTCTCTCTGGTCGGTGATCGAACAAATTGTCTTGCTTCCCATTACTTGGCTAAACCATGTGTGCTTTGGAATTTGCAAAGGAAATGGATCTAGTATATGGGCCAATTTCCAATAACCCCCACCAATTCCAAAGCTAGATAATAAAATGATGATAAGGATCATTATGTTGAATTATTGTTAATATACTAGTCTTTTGGTGTAAGTCTCGTATGGGGTCGAACTTGCACCTAGAATAACGAGATTCATCTTCTCACAGCTGATGAATGGACTACACCTTAAATTCACAGCTATCATGATCAGACTTCACTTGGAATCCCAACTGATACTAGGCTGCCAAAGAATCACGCCTAAATGGAGCATTTTATGGTTATGCTATCTTATCTGCTCATGAGCTTTCTAGAAAATGCCCTGTTATCTTGAACTACAACCTCACAGTTTTGCTCAAGTGGGTGTATTCATTTTAGGTATTCTGTAGGCCAATACATTTTTCCCTCATTTGGACATTAGAATTCATTAAGACTTTAAGCAAACCTTCCACACAGTTAAGAGTAATTTGTCTATTAGGACATGAGTGCAATTAATAATATGTACTATCTTGTTACAACATCAACTTGTTTTTCCCATCACCTAAGTCACGGGATCTCCTATCAAGAAGGTATGGATTACCATTCTAGTGTAACTCAAATGGGCCCCATATCCATGTCTATAGACACAACGAAAATCGCCTTTCATGCTAATCCCTTTGTGAAAAGGCCTGCCAGATTTTTCTCAATGCGTATAAAGTTCACAGTAATCACTCTAGAGTTTCTCAATTTTTTGACAGATGTGAGCTTACACTTCACATGTCTGGAAGACTTCATGTTATTCTTAGTATTCATAACCTTATTCAACATTGCTTGGTTATCATAGTGCATTAGGATTCCGGTATTTGTTTATCCACTAATGACAAGTCCAACAGTAGCTCTCTAAGCCATTTAGTCTCAACAGTGGCTGTGTCTAGTGCTATAAGTTCAGCTTCCATGGTTGAGCTTGTTAATATCTTCTGCTTGCAAGATCACCATGGAACTGCAACACTAGATAAGATGAAGACATAACCATTGGTAGCTATCTCATACTAATCAGAGATCCAATTGGAATCTCTATATCCTTCCAGTACATATGGATAACCAGTATAGTGAATTCCATACGAGGTTGTGCCTCTCATGTAACGCAACACTCTCTCAAGTGCCTCCTAATGATCATCTCCTGGGTTAGAAGTAAACATGCTCAATTTGCCCACAACAAATGAAATGTCAGGTCTTGTGGCACCACATAGATACATAAGAGACCCAATAATTTGTGAATATCTCAATTGATCTTTCCCTAACCCTTTATTCTTTCGAAGCTTAACACTAGCATCATAAGGTGTTGGAGAAATTTTGCAGTTGTAAAAGCCGAACCGGCTGAATATTTTCTCAGCATAATGGGATTGGTTCAATATGATCACATTCTCATTCTTGATCAATTTAATATTCAGAACAACATATGCCTCTCTCAAGTCTTTCATATCAAAACATCACGATAAGAAAGATTTGGCCTCGTCAGTTATAGCAGTTTTCGTTCCAAATATGAGTATGTCATCAACATACAAACACAAAAATCACTCCTTGACCCCCACCATAACCATAATATACACATTTATCTGCCTCATTCACAACAAAACCAGCAAATATCAAAATTTTATCAAACTTCTCATGCCGTTGCTTAGGTTCTTGCTTTAGGCCATACAAGGATTTGAATAATCATAATCTTCTTTCTGGTTATAACCCTTAGCCACAAGTCTTGCCTTGTACTTATCAACAATACCATCAGGCCTCATGTTCTTTTTGAAGACCCACTTACATCCAACAGGTTTGCACCTGCTAGGACGATCAGTGATCTCCCAAGTCCCATTAGCCATGATGGAATCCATCTCACTACAGACTTCCTCTTTCCAATATTCAGCATCAAGTAATGCATAAGCCTACAAAAAAGTATTTGGCACATCATCCACGAGGTATACAATAAAGTTATCACCAAGGTTTTCTCAACCCTTTGTTGCTTGCTCCTACGAGGAGCCTCTTCGACTAAATTGTTATCCTCCTCAGAAATATCACATACTGGTGGTATATCACTCATTGGTTATGGAATGATGGTACATTCAAAATTACTATTATTTTTAATTTGATTATTCTCAGTTCGTGAAGTATTGTTTGCAGTTCTCATAGGATAAATATCCTCAAAAAATGAAGCATCTCTGGACTCCATTATTGTGTTAGCAATAATATCAGGAGTTTTTGATTTTTACTACTAAAAATCTATAGGTTGTGCTGTTATGAGCATATCCCAGAAAAAATACAATCGACTATTTTATGTCCAAGCTTTTTTCTATTTTGCAATGGTATATTGACTTTTGCCAAACACTCCAAAGTTCGCAGAAAATTAACATTGAGTTTTCTCCCCTTCCATCCCTCATATGGAGTAATCTCAATTTTTTTAGTGATTACTTTGTTTAGGACAAAATTCGCTGTCAATATAGCTTTCCCCCACCATATCTTAGGCACACTGACACTTTACAACATGGCATTCACCAATTTTGTTAGTGTCCGGTTTTTCCTCTCAGCTACTGTAACATCCCAAATGTATAATCAGGTGTTTGTTCAAATGTAATTAAATGTGTAGAAACTAAAACTTTTTCTCACATGTAATTATTGTCCAAGATTTGTGTAATCCAAAAACACAAAGTCCTTGTTGACCAAAAGTCAAGTCCTTTTTCCATTTGTCGCCACTCTTGTGCCAAGCATTTGGAAAATAATTTTCCTTGGTCCTAAAGTTGATGTGGGACCCCTCTGAAAAATATCACAAGTTGTAAAACTTGTTTGATAAATTTTGGAGGTAAAACAATCCTTTGAAATAACCTTAATGAATTTCCTGAGAAAAACGCTTTGCATAATAACCTCTGGAAAATTTATGTAAGGTTAATCTTATTGTCAGCAAGCTCCAGTTAAAATTTCATCAAATTTGGAGTTCATTTGCTATCTCAATAAATCCTCTTATGTCTCAGCTTGTTTATTAATTTAAATAAACTGGTTTGACTTGGGCTTGAACCGCTTTGCAAAGCAGGTCCAACCCAACCGCCTCCCTTAGCGCGTCAGACCTCCTCTCCACCTTGATCAGGTCGTAGCCGTTGGATTAACATCCAACCGCCACGACCTCCTCATGATCAATACCGCCAGACCTCCCGCCTCATCAGGTCTTGGCCACTGGATCGAAAATCCATGGCCTCGACCTCCCCGTGCGCTCAAACCACCTTGACCTCCATTTTGTACTAACTTGAGGTCGAGCCGTTGGATTCAATCCTAAGGCCACGACCTCCTCTGCAAACAACCATTTGTGAGGTCCTCCCACCTTGTTGAGGTCGTGGCCGGTTGGATCGATCCAACGACCCGACCTCCCTCAAAATCCAACAAGCACAAAACCTCCCCATCGTGTGTTGTAGCCGTTAGATTTAAAATCTACGGCCACGACCTCCTTGTGCCTTGTCTTGATCGACCTCCCCTTTGGTTGTGCGCCTTGATTTAAATCCAAAGGCCATGACCTCCCCTCTTTCTCTAAGTCACACGCAGATTATGTCCTCCTCAGTGTCCGAGCCCTTGGATGTAAATCCAAAGGCTAGGACCTCTAACCCTTTATCCTTTTGATCTGCGTTATGGAAATCGGAGGGCCACGACCTCCCTTTCCAAATCGTGTGGCTGGGACCTCCTCCCAGTCACTTAAAACATAACGGTTCAAACTTAAAATCCGAGGGCCAGGACCTCCCCATCCACTTAATTCAACGGTGGATGTGAGGTCATGTTCTTCTCCTACCTTGGGCGCGCGTGCGAGCCATGGCAGTGGGCAAAGTCAGAGCATGTCTTGTCCCAACGGCTCTTGTGGGCCCGCATTCAATGCGTGTCAGCTCCTGCCGCACCCTAGGCCCTGTTCTGACCACCTAATATGTCCTCTCCATCATGTCAACTCCCATGGACCTCCCCATGGGCTAAGCTCACCATGAGCTTAACCCATGGTGCAGGACCTCTGTGCCATTGGTATAAGATTCTCTTGAGCTCCCCTTTGGCTTCTTTTACACACTTGGAGCTTGCCATGCCAGTACTTGGCTGAGCTCCTACCTCACTAACCTCCCCTTTGGCCGCCATTGTTGAAGCTTGGAGCCCTCGGTGGCACCATTGTTCCAGTGGCTCCCTCATCAACCTTGTTCTCGTTTTGTGCTCCCCCTTGCCTTCTGGTGTTAGCCCTTGTTGGGTCACGGGGTAGGCTACGATAGCTACAAACAAAAATTTTCTACCACGCGAACCGGGATGCCAAGCAAGTAGATGATCACAGATCGTTACCAATGAGACGCCAGCGGCGGAAGAAGGGTTGGGAGCACTGGTCCAACGAAGAGCGTGTCGATGTAGTGGTCGAGTCGATCGTCTCCTCCAAAGAACGCTCTGCGGTTCCTTGTGAAGATCGCGGATCGTCCTCAAGCGCAACAATCGTAGTAGCGCCTCTACGGTATCCACACGCCCAGGAAGGAACAACCGAACGCGGTGTGCGGCACCAAGTCGCACGGTGGAGCTCTCAAGAAGATGGCGGCTAGGGTTTTGGTGGTGTTTCACACGCCCTCCCAACAGCCTCATGCACCTCCTTATATAGTGCTCGTGACGGATCCTATCCGAACACGCCATTTAATCGTATTCGTCTTGGTTTGTTCCAACCCGTTAAGTGTGTGACCCAGAGGTTCATGTGTAGTTCGGTTGTGACTCGAAACCGCTTCCGATCACGAGTCGAAGCGGCTCCTAGCGAGTAACATATCGATTCCCGAATACACACAAATTATATCGGACGAACCTTAATGCAATATGATCTACGACCAGGCCTTCATCACTTACGACCGTGTCCTATCTCAGATATGCATCAGTTCAGATGTGGTCACGACGATTCGAACTCCTTACGACCAGGTTACGACCACTCTGTGATTACGTTCGACCGATCACGACTAGCTCAGATTTGCATGACGCATCACCAGAATCGCTCGACCGAGCGACCTACTCGTGTATACTCCCTTTGCCTCACGATGTCCGGTTGAACTCCGGTGAGATGTTGTGTCATCCATGGGTATTCAATACTTTCTCGATCGAGTATCGATAACTTTACGTGGTCGAACTCTTCGACTACTAGTGGCATGGCCATGCACTTTCTTTATCCGATCACAACGAGGGCCCGAGACATCTCTCTGTTATGTTAGGAGGGCAAATCCATATCCGACCAGTCACATTCCTCTCCATGTTTGAGCATACCCAAAGCTACCTTTATAACTACCCGATTCACGGTGTAGCGTTTGGCAACCCCTAAGCGTGCTCTTACACATGTAGGAAACCATGCTGATCTCGTGTCTAAGGATTATACATCATCATTGCTTGAGACCAACTAATGACACATAGATTCATAACAATCTCAATAGTGCCTCAAGGTGGGTCTTATCCAACATCATGTTCTCTAACATGTGTCTATATTATTGGTTTGATATCTCCATATCTATGACTCGTGAAACATAGTCATCAACCAATACATATGCTAGTCTATTCATATGTGTCCTCATATGTTTACGACTAGGGATCGTATAAGAATAATTATCGCAGGAATATAGAGTTTCACAACCAAGTCACATACTTGATAATAAATATTAACAATATTATTCTAGGAACAAGATAACACATTATCCAATGTCATGAACATAATGAAATATAATCATCTCTATGATTGCCTCTAGGGCATATTTCCAACAGCCCTAACCTTGTTTAGGTTGACATTTTCAGAGGAGGCCTCACTGGGAGTTGGAGCTGAAGCTTTGGCCGTGGAGCACCTTTCTTCCCCGGCACCGGTCCTTCCTCCCTCGCCCTCCTCAGAACATCTGGACCTCCAGGTAACTTTCTTGGTAGTCCTTAGAGGCTTGGCACCTGTGTGTATGTTGTTGCGGAGCTTTTCTTGGGCACCCGCTTGAATGGCAGCTGCGGAGCTCAAATTTTGCTTCTTGCCTTTTTCACCGTGTGGTCTCCTTGCTCCTCTCCAGCTCGTCGGCGCTCTAGGCCACCGCCGCCGTCGAGAGTAGGTCCAGTAGATGCGCCTGGCTATTGCGGTCCCGACGGTGCCCTCAGTGTGCGCCGCCGTGCCCTAAATCGCCGGTGATAAGCCGTGGGACGTCCTCAAGATTTTGTCGGACGTCCCGACCGTGCCATTGTCGGTTTAGGACAAAGATCCTCTCCCTTAAATGCGCTAATCATTTGCTCAACCTCATTATCATTGGCGTGTCTTAAACTGCATTTAATCCCGCCCCGTGCGCGCATTTAAGACCTCTCGCGCGCGGACCTCCTTGTGTCCCGCGCGCATTAACTCCCTGTCCAAGCGCGTGCGTGAGCGCAAGGGCGCTGGGTCTGGGACGTCCATGACCTCCTCCGAGGAGATCTGGAACGTCCAGGACCTCCCCTGCGAATCGTGGCCGCCTGGACCTCCCAGAGGTGCAGCGGACGTTAAGACCTCCGCGGTTGGACCTCCGCGCTGATCTGTGCCGCTTATGTCCTCTCGTGTTGATCGCGGCCGTTGAGGACCTCCTCCTTGTTGCGGTCCGTTTGATGCAAGATCGTGCCACGACCTCCTCTCGATCGCAAGATGAGATCCAAAGAAGCATGAGCGCGAAGGCCAGCGTGAGATCTTGAGGTCATAGCCGTTGGATCCAAGATCAACGGCCACGACCTCTAGCTTCGCCTTGAGCAGCGTCGGCGTTTCATTGGGAGGACAAGGACCGTGGGATCCAAGATCCACGGCCCATGTCCTCTAGACCTCGCGAGCGCGTGCGTGTTGTTCTCCTGGGAGGTCTGAGCCGTTAGATCTGAGATCTGTGGCTCATGTCCTCCCCAGTCTTTTTGGTTTTTAGAAATTCCAGTGAACTCTTTATTTGTAAACAGAAAAAGGTATGAACTTTAAAATTGCATAACTAAGTCAATTTAAATCCTAATAGGGTGATTCAAATTTCTGTCTTGGACTGGACTTTAATCTAAAAATGATTGTAAGTTGAGTTCAGCTCCAGAGCATAGATTTGCCATTAGGTTTTAAAACTAGCTTTAAATGTTGCGCTAAAAATAGTGTTTAACTTGCAAAATGCATAACTAATGCTCTGTAGATTGTTTTTGAGTGAATCCAACTTTGTTGGTTTCCTCTGAGAATGCTCTAAATGTTAGAATAGGATTTAGGCATGTCACTGTTTTCAGAAAACTTTCTTGTGCATTATAATTTTGTTCAAGTTCTTGTTTTTGGAAAATTATAGAAAGTGCAATATAGCTCCAAATGAGGTGAACTCAATTGTGTTATTCATCTCATGAGGTGCTAGTTTTACAGTAAAAATTTCAGTGTCACCACCCTTCTAGAAAATGTTACCTCATAATTAAATTAGTGAATAGTGGCAGTTTGTATTTTTAGGGCTGAGCAGATTTGTTTTGCTCATATCTTTTGCATTGAGAATCCAACTCAATTGGTTCTTGTTGCTAAATTCCCTAAAAATCATCCTCTTGCTTCTGTAGAAATTTCAGAGTATTTGGAGTTCGTTTGCTGTGCTGTCTTTGTCGTTTTAAATCGTTCTTATCGATTGTTTTCGCTTTTTCGATTAGGTGCCGGCGAGTGGGTTGAACCCGTGAGTGATCCTCAGCAATATATTGAGCAAAATCAGCAAGGCAAGCAGTTTGATCATATCCATTTATTGTCCCATTACTTTAAAGCTTAATACTTTGTTTCACTTATATGTATGCATGCTACCTTGTGTTAAAATGTCGCTAGTAATCCTATAGATGCATATTCTGTAGGTAAATGTTCATTCTCTACTACTAAGCCTAGGATTATCTTGCTGCGATTTAGAGTTCGCTGGATGGACTCTTATCGCTTAGTAGTTTACGTTGATAATGCTTAGCAATGCTTAGATAACGGTAGAAATGGGCGGTTGTCGACATTATGTCGATGACCTTGATCACACTAAAATCTTTATTCCATTTTGTCCTTTTTGTGGTTTGTTACTTTGTAAACAAATAAAACCAAAATGAAAACAAAACTATTTGACTTGGGCACAATGGATGTTGGTGTGATATTTTGGGTGTGATCGAATGGTGCCTAAGTCCCCAAGGACCGAGTTACTTGTGTCACTAAGCCAAGCGCTCTTGCGTGCTAACCACACGAGGGGATATGGGACCTCTCTTGACTAAGTACTTTGGGAGGTGTTAATTATGAGCTGGTCGGTGGGTGGTTTTAAATGTGTGTGTGTGGTGTGGGAGAGGAGCATTAGCAGCACGGTTAGGCTGCCTAGTGTGTCCTTATCCCGTGGGTTATGACTCTTAATTAGCATCATCCATTGGAAATGTCTCGAGGACTTAGCCGTGCAAGCATACCAAAGGAAGTGTGCTAAATCATGTGGCGAAAAGGCGGTCTGACGTGTGGGTACATTGGTACACCCCTGCAGGGTTAAAACTAATCGAATAGCCTCGTCCTAGGTTATGGACATGCTTGGTAAGGTCGTGCAAGAACTAGACTACAACATTTAAATTAAAACTTGATGGGTTGGTATGAATGGATGTTCATGCTATTGTGGTGGCTAATGGGTTAGCCACTTCCAGGATTGTTATCTATCAATTGTTACTTGTCTCGTTGTTTCTTGCAAATGAAAAATGAATTGCAACTTTGCTTTGGAATCTATTTAAATATTGCAAATGAAAACTTGCTTTATGCTAAAATAAGTCCAAAGCCTCATCCACTTAAATAAAGCTTGCATGTAGCTAAACTATAGTTCTGTTATATTACACGTCGTCTTGCGAGTACATTTTGTACTCATTTGCTTTGCTTAATAACTTTGTTGCAGAGGAGGTAGGGTCCAAAGGGCTTTACTTTTGTGAGCTGTGCGGTGGTTGGGAAAGCGACTAGCTTGGCGGTCCGGTCAGTTGCCTTGTGGGTGAAGGCACACTGGTTGGCTCTTGTTTTGGGCCATCTCTATGGCACTTTTGCTTCCACTGTTATCTTAGTAGTCTTGTTGTTATTTGGCCGGTCGGCCTCTCTTTTGTAATAACTATCCTTTACAAGGTAGTTAGGATCGCGATCCGAGTCTTAAAGTCTTACGACTCTACGAACCCACGACAGCCTGTCGATCCAAGTCTTACTGCCGATCCGATCCTACTCAAGGTCGGTAGGATCGCGATCCTACTCTTAGAGTCTTACGGTTCTACGAACCCACGATAGCCTGTCGATCCAAATCTCACTGTCGATCCTACTCGTAGAGACTTAGGGCAATTTTTTTTAGAGGCCAGGCTTTGCTGATATTTTGTTTTAGAGCAAAATTTGTTGATATTAATTTCTGAGAATGAAACTATAAATAAATAAGGAGCATGCAAAATATTGTATCAGTATGGTAATGCTAGTACAAATATCTATATTATGGCATGAGCAATCTTGAGCTTGATAATGATAAGCTATTTTTATTCCTGGAGTATGTCTAGCTACTTTTAAGGAACATGCAAGTGGTAAACCATATAACAATCATACAAACTTATAGTATAGATGTTAAATATGTGTATTTTTACAAATCCGTAGAATCGCCGATTCTACGATTCGATACTACGATTCGATCCTACCGGAGGCAAATCGATCCGACTCGGGATCTCGACTCTGACTACCTTGATCCTTTATGTATATTAACTTCTGGTTTGATGCTTGTTCTGTTCTATGTGTTGGAATGGAATTGATGCAATCTTTTGTAATGAGTTGTGTGTACTGCATTCTGGGAAGTACATATATCTCGAGACACGGTTTATTTAGTTGATAATACTAGGGTCAATTGGATGACTAAGTATTATGAGCCTAATAAATCGGGGTCTCACAGCTACCCCGTTTGATTAGGGTGAATATGGTGGTGTAACTTTATGAACTATCACATGCTTAGAACATAATTGGGAGAATTCATGAGAGATATATTCTGCTCCATAATAAGAGCTTAGTCTGTTAATTTTTCTTTCTAGTTGGTTCTCAACCTCAACCTTATAAATTTTAAAGTAATTTAAAACTTCATCTTTTGTTTTCAGTAAATACACATAACAATATTACTATGCATCATCAATAAGAGTTAGAAAAATATCTTTTGCCTCCTTTTGTCAACAATCCATTCATCTTACGCAAGTCAGAATGGATAAGATCTAATGGTGCCAAGTTCTTTTCTTCCTTTAATCCCCGAAAGGGTTTTCGAGGCTGTTTTGCTTGCACACAAGTTTGACACTTTGATCCTTTGACAATTTCACATTTTGTAATTAATTCTAATTTGGACATTCGAGCAATGCTATCAAAACCAATATTGCAGAAACGAGAATGGAAAATATTGGCCTCACATTTATTCAAATCAGTTGCAACTTTCATACTATAACAAGACTCTAAAGTACTTAGGCGGAACAAGCCTCCGCTTTCATGGCCTTTACCAACAAAGTTCCCAAAGTTAGACATTACAACTTTATTTGACTCAAATACTAGCTTATAACCATCTCTGCATCGGAAAGAACCACTAACGAGGTTCTTGTTTGTTGTTGGCACATGCTGCATGTTCTTCAAGTGGACAATCTTCCATGAAGTAAGCCTTAGGTCCACTATGCCAACACGAAGAACAGAAGCATGTGACCTGTTCCCCATTAGGACGGAGAAATCCCCGGCTGCCTGGTAAGAAAAAAAAGGAAATATCAAAACATATGTGAACATTAGCACCATTATCAACCCACCAATCAGTGAATTAACATGTTGAAAAAACAACAGGTGAATTACCATACCCTCCTATTAAGGCCTCGCCTATGGTTAAATTGACAACCTTTTTCTTAGGCTGTTCGGCATCCTTGCTCTTGAGGAAGTGATAGTCATTCGCCATATGACCGTCTTTTCCACACACAAAGCAGGTCATGTTCCTCAAGCCCTTCCCAGTTTTCTTATTCTAAAAGCTAGTTGTCTTGTATGGTTTAAAGCCTTTGTTTTTCTTGGCATATTTCTTCTCTATGACATTGGCATTGTTCTGATTGTTCTAGCTGGAAATTCTTAGTGCATCTTTTGCTCTTTCCTTTTCTTCCACATCAAGGACAACAATAAGATCCTCAACATAAATCTCTTCCCTCTTCTTCTTTAAGCTAGTGGCTGAGAGACCATGTGGAGGTCGTCCCGTGTGAGTGATGAGTAATTGACAAAGGTTTTAGGTCAGTCGAGTTTGGTTTGTGTGGTCGGACCATGTCGTTGCGCAGATTCACGCGTTTTCGTGAAGTCAATCGTATTTGTCGGGATAATCGAACGGCGGCGTGTTATGGGCGGTACGACCACAGGCGGTTGTACCGATTGGTAAATGGCGGTTGAAGAATTCAGAGAAGTTGTTTCTCGTGTTACGGTCTTCATTGGAAATCGGAACGCCGCAGTATTGAGCGAGACGACCGAGTGCGGTTGATCCGTGGTAACATGGCGGTTGTCTGGATTGTATTGTGAGGTTCGCCATTTTGGTGTTTTGAGTTTTGGGATAGGTCATATCCAAGTGTGTTCATGCATATGTGTTGCATATTGCATGTTTGAGCTAACGTTAGGTCAAGTTGTGAAGAACTTGTTCCGGTTTCGTGTTTCTTATCGTGTGGTGCGGGGCGTCGAGCGGAGTCGTGGCGAGACACGGTGGATCGGACTAAGCGCAGTGGCGCTGAGGTTAGAACAGTCGGGATGTGTCGAAGGCAGCGTGGACTCGAGGTGGTTGCGGCGGCGAGACAAGGAGCGCTGAAGCTTCCGGAAGGTGAAGGGCGAATCGGAAATTCGCAAAATTTGCAAGCGGGCGGGCTCCGTTGGACTTAGCGGGCGTAACGGGGAGGAGACCCGTTAGCCAAGGCTATATAAAGGATTGGAGGGGCTGCATGCCCTCTTGAGCACTTGAAAAGGAATTAGGGTTTTGCTAGAGTCAAAAGAGTCTTTAGTGGTTGTTTTTGCTTTAGGCTTTAGTGGTTGAGGAGTGTTGGTGGAGGCAGTGGGTGCTCCCTGCTTGTCCCCTTTGTTGCTTCCCTCCTCAAGAATGGATGAGTGTGTGTTCTTGAGGCTTAGGGAGAGGGAGAGGATGGATTGATGAACTTGTAATCATTCCTCTTGTTCTAATGTCCATGCGTATGGGGATGTATCTCTTTGTATTTCGCTCTTGATTCAATGAATGGAAATCTGAAGTTTTCTTCTATTCGTGCTCTCTGTTCTTCGTTCTCCCTTTTTGTGTTTTTTGGGGCTTTCTTCAATTCGGGAGTTTTTGCTTGGTTCTTCCTCTTGATCTTGCTTGCTGGGACATGTGGGAACCTATCTAAGGTCATCTAGATCATCATCCACCCACGAGCAAGTCGTTAGATCAAGTTTTGTTTTTTGCCCGGTTTTGAATCCACCTTCGTTCAAATGCAAAAGGATAGGAACCTTGGCATGGATCTCTGAAATCGTTGCTTGGAATAGGTTCCTAATATCTTCAGGAAGGTGTGGTTCAATTTTGGTCAAGTTTGGCCGCGTAGATCAAAAGTTACGTTGATTTTCGTTTTGAAACCCGAAGCGGATTTTGCTGTTCGGGACAATCGGATGAGCCGGGCTTAACATCTGCGGTTGTCTGCGGATCTGCGGTACAACCGCCGCTTACTCGCGGTTGTCTGGGATCATGCGGTACAACCGGTCGCTTACTCGCGGTTGTACCGATTGTCTGATTTGTTCGAGAACTTCTGCTTTTTGTTTCTTTGTTTGTGGGGTGAGGTGGATTCAACATAAGACTTCCTCTGTGCTTAATCTTTGATCTTCATAGCTCTCATAGCTATTGGAGTGATTTACAAGTTGAATCCATTCTTTGCGAAAAAGATTAGGTGCTCCTATTCACCCCCTCTAGTCGCCTTCAGGTCCTTCAATTGGTATCGAGCGGTTAGCTCTTTTCAATAGATCTTAACCGGTCTCAAGAGCGTGGCGATGGACAAGTACTCGACCAAGCCGCTTTGTTTTGATGGCATCGATTACCCCTTCCGAAGAGCCGAATGGAGACATACATCCAGGCCGTGGGTATGCCATCTGGCGGAAGGTCAAGGTTCGATTCATTGTTCTCGCCGATGAGAACATCAATGCCGGAACATGGTTGATGTTGAGGCGAATGCAAAGGCAAGGAACATCATCATCCGTGGTTTGAGTCGAGCGAGTTTGACAAGCATATCTCACTGTCGTCCGCCTATGATATCTGGGTGACCCTCGGCGATACCATGAGGGCACCACCGGATCAAGACGGTTCGACAGACCGATTCAAACGAGAATACAACAAATTTGAGATGCTTGCTGGTGAGTCCCTAGATGAGTGCTTCGCACGTTTTCACAAGATCTTGAGCAACCTCCGAGCGGTCGGTCTCACATACCCCGACTCGGACAACGCTCGTCAGATGCTCACGGCACTTGATCTTCGTGTTTGGGAAATGAAAGTGACTACCATCAAGGACACCACGGACCTCTCGACCTTGACTCTTGATGCGCCAGACTCGCGCCTCAAGACTCACGAGATTGACATTGTCTCTCGAAAGTCGAAGTCACGATCGATGGCCCTAGTCACCAATCCCGATTCGGTTTCGGTTCTCTTCTCGATTCTTGTGTGGTTTCTCCTTGTCGCTCTCGTGACGTATCGATGATCGGTTAGAGCGACTCGAGGATGAGCAAATTGCCCTCCTAGCTCGGAAGTTTTCTCATGCTTACAAGAGGAGGAGGGACAGAGAAGAGGAGGACACGTGATTTGCTTCGAGTGTGGTGGCCCCAACCACATTAAGGCAACCGCCCTAAGCCGAGAAGGGCAAGAACGACTACGGCGGTTCGGGCAAGAACGACTACACCGACAAGAACCGCAACAAGAAGCCTCCGGCTCAGACGCCCAAAGAAGAAGAAGTTCCGCAACCGGCAAAGCCAAGAAGCTCTTCCACTGCGTCCTCACCGCCTCGACGACCTCGACCTCGGCGAGGTGGAGGGATGGAGCGACGATGACGGACGGGTGACCAAGAGCCCAAGGATGGCGGCGATGACTTCTCGGCATGTGCTTCATGGCCTCGAGGGCGAACTTCGGCGACAATGAACAGACTCCGACTTCGGACGAGGTAGATCCCACCTCTGAACAGCTCAATCATGCTTTTCTTAAGCTAGGAGGTTTTCATGCTAAAGCTAAGGCTAGGTGTCTTTGAGTTAGAGAAGGAAATAGATAGTGTCACTAGAGATTATTGCTCTTACATCCGCCCTTCTAGTGATGATTGTGATACATGCTCGCTTTGTCAAGTTGATATGGAGAAGTTAAGGACCTCACATGATAGTATGTCCTCCGAACTTGATAGTGTTAAGGTGGAGAATGTTAGTGCGCTTCTTCGAGTTAGAGTTGAGTAGGATGGTCATTACCCTACTTATTCTTGATGAGACTACTTCTCCCACCTCATGTGAGGGTAAGGACATTGTTGCTAGAGGATCTTATGCCATGCTCCTTGATCGCCTCGAGTCTTGTGAAAATTGCAATAACTTGAAGATGAACTTAAAACAAAGATCATAAAATTCTTGAACTACAAGCTTCTTTACTTGAGCCAATTGTTTCATGCTTGAACTGTCCTAAGTTAATCTTGAACTTGAGGTCGTCTCCAAACAGTTTCAAGATATGATTGATCATGAAAGGAAGTTGGCTCGCTTTGCTTCTAAGGACCTGTTAGCTCACCATGCATTAAGTGTAACAAACTAAAATCGACTTGATTGCTTTGGATGAGAAATGTGTGAAGCTAACTAAGGACCTTCTAGAGAAGCCACATTGTGCTTGCAATATGATTGTGGAGAAGGGGAGAAGCCTCGGGGTAAGGATAAGACGCTTAGCAACGTGAACCAAGCGGCTAGCGATGGGGATCTGTCCCTTCAGAGGTGTGCTTGCACAAGCCATTCTTCCCTCTCGCTTTGGTTCTTCTTTTGCTCCCTTACCTTCTGCATTGTCTCTTCTTCCCTCGCTCTTCTTGCACTCTCTCTTTCGGAGTGTCGGTACCTTATGAACACTCTCGAGAGATTTGTAGGAGGCAAGAAGAAGCTCAATCTTATTCTAGACCAATCTAAGATCTGCAGATTTAATCGGGGTCTAGGATATGACTTCTCTGAGGACATGAGGAAGCATCCACCGCCGTGCTCGCACCCATAGCACCGTGTGTGATCGAGATCGAGCCCAGACCGAGAAAGTCCATTTCAAGTCGGCGGGCTATGTCGGGATTTCGACGAGAAGGTGATTTCACATGTCGCTTCTACCTCTCGAAGGTGAAGTATCACCGCACCTTCGCCGTAAAGATGGACACACAATGATCGATGCTTCAGCGCGCCAAGATCGCGTAGAGACCATGTTGAGTCTCTTAGGCGCATTGTGGTCGGCCCCGGACCTTGAGTGCACCTAAGACCAACACGAGGTCTAGGCTTGTTTCTTCGATGGGTTTGTGCAACATCGAGGACTTGGTTTTTCCGAAGTTTTCGGTTTTCGTCCTCAAGTCGCTTTCGATCGTGACTTCCACCGCCCCGAGGGTAGATCTCGTTTTCCCCATCGAGATAGCTACCATGGCGTGTTCAACATGTTGCGGTGTGCTCGACTCGCTCCTTCAGAGCGATCGGACCAAAGAATGCCTTCGGTCTACTCTTAGACCTTCGCTTTGAGTGACAGAGAGCGAGGGTAGATAGAGGTCATCGGGCTTGACTACTTCATCCGCTTTCGGCGTGTTATTCAAGATTGGGTGCCAAAATCATTGTTGATTTATCCCAAGATCGAGACTTTACTCTGCTTGACTCAGTTAGCCGGGTAGGGAAGGAGAAGGTTTGGCTTGTAGACTCGGTTGTTCTCGTCATATGACCGGAGACTCCGTTGGTTCTCCTCCCTAGCCCGCGCTCCGGTGATGAGACGATCACCTTCGGAGACGCTTCGTGCGGGCGCGTCATCGCCAAAGGTCTTGTCGCGATTAATGCTTCTTTTATTCTTAAGGATGTTGCCTTGGTTAGTAAGTCTGCAGACAATTTGCTTTCGGTTTCTCGACTTCATCGATGACGGTTTCGAGGTGAGCTTTAAGAAAAACAATTGCAAAATTCTTGACTCTTCTGTAGTCCGGTTTATGGATTTCTCGTTATGGGAGGATCTTTCGTGCTGATTTTTCCGATTCTTCCGGTGATCCTCTCCGGTGTTTGGTTGCTTCGAGTCCCGCGATCTCTCTTTCGCATAGGAGACTTGGTCATATTGATTTGACCATTTGACCCGAAAGTTAGCGACCATGATCTCATTCGTGGTCCGCCAAACTCAAGATGGTCAAAGATCTTGTTTGCACTCCATGCCCAAGACGGCAAGATGGTTGCCGCTTCTCATCCTCCGGTCCACAATTATTATGACCGATGCAGGACAATTGCTCCACATGGACACAGTTGGACCGGCTGAGTCTTGATCGGCAGGAGGGAAGTGGTATGTTCTTGTTGTGGTCGATGACTTCTCGAGGTATTCTTGGGTGTTTTTCTTAGCCTCGAAGGATGAGACATTTCACATTTCCGAGGTCTTTTAGTAGGCTTTCTGTTGAGCTCCGGGTGCCTTACGAGCGATCCATGATGACAATGGCACGGAGTTCAAGAATTCCTACTTTGAGAGTTCTGCGGTGAGGCAGTGTAGAGCACCGTTCTCTTCTCCATACGTCCCTCAAAGAAATGGCGTTAGGAGAGGAAGAACCGCACCTTGGTCGAGATGGCGTGACGATGCTTGATGAGTACTCTACACCGAGGAAGTTTTGGGTCGAGGCCATTGCGACCGCGTGCCATGTTTGAATCGAGTTTTTCTTCTGCACTCCTACACCGCACTTCTTATGAGTCGAGATACTGCTAAAGCCCAGCGTCTCTCATTTTCGTGTGTTTGGTTGCAAGTGCTTTATCTTGAAGTCCGGGAACCTAGATAAGTTCGAGTCACGCCTCGTGGCGGTATCTTTCTAGGCTACTCGACTTCTTCAAGGGCTTATAGGGTGCTGGCTGCGAGTCTAGCAAAATGGTAGAGACTGCGAGGTGACCTTCGACGAGGCCACCAGGACTAGGCCAGATATCTCGTGTTCTTTAGAGCAGTCCGAGACCATCTTTGTGGATGATGAGGACGATGGAGATGACGGTTGTCTACGATCATCCCTCATCCACTCCTTGAGGTGCCGTCTTCCACCGCACCTCGAGGTGATCACCTTGCCTTCGCTTCCTCTGGAGCTAGTGGCTCTGCTCCTACCTCGTCACTCATGAGGTAGAGGCCACTTCTTCATCTCTCCCAGACCTCCTAGACACTTCCGAAAGTTCATCCTTCAGAGCAGATCATTGAGATCTTTTCGAGCGTGTTACCCGCTCAAAATCTGCTTATCTCAATTCTGTCTCCATTCTCGCCTTCATTGCCTCTTTTGAGCCCAAAGATGTTTCTCATGCTTTATCCGATGAGTCATGGGTCAATGCCATGCATGAGGAGCTAGAAAATTTCGAGAGGAACAAGGTCTGTCGCTTGTTGAGCCCCCACGAGGCCACAATATCATTGGAACCAAGTGGGTGTTCAAGAACAAGCAGAGTGAGGATGGGGTAATCATCCCAAACAAGGCGAGATTGGTAGCTCGGGGTTTTCCTGTGTTGAGGGTCTAGACTTTGAGGAGACCTTTGCCCTCAGAGCTCGACTTGAAGCCATTAGAATCTCGCTTGCCTTTGCAGCTTCTAAGGGTTTCAAGCTTTACCAGATGGACGTGAAGAGTGCCTTCCTCAATGGCCTTATTGAGGAGGAAGTCTACGTCCGACGACCTCGTGTTTCGAGAACCCCAAATACCCTAACCATGTCTTCAAGCTTTCAAAGCACCAGATGGACTTAAGCAGCTCCCGAGCTTGGTATGAGAGGCTTAAGTCCTACTTGATAAGTCATGGTTTTGAGATGGGTAAAGTTGACAAGACCTTGTTCATCCGTGGCATGGCATCGACCTTCCGCTCGTCAGATCTATGTCGATGACATTATCTTTGGCGGCTCTTCCCATACTCTGGTTTCCCAGTTCTCGGATGTCATGAGCACCGAGTTTGAGATGAGTATGATGGGTGAGTTGACCTTCTTCCTTGGCTTCCAAATCAAGCAGACTCGGGAGGGTACATTTCTTCATCAAGGAAAGTACACTCGTGACCTCCTGAGACGCTTCGACATGAGTGATGGTAAGCCTGTGTCGACTCCCATGGCTTCTACCGCCTATCTTGACCCAGATGAGGATGGCGAGCCAGTTGATCAAAAGGAGTATCGCAGCATGATTGGCTCCCTCTTGTACCTCACTGCCTCGAGACCAGACATACATTTTTCTGTGTGTTTGTGCGCTCGTTTTCAGGCTTCTCCTCGCGTTTCTCACCGCCAGGCGGTGAAGCGCATCTTTCGGTACCTTCGAGCTACCATTGACTATGGTATCTGGTACTCTTCCTCATCCTGTCTTTCCTTGAGAGCCTTTTCGGATGCAGACTTCGCTGGCTGTAGGATAGATAGGAAGAGCACTTCTGGCACCTGCCAATTTCTTGGCACTTCTCTTGTTTCCTGGTCTTCAAGGAAGCAGTCTGGTGTTGCACAGTCCACCGCAGAGGCCGAGTACGTTGCTGCAGCCAGTTGCTGTAGTCAAGTGCTCTGGATGGCTTCGACCCTGCGGGACTTTGGGTTAGTTATCGACAGTGTTCCACTCTTTTGTGATAACACTTCTGCGATTAACATTGCCAAGAACCCAGTGCAACATTCCCGGACCAAGCACATCGATATTCGTTTCCACTTCCTTAGAGACCATGTAGAGAAGGGCGATATAGTGCTCCGGCCAGGAGAGTGACCACCGGTTGGTGACATTTTCACCAAGCCATTGGATAGTTCGAGGTTTTGACTCTCATGGGAGAGCTTGGGGTGGTTTGTCCTTATGGATTGTAGTGAGGGAGCTTTGGGTTTATTGCTCTACTATATTATTTATGCTCTTGCTCCTTCATTGTTGCATTGCATTTTGGGTGCATTTGGGATTAGTCCTCCTAGCATAGATTAGAGTGCTTCTTTTGTCTAGTTGTTTAGATTTACGCTCTTATCTTGTGATTCTAGGATGTTGCTTATTAGTCGTCTCTTCTCACTAGGTTGAGCTTACTCACTTCTTATAGGTTCTAGCAAGGGTTGGGCCACCCTTGGGTAGACAGGAACGTGTTTGCTCCTTAGTGTGTTAGCCGGGCGCTTGATAGTCCTAGAGTCATATGGGGTAGATGAGAGTCATCGAGCCATAGTATTCTCTATATCTTATCTATGCTTTAAGGATTTTGCTTTTATGTTTTCTTTGCCACTTCTCGATTTATTGTTTTGGTTCAAGGAGTTCATTTGGGAGCTTCGAGCTTAATATTGAGTTAACTCAACTTGAACTAAAAGTTGCATCTAATGTTGAGGGGAGCTGGATCTTCTCGCATTTCTAGCATTCGCATTGTAATATAACTACATTGAGCCTTGATTATTATCCTCGCTATGACATGTTTACAATGCTTTACACCTTGCCATGACTTGTGCTTATTTGCTAGATTTATCATGACTTCATATGTGTAGCCTAGCTTTTGCCATGATAAGTTAATTAAAATTGCTCAACTTAAACTAAAACTTGTCATGTTAGCACTCGAGATTAGTCTTTCTTGAGCTATCCTTTTATGATTCATGCCATGTCAAATATTTGGGTAGAGTGATGAATCTATATTGAGCCTTAGAAAGAGCTGTTTTAGTCTCTTGGTGATGCATGAGTTAGTACAACTTGTTAAAAGGCAAAAGATCTCTTTTGTGCGAAAAAACCGATCTCACCAATTCTCTCCTATGAGACGGCTTGCCATTGCACTTGGCATGAACTTAGGGGAGTTTTGGGTGACCTAGACTATCTTCTTAAGCTTCTCGCTTGGAGTAGTCGCATAAGGCTTGAGACCTAGCACATGATAAAACAAAAATCTGGTTGGAAACCACCATGAATTTCAAAAGAAAATATGTTTCATGTGTTCAATGTGCTTAAAGCCACAAAAGTATCATGTACTTTAACCAATGTTTCAATCTTGAGCATAGCACTCTTTTTGGTCTCAATTTAAGCTTCTTAGTTCCGCTTAGCTTATTGACATGGCTGCATCATCCTTGGATATCTCTAGCGAGACTTTGCTCATTGATGACTTGACTTGCTCACATAATGTACCTCATTTTCAGATTGTCATCTATGTGTTCTAGCTAGCTTATACATATCTTGTCATGATCTAGATAGCCTTTTTATTAAGTTATGGCTTGGTGTATTACATGTTGGTCATTATGGATAATTCTCATGGCTCAAAATGCTTAAATAAACAAACTTGACCTTTTTTTCATCCATTAACATGTCATATTCTCTCTATTGCATCTTGATGCGTTTATTGCCAAAAGGGGAGAATAAAGAAGAAAAAGTCATTGGGAGCAGGTTTAGAGCTTTGGAGATCAATTTGCTCTTTTAGTTGTTGCTCTAATGTTCTTTTACATCGACATGGTCATTGTTTCACTCTTCTTCTTTGGACCATGTTGATTCTTCAAACTCAAACTCAACTTTGCTCTTTTTGAGTTTGTCAATATACTCATCAAGGGGAGATTGAGAGACCATGTGGAGGTCGTCCGTGTGAGTGATGAGTAATTGACAAAGGTTTTAGGTCATCGAGTTTGGTTTGTGTGGTCGGACCATGTCGTTCTTGCAGTTCACAGCGTTTTCGTGAAGTCAATCAGTATTGTCGGGATAATCGAACGATCGGGCGTGTTATGGGCGATACGACCGCAGGCGGTTGTACCGATTGGTAAATGGCGGTTGAAGAATTCAGAGAAAGTTGTTTCTCGTGTTCGGTCTTCATTGGAAATCGGAACGACCGCAGTATTGAGCGAGACGACCGAGTGCGGTTGATCCGCCGGTAACATGGCGGTTGTACCGATTGTATTGTGAGGTTCGCCATTTTGGTGTTTTGAGTTTTGGGATAGGTCATATCCAGTGTGTTCATGCATATGTGTTGCATATTGCATGTTTGAGCTAACGTTAGGTCAAGTTGTGAAGAACTTGTTCCGGTTTCGTGTTTCTTGTCCGTGTGGGCGCAGGACGCCGAGCGGAGTCGTGGCGAGACACGGTGGATCGGACTAGGCGCAGTGGCGCCGAGGTTAGAACGGTCAGGATGTGTCGAAGACGACGTGGACTCGAGGTGGTTGCGAGGCGTGCGAGACAAGGAGCGCGGAAGCTTCCCGGAAGGTGCAGAAGGGGCGAATCGGGAAATTCGCAAGGCTGCACAAGCGGGGGCGGGCTCCGTTGGACTTAGCGGGCGTAACGGGGAGGAGACCCGTTAGCCAAGGCTATATAAAGGATTGGAGGGGCTGCATGCCCTCTTGAGCACTTGAAAAGGAATTAGGGTTTTGCTAGAGTCAAAAGAGTCTTTAGTGGTTGTTTTTGCTTTAGGCTTTAGTGGTTGAGAGTGTTGGTGGAGGCAGTGGGTGCTCCCTGCTTGTCCCCTTTGTTGCTTCCCTCCTCAAGAATGGATGAGTGTGTGTTCTTGAGGCTTAGGGAGAGGGAGAGGATGGATTGATGAACTTGTAATCATTCCTCTTGTTCTAATGTCCATGCGTATGGGGATGTATCTCTTTGTATTTCGCTCTTGATTCAATGAATGGAAATCTGAAGTTTTCTTCTATTCGTGCTCTCTGTTCTTCGCTCTCCTTTTGTGTTTTTGGGGCTTTCTTCAATTCGGGAGTTTTTGCTTGGTTCTTCCTCTTGATCTTGCTTGCTGGGACATGTGGGAACCTATCTAAGGTCATCTAGATCATCATCCACCCACGAGCAAGTCGTTAGATCAAGTTTTGTTTTTTGCCCGGTTTTGAATCCACCTTCGTTCAAATGCAAAAGGATAGGAACCTTGGCATGGATCTCTGAAATCGTTGCTTGGAATAGGTTCCTAATATCTTCAGGAAGGTGTGGTTCAATTTTGGTCAAGTTTGGCGCGAGATCAAAAGTTACGTTGATTTTCGTTTTGAAACCCGGCGGATTTTGCTGTTCAGACAATCGGATGAACCGGCTTAACACTGCGGTTATGCCGGATGCGGTACAACCGCCGCTTTACTCGCGGTTGTAGCCGATCTGCAGTACAACCGCCGCTTGCTCTATGGTTGTACCGATTGTCCTGATTTGTTCAGAACTTCCTGTTTTTTGTTTGTCGTTTGTGGGGGTGAGGAGTGGATTCAACATAAGACTTCCTCTGCTTAATCTTTGATCTTCATAGCTCTCATAGCTATTGGAGTGATTTACAAGTTGAATCCATTCTTTGCGAAAAAGATTAGGTGCTCCTATTCACCCCCCCTCTAGTCGCCTTTCCGGTCCTTCAGTGGCAAAATCCCGCCATGTAGCAGGAAGTTCGGCAACAACGCTCATAACCACAAACTTAGGAGGCAAAATACAACCCAAATGCAGCTCAAGCTCATGAGCATGTGCCACTATCGACTTAGCATCATCCATGCTAAAGTCAAAGAATTGTTCGCACATGTAGAGCCAGCGACCAGCCTCAGGTTCCGCATATTTGTGCTCTAGTGCATCCTACAACTTTGTGGCGGACTTGAGGTCCATGTACACTGACGAGGATTAAAACCTCTATGTATTAATTTAATACATAGAAGACCATACGTCTTCATGGTCGTAACCCCTAAGGCTAACAACCTCACTAGTCATGAGGATTCCAGAGGTTACACGATGGGTACCCTAGTCGGACAAGGCTTTGTGCCTAGGCTCCGACCAGATAGCTGCTCGAAAAAGCTATGAACTGGCATTTCTTACCGTATGATGAATGGAACACGTGTTATATGTTTCAAACCGTGTGATGATATAATCCTAAAACACTGACAATTAACTGCCCTACGGTTAAGCATCTCACAGACAACCGTAAGGTAGTTGGCACATTGTTAACTGCCTTACTGTTCTGACCAGTCGTAACGTTTCACCAGGGACGCCTTCTCTAGGAGTAACTGGCACCTCTTCGGAAGTTATTTAAGGGTGGAGCGCAAAAGACAAAGAAACGGGGGAACAACAACAACAGAACACGAGACGACAAACACAGAAGCCTAAGCAGTGGAATTAGAAGCAAGGCATTCAGTCGTAGACTCAGATTCTAAGCATGATCACTTAGTTTAACATTCCTCACATTCAGTGTATTTAGGGGTAGTCCCTAGTCAGGTTCTGTAAATCCAGTTTATATCAATAAAGAGCGGCCCTCATTCTATCCCAGGATACTTCACGTCATTTTCCTCTTTTATTTCATAAGATCAACGACTCGATCGTCGACAGCTGGCGCCGTCCGTGGGGAAGAAGACGCAAGTTTCCTGAAGAAAACTCTCCGCTCATCAAATCCTCACTCATTCCTCGTAATCGCTGATGCGACTATGCCCGGGGTTTGGAATGAGGAGAATTGGTTCGACTTGATGGACTACGCCGACCTCAACTTGGAAGGATGCATCCGTGCCATGGAAGAAAATGGCATGTCATCCTCATCTTCCTCCTCCGCCGGCTCGCTCGTCGCCAATGTTAGCGAGGTTGACTGGATGGACGAGGATGCGCTACCACAACCAGTGGCGCAGCCAGAGGAACCAGCCATTCTGATCAGCTCGGAATGTCAAGGGACCTCTTCAAGCCCAGTTTTTCCGACCGGCGAAACAAGTGACAAAATTTCAGCACCACAATCCGAGAATCTCTATACTCTCGATGAGATTATGGCTGAAAGATACTCACCTACAGCTTCTGGCAATTCCAGGAGTGAACCGACACGTGGTGACGGTGTCAATGAAACCTCCACTGGTCGTAGGCCAAGTGGGGATGATACGACTCAGCATACGATCGGCGGTTCGTCGGATCAGGCTAAGAAGACCTCAGGAAGAGCTCATCACCGACCGCTCTCCGTCGTGGAAACTTCTAGCAGAAGTCTTGAAAAGCTCTCCATTAGTTATGATGGAAGCTCATCGGAAGATCAATGCTGGAGGCACGAGGTCAATATGATCGGAGATGCAAATCAAGATGCCCTGCACGGTCCTACACTCTCTACCACGCCATCACGTATTGTTAGAAATGATCCAGGCCATCAGGCACCAACTTCCGGAGTCAACGGAGTTGATCGACGTCAATCAGTTAACTCGCCTGGCATTGCCCCACCAAGAGTAACTGATAGGACAGAACAAATCCGAAGGTCGGGGGAAGGTTTAGATCTGCGTACACCTATGACCAGTATGACCCCCCTGAGACCTTCGCTAACTATACAAAACTTGCGACGCGTTCAAGATATGCTAAATAATTCTGATCCTACTTTAGTAGAAACTCCAGGCTTTGTACAGCTTGTAGGCCAAGTATCCGAAATTCTCCAACAGACTATGCAATGCACGGAAGCGTACCGGGAACAGAGGGTTTCAGGGAGTCAAACTATGACTTCGTCCCAACGTTGCTCCCTCAGCAGGGGGCAACATGGTCATGCTAGGGAACAATCAATACCAAGACCTCCTCGACGATTCCGACCAAGGAATCACGAGGGACGAAGGCTGTTCTAGGTAGCCACTCCCTCATCACGTCGAGAATAACCACCGCTTGGACCTGACGATCTTCGACATCGTCTGAATCAAGTAGGCGGTCGAAGGCATCACATCAATGTCCACGACCGGATCGGCACACCGGAGTTCCAGCGTTCCAATCTTAGGAACCGGTCTCCGACCGATTACAATCTGGCACCTTCCCAGAGAAGGCGCCATGAATCGATCACGGGTTATCGAGCCTTCTCTGAAGGGCTCCAAGCTGTGTGTTGGCCTAACCGGTTCCGACCGGCCAACTTGGACAAGTTCAACAGGATTCAAAACCCCTTGGAATTTCTCCAAATATATACCACCGCCATCAGATCTGCTGGTGGCGATGAGAATGTGATGGCCAACTATCTGCCCACCATGCTCGAAGGGTCTGCCCGGTCGTGGTTATTAAACCTACCGGTCGGATCAATCTATACTTGGGAGTAACTTTGTGATCGTTTAATTGCAAACTTCCAGGGTACGTACGATCGCCCTGGAAAGGAGGATGATCTCCACCGAATCCGGTAACAATTCTATACCCGAGGTCGCAGAGTCATCTGTTATTCAGGCTTTTAAAACAGGTCTGAGGAATCGGCGGTTTGCGGAGGACATAGCAATGAACCCTCCAAGAAAAACCGTTGAGTTTTTTGACATGGCCGACAAGTATGCCACCACTAGCGAAGCAATCGAGTGGTGTGAAGCCATTGATCGGAAAGACAAGATTCCCCAACCCGGCCTGGACAAACCAGAGAAAAAGAATAAGAAGTCTCTCAAGAAGAAAAATAACCGCAGACCCGACGACAAGGAAGTCCTAGCGATTCTTGAAAAGTTCACGAAGGGTAAGAAGGACTACACCGGTCGAAGCAAAATAAAAGCTCCAACCGAAGGATTCCAGAAGAACAAGAAGTGGTGTCCACTTCACCAGCAGGCAGGGCATGATCTGCGCACCTGTCGAGTCTGGCAAAAAAAACTGGAGGATTATTATGCAGGTAAAGGACTATTTCCCGCAATACAGGAACCCAGAGAGACGAGTTCCAAAAAGGACAAGGATGGCGACGAAGAGATGGAGTACTAGGATCCCCAACACATGGTCAACATGATCTTTGGAGGATCTTCTTCATACGAGTCGAAGCGTCATCTGAAGGCCATGGAGCGGGAGGTCAACCTCGTCGAATCTCCGACCATTATCAAGCCATCAAAGTGGTCGGACATGACAATCTCCTTCAGCAAAGACAACTGCCCCATCCCTTCGACTCGACCAAGTAGGTTCCCTATTGTTGTTGAACCAACTATTAATAATTGTAGGGTTAATCGAGTCGTAATAGATGGAGGTAGCTCTTTGAATATATTATTTACAGGAGCTTTAGAAGAAATGTAGGTCCCCATGTCAAAGGTGAAACCAGTGAAATATGCTTTTCATGGCATAGTTCCTAGCTCCACCGCTAAACCGATAGGACAAGTTTTCCTACCGGATACGTTTGGAAGGCCTGATAACTTCCGAACAGAAAAGATTCCGTTCGATGTGGTAAACTTTGAATCCGCATACAACGGAATCCTTGGTTGACCGGCCTTAGCAAAATTCTTGGTAGCCACGCATTACGGTTATCAAAGTTTGAAAATGCCGGGAACAAAGGGAGTCATCACAATTCGAGGAGATCAGAAAATGGCTTATGTGTGTGATCGAAAATCCTTTGAACTAGTCGATGAACTTCTGACCAGAGAGGCTAATCCATCTACCATGCAGGTCAAGCACTCGAGGCCAAAATTGACACCCAAGCCTTCCGACCAGACAAAGGTAGTACCACTCGACAAAGGAGCTTCTCTAGACAGCGCCAAGTCACCACCTGGATCAGGTAACACTAACTCGTCTACTAGCAAGATTCTGGTCGGGGCAAGACTCCACCCCAAATAGGAAGAGTCGCTCGTCTCCTTCCTCCAAGCAAATCAGGACGTGTTCGCCTAGCAAGCGTCCGTTATGCCTGGAGTCCCCCGGGAGGTGATCGAGCACAGGCTAGCTCTCCAGCCTGACAAATAACCGATCAAGCAGAAGCTGCGGTGTTTTGAACTTGATCAGAAGGAAGCAATCCAGTCGAAGATTGACAAACTCCTCGAGGCTGAGTTTATTCGTGAAGTCGACCACCATCAATGGCTCGCCAATCCTGTGATGGTTCGAAAGAATAATGGGAAATGGCGAATGTGTATCGACTTTACAGATCTTAATAAAGCATGTCTGAAGGATGATTTTCCCCTTCCACGCATTGACCAACTTGTAGATTCCACTTCTGGGTGTGAGTTACTAAGTGTTTTAGATGCGTATTCAGGGTACCATCAGATTAATGTGTAAAGAAGATGAAGAGAAAACTTCCTTCATCACCCCATATGGCACTTACTACTATGTTAAGATGCCATTTGGTCTCAAAAACGCTGGTGCAACTTTTCAAAGGTTGATGCAAAAAACCTTTAGTCCACAAATAGGTCGGAATCTAGAAGCCTACGTTGATGATCTGGTCGTAAAAAGCACCAACGCTAGCGATCACGTTCCTGACTTACAAGAAACTTTCAACAACTTGAGAAGGCATAACCTCAAGTTGAATCCGGAAAAATGTGTGTTTGGAGTTTCTGCTAGAAAACTGCTCGGTTTCCTGTCTCGGTT
Source organism: Phyllostachys edulis (assembly GCA_036346405.1). NCBI lineage: Eukaryota > Viridiplantae > Streptophyta > Magnoliopsida > Poales > Poaceae > Phyllostachys > Phyllostachys edulis. The sequence goes on from CM070550.1 coordinate 59,501,558, forward strand.
AGAGGTATTGAAGCAAATCCAGTAAAAATAACGGCCATCGACCAGATGCGCCCCCCGACCATGAAGAAGGAGGTCCAAAAACTAACCGACTGTATGGCAGTGCTAAGTCGTTTCATAGCAAGGTTAGGGCAAAAAGGATTACCTTTCTTTAAGCTTCTTCAGAAACATGGAAGTTTCGAGTGGACTAAAGAGGCAAACGATGCCTTTGAAGAACTTAAAAAGTACCTTACGAAAACCCCGGTTTTAGTCTCTCCGAGATTGGGGGAAACATTGCTAATTTACGTGGCAGCAACACCACAGACAATTAGCGGTGTACTGGTCGTAGAAAGGAATAACATCCAACGACTTGTTTATTACGTAAGCGAAGTCTTACATGGACCAAAGGAAAGATACCCACAGGTGCAAAAGTTGCTCTGTAGTCTCCTTATGTCTTCCAGGAAGCTAAGGCACTACTTTCAGGCCCACAAAGTGGTCATACCAACCGGGTATCCCCTTGGTCAAGTCCTTGGAAACAGGGAATCATCAGGACGAATAGCAAAATGGGCAGTTGAGCTAGGGGCGTTCGACCTCCATTTCATCTCACGAACAGCAATTAAGTCCCAGGCAATAGCAGAATTCATTGCCGAATGGACAAACCCTGAACCCACCCAAGGGCCCGAGTACGAACACCACGATGAGTGGACAATGTACTTGACAGCTCCTTGATGCTAAAAGGCTCGGGGGCTGGAGTTGTCTTGATATCCCCTACTGGCGAACACATCAAGTATGCCATCTAGTTAAATTTTCCTACCACAAACAACATAGCAGAATATGAAGGTTTACTGGTAGGACTCCGAGCAGCCCGTTCTCTCGGGATTCGCAGATTACTAGTGAAAGGCGATTCTCAACTAGTAGCGAATCAAGTAGGGAAAGAGTATCAATGCTCGAGTACCAAGATGTCATCTGTAAGACCAGGAGGTTTTTGGTCATGATATTTGATGATGAACACATTGATAATAAGAAAGACTTAGTCTTGGTGTTTTAAGATGAATACATTGTCTTTGGAACATGCTTGTGATCTTAGACGCTGACATGTTTTTGAGTTCTGTTGAATTCTGTCAGAAATCAACATTTGTCAGGTTTTGCGGTAGTACCGGCTTTGTGTCCGCGGAACTACCGCTGGGCGGAACAACCGCGCAATTTTTGGCGGTATGAAATTTCCCGAAGACTTATGTTTGGCCTTTGGATTTTCTTGAGAGCGGTAGTACCGGCTTTGTATCTGAGGAACTACCGAATTGCGGTAGGACTGTTTGTAAATCGTGGTAGTACCGCAAGTCACTGATTCTGAACGGTGTTTTGCTTGAACCGTTAGATCTTGATCTGACGGCTCATATTGAGAGGAACGTTCAGACCGTCCGAACTCTTCAAGGATTGTGAGCCTTTGATTTGAAATCTGACGGCTGATATCAAGGCAAACGTTCGGACTTGCTACAGTACTCTTAAAATCCGACGGTTGTGAAGCAAGGTCCGATCGGCCAAATCATCTGGAGCGTCCGTGCAGCTTTGAGAGAGAGTGTGTTTCTGACAAGGTTTGATAAGTGAATTACGGTAGTACCGCAGCTATATAATGGTACGACCGCAGGCCGGTAATACCGTTGGTTCAATGGCGGTAGTACCGCAACAAGGTATGACCGTTTGTTTATGGTATGGATTTTCCAGAGAGCTTGTTTTTGGAATTCTTCGTGGTGCGGTACGACTGCAGTGTGGTAGTACCGTTCATAACATGTCGGTAATACCATTTCAGAACTGAATGTTGTTTCGATTGAAGAATTGATTACGGGATTGATTGAGATAATGGTTTTTAGTTGTTGCATGTTGCATGATAGTGTTCATGCGTGTGTCTAAGCTAATGTTGGTCAAGTTTGGAGAACTTGTGCTGGATTTTGTTTATTTGATCTTTGCATGTGTAGGATGAGTGTGAAGGCAACTATTGTCGTGATGAGGAGGACTCGGACTAGGATTGGGGAGATCTGAGGTCATGGCGGTCGTGGATGTTGCGAGATGGTTGAGTCTGCGCTAGAGCACGTGGAGTTTAAAGGTGGTTCGCGCTGGAGCTACGGGAGGAGTCCTGGAGGCTTGCGGCGTGGGTTGTTACAGATTTGGAAGGAGTTCCAAATCTTGACGTTTTTGAGATAGAATCTGTGTCGGTGTCGTGTTGGACATGGATAGGATTCTAGGGTATAAATAGAGGCAAGTTAGGAGCTAACCTGGGTACACGGGAGAGATAGTTTTTGTAACACCCCAGCCCAACTAAGGCCTGGAATGCTACTAAATTAAATAATTAAACGTAATTAAACTAAAACACCCTACAAAATTTGGCGAGAACCTCCTTTGTATAGTTACCTATATGGAGGTTCCAACAACGATTATAACAAATAAAGATAATCCAGATTGCATAATAAACAAGATATAATCAAAACTGGCTATTCATTACTATGACATCCATAGCAACTAAACATCTAATGAATAGACCATAAGCATCCAAAATGACTATTCATTTATAACAGATTACTCCAAGCAAGCAATAATCAAGGAGAGTACTTTAAACAGTTCATTCATCTCCTAGTTAATTTTTTCTTTCATTCTATGGTGGGTAGTTCGTGCAAAAGTGCAAGAAGTCTAATTCTTCCTTTCCCCCATGCATTTTGATCTCGTAAAGGTACCTAAAACACAACAAACAACAAGGGGTGAGTCCAAGACTCAGCAAATATAATAAATGGCATCAACAACATCTAAGCATGTAAATTATCAACTATACTTTACAAAACCACATATCAATCACCTTACACACACATGCTATGCAATATGCTCAAAATGATCCTTTTCCTTCTCTTTCCCTTTTGCATTTTACCCATGCCTGTGCCATCTGGCACAGGGACCGTTGCCCATACTCCGCAAGTATGGGGACCAAAGCCCATGCTTTACAAGCATGGGGACCTTTAGCCCGTCATCAACATGACGGGGACCTCAAGAGTTGCTTGGTCATCACATGACCAAGACTTCAATAAGCCAACATGATGCATATGTATAAATTCTCAAATTAATACAAACATGCATCCGCAACAACATTGCATATGAACATTCTATTCATACTACAAAAGCTCATAAACATCGACTTCACAACTATCAAACATCCATGATTAACACATAACACAAATCTCTAGCAACCATGAACATTACCAACTATGCCATCATCACAATTCATGAACACACAAATTCTCATAATATATATCAAACATTGCCATTCAACCATATATATTATAACTATCATTATACTTGCCTCAACCGCGAGAGAGTGAGGGACGCGCAGAAGGTGCCACCCCCGGGACCGGTCCACCACCTGAGTAGTTATTATAACGCACACTAAGATGGCATTAGCGGACCAAAACAAAGTATACAACAATCACTAACTTGCAAGAACGTCTAACTCGATCCCAATCCCAAATCCTACACGTCAATCTGTCCCCTCGGTGGACAGTCAACTTCTAAAATTTGTATCTATTGCTACAGAAGTCCAATTAAGGTTTTATTAGACTTTCTGGAAAGTTAATTAAATTATGCAACTATGTCTAGTTGGTGAACCTCTCTGAATCGGCCAAAAAATACCCCTACCAAGCCAGTTAATAAAACATCGATTTCCCGTCAGGCTCTCTGGACAGAGCACTAAAAATGCCATAACTTTCAGTACGTGTATCCAAATTTTGAGTTCTTGAGCTTTTTGAAAATCTGAGACAATGATCTACAACTTTGATTATACTGAGATTCTCTGATTTCCCCTTTAACTAATCGTTTCACCTAGATTACTAAAACCTGTCAGAACTCCAACGATTTTGCAGAACAGTCCCACTAATAAAATCATAACTTCTGCTACAGGGGTCCAAATTACGTGTTCTAGCCCTTCACGGAAAGGTGGCGACGTCCTCTACAATATCCTAAGAGACGTCCGGGACTAATTCTGCCATTAAACACATCAAAACCTTGATCTTCTCTAATCTGTTCTGAACAGCCCTAAATACCGACATTGATCAATTAATCAAAAACGCAACTAATCGAAGGGGGATTGGGGTTTACCCTTGATGATCCGCCGAAGAACACAAGAACAGCCTGCATCCCTCTCCTTTCCCCCCTTCTCTCTTCTTTTCCTTCATCCTTCTTCCTTCTTCTTGGCCGGCAGCAATGGGAGAGCACCACCAAGAGGGAGGGGAATAGCAACGGAGCACAAGGGGGAGGCGCACTGCAGCAGGGGTACTGTAGCAGCTGCGGGCACTGTAGCTACAGTGCGTTCTAGGGTTTCCCCTCTCCTTTTAATGGTGGCCGGCCCCTCATGGGCCTCCTGGGCCAAGGCCCGAGGTCCAGTTGTCGGGATTTTGCAGAAAACTCCTCCATTCTTTCTGTTAAATCACTTGCTAACTAGTTCTTCTCTCTAAATAATTATTCTCACTCGAATAATCATTCAATACTTTTGGGATATTACATTCTACCCCTTAAATAGAATTAGGCCAATTCGATCACACTTAACGCCAAAGAATAATCACAGACTAAAAACTTACTAACATTACCACATACCGCTATGAATAATTCTAGATATTGCTCACAAGCATGCAGTCTCCAATTTCCCAAGTCGTTTTCCTCCCGAACTTATGGTACCACCGCACCTTGATGCAAATGATGTATTACGCCTTATTACTCATATCGACCTCACCGTAACCACCCAACGGACAGATTCAAGATGCGGTAATTACTTGCTGGCCAACGACTCTTATGAAACCTTACACTCAAAATACCTCAAGCATTCTGTCAACACCGGGTCATAGAAAACATTATATACCCCACTCTAGGACTCGAGACGGTTCTAGCGAATGGCTATTATTCCAAAATCCCCGCAACTTCCAAAACAACCAAATATACTTTATGCTATCTTTCTCTTTGGGACCAAACCATATAGCTTGCACGTAAACATATGGAACTCTTGTTCCATCTCTCAGTCAATCTCTTCATCATAACAAGGAGAACCTCCGTTAAGCAGGGGCACGCAACACAACTTATTTTAATCAAACTTTAATAATCAGATTTAATTGAAAACAAAGGATTCACAATGCAACTTCAACTTTCCTCCAAAACACTCAAATCCAAAATCGAAGATTCCTCATGAAAACCTTTTCACATTCCAACTAGGAAGTTTGCAAACAACACCGCATACACCAAAAGAGAAATCGCTTGAATGCCCAAATCAAACACTTCATTTATTTTCCTGAACAGGAAAGATCCATCTTGCCACCATGCAGTCAACTCAAATTGTACCTGATCTCTGTCATAAAAACTCAGCTCACACAAGAATCGAGATACTACTTCTCTACTTGAGAAAAAAATTCTTTTCTCAGATGTTCTTTTAAGAAATAAACCTTCTCCCAAATCATGGGTTTCCAAATCATCACACTAACTCCTTCCTCTTAACCAACAACCCCAAAACGATCCTCGAACCGAAAGAACAACCATACTTATTTAGAGAGACTCTACTAATCCACAAAAGGATTCTCTAGTCCATTCCTATACCAAAGGAATTATTTTGACAAATGGTTTCCACCACCTCAATAGAGATTTTTCACCCACAACCACATCATCTCATTCTCATTGAAGATAGTCTACTTCAAATTCTCAAAGACACATTCTCATTTACTTTACCCAAAGTATACTATCAAAGATCAACACACTATTCAAAATTCGCTTCTGTTCATTTACCTCTACACATAATATTTGGGTCTCCAATGTCCTATCATAAAAATGCAAAGCCCAAATTCAACCTTCAAGTCTTCTGCCATGAATTTACGGTATAATTGATAGGAAAACCTCATATTCTGTACTAAAATTTCACATACTCAACAATAACCTCGTTATTATTATCAACATTCCTCACTAATCAAGTAACACGCCCCAAGGCGATTTATTTCACCAATCTTAGATCTCCTTTAATCCACACCAATTCAATTCAGATACACAACCACAGTATACCCATTCGCAATACTCTAACTGGTTGACCAAGATTCAAGCATACTCAATCACTAACATCGATAAATAAATAAATTCTTGACCAAGTTATCCTTAGAGATAATCTAACCCCCATAGGGTTACTCACTGAGGCCGAATCATACTTGACAATATCTCAACAATTCCTGCTATCCCATTAATTAGCACAACGCTTAGGTTTCTCCACACCATTACTCTCATTAAACTTCACCATCATAACTCTTCTACACAATATTACTAAGTATCCAATTGTGATACTCTAATACAATTTATCAAGAGTTCATACTTTCGATAATCCTAACATGGGCAAAGGTTATTGGATCATAATTCGCCATAGGTTCTACTAGTTGTAACACTAATCAATTTTATTTCATCAACAAACATTCCTTTTAAATAGAACTCCCTTCAGGTGTTATAGGTCAAAACCAATTCACTGTCTTCTGTACTTCAAATAGGTTGGTTCCCAAAATCTCACCACTACCAAATACTTGTCCACCAACAACCAGTCACTATATTACGCTTTATAAGACTTGGCAACATAAATTAGTTAATTCCTTTCTCAAAAGGAAGAAACAAACCAAAAACAGGTTCCAACGCACAAGAAAATGTTGCTCCTCGGAGTGAGCACGAGACCAAGAAGAACAGTCAAATAGCAATGATCTCGGAAAGCATAATACGAGTCCACAGTTGAGAGCACATGTCCCACAAGAAGGAATATCAAACCTCCATAAATCAAGATAAAACATTGCTATTGAAACTCAAGAAACTCTTAAGCTGTAACAACAGAAAAGTTGCATATTACAATTCTTAACTCCAACCTCAAATGCTTATGGTACACATCTTCCGTTAACAAAGAAAGCAATTTTCTTTGATTACAACATTACTTGCCAATCCAAACAAGAAATGCCTATAAAACCAAATAACGTTAATCACTTAGGTACCAAACGGAACCTTCCCATATGTCACATTGCTCAATTAATTCCATCTACTACGTAAATCATGAACTCCCAAAAGACCACGAATGCAAACTCCAAACATTTCCTTTAAGCGATATTACGCAAGACAATTAACTTCCTTTCTCTCTAGAAGAATCATCACCACTACAACGAGTCGAGAATCCTTGTGGACAATCTTGCTAACATCAAGAATAATCTACTCTTAACAAGATTCGTTATCGTCAACTCTTCCTTTATAAAGCCCCAAAGGCTCACCAAAATGTTACATACCCTTTGTCACCTCATCCTCAATTGAGTGTATACCAAATTCTTTCACTCTCACTACAACAACCACTTTATTTTAGAGGGAAACTACTACACAATTTAAAAGGTTATTCCAAAACCCTTTCATCAAAGACAAACTATTATTCGATAGTTCTACCATCATGTAAACATTGTTCATCCATTAAATCCCATTAGCTTATCTCTTAGTGATGCTCGACACCAAACTTTAATAGACAATAATTGCACCTAGCAATTACATATAATCACTAAGTATCCACCAAAGGTTACTCCAAGATTAATATCCACTGAGACAATAATCTAACTCCTTTTGAACCTAACCATCCCAAACGGTTAGATTAATCCATTGAGACCTGTTAATCCAATTTACCAAAGAAGTTACCAAATGTATCACTACTAATGATCAACTCAATTCATCAATGTTCCACACCTCTTATTAACTCTATTGATTACAATTAGGTATAGCCATAATCTTAATCACGGCTCGTCAAGAACTACTACAAGTCACTTTCAAATTTATCAACTTTTCTTTCAAGGATCTTAGTTAAGATCGATCATGCACACTGCTTCGCAGACCTAACACGATGATCCATATCACATCCATTAATTGCTTTGATTATAACCTCTCACTTAACCAAGACAAAATATCGCTAAAGGGTTTAACATCTTCTTTCATAAAAGAGAACAATCAATCTTCAACACTCAAAATACCCAAGAGAGATACATTGAGTCAAAGCTTCCACGCATTAAAGTACTTGAAAAGGAAACTTTCATTATCCAAATCATCAAGCGAAATAAATGGATCAAGTTTTTTTCCAATAAGGAAGACAAACTCCAATACGAAGGTCAAACTTAACAATTAACCAAGTTCACCAGCCGCAAGAATAACTCATCGGTTGGGAAAACATTGATTGCTTTACAGGGCAACTTAAACCAACGGGAGCATAGCAACATCTCTCAAAGAATCCCATCAATTGGAATGGACTACTAATCTAAGAGAAGTTCATCAACCACAACTAGATAAGAGTCGACCAAATTTAAACTCCAAGGAAGAGAACAACTCTTCTAAATATACTCGCTATCAACGCCTGTACTACGATATCTAGTGTGGACACTTCGCTATTCCTATACCACGAACGGTGGTGTAACCTGGTACAGCCCAGGACCACAACCACAACCTCCACCTCTCAACGTGGGTTATCCCCCACACATAATAACCATAGTATTATAATATAGATATATCAGATCATCTCATAACAGGAATCATCAATACAACACAACGGAAGCGTAAATGCAATGCAAAAACCCATCCCCAACTACTGTGCTTAGTGTGTCAAGTTTAATTTTCTCAATACCACGGACCTCTGACTCGCTCTCGATACCTAATCAGAACACCCAAACCCAACTAAGGCACGGAATGCTACTAAATTAAATAATTAAACGTAATTAAACTAAAACACCCTACCAAATTTCGGCAGAACCTCCTTTGTATAGTTACCTATACTGGAGGTTCCAACAGGCAGTTATAACAAATAAAGATAATCCAGATTGCAAAATAAACAAGATATAACCAAAACTGGCTATTCATTACTATGACATCCATAGCAACTAAACATCTAATGAATAGACCATAAGCATCCAAAATGAGTATTCATTTATTACAGATTACTCCAAGCAAGCAATAATCAAGAAGAGTACTTTAAACAGTTCATTCATCTCCTAGTTAATTTTTTTTCTTTCATTCTATGGTGGGTAGTTCGTGCAAAAGTGCAAGAAGTCTAATTCTTCCTTTCCCCCATGCATTTCGATCTCGTAAAGGTACCTAAAACACAACAAACAACAAGGGGTGAGTCCAAGACTCAGCAAATATAATAAATGGCATCAACAATATCTAAGCATGTAAATTATCAACTATACTTTACAAAACCACATATCAATCACCTTACACACACATGCTATGCAATATGCTCAAAATAATCCTTTTCCTTCTCTTTCCCTTTTGCATTTTACCGGTAATGCAAAGTGTGCATCCGTCGATGCACACCCATGCCTGTGCCATCTGGCACAGGGACCATTGCCCATAATCCGCAAGTATGGGGACCAAAGCCCATGCTTTACAAGCATGGGGACCTTTAGCCCGTCATCAACATGACGGGGACCTCAAGAGTTGCTTGGTCATCACATAACCAAGACTTCAATAAGCCAACATGATGCATATGTATAAATTCTCAAATTAATACAAACATGCATCCGCAACAACATTGCATATGAACATTCTATTCATACTACAAAAGCTCATAAACATCGACTTCACAACTATCAAACATCCATGATTAACACATAACACAAATCTCAAGCAACCATGAACATTACCAACTATGCCATCATCACAATTCATGAACACACAAATTCTCATAATATATATCAAACATTGCCATTCAACCATATATATTATAACCATCATTATACTTGCCTCAACCGCGAGAGAGTGAGGGACGCGCAGAAGGTGCCACCCCCGGGACCGGTCCACCACCTGAGTAGTTATTATAACGCACACTAAGATGGCAGTAGCGGACCAAAACAAAGTATACAACAATCACTAACTTGCAAGAACGTCTAACTCGATCCCAATCCCAAATCCTACACGTCAATCTGTCCCCTCGGTGGACAGTCAACTTCTAAAATTCATATCTATTGCTACAGAAGTCCAATTAAGGTTTTCTTAGACTTTATGGAAAGTTAATTAAATTATCCAACTAAGTCTAGTTGGTGAACCTCTCTGAATCGGCCAAAAAATACCCCTACCAAGCCAGTTAATAAAACATCGATTTCCCGTCAGGCTCTCTGGACAGAGCACTAAAAATGCCATAACTTTCAGTACGTGTATCCAAATTTTGAGTTCTTGAGCTTTTTGAAAATCTGAGACAATGATCTACAACTTTGATTATACTGAGATTCTCTGATTTCCCCTTTAACTAATCGTTTCACCTAGATTACTAAAACCTGTCAGAACTCCAACGATTTTGCAGAACAGTCCCACTAATAAAATCATAACTTCTGCTACAGGGGTCCAAATTACGTGTTCTAGCCCTTCACGGAAAGGTGGCGACGTCCTCTACAATATCCTAAGAGACGTCCGGGAATAATTCTGCCATTCAACGCATCAAAACCTTGATCTTCTCTAATCTGTTCTGAACAGCCCTAAATACCGACATTGATCAATTAATCAAATACGCAACTAATCGAAGGGGGATTGGGGTTTACACTTGATGATCCGCCGAAGAACACAAGAACAGCCTGCATCCCTCTCCTTTCCCCCCTTCTCTCTTCTTTTCCTTCATCCTTCTTCCTTCTTCTTGGCCGGCAGCAATGGGAGAGCACCACCAAGAGGGAGGGGAATAGCAACGGAGCACAAGGGGGAGGCGCACTGCAGCAGGGGTACTGTAGCAGCTGTGGGCACTGTAGCTACAGTGCGTTCTAGGGTTTCCCCTGTCCTTTTAATGGTGGCCGGCCCCTCATGGGCCTCCTGGGCCAAGGCCCGAGGTCCAGGTTGTCGGGATTTTGCAGAAAACTCCCTCCATTCTTTCTGTTAAATCACTTGCTAACTAGTTCTTCTCTCTAAATAATTATTCTCACTCGAATAATCATTCGAATACTTTTGGGATATTACAGTTTTGGCTGCAGCTTTGGAGTTACGGTTTTGAGTTGTATTTTGAGCGTAAAGTTGAGATAGCTTTGTAAGGTCTTCTATGGAGGACTTTGAGGGGTGTTTTGAGAGGCACCTTGTAGCCACAGATCAAAGTCTTGAGTAATACAATTTAGATTTATTCTATATTGTCGCCGGAGCTTTGCTTTGTTTCTGCTGTGCATGAGATTGTTGGTGGATATCTTGAAGATAGCTTCTGGAGGTTCTTGAAGATATCTAGGAGAGAACTTTGAGCTAATCTAAAAGAGGTTCTCTGAGGGATTTAACAATTTGGGTTCGGCTGAATTAATTGAAGGTCAAATCTACGCCAATCATTCACCCCCCTCTGATTGTGCCATATGATCCTACAAGTGGTATCAGAGCAAGGTTGCAATGGCATCAGATCGAGATCGCTTCTCAGGTAAGCCACCATATTTTGATGGATCTGATTACATCTACTGGAAGACACACATGGAGGTTTTTCTACAAGCACAAGGTAATGTTATTTGGCAAAAAGTTGAAAATCTTTATGAGGCACCTGCTGTTATTACCAACAACAATACTACTGATGTTGAAGCTAATGCTAAAGCTAGAAATATATTGTTGCAAGGTTTAAGTAGAAACGAGTTTGTCAGAATTGCTAATATTAAATCTGCTAACAAGATTTGGACTACACTTGCTGATTATCATGAGGGATCAAAATTTGTTAAAGGTGTTCGTCAGAATCAATTTAAAAAGGAGTATTCTAAATTTGAGATGAAACCAGGTGAATCTGTAGATGCTCTTTTTTGATCGCTTCAATAAAATTGTTAGTGATTTGCAATCCGTTGATGTCATATATTCGATTCGAGAATGCTCACAAATCTTAAATACTTTGGATATGACTGCAGGAGGTTCTAGTCACTACCATCAATCATTCATTAACATGGAAACACTCACCTGAATGATCTTTATTCCAAGATGAAAACACATGAGATTGATATTTTGGCGGGATAAATAAGTCAAATTCTTTGGGTTTAGTGACTAACCAAACTGATAGCTTATCTAGTTCTTCTAGTTTTTCCTTGTCTGCTTTGGGAGCTATTTCAGATGAACAATTGGAGGAGATTCCAGAAGAACAGCTTGTACTCTTCTCCAACAAGGTGACTAAAGCAATCAACAATATCAGATCAACGAGGAGAGGAGGTCCAATTAGATGCTTTGAATGTGGTGAGTTAAACCACATAAAGGTGAATTGTCCCAAGCTGAGATGTAAGGAGACCAAAGATGACAAAGCACCAGCTCGGCACTCAAAATTCAAGTTTGATTCGAGCAAGAAGCAAAATTATCGTAAGGCAGTCAACAAGGTGCTCTCAGCACTTGAGGAGATTGGATTGAGTGATGTTGACTCTGAAAGAGACAATGAGGATGATAACAAGAAGGCAAAAGAGGTGGACTTCACAGGGATGTGCTTTATGGCAAGCAGTGAAGAACTTAATAGTGATGATCTCTATAGTGACCCTGATGAGGTAAAACCCTCTTATGCTGATTTATCTCGTGCTGTGCTTAAATTGACAAATGAGCTTAAAAAATACAAAAAGAAAGTAAAGAAACATGACCTTATTGTTGATAGCTTGAATTCTGAAATTATTAGGCTTAAGGCTGCTATTCCTGATGATGAATCCTGTGAATCATGTCAAATTTTGCATTCTGAATTGAAGTTTGCTAGATCAATACATGCTAAATTTGATGAACTAAAACTGGCGCATGATTCCTGTGTTGCATATGTTGAAATTGAAAAACTCAAGTCTAGTTCAACTTGTTTAGAGTCAAGTATTTTGAATGCTCAAATTAAATCTTGCTCTAATTGTGAACTGCTAGAAGCCAGACTAAAGTCATCTCAGGAATCTATACAACAAATGCTTTATCATGAGACACTTTCTTGCACTAACTGTCCCAAACTCACAACTAAGATAGAAGCTTTGACTAGACAATTAAATGAATTTGCTGAAATAGAAAAATTGGCTCAGTCTAGTGCTTCTAAGAAAACCTTGAATGGATCTGTTAAGTGCACAATCTGTCCTACTCGAGCTAAAGAAATTGAATATCTTAAGGACACTTTGGAGAGGTTTTTTTTTGGCAAGAAAAATCTGAACATGATTCTAGACAGATCATGTGAGACCCCGACGTTTATTCGGCTCATAATACTTAGTCACCCAATTGACCCTAGTATTATCAACCAAATAAACCCGGTCTCGAGAGATGTATACTTCCCAGAATGCAGTATACATACCTCACAACAAAAGAATGTATCAATTCCATACAACACATAGTACATAAGCAACAAACCAGAAGTTAATATTAATATGGAATAGCTATTACAAAAGAGGGGCCCTTAGGCCAAATAGCAACAATTCAACAAAGATAATAAATGAAGCAAAAGTGCCATAAAGATGGCTATAACACAAAGCCAATCGGTGTGCCTTAACCCTAGGCATCTCGACCGACCGCCAAGCTAGTCGTCAAGAAAGCGCAACACGTGGGCACGTAAATAAGGCTCTTGGAGCTCACCTCCGTCCTCTGCAACAAAGTTGTTAAGCAAAGCAAATGAGTACAATAACTTGTTTATTGTACTCGCAAGACTGACGTGTGAGATAACAGAACTATAAGTTAGCTACATGCAAGCTTTACTTAAGTGGATGAGGCTTTGGACTCAGTTTAGCATAAAGCAATTTTCATTTGCAATACCATAATAGATTGAAGGCAATTTGACAAAGCATTTTTAATTGTTGAAATAACAACGAGATATTAACATAGTAACGACAACAAGAACATCACGGAAGTGACTAACCCAAGTCACCACAACAATAGCATGAACATCCATTCATGCCAACCCATCAAGTTTTAATTAAATGGTTGAGTCTAGTTCTTACGGGCGTTTCGGCGTGTCCATAACCTAGGGCGAGGCTATTGAATAGTTTTAACCTGCAGGGTGTACCAATGTACCCACACGCCGACCGCCTTTCCTTTAGGCACACTACCTTAGGTATGCCAAGCACGGCTAAGTCCTACGAGACATTTCCAATGGGCGATGCTAATTACGAGCCGCAACCCACGGGAACAAGGACACATTAGACAGACCCTAACCGTCTCGCCAATGCTCCGTCCCAACACCACACACACACATTTTATCAAAACATACCCACCAACCAGCTCATAATTAACACCTCCCAAAGTACTTAGTCAAGAGAGGTCCCATATCCCCTCGTGTGGTTAGCACGCAACATTGCTTTCGAGCGGTGGCGCAAGTAACTCGGTCATAATGACTCGAGCATACTACCACATTAAAAAACCGCACCATCCATCCAATATGCCCAAGTCTAAATCAATCCTTTATTTTCAGTTTTTGATTTTACAAATTAATCAAAGCACAAGTGCTGGACATATAGGAGGAATAATTATCCTTGTGTGATCAAGACCATCGACTAAGTCGATGATCGCCCATTACTACCGATTAGCTAAGCATGTCTAAGCAAGAGGGAGCGCAACTACTAAGTGATAAGAGCTCATCCAACGAGCTCAAATCACAGCAAATAACCTAGGCTCATTGGTAGTAGAGGATAAACAACTCCTACAGATTATGCAACTATAGGATTGCTAGCGACATTTAACACAAAGTAGCATGCATACATAGAAGTAAAACAACATATTAACCTTTAAAGTAATGGGACGTTAGAGGGGATATGATCAAACTGCTTGCCTTGTTGCTGGTCACTTTGTTGCGGATGGTCACTCTCGGGATCACCACAAATGTCGAAACCTAACGGAAAAGCAATAAAGAACCGATAAGAACGACGAAAAATAACAAAGACAGCACAGCAAACGAACTCCAAATTCTCTGAATTTTCTACAGCAGCAAGAGAGTGATTTTTAGGGGATTTTGCAATAAGAACCAATTGATTTGGATTCTCGATGCAAAAGTTATGAGCAAAACAATTCTGGTCAGCCCCTAAAATACCAAACTGCACTATTCACTAATTTTATTATGAGGCAACATTTTCTAGAACAGAAGTGAAGCTGAAATTTTTACTGTAAAACCAGCACCTCATGAGATGAATAAGACAATTGAGTTCACCTCATTTGGAGCTATATTGCACTTTCTATAATTTTTCAAAAACAAGAACTTGAACAAAATTATAATGCACAAGTCCTCATTTTCCTAACAGCAACATGCTCAAAACTAATTTTCACAGCGAGTTCATTAATAGAGGAAACCAACAAAGTTGGTCTCACCCAAAAATAATCTACAGAGCATTAGTTATATATTTTACAAGTTAAGCATTAACTTGAGTGTATATTTAAAGTGAGTTTTAAAATCTAATGGCAAAACTGTGCTCTGGAGCTGAACTCAACTTACAATCATTTTTGGATTAAAGTCAAGTTCAAGACAGAGCTAACACAATTTGAATGACCTCATTTGGAATTAAAATGAAAAAGATACGAAATTCTAAAGTTTATACCTTATTTTAGTTCATAATGAAGAATTTCTTGGAATTTCTAAAACCCATAAGGACATGGGAGGTCATGAGCCACAGATCACAGATCTAACGGCTCGAGACCTCCCAGTGAACAACGACACGCTCGGGAGGTCCAGAGGTCTGGACCTCCTAGCAACGCACATCTTGTGAGGTGAGGGAGGTCGGGCCGTAGATGGGAAATCCAACGGACCACAACATGGAAAGGAGGCCGGAGCGGACCGGATCTAAAGGGGAGGTCCTCAGCGGTTGGGATGTCCTCGAGGAGGTCCCAGCGGAGGTCCTCAACGTCCTGAACCTCCGGGGAGGTCAGGACGGCTCTGATGCGCAAGGGAGGTCTTGGGCGCCCAGATCTCCTCGGGGAGGTCTGGGCGTCCCAGACCCAGCAGCGCAGCCGCTGGCACACAGAGCATGTAATCTTGGCGGGACCACGAGGAGGTCCGCTACGGAGGTCTTAAATGCACGCATTAAAGGGTGGATTTAAGGCGGTTTAAACGCCCATTGATTACAATGATGGGAGCAAATGATTAGCGCATTAAAATGGTGAATCTTTGTTCTAAAACGACAATGACACGCTTCGGGACGTCAGACAAAGATCCGGCGTGAAGAAGTGGTCTCGCCGGCGATGTAGAGCCCGCCGGTGAGGTCACGGTACCACCGAGTGCACAATAACGTTGCGCACCGGTGGACCTCCTCTCAACGGCGACGGTGGCTTTGAGCGCCATGAGCCGAGAGGGCAAATTTACCAAAGACGGCCAAAACCGAAAAGCAAAAATGAAGCTCGCGCGACATTCAAGCGTATGCTCAAACAAAAGCTCGCGACATTCATTCATGCGGGTGCCAACAACTAAAGGACTACCGGGGAGTTACGGAGGTCCTAAAGATGCCGATGAGGTTGAGGATGGTCTTGGCGGAGTTGGGGAAGATGGAGAGCTCCACCGCTTCAAGTCCAAGCTCAACTCCAAGCTCCCGGCTCCACTAGGCTACCTCTGCAAATGCCCCACCCGGTGAAGTTAGGGTTGAGGTCACAGAGATGCCCAGATAGAAACAGAGAGAGAGGAGGAGAAGCCCTTTGGAAATCTGAGCCACCGAGAAGCTCCAAGGACCTTGACAATGGCAGCCACCAGTGAGGAGGAGAGTTTGGGGATGAGGAGCTCACCACGCACAAAGTGCAAGGTGAGATCAATTGTGTGCAAAGGAAGCCACAGGGAGAGTTCAAGGGGTAACTTATAGCTTTGAGTGAAGGTTATGAGTGGGGCTAAGCTCCATGGTGAGCTTAGCCCACGGGTTGGTCCATGGGGTGGCAAGGACATGAGGTTGACAAGGTGCAGGTCTGAGTGACCAAAGAGGCGGAAGGTGACCTACATTAAATCTTGGTCGAGAAAGAGTCATTGAAAAGGTACCAGTGGATGGGCGTGCATTAACTCCCTTGCTCGAGCTCGCTGCGCGCGCAGAGGAAGGAGAAGAACAGGGAGGTCTTTATGACCGTTGGATAAGACCATGGGGAGAGGTCCTGGCCCTCCGATGGCATTTTGAACCGTTATGTTTTAAGTGGCTGGGAGGAGGTCCCAGCCACACGATCAAGGATGGGGAGGTCGTGGCCCTCCGATTTCCTTAATGTGTAAGCCGCGTGGGGAAATAGGACAGAGGTCCAAAGCGTTGGATCTCCATCCAGCAGTCTGCGGACCTCTGTGAGGTCTTAACTGCACGCGAACATAAGACATGAGGGGAGGTCATGGCCTTTGGATTAAAATCAAGGGCACACAACCAAAGGGAGGTCTCGAGGCTTTGTGTGAAGCGCGAGGGAGGTCAAGACCTTTGGATTTTGATCCAACGGTGGTGATCAAAGCAGGGAGGTCTGAGCCTGCGACGTGGCGCAAGGTAGGTCTTGAGCTTGCGCAACACACAAGGGAGGTCACGGCCATTAGATTTAGATCTAAGAACAACGACCTCACATCTTGTGAAGGACCTAGGCTGCGATGTTTTTCAGAGGAGGTCGTGGCCTTTGGATGTAAATCCAACGGCTGCGACCTCAAGTGAGTGCAAAGGGAGGTCTGATAGTTAGATTAAGAGGAGGAGGTCGCGACCATGGATTTTTGATCCAATGGCTGTGACCTCATGTAGGTGGGAAGTTTGCTTAGCTTAACAGTGAGGGGAGGTCAGGAGCGGTTGGATGTAAATCCAACAGCTATGACCTCGCCAAGGTGGAAGGTGGTATTTGAGGTTTGATAACAAGGGGAGGTCAGGGCCGGTTGGATCTTAATCCAAGGGCTATGACCTGGACAAGGTGAGGAGGTCTTTGGGATTTAACACACAGGGGAGGTCATGACCGTGGATCTTTGATCAACAGTTACGACGATCTTGATGGGAAAGCCTTTGCGGTGTTGACCGCGGAGGAGGTCTGGCGCCCACGTTGACGAGGAGGTCCACGGTCGAGAGGACTTCAAGGGAGGTCTGAGTGCGTTGGTTGAGGGGAGGTCGTGGCCTTTGGATTGGATCCAACGGCTACGACCTCATCAAATGGGGAAGGAGGTCGATGGGGTTGAAATGGACCGACTTTGCAAAGTGGCTAGCCCAAGGAGCAATGTAGGCTTTTAAATTTAGTTTTTAACAGCTGAAACTTAGCAGAATTATTTGAGATAGCAAATGAACTCTAAATTTGATGAAATTTTAGCTGGAGCTTGCTGACAATGAGATTAACCTTGCATAAAATTTCCAGAGGTTATTATGCAATGCATTTTTCTCAGGAAATTCGTTAAGGTTGTTTAAAGGATTGTTTTACCTCTAAAATTTATCAAACTAGTTTTACAACTTGTGATATTTTTCAGAGGGTTCCCACATCAGTTTTGGGACCAAGGAAAATATATTCCAACTGTTTGGCACAAGATTTAAGATAATCGGAAAATGAGTTTGACTTTTGGTCAACAAGAGCTTTGTGTTTTTGAATTACACAACTCTTGGACAAGAATTACATGAGATTTTAGGGGTTTTCAAGTTGTGAGAAAAAGTTTTAATTTCTACACATATAATTATACTTGAATAACCCTAATTATACATTTGGGATGTTACAAAATCTCTCCCCCTTACAGAAATCTCGTCCCGAGATTTGGCTCACTTGGTAAAGAAAGATGGATAGTCCGCACGCAGACGATCTTCTCTTTCCCAAGTAGCCTCATCCTCAGAATGGTTTGACCACTGAACTTTAAGGAACTTGATGGTCTTATTCCTTGTCCTTCGTTCAGACTCATCGAGCACGTGAAGCAGGTGCTCGCGATAGGTCAAATCGGGTTGGACATCGAGAGTTTCCAACGGAGCTTCCTCGGTTGGAACACGGAGGCACTTCTTAAGCTGGGACACATGAAAAACATCATGTACCCCCTCAAGTGCAGCTGGCAACTCCAACTTATAGGCAACAGCTCCCTTCTTCTCGATAACTCGGTAAGGACCGACATATCGAGGAGCCAACTTGCCCTTGACGCCGAAACGTTGATGGCCCTTCAAAGGAGAGACTTTGAGATAAACAAAGTCATTAGGCTCAAAACGCAACTCACGTCGACGGCGATCCGCATAGCTCTTTTGCCTGGATTGAGCGCGCGCAAACGCTCACGAATAAAATTTGGACTTGGCGCTCGGCCTCATTTATTGAGTCCGGGCCAAAGAGAGGTCTTTCACCGGTCTCGACCAGTTCAACGGGTTCTACACTTTCTCCGTATAAGGCCTCAAAAGGTGCCATGCCGAGACCGGCTGAAAAGTCGTTGTTATAAGAAAACTTCGGCGAATGGTAAGCATTTCTCCCAATGCTTCCCATAGGAAAGGACACAAGCACGAAGCATGTCTTCCAAAACTTGGTTGACCTCTCGGTCGACCATCGGTTTGGGGATGATATGCCGTGCTAAAGGTAAGACGGGTTCCCATGGCCTCTTGCAAACTACGCCAAAAGCGAGAGGTGAAAAGAGAACCACGATCCGAGACGATCGTCTTGGGCACACCGTGCAAGCACACGATGCGAGAGACATAGAGGTCGGCCAATTGACCAACAGAAATCTTAGCCCGCACAGGCAAGAAATGCGCTACTTTAGTCAACCGATCTGTAACATCCCAAATGTATAATTGGGGTTATTCAAGTATAATTATATGTGTAGAAATTAAAACTTTTTCTCACATCTTGAAAACCCCTAATATCTTATGTAATTCTTGTCCAAGAGTTGTGTAATCCAAAAACACAAAGCTCTTGTTGACCAAAAATCAAACTCATTTTCCAGTTGTCTAAATCTTGTGCCAAACATGTGGAATATATTTTCCTTGGTCCCAAAACTGATATGGGACCCCTCTGAAAAATATCACAAGTTGTAAAACTAGTTTGATAAATTTTGGAGGTAAAACAATCCTTTAAACAACCTTAACGAATTTCCTGAGAAAAATGCATTGCATAATAACCTCTGGAAATTTTATGCAAGGTTACTCTCATTGTCAGCAAGCTCCAGTTAAAATTTCATCAAATTTGGAGTTCATTTGCTATCTCAAATAATTCTGCTAAGTTTCAGCTGTTAAAACTAAATTTAAAAGCCTACCTTTGCTCCTTGGGCTAGCCACTTTGCAAAGTGGTCCACCAACCCCATCTCGACCTCCTTCCCCACCTTGATGAGGTCGTAGCCGTTGGATCCAATCCAAAGGCCACGACCTCCCCTCAACCAACGCACCCAGACCTCCCTTCAAGTCCTCCGACGCGTGGACCTCCTCGGGTCAACGTGGGCGCCAGACCTCCTCCGCGGTCAACACCGCAAAGGCTTTCCCACCTCATCAGTCGAACTGTTGGATCAAAGATCCACGGTCATGACCTCCCCCGTGTTAAACCTCAAAGACCTCCTCGAGTGTTAAACCATCGCAGCGAGGTCATCCCATTTGTTGAGGTCGAGCCGTTGGATCAAATCCAATGACCACGACCTCCTCCTCAACATACTCAACAGTCCTCCCATTTCACGTGAGGTCATAGCCCTTGGATCCAAGATCCATGGCCCCGACCTCCCTCACCTGTTAAACTAAGCAAACCTCCCACTAACCACGGTCGTAGCCATTGGATCAAATCCAACGACTCACGACCTCCCCGTGCTATCAAGCACTCACAACCTCCCCATCTTTTGTCGTGCACCGTTAGATTAAAATCTACGGTCACGACCTCCTCCTTGTCTTATGCGCATCAAACCTCCTCACAAGACGTGAGGTCGTAGCCCTTGGATTTAGATCCAAAGGCCATGACCTCCCCCTCGTGTTCTTATGTTCATGTGCGGTTAAGTCCTCACTGGAGGTCCGCGCCGTTGGATGGAGATCCAACGCTTTGGACCTCCTGTCCCCTTTCCTCACGTGCGTTTTCGCGATTAAGGAAATCGGAGGGCCACGACCTCCCATCCTTGATCGTGTGGCTGGGACCTGCTCCCGATCCTTTGAGTAATAACGGTTCAAAAATTGGATCCGATGGTTAGGACCTCTCCTGTGTCTTATCCAACGGTCACCAAGACCTCCTGTTCTTCTCCTTCCTCCGGCGCTGCATGCGAGCTCGAAAGAAATGCATTAATGCGTGTCCGACCTTGGGGTACATTATAATGACTCTTTCTTGACCGCATTTAATGCAAAGTTAGCTTTCCGCCTCATTGGTCATTTCAAAGCCTTTGTCACCTTGTCAACCTTTATGTCTTGTCCACCCCATGGACCAACCCGTGGGCTAAGCTCACCATGGAGCTTAGCCCCACTCATAACCTTCATCATGATCTATAAGTCACCCCTGCGAATCCTCCCTTGGCTTCCTTTGCACACAATTGACCTCAGCCTTGCACTTGTGCGTGGCTGAGCTCCTCATCCCCAAACTCACCTCCCATCTTGGCTGCCATTGTTGATGTCCTTGGCGCTCCTCAGTGAGACAAGGGTTCCAGTGGCTCCCTCCTTCAAACCTTGCTCACTTTTGCTCCTGAAAACCTCTTGGAAGTTAACCCTAACTTGAATTGTTTGGGCATTTTTCAGAGGTGGACAAAGTCGAGCTTGAGCTGGTGCCTTGGGCCGTGAAGCTTCACCTGCCTTCCCCAACTCCGGTCATCACCTCCACGACCTCCCGGCAAAGACCTTAGGACCTCCGTGTACACCTCCTGTTAGTCCTTTAGATCTCGGCACCCGCTGAATGCATGTTGCGGAGCTTTAGTTTTGGCACACGCTTGATTGTCGCGCGAGCTCCATTTTGCATTTTCGTAATTTGGCCGCAGGCGGGTTGTGTTTGTCCTCTCGGCTCGCCCGGCGATTAAGGCCGTCGTCGCCGTCGAGAATGAGTCCATGGTGTGCGCAACACTATTGCGCACACGGATATCCTTGGTTCTCGCCGGCGAGGTCTACATCGCCGGCGATGACCAGATCTTTGAGCTCGGGTCTTTGTCGGACACGGCAGCACCGTTGTCGTTTTTAGGACAGAGATTTGCCGTGTTTAATGCGGTCATCAATTGCTCAATCTTGCAATCATTGGTTGGGTCTTGATGTTCTTAAATCCACCATTTATTGTGCGCAGTTAAGACCTCCCGCGCGCGGACCTCCTTGATGTCCAGCGCGCATTTAACCTCTTGTTCAGGCACGTGCGTGCGCAAGCACGTGGTTGTGAGCTCTGGGACGTCCAGACCTCCTCCAAGGAAATCTGGAGCGTCCAAGACCTCCCTTGCGCAATCGTAGCCGTCCAGACCTCCCTGGAGGTCTGTGATGTTTAGATCTATCGCTTAGGACCTCCTCGAGGTCATCTCACCGTTGAGGACCTCCCCGTTAGATCTGGTCCGTTCCGGACCTCCTTTCTGTGTTGTGGTCCGTTGGATCTCCCATCTACGGCCACGACCTCCCCCTCACCTCGCGCATGTGAGTTGCTAAGAGGTCCAGACCTCCGGACTTCACGTCTTGGCGTGTGTGATGTTCTCTGGGAGGTCTTGAGCCGTTGGATCTCGAGATCTGTGGCTCACGTCCTCCCATACCCTTGTGAGTTTTAGAAATTCCGGTGAAGTCTTAGTTATAGACCTGAAATAAGGTATAGACTTTAGAATTTCATATCATCTTCGTTTTAAATCCTTTTGAGGTCATTCAAATTGTGTTAGCTCTGTCTTGAACTGAACTTTAATCCAAAAATGATTGTAAGTTGAGTTCAGCTCGAGCACGATTAGCCACTAGGTTTTAAAACTCCTTTGAATATACACTCAAAATTTATGTTTAACTTGTAAAACCCATAACTAATGCTCTGTAGGTTATTTGTGAGTAAACCCAATTTTGTTAGCTTCCTCTAATAATGAACTCACTGTGAGAATTAGTTTTGAGCATGTTGCTGTTATAGAAATGAGGACTTGTGCATTATAATTTTGTTCAAGTTCGGTTTTTGAAAAATTATAGAAAGTGCATAATAGCTCCAAATGAGATGAACTCAATTGTGTTATTCATCTCATGAGGTGCTGGTTTTACAATAAAAATCTCAGCCTCACCGCTTTTCTAGAAAATGTTGCCTCACAATTAAATTAGTGAATAGTGCAGTTTGGTAATTTTAGGGCTGAGCAGAATTGTTTTGCTCATATCTTTTGCATTGAGAATCCAAATCCATTGGTTCTTGTTGCAAAATTTCCTAAAAATCATCCCCTTGCTGCTGTAGAAAATTCAGGGTATTTGGAGTTCGTTTGCTGTGCTGTCTTTGTTGCCTTTCGTCGTTCTTATCGGTTCTTTATCGCTTTTCCGTTAGGTTTCGACATTTGTGGTGATCCCGAGAGCGACCCTCTGCCACAATTTGAGCAACAGCAACCAGGCAAGCAGTTTGACCATTTCCCATCATGTCCCATTACTTTAAAGCTTAATACTTTGTTTTACTTCTATGTATGCATGCTACTTTGTGTTAAATGTCGTTAGTAATCCTATAGTCGCATAATCTGTAGGAATTCCTTATCCTCTACTACCAATGAGCCTAGGTTATTCGCTGTGGTTTGAGCTCGTTGGATGAGCTCTTATCACTTAGTAGTTGCGTTTCCTACTGCTTAGACATGCTTAGCTATCGGTAGTATTGGGCGATCATCGACTTAGTCGATGATCTTGATCACTCAAAATGATTATTACTCCTATATGTCCAGCACTTGTGCTTTGATTAATTTGTAAAATCAAAAGCTGAAAATAAAAGATTGATTTAGACTTGGGCATATTGGATGGATGGTGCGGTTTTTGGAATGTGGGGTATGCTGGGTCCCTAAGGACCGAGTACTTGGGTCACTAAGCCAAGCGCTTTTTGCGTACTAACCACGCGAGAGGCATATGGAACCCCTCTTGACTAAGTACTCTAGGAGGTGTTAATTATGAGCTCGCTCGGTTGGTGTGTTTTCAAAACAAATGTATATGTATAGTGTGGGAGGAGCATTAGCTTCCGGGAAGGTTGTGTGATGTCTCCTTCTCCCGTGGGTTGTGCAGCTCGTAATTAGCATTCATCCTTTGGAAAGGTCTCAGGGACTTAGCTGTGCAAAGACACCTTTGAAGTGTGCGTAAAGGAAAGGCGGTCGGCGTGTGGGTACAGTGGTACACCTGCGGGGATAAAACTATTGAATAGCCTCGCCCTAGGTTATGGACATGCTTGGTAAGGTCGTTCAAGACTAGTCTCAAACTTTTAATTAAAACTTGATGGGTTGGTATGAATGGATGTTCATGCTATTGTTGTGGTGACTTGGGTTAGTCACTTCGAAGATTGTTCTTGTTGTTGTTATTATGTTATTATCGCGTTGTTATTTCAACAATTAAAAATGCTTTGTCAAATTGCTTTCAATCTACTATGTTATTGCAAATGAAACTTGCTTTATGCTAAAATGAGTCCAAAGCCTCATCCACTTAAATAAAGCTTGCATATAGCTAAATTATAGTTCTCGTTATCTTACACGTCGGTCTTGAGTACAATAAACAATTTATTGTACTCATGTGCTTTTGCTTAACAACTTTGTTGCAGAGGAGGTAGAGCCCAAAGGGCTTTACTTTTGTGATTTGTCAGGCGGTGGTTGGGAGAGCGACTAGCTTGGCGGTCGGTCGATTGCCTTGTGGGCTAAAGGCACCTTGGTTGGCTCTTATTTTGGGCCATCTTTATGGCACTTTTGCTTCATTGTTATCTTTTGTAATTATTGCTATTTGGCCTAAGGGCCTCTCTTTTGTAATATCTATTCCATATTAATGTTAACTTCGGTTTGTTGCTTATGTACTATGTGTTGTATGGAATTGATGCATTCTTTTGTTGTGAGGTATGTGTACGCATTCAGGAAGTATACATCTCTCGAGACCGAAGTTTATTTGGTTGATAATACTAGGGTCAATTGGATGACTAAGTATTATGAGCCTAATAAATCCGGTGCTCACACGATCAATGACAACCCAAATGGAATCTTTCCCTTTGGGGTTGAGGCGAACCGGTGATAAAGTCCATCGAGCGGAATCCCACTTCCATTCCGAAGACGAGCAAAAGGTGAAGCAATCTGCTGACGCCGATGCTCGGCCTTGACACGACGACATACGTCGCTTTTCGACAACGAACCGCAATCTCCTCTTCATTCGGGTCCACCAAAATCTCGGCGGAGATCTTGATACATCTTTGTGGCCCCGGGATGAATGGATAAAGGCGAATCATGGGCTTCGCGGAGGATTAAATTCCGCAACTCCATGTCCTTTGGAACCACAAGGCGTTGCCCGAACCTCACAACACCATGCTCATCCTCAGAAAAGCACTTGGTCGTTCCGTTCTTGACATTTGCCTTAATGTGGCTCACTCCAATATCCGACTGCTGAGCGGTCTTGATCCGATCCACCAAAGTTGGTTGCACAACCAAGGCAGCGAAAGAACCATGCTCAACTAAACTCAAGTTGAGACGCTGAAACTCTTTCAGAAGAGCGGGCTGAAACTCCCTGGACAACAAGGCATTGCAATGCGCTTTGCGACTAAGCGCATCGGCAACGACATTAGCCTTGCCCGGATGGTAGTGAATACCCATATCATAGTCCTTGATCAACTCCAACCATCTCCTTTGCACGAGGTTCAGTCAGGTTGGGTGAACAAATACTTAAGGCTCTTGTGATCCGAATACACTTCTAGCGACGACACCGATTAGGTAATGTCGCCAAATATTAAGTGCATGAATCACGAAGCCAACTCCAAATCATGAGTAGGGTAGTTAAGTTCATGAGGTCTCAATTGCCTTGATGCATAGGCCACTACCTTGCCTTCTTGCATAAGGACACAACCGAGGCCTCGGCGAAGCATCGCAAAAGATATAGAAGCCGATGGATATCGGGAAGAACAAGAACGAGGCGGTGGTCAACCGCTTCTTGAGTATTTGGAAACTTTCCTCACACTCAGCGGACCACAAGAACTTCTTGTCCTTCTTGAGCAACTCCGTCATCGGCCAGCGATCTTAGAGCGAGTTCTCGATAAGCGACGATAATATCCCGCTAAGCGAGAAAACTCCGCACATCGGTGGCCAAAGCAGTGACTCCATGAAAGAACATCACGACCTTGCTAGGATCAGCGGCTCGCCTCTGCTGAAAGAATGTGGCCTAAGAAAGCCACTTCCTTCAACCGAATCGCGACTTGAACTTCACAGCGTCTGGTGGTGCTCGCGTAACTGCCTAACACAAGCTTCGGATGCTCGGCATGTTCCTCATCGTTCTTGGAGTAGATAAGAATATCATCGATGAAGACCACAACAAACTTATCCAAGTACTCCATGAATACCAAATTCATGAGATTCATGAACAAAGGCAGAGCATTGGTTAAGCCAAATGACATGACGAGTTGTACTCGTACAAGCCGAAGCGAGTAGAGAACGCTGTCTTTGGAATATCCTCGGGCGAATCTGAACTCGATGATATCCCACTCTCAAATCAATCTTGGAGAAAACTTCGAGCTCCGGTTAATTGATCGAAGAGATCGTCGATGCGGGGCAATGGATACTTATTCTTTACCGTCACTTCATTAAGTGGGCGATAATCGACGCACATGCGTAAAGTACCGTCCTTCTTCTTTACGAAGATAGCCGGACAACCCCACGGAGATGAGCTAGGGCGAATGAACCCCTTTTCTTGCAGCTCGCTTAAGCGCTTCTTCAACTCCACCAACTCGTTCGTGGCATCCGATAAGGCCTCTTTGAGATAGGGGCGATACAGGAGCCAACTCAATGACAAACTCGAGGTCTCGAGCGGGTGGCATCCTGGAAGATCTGCAGAAAGACATCAACAAAGTCACAAACTGTTGGGACTTCGCTAATATCTAGAGCGGGCTTCGCTTCAAGCGAAGAGATGCGGATCTAGCGACCGGTAGCGAACAACTTTCGCCGGAGGAGCTAGACAGAGAGACGAGCTTCCTAAGCGCAATCGATTTGTCCCATGTCTTTGAGACAACCAATCCATGCCAAGAATCACATCAAGACTCATTGAATGGAGAAGGATAAGGTTCGCTAAGAACCCTCGCCTTCGATCTCGATAGGGACATCCCTACACTCGGATTCAGCTCTCAACTCCGAACCAGGAGAGCGAATGAGTAGCGGGACTGAAAATGGAGAGAAAAGAAGCTCTCCGACAGCAGCAAAAGACTCAGAAACAAAGGAATGAGATGCTCCTTAATCAAACAAGACGAGAGCAGGGTGAGAGTTAATGAAAGTGTACCTAGCACGACGTCGGGTGCCTCCTGAGCCTCCTCTGCAGTGACGGCGTTGACGCGACCACTACCCACGCCTTGGGTAGCCGGGACGATCTTCTGGTCCTGAAATGCACCACCTCTTGGCCCGCGTCCTCCATTAGGACGGGGGTCGCTCTGTCTTCTTAGGGCATTGGTTCGCATAATGCCCTTCAGTTGCATGAGAAGCATGTGACCCGGCGCCGGGTTGCGGGGGCGGTCTGCTGACTTCGTAGGTGCGTGGTGAGACACGGCTGCGATGGACGAGGAACGAGGCGAGTGACCTCGGGCGCCGAAGAATGAGGCTGGTACCCGAGGCGCCCAAGCGGGGCGGGAAGAAGCGGCCTGGATGACTTATGGGCCTCCCACTTGCGCTTGCGGGAGTCCATAAGCTCTCGAGCCGCATGCTTTCCACGATGGCCTTGTCGACCAAGGTCTGGAAATCGGAAAGTCGACAATGGATAGCTTGTCCTTCACTCCTCGGACAAGCCACGCTGAACTTGGCTGTTTAGCCATATCGGTGGCCACATCCTCGGGAGCATAACGAGCTAGATGGTTGAACTCGAGACATACTCCATGGTGAGCTACGCCTTGCTTGGCGCAAGAAACTCCACCTTCTTGATCTCCATCAAGCCGGCAGGATGTGAGCCCGACTGGAAGGCGATCTGAAACTCCTCCCAAGAAACGGTGTGGTCTGCGGGCTGCATGGCGAGAAAGCTCTCCCACCATGACAACGCTGCACCCTCCAGTGGTGCGATCGAGCAGCGCCTTCTCGTGCTGGCAGCGCTGCTGGCGATCTGGCTTACGCTCCACAAGACGAAGCCAATCGTCCGCATCCAAAGGGTCCTCAGACCGGGAAAAGGTAGGAGGCTGAGTACGAAGAAACTCCGCGAGTCCTCCACGCGGTGATGGGCGTTCCTTGCCCGGATCACGAAGCTCCGGTAAGTGCGGTGGTGTTGCGCGCGATGGCGTCGAAGAGAACTCTCTGTCATCCGCGGTTGCGCTTCGATCTGAAGAAGAACCTCGGCCATGGTCGGAGGAGGAGGAAGCTCCTCGTCCGGACCAGTACTGCCTTGGCCGCTACGAGTCGGCCGGCCATCTGTTACAATGAAATTTGGTTAGCAACTAAACCCAAAACAAAGCCTTAAAGAAAGCAAAGCCAACGACTAGGGAATGGAATATCACCCTAAGCGAGAGCCAAAACAGCGGGTAATTATACTTTAAAAAGCTTCTAATAGACTCCAAAACAGCCAAGAAACACCAAAAGCAAGGCTCAACTTCTCAACTCAACTAACCCGTATTGAATGAGCGAGTAATTGATCGAGAAGATTAAAAATCAGATTGTAAGATGAGATCTAAAACTATTAGAGAGCAAGGTTAATGCAGCGAAATAAGTGTTAGATACTTAGCTAACTAGTATCACATCTTACCCTTTTATTCCCACAAATTTTAGTTGATTTAACCTCTCATTTTCTACCTTAATTCCTGACTTGTACTTGCTGCCCTGAAATACTTGTTGGCTGTCCAGAAATCCCAGATTTGCATCTCGGCTCTAACACTTTTACTCTTCACCAAAAGACAGCCAAGACTTAAAATTTAGAACTCTCATAAGTTCCCCAAAACCCAATTAATCGATAACAACTATTGTGTAGAAGGGAAGAGAGGAAAACAATTTTTAAAACTCAAATTAGAGTGAGATGAGAAGAGAAAGCTAAGATAGATAAGGAGTAAAAGTAGAGAATTACTTAAGCTTTCAAAACTCCTTTGATACTTTGAAATTAGGTTTTCAAAATATCCTAAAGGCGACCAAGCTTGCGTTACTACGGTCTGAATGGCTCTGATACCAACTTTTGTGAGACCCCGACGTTTATTCGGCTCATAATACTTAGTCACCCAATTGACCCTAGTATTATCAACCAAATAAACCCGGTCTCGAGAGATGTATACTTCCCAGAATGCAGTATACATACCTCACAACAAAAGAATGTATCAATTCCATACAACACATAGTACATAAGCAACAAACCAGAAGTTAATATTAATATGGAATAGCTATTACAAAAGAGGGGCCCTTAGGCCAAATAGCAACAATTCAACAAAGATAACAGCGGAAGCAAAAGTGCCATAAAGATGGCTATAACACAAAGCCAATCAGTGTGCCTTAACCCTAGGCATCTGGACGGACCGCTAAGCTAGTCGTCAAGAAAGCGCAACACGTGGCACGAAATAAGGCTCTTGGAGCTCACCTCCGTCCTCTGCAACAAAGTTGTTAAGCAAAGCAAATGAGTACAATAACTTGTTTATTGTACTCGCAAGACTGACGTGTGAGATAACAGAACTATAAGTTAGCTACATGCAAGCTTTACTTAAGTGGATGAGGCTTTGGACTCATTTTAGCATAAAGCAATTTTCATTTGCAATACCATAATAGATTGAAGGCAATTTGACAAAGCATTTTTAATTGTTGAAATAACAACGAGATATTAACATAGTAACGACAACAAGAACATCCTGGAAGTGACTAACCCAAGTCACCACAACAATAGCATGAACATCCATTCATGCCAACCCATCAAGTTTTAATTAAATGGTTGAGTCTAGTTCTTACGGGGCGTTTCCGAGCGTGTTCATAACCTAGGACGAGGCTATTCGAATAGTTTTAACCCTGCAGGGGTGTACCAATGTACCCACACGCCAGACCGCCTTTCCTTTAGGCACACTACCTTAGGTATGCCGGCACGGCTAAGTCCTACGAGACATTTCCAATGGACGATGCTAATTACGAGCCGCAACCCACGGGAACAAGGACACATTAGACAGCCTAACCGGTCTGCCAATGCTCCGTCCCAACACCACACACACACATTTTATCAAAACATACCCACCAACCAGCTCATAATTAACACCTCCCAAAGTACTTAGTCAAGAGAGGTCCCATATCCCCCTCGTGTGGTTAGCACGCAACATTGCTCGTAGCAGTGGTGCAAGTAACTCGGTCCTTAATGACTCGGGCATACTACCACATTCCAAAAACCGCACCATCCATCCAATATGCCCAAGTCTAAATCAATCCTTTATTTTCAGTTTTGATTTTACAAATTAATCAAAGCACAAGTGCTGGACATATAGGAGGAATAATTATCCTTGTGTGATCAAGACCATCGACTAAGTCGATGATCGCCCATTACTACCGATTAGCTAAGCATGTCTAAGCAAGAGGGAACACAACTACTAAGTGATAAGAGCTCATCCAACGAGCTCAAATCACAGCAAATAACCTAGGCTCATTGGTAGTAGAGGATAAACAACTCCTACAGATTATGCAACTATAGGATTGCTAGCGACATTTAACACAAAGTAGCATGCATACATAGAAGTAAAACAACATATTAACCTTTAAAGTAATGGGACGTTAGAGGGGATATGATCAAACTGCTTGCCTTGTTGCTGGTCACTTTGTTGCGGAGGGTCACTCTCGGGATCACCACAAATGTCGAAACCTAACGGAAAAGCAATAAAGAACCGATAAGAACGACGAAAAACAACAAAGACAGCACAGCAAACGAACTCCAAATTCTCTGAATTTTCTACAGCAGCAAGAGAGTGATTTTTAGGGGATTTTGCAACAAGAACCAATTGATTTGGATTCTCGATACAAAAGTTATGAGCAAAACAATTCTGCTCAGCCCCTAAAATACCAAACTGCACTATTCACTAATTTAATTATGAGGCAACATTTTCTAGAACAGAAGTGAAGCTGAAATTTTTACTGTAAAACCAGCACCTCATGAGATGAATAAGACAATTGAGTTCACCTCATTTGGAGCTATATTGCACTTTCTATAATTTTTCAAAAACAAGAACTTGAACAAAATTATAATGCACAAGTCCTCATTTTCCTAACAGCAACATGCTCAAAACTAATTTTCACAATGAGTTCATTAATAGAGGAAACCAACAAAGTTGGTCTCACCCAAAAATAATCTACAGAGCATTAGTTATGTATTTTACAAGTTAAGCATTAACTTGAGTGTATATTTAAAGTGAGTTTTAAAATCTAATGGCAAAACTGTGCTCTGGAGCTGAACTCAACTTACAATCATTTTGGATTAAAGTCAAGTTCAAGACAGAGCTAACACAATTTGAATGACCTCATTTGGAATTAAAATGAAAAAGATACGAAATTCTAAAGTTTATACCTTATTTCAGTTCATAATGAAGAATTTTTGGAATTTCTAAAACCCATAAGGACATGGGAGGTCATGAGCCACAGATCACAGATCTAATGGCTCGAGACCTCCCAGTGAACAACTTGCCACAGCGCTCGGGAGGTCAGAGGTCCTGGACCTCCTAGCAACACACTTGTGACGTGAGGGAGGTCGGGGCCGTAGATGGGAAATCCAGCGGACCACAACACGGAAAGGAGGTCGGAGCGGACCAGATCTAAAGGGAGGTCCTCAGCGGTTGGGATGTCCTCGAGGAGGTCCCAGCGGAGGTCCTCAACGTCCTGCACCTCCGGGGAGGTCAGGCGGCTCTGATGCGCAAGGGAGGTCTTGGGCGCTCCAGATCTCCTCGGGGAGGTCTCGGCGTCCCAGACCCAGCGCCTGACGCCGGACAAAGCAGATCTTGCGCGGGACCACGAGGAGGTCCGCTACGGAGGTCTTAAATGCACGCATTAAAGGGTGGATTTAAGGCAGTTTAGACGCCCCATTGATTACAATGATGGGAGCAAATGATTAGCGCATTAAAATGGTGAATCTTTGTTCTAAAACGACAATGACACGCTCGGGACGTCCGACAAAGATCCGGCGTGAAGAAGTGGTCTCATGGCGATGTAGAGCCCGCCGGTGAGGTCAATGGTACCACCGAGTGCACAATAACGTTGCGCACCCGGTGGACCTCCTCTCAACGGCGGCGGCGGCTTTGAACGCCCATGAGCCGAGAGGGCAAAATTTACCAAAGACGGCCAAAACCGAAAAGCAAAAATGAAGCTCATGCGACATTCAAGCGTATGCTCAAACAAAAGCTCCGTGACATTCATTCATGCGGGTGCGGCAACTAAAGGACTACCGGGGAGTTACAGGAGGTCCTAAAGATGCCGATGAGGTTGAGGATGGTGCCGGCCGGAGTTGGGGAAGATGGAGAGCTCCACCGCTTCAAGTCAAGCTCCAACTCCAAGCTCCCAGCTCCACTAGGCTACCTCTGCAAATGCCCCACCGGTGAAGTTAGGGTTGAGGTCACAGAGATGCCCAGAGATAGAAACAGAGAGAGGAGGAGAAGCCACTGGAAATCTGAGCCACCGAGAAGCTCCAAGGACCTTGACAATGGCACCACCACCGGTGAGGAGGAGAGTTTGGGGATGAGGAGCTCACCACGCACAAAGTGCAAGGTGAGATCAATTGTGTGCAAAGGAAGCCACAGGGAGAGTTCAAGGGGTAACTTATAGCTTTGAGTGAAGGTTATGAGTGGGGCTAAGCTCCATGGTGAGCTTAGCCCACAGGTTGGTCCATGGGGTGGCAAGGACATGAGGTTGACAAGGTGCAGGTCTGAGTGACCAAAGAGGCGGAAGGGCGACACGCATTAAATCTTGGTCAAGAAAGAGTCATGAAAAGGTACCAGGGATGACGTGCATTAACTCCTTGCGCTCGAGCTCATGAGCACGCCAGAGGAAGGAGAAGAACAGGGAGGTCTTTATGACCGTTGGATAAGACCATGGGGAGAGGTCCTGCCCTCCGATGGCATTTTGAACCGTTATGTTTTAAGTGGTGGGAGGAGGTCCCAGCCACACGATCAAGGATGGGGAGGTCGTGGCCTCCGATTTCCTTAATGTGTAAGCGCGCGTGGGGAAATAGGACAGAGGTCCAAAGCGTTGGATCTCCATCCAGCAGTCGCGGACCTCTGTGAGGTCTTAACTGCACGTGAACATAAGACATGAGGGGAGGTCATGGCCTTTGGATTAAAATCCAAGGGCACACAACCAAAGGGAGGTCGAGGCTTTGCGTGAAGCGCGAGGAGGTCAAGACCTTTGGATTTTGATCCAACGGTGGTGATCAAAGCAGGGAGGTCTGAGCCTGCACGCGTGGCGCAAGGTAGGTCTTGAGTTTGCGCAACACACAAGGGAGGTCACGGCCATTAGATTTAGATCTAAGGCAACGACCTCACATCTTGTGAAGGACCTAGCTGTGATGCTTTTCAGAGGAGGTCGTGGCCTTTGGATGTAAATCCAGCATTTGCGACCTCAAGTGAGTGCAAAGGAGGTCGATAGTTAGATTAAGAGGAGGAGGTCGCGACCATGGATTTTTGATCAATGGTGTGACCTCATGTAAATGGGAAGTTTGCTTAGCTTAACGGTGAGGGAGGTCGAGGCGGTTGGATGTAAATCCAATGGCTATGACCTCGCCAAGGTGGAAGGTGGTATTTGAGGTTTGATAACAAGGGAGGTCAGGGCGGTTGGATCTTAATCCAAGGGCTATGACTGGACAAGGTGAGGAGGTCTTTGGGATTTAACACGGGGAGGTCATGACCGTGGATCTTTGATCCAACGGTTATGACTTGATCTTGATGGGAAAGCCTTTCTTGGTGTTGACAGCGGAGGAGGTCTGGCGCCCACGTTGACGAGGAGGTCCACGCGGTCCAGAGGACTTGAAGGAGGTCCTGGGTGCGTTGGTTGAGGGGGAGGTCGTGGCCTTTGGATTGGATCCAACGGCTACTGTAAGACCCGGGATTAACGTCCCAAATCCTCTGTGTATTTCTGAACTAGTCCCATGATCAGTAGCTAGTTCACACAGTTAAACAAATATGGTAACATCCATAAATCGCATAACTTTATTAATAATCAACAGAGTTTGTTACAACAGGGCTTACAAGCCAACAAAAAATAAACACAATGGAAGATGAAGATGTAGTAGAGTCCAGATTAATCGCCACGTGCAACCGATCGGGAAGCGGCCTAGTCGTCGAGATCCACACCGTGGCAAAGTCCTTCTCCTCTGAAATTATTTGCATTAAGCAAGAATGAGCACAACTACCGTGCTTCGCAAGTTACACAAATCAAATAATGTAATGACATGCATATATGGATATCTCAAAGGAAAACTTAATATGGTTGAATTTGCATAAAACAAAGATTTCTGTAAATACTTGTACTAAGTTCCAAAGCAGCTTATTCTATAACTAAAATTCATTTTATAAATCAATTTTATAGTCGGATAACATTCACACATGAATGGTGAAGGATACCCTCCTATCACAAGGCTTCCCCTTGATTCCCATTTGCATAATCCATTTGATGAAGTCTTTTCAAATCAAAACCAAAGTCTAACTTTGAGTGGCTTTGCTAGCATGTCCATGATCATGACGCTGCTATTGAATAGTTTTACACTCTGCAGAGGTTGTACACTTTACCCACAAGACATGACTTCTCTAGTTTGTTCGGCATATATCTATGCCACCGCCACTACCTTAGGTAAGGGAGTCTAGAGCACGTGCCAAGGCCTTTACAATGCGCCATTCCACCATGATTTCGCTAAGGTTTCGCCCCTTTGGAATAGAAATCCAGAGTTCCTAGCCCCTCTTGCGCCGGTGGGAACAATAGTCATGAAAGACTTTGTCAAAAGAAATGGCCATGAAAGACCGCCCACGCATAAACAGGTCAACCGCGATGGAACTTTACAAATTAATTAGCTGTGTCCTCACGCCCCATTACGAGGACATGTGGTTGTCTGGTGAGGCATAGCCCATTATAGGCATAGCAAAGGCAGCTCGAGGCCGGTCCTCAATCGACTTGGCGACTTTCCACAAAACCCATGGGCCTCGATCATGGAAATGATTTCGATCCTGCATTAACATGCACCATCCAAACAACCATTTAAGCCCAAGTACAAACCATAATTTTATTTTATTTTTCTCAAATTCATTTACGACAAAACTTCCATGACAAACCAATGCCATAGATTCTTAAACAATATTTGTTTTTTTTTTGGTGAAAGTTTCCCAAATCAAACAGTTTTGGGTCTAAGCATTGCTAAGCATAATCTTTCTCAAAATGTTCTAGTTCATACTATTGTATCAACTAGATTTTATCTAGGGTGAGGGTTAAATGTCCAAGACTTGTCAAGAACGAGATGAGTATGTAAACCATCAATATTGTGATAATTTAATCTTTAGTAATCCAATATCCTTTAGACCAATCTACACCATATAGGTCTATTTCTATGATTCAACTTCAAATGATCCAATATTTAACTATACTCTAATTTTATAATCTGATATCCATCAATCCAATGATTATGTAATTCTATAATCAAATTTGTAGATAATCGATATCCAATAACAATCTATTTCTAGAATCGATATCAATAATTCAAGATGTCGACTATAGTGTCTATCTATCATCCAATCTTTATTAATCCAACATCAACAATTATCTACTTCTAAAATCCTATATTCAATAATTGTTTATTTCTATAATCCAACCATAATAATCATGTTTTTCTAATAATCCAACATCATTCAATCCGATAATCCAATAATAATCTATGTCTATGATTGACATCTAATATCCAACAATCATACAACTCTAATAATCCCACATCCAACCATATTATATTTCCACAATTCATTCTTAATAAGCCAATATCAATAATTATCTATTTATGTAATTCAACATCCATTATCTATTAATAATCATCCTCTAACTTCACCCTTCCATGCACATTCTTCTTTTATTATCTAAACTCCGACAAATTGTAACTCCAAAATATATTGCATTCGATAAATTCTCCATACCACCTCTCTTGACAATAATTGGACATACAAAGGCATTGGGAATAACTATAAAGCTTAAAACAGAATTTAAATTACTTGAATATAAATACGCATGCAATAATAATTTAAAACAGAATTTAAATAATTTTAAATACTGGGATTAATATGTTCAAGAATGTAACTTGCCTTGCTTAATGGATTATTCTCAAACGGCGTTGAAATCCGGTCGTCCAAGTCGTTAAATCTATACGCATAAACGATCCGAATTCAAATAATATTCAAATAAAATCCAAATAAAAATCCAAAAATTATAACATAAATACTGGAAGTAGAGAATGAATTTAGATGAATTTAGGAGGAAGAATCGTTGGATTTGGAGTTCGTAAGAGGGAGAACGAATTTGTAGAAGTTTAAATCTCAAAACAGGGTGCAAGTACTGAAGCTTGCATGGCACTGTTCATGCCATGCACGTGAACAGTACTAGTCTTTTAAACACAAGCACAGCGCGTAAAGAAATGGCGGCGCTGGTGAAAGGAAAAGGAGAGGCGGCCAGCGAAGCACAAAAATGGAATCCCGGGAGCGAGACGGACCTAATGGTGGTGGTCGCGTCATCGGCGGAGGTCCGGTGCGGCGGCGACACGCGAAAAGGCATACCGGGGAATAGTAACGCCGGTGAGCTGGGGTGTTTCAGGAAAAGGAAGGGAGCACCGCGAGAACATTTGCGAGGAAGCCAACGGCGTGGACGATATCATCGGAAATCAAAACGCACGAGAAACGACGACAGAAGGTGGTTCGGCCTTTTGCGGAAAAATTTTGCGGTGGCGAGATTGAGGGCGAATTCTAAGGATATGTAGAGGAAGCCGAGGGCACGCGGCGACATAGTTGGCTCGGGAAAAGAGTGACCGAGGAGAGAGAACGGAGGAGAGATGCGTTGGAAGTGCACTGTTCATCTTCTTTGATACGTAGAGAAAGCTAAGAACTTCAGCCGAAACAAAACTGAAGCAACAATGGCTATGCATCCAAACAAGAATAGTAAGCATCTAAACAAGATCAGAAAGCTGCCGATCATGCACAAAGGACTAACCAGGAGCGACTAGCTAGAAGCAGCACTGTTCGGCTTTCCTCTTCAAGACCACCAATAAGCAAAAACCAGCAAGCTGCAGCCGAATAGAAGCACATCACAGCATACAACCGAAGCAGAAGCTCATGGTGATGACATTACAAGGTAGCAGAGGACTGGCCGGTGGTGTGGATGGCGAGCTCGGCTGGGTGGCTTACCAAACACTACAGCAGCGGCAAAGGAGGCACAAGCTACTGACAATGGAGATTGCTGCTCCGAAAACTCTAAAGCTTGGAGAGAGTGCAATGGAGTTTCTGAGGAGAAAGCATGCCCTTTTATAGCTGCACTGGGAGTTGAATCAACGGGGAGGCAAAGAGCTACGGACGGTTTAGTTTGGAAATGACAGGAACAGTGGCGGTGCATTTAGATGGCTGCTCAATTGAAGACAATACAAAGTGGGAAAGCTTAATGCAACCGTTTCTCATCACTTGAAATCAAATTAAAGGCTTTGTATGGAGAGGAATGAGAGAAGAGAAAAGGGCAGCCATTAATGGCAGGGAGAGCTCAAAGGTCTCGGCTGGAAGCAAGGGGAAGGGATGGGAGAGGAGAAGGGACGGTGGCGCGGTGGAGTGGGACCGGGGCGGCGCTACCGGCGGTGGCGGCCGGCCGGCCGGCGAGGTGGGGAGGCGCTGCCATGGAAGGCAGTGATGACCAGTTGATATTCAAGCACAAGAAGAAGCTACGGGAGGAAGAAGGCTGGTTTTGAGAGAGAGAAGAAAAGAGGATAAAATAACGGAAGGGAGCCTAATAGACAATAGAAAGCAAATGCTCCGACGTTGGCTGCATGCAAAGCAATTGAATGTTAAGTGTGCATGCGTGGGAGTAGAAAATGATGGGTGTCCCTACGGGAAAAAAAATACATTTTTTTTTGTTTTTCGAAATTAATTCAGATTAAACAACAAATTGAATAGACTTTTAGAAAGTAGCAAATAGAGTCCAAAAATTCTAGAAAAATTCACAGAAATTCCTAGAGTTATTTTGGACTTAATAAAATTATTTCCAACTTATAAATGGTAATAGTTTTTGCACATAATTTATTTTAGTATTAAAATAATTAGGAAAAGCTTTTAAAGTTCTAGAAAATTCAAGAAATTAATTTAATTTTTATTTTTCAACTTAACTCAAATATAACTTCAAAAACTTTAATAAAACTTCTTTTTGACTTTTAAAACTTCAGAAATTCAATTAAAGCCATCAAACTCTTTCAAATTTTCGTAAAATCTAATAAAATAATAACTTTATTCATTTTTATTTTGGTAATGTAACTTTGGGCTGTTACAAACTACCCCTTAAAGGAATCTCGTCCCGAGATTCGAGCGCTAGAAAGGAAGCTACGGATACAAGGTTTTCAAGCCGAGTTTTCGTGCCTCGCATTATACTCTTCATCCGACGGGCTCGAGTGTGACGTTGTCTGACGTCCTTTTCGCAATCTGTGGCTTCCTATTTGCTTCCATGGTGTTGACCTTTGGAACTTGGTGTTGGTGGATTAGTCTGTCTGCGCCTCTTTGGACATTTATTGGCATAATGTCCCATATCCCGACAATTGAAGCATTGTATTCCGCCTTGAAGTTTTGTTCTCACGAGATTGGCCACCATTGATGTTGCGAACGTCTTCATTGGGGGTCGCAGATGCTAATCTGGATTCATGAGTCGCGGTCGTTGTTGGTGCGTGGTTGGGTTGGGCCTTGGGGTTTCTTGCAACATTCTTCTTGATCTTCTAACTTCCTTTTGTGAGGATTGTCCATCTTGTTTTTGAATTGGTCGGAATCCCGTTTGTTAGACTCTTGAGTTTCTTCTGTACTGACTTGGTTCACTTGGCTTCTTATGATGGGCTGAGATATCTTTGCTGCTTGATGTGTCATCCGGGATTCTTCTGCTCCATCCTCCGATCTTTGAGGTTGCTTGTGCCAAGAATGCTTGAAAGGGCATTGCTTGACAAAGTGTCCTTTCTTGCCACAATGGTTCTGAGACTTGATCTTGGATCACCTTCCTCTTGGGACACTTGGTGAAATAATGTCCAATGCTATGGCGATTAACACAATGGACTTCTTGTCTTGGCTTTCCTTTTGAGGGCATCTGTGAGGAAGTGTCCTGTTTCCACATCTATAACAGATAACATACTTCCATGGATGGTGACTTTCGTAAAGAAAGTGGCTCACGTCGTCATTATGTGATACTTCGGTGGCTTGATCTTTGTAATCCATCGTAGAGCACTGTTCATGTCTTTGAAGGAGCAGTGGTTGTGGGAATATTGTTGTTGTTGTTCATTTGTTGCATTATCTGCTGCATTAGCTGAGCCTGGGTGACGAAAAACTGGTTCAAATTCCGAAGGGTTTCTGTCGTCGGCGGTTGGTTGGCTTCATTACTGGCATTTCCAGGGATATTGTTGTCTTGGTTGGTTCCACTTCCCGAGTGACGAGTGTTCACCATCTGTTGGTTATTCCAGAGTTTTTAGGGAAGGGGACAAAGGATAGGGAAGAGACAAATAAGAATGACTAAGGGGATAGAGCGAAACAACACTCCCAAACAAAAGAACCAACTCAAAAGCTTCAAGAAAACTTATTAGCTTTAAACAACGTTCTATCGATTGAAAATCGAAATATGGTGAAACGACTCAATACACAGAATGAGTCTTGGTAAACTAAGACTATATGGTTTGGCTGACAAAACGATCTTCGATTCACGGTCTTCGATGATCCTTGATGACGATGCCCTCTTGGAAGCTTCATGTCTAGCAGACTTCAACGTAAGGGTTAAGCACGTGTTGACCATCTACAGAAATTTACAGGGAAAAGAGGATCCATTTAACATTATAAAATGGTGAAGAGAGAATTAGGTAAGAAAGAATTGCTATAAATAAGCTAAAGATAGACAGATGACCAAGATAAGGAGAGAACAATTTATTTTTCTTGTAATATAAAATAAGTTTTGAACTTTTCAACTAACGGCCATTCTAACTAGGTCACGACCTACAGTCGATATGGCTCTGATACCACTTTGTAAGACCCGGGATTAACGTCCCAAATCCTCTGTGTATTTCTGAACTAGTCCCATGATCAGTAGCTAGTTCACACAGTTAAACAAATATGGTAACATCCATAAATCGCATAACTTTATTAATAATCAACAGAGTTTGTTACAACAGGGGCTTACAAGCCAACAAAAAATAAACACAGCGGAAGATGAAGATGTAGTAGAGTCCAGTTAATCTGCCACAGGCAACCGACTGGGGAAGCGGCCTAGTCGTCGAGATCCACACTGGTGGCAAAGTCCTTCTCCTCTGAAATTATTTGCATTAAGCAAGAATGAGCACAACTACTGTGCTCGCAAGTTACACCAAATCAAGCAATGAGAATGACATGCATATATGGATATCTCAAAGGAAAACTTAATATGGTTGAATTTGCATAAAACAAACATTTTCTGTAAATACTTGTACTAAGTTCCAAAGCAGTTATTCTATAACTAAAATTCATTTTATAAATCAATTTTATAGTCGATAACATTCACACATGAATGGTGAAGGATACCCTCCTATCACAAGGCTTCCCTTGATTCCCATTTGCATAATCCATTTGATGAAGTCTTTTCAAATCAAAACCAAAGTCTAACTTTGAGTGGCTTTGCTAGCATGTCCATGATCATGACGCGCTATTCAATAGTTTTACACTCTGCAGAGGTTGTACACTTTACCCACAAGACATGACTTCTCTAGTTTGTTCGGCATATATCTATGCCACCGCCACTACCTTAGGTAGCAGTCTAGAGCACGTGCCAAGGCCTTTACAATCGCCATTCCACCGATTTCCCTCGCTAAGGTTTCGCCCCTTTGGAATAGAAATCCAGAGTTCCTAGCCCTCTTGCGCGGTGGGAACAATAGTCATGAAAGACTTTGTCAAAAGAAATGGCCATGAAAGACCGCCCGCATAAACAGGTCAACCGCGATGGAACTTTACAAATTAATTAGCTGTGTCCTCGCCCCATTCGAGGACATGTGGTTGTACGGTGAGGCATAGCCCATTATAGGCATAGCAAAGGAACGCCAGAGGCGGTCCTCAAGCGACTTGGCGACTTTCCACAAAACCCATGGGCCTCGATCATGGAAATGACTTCGATCCGTGCATTAACATGCACCATCCAAACAACCATTTCAGCCCAAGTACAAACCATAATTTTATTTTATTTTTCTCAAATTCATTTACGACAAAACTTCCATGACAAACCAATGCCATAGATTCTTAAACAATATTTGTTTTTTTTTGGTGAAAGTTTCCCAAATCAAACATTTTTGGGTCTAAGCATTGCTAAGCATAATCTTTCTCAAAATGTTCTAGTTCATACTATTGTATCAACTAGATTTTATCTAGGGTGAGGGTTAAATGTCCAAGACTTGTCAAGAACGAGATCAGTATGTAAACCATCAATATTGTGATAATTTAATCTTTAGTAATCCAATATCCTTTAGACCAATCTACACCATATAGGTCTATTTCTATGATTCAACTTCAAATGATCCAATATTTAACTATACTCTAATTTTATAATCTGATATCCATCAATCCAATGATTATGTAATTCTATAATCAAATTTGTAGATAATCTGATATCCAATAACAATCTATTTCTAGAATCTGATATCAATAATTCAGTATCTGACTATAGTGTCTATCTATCATCCAATCTTTATTAATCCAACATCAACAATTATCTACTTCTAAAATCCTATATTCAATAATTGTTTATTTCTATAATCCAACCATAATAATCATGTTTTTCTAATAATCCAACATCATTCAATCCGATAATCCAATAATAATCTATGTCTATGATTGACATCTAATATCCAACAATCATACAACTCTAATAATCCCACATCCAACCATATTATATTTCCACAATTCATTCTTAATAAGCCAATATCAATAATTATCTATTTATGTAATTCAACATCCATTATCTATTAATAATCATCCTCTAACTTCACCCTTCCATGCACAATCTTCTTTTATTATCTAAACTCCGACAAATTGTAACTCCAAAATATATTGCATTCGATAAATTCTCCATACCACCTCTCTTGACAATAATTGGACATACAAAGGCATTGGGAATAACTATAAAGCTTAAAACAGAATTTAAATTACTTGAATATAAATACGCATGCAATAATAATTTAAAACAGAATTTAAATAATTTTAAATACTGGGATTAATATGTTCAAGAATGTAACTTGCCTTGCTTAATGGATTATTCTCAAACGGCGTTGAAATCCGGTCGTCCAAGTAAATTAAATCTATACGCATAAACGATCCGAATTCAAATAATATTCAAATAAAATCCAAATAAAAATCCAAAAATTATAACATAAATACTGGAAGTAGAGAATGAATTTAGATGAATTTAGGAGGAAGAATCGTTGGATTTGGAGTTCGTAAGAGGGAGAACGAATTTGTAGAAGTTTAAATCTCAAAACAGGGTGCAAGTACTGTAGCTTGCATGGCACTGTTCATGCCATGCACGTGAACAGTACTAGTCTTTTAAACACAAGCACAGCGCGTAAAAGAAATGGCGGCGCTGGTGAAAGGAAAAGGAGAGGCGGCCAGCGAAGCACAAAAATAGAATCCCGGGAGCGAGACGGACCTAATGGTGGTGGTCGCGTCATCGGCGGAGGTCCGGTGCGGCGGCGACACGCGAAAAAGGCATCTGAGGGAATAATGCGCCGGTGAGTGGGGTGTTTCAGGAAAAGGAAGGAGCACCGCAGAGAACATTCTTGGTGGCGGTTAACGGCGTGGACGATATCATCGGGAAATCAAAAACGGCACGAGAAACGACGACAGAAGGTGGTTCGGCCTTTTGCGGAAAAATTTTGCGGGTGGCGAGATTGAGGGCCGAATTCTAAGGATATGTAGAGGAAGCCGAGGGGCACGCGGCGACATAGTTGGCTCGGGAAAAGAGTGACCGAGGAGAGAGAACGGAGGAGAGATGCGTTGGAAGTGCACTGTTCATCTTCTTTGATACGTAGAAAGCTAAGAACTTCAGCCGAAACAAAACTGAAGCAACAATGGCTATGCATCCAAACAAGAAT
Source organism: Phyllostachys edulis (assembly GCA_036346405.1). NCBI lineage: Eukaryota > Viridiplantae > Streptophyta > Magnoliopsida > Poales > Poaceae > Phyllostachys > Phyllostachys edulis. The sequence goes on from CM070550.1 coordinate 59,544,721, forward strand.
AGTAAGCATCTAAACAAGATCAGAAAGCTGCCGATCATGCACAAAGGACTAACCAGGAGCGACTAGCTAGAAGCAGCACTGTTCGGCTTTCCTCTTCAAGACCACCAATAAGCAAAAACCAGCAAGCTGCAGCCGAATAGAAGCACATCACAGCATACAACCGAAGCAGAAGCTCATGGTGATGACATTACAAGGTAGCAGAGGACTGGCCGGTGGTGTGGATGGCGAGCTCGGCTGGGTGGCTTACCAAACACTACAGCAGCGGCAAAGGAGGCACAAGCTACTGACAATGGAGATTGCTGCTCCGAAAACTCTAAAGCTTGGAGAGAGTGCAATGGAGTTTCTGAGGAGAAAGCATGCCCTTTTATAGCTGCACTGGGAGTTGAATCAACGGGGAGGCAAAGAGCTACGGACGGTTTAGTTTGGAAATGACAGGAACAGTGGCGGTGCATTTAGATGGCTGCTCAATTGAAGACAATACAAAGTGGGAAAGCTTAATGCAACCGTTTCTCATCACTTGAAATCAAATTAAAGGCTTTGTATGGAGAGGAATGAGAGAAGAGAAAAGGGCAGCCATTAATGGCAGGGAGAGCTCAAAGGTCTCGGCTGGAAGCAAGGGAAGGGATGGGAGAGGAGAAGGGACGGTGGCGCGGTGGAGTGGGACCGGGGCGGCGCTACCGGCAGTGGTGGCCGGCCGGCCGGCGAGGTGGGGAGGCGCTGCCATGGAAGGCAGTGATGACCAGTTGATATTCAAGCACAAGAAGAAGCTACGGGAGGAAGAAGGCTGGTTTTGAGAGAGAGAAGAAAAAGAGGATAAAATAACGGAAGGGAGCCTAATAGACAATAGAAAGCAAATGCTCCGACGTTGGCTGCATGCAAAGCAATTGAATGTTAAGTGTGCATGCGTGGGAGTAGAAAATGATGGGTGTCCCTACGGGAAAAAAAAATACATTTTTTTTTTGTTTTTCGAAATTAATTCAGATTAAACAACAAATTGAATAGACTTTTAGAAAGTAGCAAATAGAGTCCAAAAATTCTAGAAAAATTCACAGAAATTCCTAGAGTTATTTTGGACTTAATAAAATTATTTCCAACTTATAAATGGTAATAGTTTTTGCACATAATTTATTTTAGTATTAAAATAATTAGGAAAAGCTTTTAAAGTTCTAGAAAATTCAAGAAATTAATTTAATTTTTATTTTTCAACTTAACTCAAATATAACTTCAAAAACTTTAATAAAACTTCTTTTTGACTTTTAAAACTTCAGAAATTCAATTAAAGCCATCAAACTCTTTCAAATTTTCGTAAAATCTAATAAAATAATAACTTTATTCATTTTATTTTGGTAATGTAACTTTGGTCATTACATGCCTGACGACCTCATCAAGGTGGGGAAGGAGGTCGAGATGGGGTTGGGCTAGACCGACTTTGCAAAGTGGCTAGCCCAAGGAGCGATGTAGGCTTTTAAATTTAGTTTTTAACAATTTGAAACTTAGCAGAATCATTTGAGATAGCAAATGAACTCCAAATTGATGAAATTTTAGCTGGAGCTTGTTGACAATGAGATTAACCTTGCATAAAATTTCCAGAGGTTATTATGCAATGCATTTTTCTCAGGAAATTCGTTAAGGTTGTTTAAAGGATTGTTTTACCTCCAAAATTTATCAAACTAGTTTTACAACTTGTGATATTTTTCAGAGGGTCCCACATCAGTTTTGGGACCAAGGAAAATATATTCAACTGTTTGGCACAAGATTTAAGATAATCGGAAAATGAGTTTGACTTTTGGTCAACAAGAGCTTTGTGTTTTTGGATTACACAACTCTTGGACAAGAATTACATGAGATTTTAGGGGTTTTCAAGTTGTGAGAAAAAGTTTTAATTTCTACACATATAATTATATTTGAATAACCCTAATTATACATTTGGGATGTTACAGATCAAAAGTGAGTACTAAAAGCCAAGGTCTAGGATTTAATGTTGTTAAACATGCCAAGAATCATCCTCCCAAAATTCTTAAGCTTCTTGAACCTGGAAAGTTTGAAATAGAATCTGAACCTAAACAAGTTTTGTTTAAATATGCTGGTTTTGCAAAGGATCCTTCTATCAAAGTAAGTACTGTAAAAAGAAAAACTGCAACTTCTTATCAAGACAAATATCAATGTACTCACTGTGGAAAAGAAGGGCATTTGGTTCAGTACTATTTTCGAAAAGCAAAGAAAGAAAAGAGAGACAGGCTAAGAAAATATTTTCAAGTCCCTTATCATCATTTTGTCTCTGCTAAACAGACTGTTGCAGGTTCTACACAATCGGTCAGACCGGCATCTAGACAGCGGTCTGACCGCTAGTGTTCAGAAAATAGAAATGCTTTTGTTGCTCCTACTCGTCGTGTATCACAATATTGGGTTCCTAAATCATGTCTTACTAACCCCAGTACTGTGAGATTAATACTCTCTTAATGTAGGTACAACTGTTGAGGAAGGGGAACATATGGTTAGTAGTATGTAGACTCAGGATGTTCCAGACACATGACAGGTGATTCAAAATGGTTCTCCTCCCTCACTAAGGCATCCGATGATGAATTGATTACTTTTGGGGATGCTTCATTTGGAATTGTGATGGCAAAAGTATGCAGTCGTGTTAATGAAAAATTCATACTCAAAGATGTTGCTTTGGTAAGTAAATTGAAGTACAACTTGCTTTCGGTTCCACAATTGATAGAAGAAAATCTTGAGGTAAGCTTTAAGAAACATGCTTGCAGAGTTTTGGATACTTTTGGAGATCTTGTCTTTAATATCTCTCGGTTAGGGAAGGTTTTTAAAGCTGATTTCAATCATTCTTTTTCACCTAATGTTAGATGCTTGGTAGCTTTCGAATCCAGGGATCTATTCTTTTGGCACCGTAGATTAGGACATATTGGTTTTGATCATCTTGTTCGAATTAGTGGAATGGATCTCATTAGGGGCTGCCTAAACTTAAGGGTGATAAAGATTTGGTTTGCTCTCCTTGTCGACATGGTAAGATGGTTGCTGCCCCTCATTTTTCTATTTCTGTATTCATCACAGATGGCCCTGGACAATTGTTGCATATGGACACTGTAGGTCCCTCTAGAGTTCAATCTATTAGAGGTAAGTGGTACATTCTTGTGATTGTTGATGATTTCTCTAGATACTCTTGGGTGTACTTTATGATGTCTAAAGATGAGGCTTTTGGTCATTTCAAAGATTTATTTCTCAGACTTAATAATGAACTGCATGGTGCTGTGAAAGCAATAAGAAGTGATAATGGTACGGAATTTAAGAACTCTGTGAGGACCTCGGTTTATTAAGCTTGTAATACTTAGTCAACCATTGACCCTAGCATCACAAACATAATAATCCGTGTCTTCGAGATATGTATACTTCCCAGAATGCAGTATACACACCTCTTTACAAAATCATGCATCAATTCCATTCAAGACATAGAACCAAAGCACGAACTAGATTAAAGGACATACAACATATAGAGTTATTACAAAAGGGGCCGACCGGCCAAATACAACTAATAAAAGTAACACAGCGGAAGCAACATGCCATAAGATGGCGATAAACAAAAGAGAGCCACAAGGTTTGCCTTTAGCCCACAAGGCAACCAACCAAGACGCCTAGCTCGATTCCCAACCGCAGCACATCTCACAAAAGTAAAGTCCTTTGGACCCTACCTCCTCTGCAACAAGGTTATTAAGCAAAGCAAATGAGTACAACATAATGTACTCGCAAGACTGACGTGTAGTATAACAGAACTATAGTTTAACTACATGCAAGCTTTATTTAGTGGATGAGGCTTTGGACTTATTTTAGCATAAAGCAAGTTTTCATTTGCAATATTTAAATAATTTCCAAAGCAGATTTGCAATTCATTTTAATTTGCAAGAACAACGAGACAAGTAACAATAGATACACAACAACAATCCTGGAAGTGACTAACCCAATAGCCACCACAACAATAGCATGAACATCCATTCATACCAACCCATCAAGTTTTAATTAAATGTTGTAGTCTAGTTCTTGCGAAATGCCAAGCGTGTCCATAACCTAGGGCGAGGCTATTGAATAGTTTTAACCTGCGAGGGTGTACCAATGTACCCACACGCCAGACCGCCTTTTCGCCACATGATTAGCACACTTCCTTTGGTATGCTGGCACAGCTAAGTTCTACGTGGCATTTCCAATGAGCGATGCTAATTAAGAGTCGCGACAACCCAGAAGGTAGGAGACACCAGCCCAGCCACAGCAACTGCAGGTGCTCTTTCCCTTATAAAACAGTTCTACTCACCTGCGACCCCCAATTAACACATCCCAAAGTACTTAGCCAAGAGAGGTCCCATATCCCCCTCGCGTGGTTAGCACACATAAGTGCTTGGATCAGTGGCGCAAGTAACTCGGTCCTTGGGGACTTAGGCACCATTCCTTTCACACCCAACAAATCACACCAACATCCATTGTGCCCAAGTCAATAACAGTTTTGTTTTCATGTTTGTTTTGTTTGTTTACAAAGTGACAAAGCACAAGATGGACAAAAAGGAATAAGAATTTTAGTGTGATCAAGGTCATCGACATAATGTCGACAACCACCCATTTCTACCGTTATCTAAGCATTGCTATGCATATCAAAACGTGATCTACTAAGTGATGAGAGCTCATCCAACGAACTCCACATCACAGCAAGTAATCCTAGGCTTAGTAGTAGAGAATAGACATTTACCTACTGATTATGCATCTATAGGATCACTAGCGACATTTCAACACAAAGTAGCAATGCATACATACAAGTAAAACAATATATTACACCTTAAAGTAATGGGACAGTATAGAGATGATCAAACTGCTTGCCTTGCTGGTTTTTCTCAATATTTTGCTGAGGATCGCTCACGGGATCAACACACTCGTCAACACCTAATCGAAAAGACGAAAAGAATCGATAAGAACAACGAAAACGACAAAGACAGCACAGCAAACAAACTCCAAATGTTCTGAATTTCCTACAGTAGCAAGAGGATGATTTTTAGGGAATTTAGCAACAAGAACCAATTGATTTGGATTCTCAATGCAAAAGTTATGAGCAAAACAAATCTGCACAGCCCTAAAAATACCAAACTGCCAGTATTCACTACTTTAATTATTTGGCAACATTTTCTAGAAGGGTGGTGATGCTGATATTTTTACTGTGAAACCAGCACCTTATGAGATGAATAACACAATTGAGTTCATTTCATTTGGAGCTATTATGCATGTCTTACAATTTTCCAAAGACAAGAACTTGAACAAAATTAAAATGCATAAGTATTCTTTTTTTAAAACAGTAACAGGTTCAAAACTAATTTTACAGTAAATTTCAATAGTAGAGGAAACCAACAAAGTTAGATTCACTCAAAAATAATCTACAGAGCATTACCTATGCATTTTACAAGTTAAACACTATTTTTAGTGTAACATTTAAAGTTAGTTTTAAAACCTATTGGCAAATCTATGTTCTGGAGCTGAACTCAACTTACAATCATTTTTAGATTAAAGTCTAGTCCAAGCCAGAGTTGCAGAAATTTGAATCACTACTTTTGGACTTAAATTGAATTAGATATGAAATTTTGAAGTAATTACCTTTTCCAGTTTGCCAATAAAGAGTTACTGGAATTTCTAAAAACCATTAAGACTAGGGAGGACATGAGCCACGGATCTCAGATCAGACGGCTCAAGACCTCCCAGGGGTTAACGCACACGCGCGCTCGCGAGGTCCAGAGGTCATGGGCCATGGATCTTGGATCCAACGGTCCACGTCCTCCCAGCAACGCGTGCGCGAGCAGAGGGGAGGTCGTGGCCGTTGATGGTGCATCCAACGGACCACAACACCGGAGGGAGGTCCGGAACAGTGGGGACGAAGTGAGGGAGGTCTAAACGGTCTAGATGACCTCGGGGAGGTCCAACACGGAGGTCTTAACGTCACAGACCTCCAGGGGAGGTCTGGACGGCCCCGATTGCGCAAGGGGAGGTCCTGGACGTTCAAGATCTCCTTGGAGGAGGTCTTGGACGGCCAGATCCAGCGCTCTTCTTTCAGCAGCGTCTTTATCTTGTATGGACATGAAGTTAATGCGTGCGGGACACAAGGAGGTCCGCCCGCGGGACACAAGGAGGTCCAGCGTGAGGTCTTAAATGCGCGATGAGGACAGGATTAAAGGCAGTTAAAGCTAACCCCCGTGGTTAACAATGATTGCGACATTAAAAGCGGAGGATCTTTGTCCGAAGGTGACACGGCGCTGCCGTTTTCGTCTGACAAAAACCCGAGTGAGCTCCAAGGGTTGCCGCCGGCGATGAGAACCTCACCGGCGCCAACCAAGGACACCAACGTGCGCGCAATAGTGCTGCGCACACACCGGACCTACTCTCGACGGCGGCGACAGCTTTGAACGCCGGCGAGCCGGAGAGGACAAATGTGACAAGCACGGCCAAATGACCAAATCAAGAAGTAAAGCTCCGCAACAGCTCATTCAGCATGTGCCTAGCAATAAAGACTACCAGGAGGTTACCTGGACGTCGAGAAGGTGCTGAGGAGGTCGTGGAAGTGATGACCGGAGTTGGGGAAGATGAGAAGCTCCACTGCCCAAGCCCAAGCTCCAAGCTCCAATGCTAAGCCTCCTCTGAAAATGTCAACCCAACATGTGTTAGGTTTAACTCCAGGAGGTTTAGGAAGCACCAATTGAGCAAGGGGTTGAAGAGGAGCCTTTGGAACAAAGCCACCGAGGAGCTCCAAGGACTACAACAATGGCGACAAAAAGGAGGTCGGTGTGGAGGGGCTCGACCAAGCACGTGCATGGCAAGGCTCTTTGGTGTGTAAAGGAAGCCAAAGGAGCTCGAGGAGGTTTTATACCTAGGGCAGGAGAGGTCCTGCACCATGGCTTAAGCTCATGGTGAGCTTAGCCCAAGGGAGGTCCACGAGAGGTCCATGGAGTAGACAAGATGGAGGGGATAGAGTAGGTAGTCAGAGCATGGCCAAGTGGGCGGAAAGGGGGCTGACACGCATTTAATGCGCCCAGAGCAGAGCCGTTGGAAAAGACTTTGGTGACCTTCCCTCTACCATGGCTCGCCACGTGAGCCCAAGCTAGAGAAGAACAGTCCTCAAGCCCATCGTTGGATTAAGTGAATGAGGAGGTCCTGGCCATCGGATGTTATTTTTGAACCGTTACGTTTAAAGTGACTGGGAGGAGGTCCCAGCCACACGATCTTGGACGGGGAGGTCGTGGCCCTACGATTTCCCTAACGCGGATGCGCACGAGGAAAAATGGGACAGGAGGTCCAAGGACTGCGCAACGCACAAGGGAGGTCATGGCCGTGAGATTCTCATCTAACGGCTACCACCTCACGTCTTGTGAGGAATCGACACGCACAAGGCGAGGGGGAGGTCTTGGCTGCGATGGTTGGCAGCGGAGGTCGTGGCCCTTGGATCTGAATCCAACGGCTACGAACTCCACAAGGTGGAGAGGAGGTCGGGGTGGTTAGGTAGCGAGGGGAGGTCCTCGCGGTGTTGACCGCGGAGGAGGTCTGGTGCACAAGCTAACCCGAGGAGGTCCACAAGGTCAAGAGGACCTCGAAGGGTGGAGGACCTGGGCGCAAGATATCGAAGGGAGGTCATGGCCTTTGGATGTGATCCAACGGCTATGACCTCATCAAGGCGGGAGGACCTCACTGCAACTGCTTGAGGAGGAGGTCGTGGCCTTTGGATCTAAATCCAACGGCTACGACCTCATCAAGGTGGAAAGGAGGTCTGATGGGCTAAGGAGTGGGTTGGGTTCAACCCAAAAAGAAAGGTGGCTCAGCCCAAGGAACAGTGCAAGCTTTTACATTTAAAATTGAACAGCTGAGGCTTTGCAGAGTTGTTTGAGGTAGCAAATCAACTCCAAAATTTATGAAATTTTAACTGGAGCTTGCTGACATTAAGATTAACCTTACATAAAATTCGCAGAGGTTTTTAGGCAATGCATTTTTCTCAGGAAATTCATGAAGGCTGTTTAAGGAATTGTCTTGCCTCCAAAAATTACCAAACAAGTTTGAAAACTCATGATAAGTCTCAAAGGGGTCCCACAACAATTCTAGGACCAAGGTAAGAATATTTCCAAAGGTTTGGCACAAGATTTGTGGACAAGTTGAATGAGGGTTGGACTTTAGTCCACAGGAGGTTTAGGTTTTTGAACTCCACCACTTTTGATAAGGATTTTAGGGGAGTTCAAGAGTTTCAAGATGTGAGAAAAAGTTTTTATTTCTACACATCTAATTATATTAGAAGCAAACACCTGTTTAGGTATTTGGGATGTTACAGAATCTCCCCCCCTTACAGAAATCTCGTCCCGAGATTTTGGCTTACTCGGAAAAGAAAGAAGGGTAGTCCGCACGCAGACGATCTTCCCTTTCCCATGTAGCTTCATCCTCGGAATGGTTCGACCATTGAACTTTAAGGAACTTAATGGAACGATTCCTAGTTCTTCGTTCAGCCTCTTCGAGTATGCGAACAGGATGCTCGCGATAGGTCAAATCTGGTTGGACATCGAGGGTTTCCAACAGAGCTTCCTCAGTTGGAACACGGAGGCACTTCTTCAATTGGGACACATGAAACACATCATGTACCCCCTCAAGTGCAGCAGGCAACAGCTCCTTTCTTCTCGATAACGCGGTAGGGACCCACATATCGAGGAGCTAACTTGCCCTTGACGCCGAAACGTTGATGGCCCTTCAAAGGAGAGACTTTGAGATAAACAAAGTCATTAGGCTCAAAACTCAACTCACGACGACGGCGATCCGCATAGCTCTTTTGCCTGGATTGGGCTGTGCGAAGACGCTCACAAATAAGCTGGACTTGACTCTCGGCCTCATTGATCGAGCCCGGCCCAAAGAAAGGTCTTTCGCCGGTCTCAGACCAGTTCAACGGGGTTCTACACTTTCTCCTGTATAAGGCCTCGAAAGGTGCCATGCCGAGACTGGCCTGAAAGCTGTTGTTGTAAGAAAACTCGGCGAATGGCAAGCATTTCTCCCAATGCTTCCCATAGGAAAGAACACAAGCACGGAGCATGTCTTCCAAAACCTGGTTGACCCTCTCGGTCTGACCATCAGTTTGGGGATGATATGCCCGTCTTTGAAACAGCAGTTCCCATAGCCTCCTCAGAGGCTATGCGTAAGCTGGGAAGTGAAAATGGAACCACGATCGAAGCGATCGTCTTGCACACCATGCAAACTCACGATCCGGATACATAGAGCTCGGCTAGGCGGCAAGACGAATCTTGGTCTTGATGGAAGAAAGTGTGCCACTTTAGTCAACCGATCAATGACAACCCAAATGGCATCATTTCTTCGGTGACACAGGCGGACCTGTAATAAAATCCATCCCGATCGAATCCCACTTCCATTCAGAACAGCGGGGTCAAGCGATCGGTGGGCCGCGTGCTCGGCCTTCACACGACAACACACGCCGACTCTCGGCAATGAACTTCGCAATCTCCCTCTTCATTCGGGTCCACCAAAATCCCTGACGGAGATCTTGATACATCTTTGTGGCCCCGGGGTGAATGGATAAAGGCGAATCATGGGCTTCGCGGAGGATCAATTTCCGTAACTCCATGTCCTTCGGAACCACAAGGCGCTGCCCGAATCTCACAACACCATGCTCATCCTTAGAGAAGCACTTGGCTGTTCCGTTCTTGACATTTTCCTTGATTTTGTTCACCGCAGGATCCGATTTCTGAGCGGCCTTGACACGATCCACCAAGGTTGGCTGCACAACCAAGGTAGCGAGGAAACCATGCTCAACCAAACCCAAGTTGAGACGCTGAAATTCCTCCAGAAGAGAGGGTTGAAGCTCCTTGAGCGACAAGGCATTACAATGCGCTTTGCGACTAAGCGCATCGGCAACGACGTTAGCCTTGCCCGGATGGTAGTGAATACCCACATCGTAGTCTTTGATCAATTCCAACCATCTCCTTTGCCTGAGGTTCAGATCTGGCTGGGTGAACAAATACTTCAAGCTTTTGTGATCCGAATACACTTCACAACGATTACCGATAAGGTAATGTCGCCAAATCTTAAGTGAATGAATCACAGCAGCTAGCTCCAAGTCATGGGTAGGATAATTGAGTTCATGAGGTCTCAATTGCCTTGATGCATAGGCCACTACCTTGCCCTCTTGCATAAGGACACAACCGAGGCCTCGACGAGAAGCGTCGCAATAGATATCGAAGCTCCGATGGATATCTGGAAGAACTAGAACGGGAGCGGTGGTCAAACGCGTCTTGAGTACTTGGAAACTTTCCTCACACTCAGTGGACCACACGAACTTCTTGTCCTTCTTGAGCAACTCCGTCATCGGCTTCGCGATCTTGGAGAAGTTCTCGATAAAGCGGCGATAATATCCCGCTAAACCGAGAAAACTCCGCACATCGGTTACCGAACGGGGCTGACTCCAGGATAGCACATCACTGACCTTGCTAGGATCAACAGCTACGCCTCCTGCTGAAAGCACATGGCCCAAGAAGGCCACTTCCTTCAACGAAGCGCATTCTTTGAACCGCGTGATGGTGGTGCTCACGCAGCTTGCCCAAAACAAGCTTCAGATGCTCGGCGTGTTCCTCATCGTTCTTGGAATAGATAAGAATATCATCGATGAAGACCACGACGAACTTATCCAGATACTCCATGAACACCGAATTCATGAGGTTCATGAACAAGGCAGGAGCATTGGTCAAGCCGAAAGACATGACGGTGTACTCATACAAGCCATAACGAGTAGAGAAAGCCGTCTTGGGAATATCCTCGTGTCGAATCTGAACTTGATGATATCCCTCTCAAATCAATCTTGGAGAAAACTGAGCTCCGGATAAGCGATCGAAGAGATCATCGATGCGGGGCAAAGGATACTTGTTCTTGACCGTCACTTCGTTAAGCGAACGATAATCGACGCACATGCGCAAAGTACCGTCCTTTTTCTTAACGAAGATAGCCAGACAACCCCACGGAGATGAGCTAGGGCGAATGAAACCCTTCTCTTGAAGCTCATTAAGTTGCTTGTTCAACTCTACCAACTCATTCGGTGGCATCCGATAAGGCCTCTTCGAAATCGGGCGATGCGGAGCCAACTTCGATGACGAACTTCGAGATCACGAGCGGGTGGCATCCCGGGAAGATCCTTGGGAAAGACATCCATGAAGTCACATACCGTTGGGACTTCACGAATATCGAGTGGCCGCTTCAAGTGCGAAGAGATGAGGGCTGACGACTTTGGCTAAAAGCGAACACCTTTCACGGATGGACTTGTAAGGCAGATGAGCTTCGGGGCTGTCGATTTGCCCAGTCTTTGAGACAACCAATCCATGCCCAGAATCACATCTAAGCTCGCTGCATGGAGGAGGGTAAGATTTGCTAAAAATATTACTCCCTCAATCTCGATAGGAACATCCCTGCACTCAAACTCAGCCCTCAACTCTGAACCGGGAGAGCGAATGAGCAACGGGACCAACAGAGGAGCAAACAAAAGATCACTAACAGCAGAAAAAATTTGAGATACAAAAGAATGAGATGCTCGAATCGATAAAAGCGAGAGCAGGATGGGAGTTAACAAGAAGCGCACCCAAAACGACGTCGGTGCCTCTGTGCCTCCTCGATAGAGATGGCGTTGACGCGACCGCCGCCACGCCTTGGGCTACGGGACAATCTTGATCTGAGAAGATCCACCACCTTGCCCGTCCTCCATTAGGACGGGTTGCTCGATCTTCTTAGGGCAATTATTTGCATAATGACCCTTTTGGTTGCGGCGAAGCAAGTGGCGTTGAAAGCTGGGTTCTTGGGACCATCGATCGACTCGCAGTGCACGTGGTCGGGCACGGCTGCGAAGGATGAGGCAGTCTTGGCAACCTCGAGGCACTGAAGCCTGATGATGATACCCTTGAGACTGACTGGAGCGAGAAGAACTGGCCCTGGATGACTTGTGGGACTCCCACTTACGCTTGCGGGAATCCATAAGCTCCCTACCAGAATGCTCAACGACGATGGCCTTGTCGACCAAGGTCTGGAAATCAGGGAAGTCGACGATGGATAGCTTGTCCTTAAGCTCCTCGGACAAGCCACCCCTGAACTTCGCCTGCTTGGCCATATCAGTGGCCACATCCTCGGGAGCATAACGAGCCAGATGGTTGAACTCGTACACATACTCCACGACGGAGCTACGCCCCTGCTTGAGGGCGAGAAACTCCTGCTTCTTGATATTCATCAAGCCGGCAGGGATATGAGAATGACGGAAGGTAGTACAAAACTCCTCCCAGGTGACGGTGTGGTCTGCGGGCTGCATGGCGAGAAAGCTCTCCCACCATGACAAAGCCGCACCCTCCAGCTGGTGCGATGCAAACAGCGCCTTCTCGTGCTCTGCATCACGCTGGCGATCTTGAGCTTCCGCTCAACCAGACGAAGCGATAAATGCAGATCGAGCGGGTCCTCGGACTGGAAAAGGTGGGGGCTGGGTGCGAAGAAACTCGGTGAGGCCCCACGAGATCGATGTCCACTCCTTGCGGATCTGAAGCACGGTAAGAAATTTGAGGTGTTCTTGCGCGATGACGCGTCGAGAGCACTCTCTGTCATCAAGACGGTTGCGCTATCTCGAAGAAGAACCTCGGCCATGGTGGGAGGAGGAGGAAGCTCCTCGTCAGGACGATTACTGCCTTGGCCACTACTGATACGACCAGCCATCTGTTGAAGGGAAAGAGGTTAGCAACTAACACCCGCAAAACAAAATCTCAACGAAAGCGAATAAGCTAACGACTAGGGGAATGGAATATCACCCTAATCGAAAGCTAAAACAGTAAGTAAATGGACTTTAAATCCTCAAAAAGACTCTAAAAACAGCAAGGATCACTTAGGAATTAAGCTCAACTTCTCTATGCAATTATCCCGTATTGAATGAATGAGTAATTGGTTGAGAAGGCAAAATTTCAGCAAGCTATTTTAGCTCTAATTCTACTCAAAAGCAAGGCTAAACCAGCGAAATAATTGTTAGATACTTAGCTAACTAGTATCACATCTTACCCTTTCATTCCCCCAAGTTTTAGTTGAATTATCCTCTCATTATCTATCCTAATTAGAACCTTTGAGCTTGCTGTCCAGATTTCGCATCCAAGCTTCCAGTCGAAATTGGCCCTCCCAGAAGCTTCAAAACCTTATAAATAAGCAACTAACACTTCAATTTGCCAAACTCACTGATTCCCAAAATCCAATTAATCGATAACAACTATCTTTTGAGGGAAGGAAAGGGAAAACACTTTTAAACTCAACTTAGAGCAAGATGAGAAAAGAAATCTAAGATAGGTAAGGAGTAAAATTAGAGACTTTACTTAAGCTTTCGTAAACCATTTGACATTTTGAAAATAAGTTTTTCAAAACATCCTAAAGACGACCAAGCTAGGGTTTCTATGGTCAGCATGGCTCTGATACCAACTTTGTGAGGACCCCGGTTTATTAAGCTTGTAATACTTAGTCAACCATTGACCCTAGCATCACAAACATAATAATCCGTGTCTTCGAGATATGTATACTTCCTAGAATGCAGTATACACACCTCTTTACAAAATCATGCATCAATTCCATTCAAGACATAGAACCAAAGCACGAACTAGATTAAAAGACATACAACATATAGAGTTATTACAAAAGGGGCCGACCGGCCAAATACAACTAATAAAAGTAACACAATGAAGCAACATGCCATAAGATGGCTATAAACAAAAGAGAGCCACAAGGTTTGCCTTTAGCCCACAAAGCAACCAACCAAGACGCCTAGCTCGATTCCCAACCGCAGCACATCTCACAAAAGTAAAGTCCTTTGGACCCTACCTCCTCTGCAACAAGGTTATTAAGCAAAGCAAATGAGTACAACATAATGTACTCGCAAGACTGACGTGTAGTATAACAGAACTATAGTTTAACTACATGCAAGCTTTATTTAGTGGATGAGGCTTTGGACTTATTTTAGCATAAAGCAAGTTTTCATTTGCAATATTTAAATAATTTCCAAAGCAGATTTGCAATTCATTTTAATTTGCAAGAACAACGAGACAAGTAACAATAGATAGACAACAACATTCCTGGAAGTGATTAACCCAATAGCCACCACAACAATAGCATGAACATCCATTCATACCAACCCATCAAGTTTTAATTAAATGTTGTAGTCTAGTTCTTGCGGGAAATCACCAAGTGTGTCCATAACCTAGGACGAGGCTATTCAAATAGTTTTAACCCTGCAGGGGTGTACCAATGTACCCACACGCCAGACCGCCTTTTCGCCACATGATTAGCACACTTCCTTTGGTATGCTGGCACGGCTAAGTCCTACGAGGCATTTCCAATGAGCGATGCTAATTAAGAGTCGTGACAACCTGTAGGTAGGAGACACCGCCCACCCACAAAGCTGCAGTGCTCTTTCCCTTATAAAACAGTTTTACTCACCTGCGACCCCCAATTAACACCTCCCAAAGTACTTAGCCAAGAGAGGTCCCATATCCCCCTCGCGTGGTTAGCACGCATAAGTGCTTGGATCAGTGGCGCAAGTAACTCGGTCCTTGGGGACTTAGGCACCATTCCTTTCACACCCAACAAATCACACCAACATCCATTGTGCCCAAGTCAATAACAGTTTTGTTTTCATGTTTGTTTTGTTTGTTTACAAAGTGACAAAGCACAAGATGGACAAAAAGGAATAAGAATTTTAGTGTGATCAAGGTCATCGACATAATGTCGACAACCGCCCATTTCTACCGTTATGTAAGCATTGCTAAGCATATCAAAATGTGATCTACTAAGTGATGAGAGCTCATCCAACGAACTCCACATCACAGCAAGTAATCCTAGGCTTAGTAGTAGAGAATGGACATTTACCTACTGATTATTCATCTATAGGATCACTAGCGACATTTCAACACAAAGTAGCAATGCATACATACAAGTAAAACAATTTATTAGACCTTAAAGTAATGGGACAATATGGAGATGATCAAACTGCTTGCCTTGCTGGTTTTGCTCAATATTTTTCTGAGGATCGCTCACGGGATCAACACACTCGTCAACACCTAATCGAAAAGACGAAAAGAATCGATAAGAACGACGAAAACGACAAAGACAGCACAGCAAAAAAACTCCAAATGCTCTGAATTTCCTACAGCAGCAAGAGGATGATTTTTAGGGAATTTAGCAACAAGAACCAATTGATTTTGATTCTCAATGCAAAAGTTATGAGCAAAACAAATCTGCTCAGCCCTAAAAATACCAAACTGCCACTATTCACTAATTTAATTATTTGGCAACATTTTCTAGAAGGGTGGTGTTGCTGATATTTATACTGTGAAACCTGCACCTTATGAGATGAATAACACAATTGAGTTCATCTCATTTGGAGCTATTATGCATGTCTTACAATTTTCCAAAGACAAGAACTTGAACAAAATTAAAATGCATAAGTATTCTTTTTTTAAAACAGTAACAGGTTCAAAACTAATTTTACAGTAAAGTTCAATAGTAGAGGAAACCAACAAAGTTGGATTCACTCAAAAATAATCTACAGAGCATTACCTATGCATTTTACAAGTTAAACACTATTTTTAGTGTAACATTTAAAGTTAGTTTTAAAACCTATTGGCAAATCTATGTTCTGGAGCTGAACTCAACTTACAATCATTTTTAGATTAAAGTCTAGTCCAAGCCAGAGCTGCAGAAATTTGAATCACTACTTTTGGACTTAAATTGAATTAGATATGAAATTTTGAAGTAATTACCTTTTCCAGTTTGCCAATAAAGAGTTACTGGAATTTCTAGAAACCATTAAGACTGGGGAGGACATGAGCCACGGATCTCAGATCAGACGGCTGAAGACCTCCCAGGGGTTAACGCACACGCGCGCTCGTGAGGTCCAGAGGTCATGGTCCGTGGATCTTGGATCCAACGGTCCACGTCCTCCCAGCAACGCGCGCGCGACCAGAGGGGAGGTCGTGGCCGTTGATGGTGCATCCAACGGACCACAACACCGGAGGGAGGTCCGGAACGGTGGGGATGAAGCGAGGGAGGTCTAAACTGTCTAGATGACCTCAAGGAGGTCCAACGCGGAGGTCTTAACGTCACAGACCTCCAGGGGAGGTTTGGACGGCCCCGATTGCGCAAGGGGAGGTCCTGGACGTTCAAGATCTCCTCGGAGGAGGTCTTGGACGGCCAGATCCAGCGCTCTTCTTCGCGTCGCGCGTCTGCCTGCCGCGACTTGAAGTTATCTACGCGGGACACAAGGAGGTCATGGCGAAGGAGGAGGTCAGTAGCGAGGTCTTAATCTTGTGATGAGGACAGGATTAAAGGCAGTTAAAGCTAACCCCCATGATTAACAATGATTGCGACATTAAAAGCGGAGGATCTTTGTCCGAAGGTGACACGGCGCTACCGTTTTCGTCCGACAAAAACCCGAGCGAGCTCCAAGGCTTGCCGCCGGTGATGAGAACCTCACCGGCGCCAACCAAGGACACCAACGTGCGCGCAATAGTGCTGCGCACACACCGGACCTACTCTCGACGGCGGCGACGGCTTTGAACGCCGGCGAGCCGGAGAGGACAAATGTGACAAGCACGGCCAAACGACCAAATCAAGAAGTAAAGCTCCGCAACAGCTCATTCAGCATGTGCCCAGCACTAAAGACTACCAGGAGGTTACCTGGACGTCGAGAAGGTGCTGAGGAGGTCGTGGAAGTGATGACCGGAGTTGGGGAAGATGGGAAGCTCCACTGCCCAAGCCCAAGCTCCAAGCTCCAATGCTAAGCCTCCTCTGAAAATGTCAACCCAACATGTGTTAGGTTTAACTCCAGGAGGTTTAGGAAGCACCAATTGAGCAAGGGGTTGAAGAGGGAGCCACCGGAACAAAGCCACCGAGGAGCTCCAAGGATTACAACAATGGTAGCAAAAAGGGAGGTCAGTGGCGGAGGGGCTCAGCCAAGCACAGGCATGGCAAGGCTCACTGGTGTGTAAAGGAAGCCAAAGGGAGCTCGAGGAGGTTTTATACCTAGGGCAGGAGAGGTCCTGCACCATGGGTTAAGCTCATGGTGAGCTTAGCCCAGGGGAGGTCCACGGGAGGTCCATGGAGTAGACAAGATGGAGGGGACAGAGTAGGTAGTCAGAGCATGGCCAAGTGGGCGGAAAGGGGGCTGACACGCATTTAATGCGCCCAGAGCAAAGCCGTTGGACAAGACTTTGAGCTGACCTTCCCCTCTGCCATGGCTCGCACGCGAGCCCAAGCTAGGAGAAGAACAGGTCCTCAAGCCCATCGTTGGATTAAGTGAATGAGGAGGTCCTGGCCATCGGATGTTATTTTTGAACCGTTACGTTTAAAGTGGTCGGGAGGAGGTCCCACCACACGATCTTGGGACGGGAGGTCGTGGCCCTCGATTTCCCTAACACGGATCATACGAGGAAAAATGGGGCAGGAGGTCCAAGGACTGCGCAACGCACAAGGGAGGTCATGGCCGTGAGATTCTCATCTAACGGCTACCACCTCACGTGTGCGGGGAGGTCTGACGCGCACAAGGCGAGGGGGCGGTCTTGGCTGCGATGGTTGGCAGCAGAGGTCGTGGCCCTTGGATCTGAATCCAACGGCTACGACCTCCACAAGGTGGAGAGGAGGTCGGGGTGGTTAGGTAGCGAGGGGAGGTCCTCGCGGTGTTGACCGCGGAGGAGGTCTGGTGCACAAGCTAACCCGAGGAGGTCCACAAGGTCAAGAGGACCTCGAAGGGTGGAGGACCTGGGCGCAAGATATCGAAGGGAGGTCATGGCCTTTGGATGTGATCCAACAGCTATGACCTCATCAAGGCGGGAGGACCTCACTACGACTTCTTGAGGAGGAGGTCGTGGCCTTTGGATCTAAATCCAACGGCTAAGACCTCATCAAGGTGGAAAGGAGGTCTGATGGGCTGAGGAGTGGGTTGGGTTCAACCCAAAAAGAAAGGTGGCTCAGCCCAAGGAACAGTGCAAGCTTTTACATTTAAAATTGAACAGCTGAGGCTTTGCAGTGTTGTTTGAGGTAGCAAATCAACTCCAAAATTTATGAAATTTTAACTGGAGCTTGCTGACATTAAGATTAACCTTACATAAAATTCACAGAGGTTTTTAGCCAATGCATTTTTCTCAGGAAATTCATGAAGGCTGTTCAAGGAATTGTCTTGCCTCCAAAAATTACCAAACAAGTTTGAAAACTCATGATAAGTCTCAAAGGGGTCCCACAACAATTCTAGGACCAAGGTAAGAATATTTCCAAAGGTTTGGCACAAGATTTGTGGACAAGTTGAATGAGGGTTGGACTTTAGTCCACAGGAGGTTTAGGTTTTTGAACTCCACCACTTTTGATAAGGATTTTAGGGGAGTTCAAGAGTTTCAAGATGTGAGAAAAAGTTTTTATTTCTACACATCTAATTATATTACAAGCAAACACCTGTTTAGCTATTTGGGATGTTACAAACTCCTTGTGTGCTTCTTTTTGCTCTAAAAAAGGTTTGGAACATCAATTTTCTTCTCCTGGAGTCCCACAACAGAATGGTGTTGTAGAGAGGAAAAATAGAACCTTGGTTGAGATGGCAAGGACTATGCTTGATGACATGCTACTCCTAGGAAGTATTGGGCAGAGGCTATCTCAACTACTTGTCATGTTTCAAATAGAGTATTCTTGAGAGCTTCTTTGCACAAGACTTCTTATGAGCTGAGATTTGACAAAAAGCCCAGTGCTTCTCACTTCAGAATTTTTGGATGTAAATGTTTTATTCTTAAACATGGTAATCTGGACAAGTTTGAATCTAGATCAACAGATGGCATTTTTCTTGGATATCCCCTTCACTCACGTGGCTATCGTGTGCTTAATCTGGAAACTAACAAAATTGTTGAGACTTGTGAGGTTACTTTTGATGAGGTCAGTACTTCAGGGGGAGTCCGAAAGCATATTCCTTAATGAAGAAGATGATTTTGATTTTTCATCTCCTATGCCATCACCTGCTGATGATCATGCACCTGTTGTTGCACCCCCACTAAGTGATGAACAAACTACAGAAGAAGTTCATGATGTTGAAGCTAGTTCAGAACCTTCTGCACCATTGAGGATTCAGCGACTTCATCCTCCAGAGCTGATGATTGGTGACATTCATGAAAGGGTAACACGTTCTAAGTTCACTTCTCTTGACTCACATGCTCATTCTGCTTTTGTTGCCTCTTTTGAGCCTAATGATGTAAGTCACGCTTTATCTGATGAGTCTTGGATCAATGCCATGCATGAAGAATTAGAAAACTTTGAGCAAAATAAAGTCTGGACCTTAGTTGAACCTCCTCATGGACATAATGTAATTGGAACTAAATGGGTTTTTAAAAATAAGCAAAGTGAGGATGGTGTTGTTGTTAGAAATAAGGCTAGACTTGTTCCTCAGGGATTTTCTCAGGTGGAGGGTCTTGATTTTGGTGAAACTTTTGCTCCTGTAGCCAGACTAGAAGCTATTTGAATTCTCTTAGCATTTGCTGCATCTAAAGGTTTTAAATTATTTCAAATGGATGTTAGAAGTGCTTTTCTTAATGGCTTCATTGAGGAAGAAGTTTATGTTAAGCAACCACCTGGTTTTGAAAATCCTAAATTTCCTAATCATGTTTTCAAATTGTCAAAAGCTTTGTATGGTTTGAAGCAAGCTTCTAGAGCTTGGTATGAAAGGCTAAAGCTTTTTCTGTTAAAAAATGATTTTCAAATGGGCAAGGTAGACAAAACTCTGTTCACTTTTTGATATGGCAATGATCTATTACTTGTTTAGATTTATGTGGATGATATCATCTTTGGGGGCTCCTCTCATGCTTTAGTTTCCAAGTTTTCAAATACTATGAGTAGGGAGTTTGAGATGAGTATGATGGGAGAGTTAACTTACTTCTTAGGCTTGCAAGTAAAACAGACCAAGCAAGGCAATTTCATTCATCAAACCAAGTATACTAAAGACTTGCTTAGGCATTTTGACATGGCAATTTGCAAACCCATCTCTACACCAATGGGGTCTACAACTGTTCTTGACCCAGATGAAGAAGGTGAGGTAGTGGATCAAAAAGAATACATGAGTATGATTGGTTCTCTACTCTATTTGACTGCTTCAAGGCCAGATATACACTTTGCTATATGCTTATGCGCTCGATTTCAAGCTTCACCTTGTGCATCCCATCGACAGGCTGTGAAAAGAATTATCAGGTATCTCCAATTAACCTTAGAATTTGGTTTTTTCTATTCATTTTCATCCTGTCTTACTTTGCGTGCATACTCAGATAGTGATTTTACGGGGTGTAGAATTGATAGAAAAAGCACATCTGGCACTTGTCACTTTTTAGGCACATCATTAGTGTCTTGGTCTTCTAGAAAACAATCTTCTGTTGCTCAATCAACTACTGAAGCTAAGTATGTTGCTGCTGCTGCTAGTTGCTCTCAAGTCCTTTGGATTTCTTCTACTCTCAGAGATTTTGGTTTAGAATTGGGCAGTGTTCCTCTTTATTGTGATAACACCAGTGCTATTAACATTGCTAAGAATCCAGTGCAACATTCTAGAACCAAACACATTTATATCAGATTTCACTTTCTCAGAGATCATGTTGAAAAGGGTGACATTGTTCTTCACTTTGTTGAAACTGATTTTCAGTTTGCTGATATTTTCACTAAGCCGCTTGATACTTCTCGATTTGTTTGTTTGAGGAGTGAATTGGGTGTTGTTCATCCTATGGGCTTATTTTGAGGGGGAGCTGTTTGATCAAAATTTCAGAAGCTTTGATTATTCTCATTGTCTCGCAATTCTTTAAGTCCAAGCCATTGGAATAAAAAGAGTAGTAGAGCTCTTTTTATCATATTTATTCATGTGCTTTTTAGCTTTGATCTTGACTGGTTTTAATAAACTTGCTGCATAAAGAACTAAAGCATGACATGGCTGGAATCTTTGACTAGATTGATTATTGGTATCACTTGGTGATGTCTATTGAAAATGATAAGCTTGTTTGTGAGTCTTATTTTAAATCTTGGATTTGAAGCAAGAATGTCTCTCATTTCAATCCTGTGTTGCTCACTCAATTTGGCATGTTATAAAATATAAAGGGTTGAGAAGAAGGATTTGAAAAGATGTGTGCTTCAAGCATGCCATACATAGCTGTGTATCAAACAAAAAGGGGGGGGGGGTACACAACAGTGCTCACATGAAAAGAAGTGTGCTTCAAGCATGCCATACATAGCTATGTATTTTTAAAAGAAAAAAAATGCACAAAAAGTGCTTCAATCAAAAGAAGTATGCTTCAAGCATGCCACCCTTGAGAAGACGTATGATGCAAGCATGCCACATGCAAATAAAAATTGAAAGTGAAGCAAAAGGATGATACATGAGACTGGTAGCTCATCCAGATTTAAAGTTTGTCTCACTATTTGGCTCTCACTTTTTGATGACTTCTATGTGGGGTCTTATAATCTTTTTAGTCATTGTGTGATATACCTGTCATGAATCTAAATTGTCTCATCACTTTGAAATACTTGTCTAGCTATTGCTCTGTGGTATATGCATTTATATGATCTTGTTAGCTCTACTCAACAAAATGGCTTGGTTAATCCATTAAATTGATTTTCATAATCTTCCAAGCTTCTAGATTTTTATTCTTCTTGTTCCTTCATTTCTTCTTTGAAGCTCTTGATGATCACATTGCCAAAGGGGGAGAAAATTTGAGAGAAAGATTTGCAAAAAATTTTGCTTTTCTTGTGTTGAAGGAAGTTTTTCAGCTGCTGTTTTTGGAACCTTATTTTGCATGGCAGTTTTGAAACTTTGACACTTTCTGTCACACACATTCATCTCTTGATTCTAGAAGTGTTGTCAATGTATTCATCAAGGGGGAGATTGTAAGACCAGGAGGTTTTTGGTCATGATATTTGATGATGAACACATTGAAAACAAGAAAGACTTAGTCTTGGTGTTTTAAGATGAATACATTGTCTTTAGAACATGCTTGTGATCTTAGATGCTGACATGTTTTTGAGTTCTGTTGAATTCTGTCGGAAATCAGCATTTGTCATGTTTTCTTGGTAGTCTGGCTTTGTGTCATGGAACTACATTGGCGGAATAATCAGCGCAATTTTGGCGGTATGAAATTTTCCGAAGACTTATGTTTGGCCTTTGGATTTTATTGAGAGCGGTAGTACCGGCTTTGTATCTGAGGAACTACCGGATTGCGGTAGGACCGTTTGTAAATCGCGGTAGTACCGCAAGTCACTGATTCCGAACGGTGTTTTACTCGAACCGTTAGATCTTGATCTGACAGCTCATATTGAGAGGAACGTTCGGACCGTCCGAACTCTTCAAGGATTGTGAGCTTTTGATTTGAAATCTAACGGCTGATATCAAGGGAAATGTTTGGACTTGCTACAGTACTCTTAAAATCCGACGGTTGTGAAGCATGGTCCGATCGGCCAAATCATCTGGAGCATCCGTGCAGCTTTGAGGGAGAGAGAGTGTTTCTGACAAGGTTTGATAAGTGAATTACGGTAGTACCGCAGCTATATAATGGTACGACCGCAGGCCGGTAATACCGTTGGTTCAATGGCGGTAGTACCGCAACAAGGTATGACCATTTGTTTACGGTATGGATTTTCCAGAGAGCTTGTTTTTGGAATTCTTCATGGTGCGGTACGACCGCAGTTATGAATGCGGTATGACCGTAGTGTGGTAGTACCATTCATAACATGTCGGTAATACCGTTTCAGAACTGAACGTTGTTTCGATTGAAGAATTGATTACAGGATTGATTGAGATAATGGTTTTTAGTTGTTGCATGTTGCATGATAGTGTTTATGCGTGTGTCTAAACTAATGTTGGTCAAGTTTGAAGAACTTGTGCCGGATTTTGTTTCTTTGATCTTTGCATGTGCAGGATGAGTGTGAAGGCAACTATTGTCGTGACGAGGAGGACTCGGACTAGGATTGGGGAGATCTGAGGTCTTGGTGGTCGTGGATATTGCGAGATGGTTGAGTTTGCGCTAGAGCACGTGGAGTTCAAAGGTGGTTCGCGCTGGAGCTACGGGAGGAGTCCTGGAGGCTTGCGGCATGGGTTGTTACAGATTTGGAAGGAGTTCCAAATCTTGACGTTTTTGAGATAGAATCCGTGTCGGTGTTGTGTTGAACATGGATAGGATTCTAGGGTATAAATAGAGGTAGGTTAGGAGCTAACCTGGGTACACGGGAGAGATAGTTTTGGCCGCAGCTTTGGAGTTACGGTTTTGAGTTGTATTTTGAGCGTAAAGTTGAGATAGCTTTGTAAGGTCTTCTGTGGAAGACTTTGAGGGGTGTTTTGAGAGGCACCTTGTATCCACAGATCAAAGTCTTGAGTGATACAATTTAGATTTATTCTATATTGTCTCCGGAGCTTTGCTTTGTTTCTGCTGTGCATGAAATTGTTTGTGGATATCTTGAAGATAGCTTCTGGAGGTTCTTGAAGATATCCAGGAGAGAACTTTGAGCTGATCTAAAAGAGGTTCTCTGAGGGATTTAACAATTTGGGTTCGGCTGAATTAATTGAAGGTCAAATCTGCGCCAATCATTCACCCCCCCCTCTGATTGTGCCATACGATCCTACATCATCTTATCTGGCGGAAGTACGGAAACTCGAAAAGCACTTCTTCGGTTTTCAGATCCAACATATTCCTAGAAAGGAAAACTTTCTAGCAGACCAATTGGCACGGATGGCCTCCACGAGGACAACCGTCCTGCCCGGAGTTTTTCTCGAGCAACTCGATTCACCCTCAGTGGTCGAGCCTTCCGAGATCATGCATGATTCCTTACATGTCGTACATACCGATCGTGAGAACATGGATGCTCCACAGGTCGTTGACGGTTGGCGCTGTCACGAACAAGGTAGAGACTAGATGACATCGATCTACAATTATCTTTAGCATGACATAATTCCAGAAGATGATGTAGAGGCTGATCGTATAGCATGAAAAGCCAAATCATGCACTCTTATTGAACGTACCTTGTATAAATGAGGATCTAACGGAGTGTTGATGAGATGCATATCTCAACCGGATGGTATTAAGTTGCTAACTGAAATACATGAAGGAGTCTGTGGAGCACATCATTCCTCTGAGAACTTTGGTCGGTAAAGCCTTGAGCAAGGATACTACTAATAACTGCCCTTCATGATGCAAAAGAGCTCGTGACGAAGTGCGTACAATGTCAGTTTCATAGCCGACAAGTACATCAGCCGGTGCAAGATTTACAAACAATTCCTCTTTCTTGGCCTTTTGCAACCTGGGGACTGGACATTCTGGGACCTTTCCCAAGAGCACCCAGGGGCTTCGAATTCCTTTTCATCATGATTGACATGTTTACAAAATGGATTGAAGCCGAGCCTATTGTTAAAACTACAACTGAGGCCGCTAAGAGATTTCTGACAAAAAATGTGATCACACAATTTGGTGTACCCAGTCGTATAATCACAGACAACGGTGCCCAATTCTCAAGCGGTCAATTCCAAGAATTCTACGACGAACTTGGTATCAAGGTTCATTTTGCTTCGGTTGCTTATCCACAGAGCAACGGAGCAGTTGAGCGAGCCAATGGTATCATCATGCAGGGGATCAAACGCTGAGTATTCGATCAGTTAATCAAACGATC
Organism: Phyllostachys edulis; assembly: GCA_036346405.1. NCBI lineage: Eukaryota > Viridiplantae > Streptophyta > Magnoliopsida > Poales > Poaceae > Phyllostachys > Phyllostachys edulis. The sequence continues at coordinate 59,569,450 of CM070550.1, forward strand.
AGGAGCTTGGGTTCAAGAACTTCCGTCTGTATTATGGTCCGTTCGAACCACAACTAGTCGTGCGACCGGTGAAACGTCATTTTTCTTGGTTTATGGTGCTGAAGCCATGCTTCCTCCAGAACTAAAACTTGGCTCTACTTGAACTGATTGTTTCAACGAAAGCGATCAGAATGAACGATGACTCGACGATATCAATCTAATTGAAGAACGATGAAACAAAGCCCTGGTACGATCAGCAGTATATCAACAAGCCATGCGATGGTACCTGTAACATCCCAAATGTATAATCAGGGTTATTCAAGCATAATTATATGTGTAGAAATTAAAACTTTTTCTCACCTCTTGAAAACCCTTTAAATCTCATGTGATTCTTGTCCAAGAGTTGTGTAAACCAAGAACACAAAGCTCTTGTTGACCAAAAGTCAAATTCATTTTCCAATTCTCTCAAATCTTGTGCCAAACAATTGGAAAGTATCTTCCTTGGTCCTAAAACTGATATGGGACCCCTTCTGAAAAATATCATGTGTTATAGCACTTGTTGATAAAATTTTGGAGGTAAAACAATCCTTTAAACAACCTTAATGAAATTCCTGAGAAAAATGCATTGCATAATAACCTCTGGAAAATTTATGTAAGGTTAATCATGTTGTCAGCTAGCTCCAGTTAAAATCTTATGAATTTTGGAGTTCATTTGCTATCTCAAACAATTTTGCAAAGTCTCAGCTGTAGAAATAAAATTTAAAACCCTGCACTGTTCCTTGGGCTGAGCCGTACTCAAACCTGGTCCAGCCCAACCCCATCTGACCTCCTTTTCCACCTTGATGAGGTCGTGGCCGTTGGATCAATCCAACCGCCACGACCTCCCCTCAACCAAGGCCCCGGGACCTCCCATTCGAGGTCCTCTTGACCTCGTGGACCTCCTCGGGTCAGCGTGGGCATCGACCTCCCACCTCATCGAGGTCATAGCCGCTGGATCAAGATCCACGGCCACGACCTCCCCGTGTGTTAAACCTCAAAGGACCTCCTCGTCTTGTAAGCCATCGCGTGAGGTCATCCCACCTATGTGAGGTCTTGGCCCTTGGATTCAAGATCCATGACCCGACCTCCCCTCCTTTGTTAAACTAAGCAAGTCCACATCCCACCTCGTGAGGTCACTGCCATTGGATCAAAAATCCATGGTCACGACCTCCTCTGAAAAACATCACAACAAGACCTCCCGCCTTGTTGAGGTCTTGGCCCTTGGATTAAGATCCAACCGTACGACCTCCCATGGTTATCAACCTCAAAACCACCTTCCACCTTGGCGAGGTCATCATTTGTTGGATTTACATCCAACCGCCTCGACCTCCTTTGTACTCACTTGAGGTCGTGGCTGTTGGATTTACATCCAAAGGCCACGACCTCCTCTCAAAAATATTACAGCAAGGTCCTCCGCCTTGATGAGGTCCATGCCCTTGGATTTGCATCCAAAGGCCATGACCTCCCCTCGATCTCTTATGTTGGCGTGCGGTTAAGTCCCAAGCTGGAGGTCCGCACTGTTGGATGGAGATCAACGCTTTGGACCTCTGTCCATTTCCTCACGTCGTTTTCACGTTAAGGGGATCGGAGGCCCGACCTCCTCGCCCTTGATCGTGTGGTGGGACCTCCTCCCGGCCACTTAAAACTTAACGGTTCAAAATAGGATCCGATGGTTAGGACCTCTCCTGGTCTTATCCACGGCCATAAAATCCTCCCTGTTCTTCTCCTTCCTCTGGCGCGGGCAAGCTCGAGCAATGCATTTAATGCAAATGCGCCATGGAGTATGTATATGACTCTTTCTTGACCGCATTTAATCTGAGTCGACTTTTAGCCTCTCGAGTCAAGCTCTAGCACCGCCCCTTGTCAACCTTTATGTCTTGTCCCTGCCTTTGGACAGTGCCATGGGCCAAGCTCACCGTGAGCTTAGCCGGTGGTCTCGACCTCAATTGCCCTTAGGATAAAACCACCCCATTGTGCCTTTATCTTCCTTTACAAGCCATTGTTCTTTGCTCACCCATCGTGCTTGTGAACTTTAAGCCGCATGAGCTCCTTGGCGCCATTGTTGGACTTGAAGTTCCTCGGTGGACAAGGGTCTTGGGGTTTCCACCTTTCTCCTTGCTTCCATTTGTGCCTTCCCTCGGGATCAAGCCCTAACCTAATTTGTTGGGCATTTTGTTTTCAGAGGTGGTCAAAGTCGGGCTTGAAGCTGGAGCTTTGGCCGTGGAGCCCCTGTCTTCCCCAACTCCGGCCACCACCTCCACGACCTCCCCAGCACCTTAGGACCATCAGGTAAGCCCCTGTTAGTCCTTTAGATGCTGGCACCCGCATGAATGATCTCGCGGAGCTTTAGTTTGGCATAAGCTTGTTTGTCGCGCGGAGCTCATTTTTGCTTTTCGGTTTTGCCGTGCGGGTCACCTCTGTCCTCTCGGCTCGCCGGCGTTCAAGGCCGTCTTTGCCGTTGAGAGAAGGTCCGTTGGGTGCGCGTGGTTATTGCGAACCCAACGGTACCATTGGACCTCGCCGGCGAGGTCTACATCGCCGGCGAGAACCAAATATTTGAACACGGATTTTGTCGGACGCAACGACCGCGTTGTTGTCGTTTTTAGGACAGAGCTTCGCTGGGGTTAATGCGCCATAAATTGCTAAATCTCGCAATCATTGGGTGGGTCTTGATGTCCTTAAATCCACCATTTATTGCGCGCCTTTAAGTCCTCCCGCGCGCGGACCTCCTTGTGTCCCACGCGCATTTATGCCCTGTCCAAACATGTGCGTCTTGCGAGCTCAGGATGTCCAGACCTCCTCCAAGGAGATCTGGAGCGTCCAAGACCTCCTTGGCGCAATCTTAGCCGTCCAGACCTCCCTGGAGGTCTGTGACGTTGAGGACCTCCTCTGGGACCTCCTCGAGGTCATCTCACCGTTGAGGACCTCCCCTTTTAATCTGGTCCGTTCCGGACCTCCCTTCCATGTTGTGGTCCGTTAGATCTTCCATCTACGGCCATGACCTCCCCTTACCTCGCGCATGTGCGTGGTTAGGAGGTCCAGGACCTCTGGACCTCCCATGTGCATGTGTGTTGTTCTCCTGGGAGGTCTGAGCCGTTAGATCTGTGATCTGTGGCTCACGACCTCCCATGTCTTTGTGAATGTTAGGAAGGTCAAGAATTCTTAAGTATGAACTGAAATGAGGTAGACTTTAGAATTTCATATCTTTTTCATTTTAAATCCTTTTGAGGTCATTCAAATTGTGTTAGCTCTATCTTAAACTTGACTTTAATCCAAAAATGGTTGTAAGTTGAGTTCAGCTCCAGAGCACAGTTAGCCACTAGATTTTAAAACTCCCTTTTAAATATACATTCAAATTAATGCTTAGCTTGTAAAATTCATAACTACTGCTCTGTAGGTTGTTTTTGAGTGAGACCAACTTTGTTGGTTTCCTCTATTAATGAACTCACTAAGAAAATTAGTTTTGAGCATGTTGCTGTTAGAAAAATGAGGACTTGTGCATTATAATTTTGTTCAAGTTCTTGTTGTTGAAAAAATTATAGAAAGTGCATAATAGCTCCAAATGAGATGAACTCAATTGTGTTATTCATCTCATGAGGTGCTGGTTTTGCAGTAAAAATTTCAGCCTCACCACTGTTCTAGAAAATGTTGCCTCATAATTAAATTAGTGAATAGTGCAGTTTGGTATTTTCAGGGGCTGAGCAGAATTGTTTTGCTCATAACTTTTGCATTAAGAATCCAAATCCATTGGTTCTTGTTGCTAAATTCCCTAAAAATCACCCTCTTACTGCTGTAGAAATTTCAGAGAATTTGGAGTTCGTTTGCTGTGCTGTCTTGTTGTTTTTCGTCGTTCTTATCGGTTCTTTATCGTTTTTCCGTTAGGTTTCGACATTTGTGGTGATCCATAAGCGACCCTCCGCAACAAAGTGACCAGCAGCAAGGCAAGTAGTTTGACCATTTCCATCATTGTCCCATTACTTTAAAGCTTACTACTTTGTTTTACTTCTATGTATGCATGCTACTTTGTGTTAAAATGTCGCTAGCTTTCCTATAGTTGCATAATCTGTAGGAATTGTTATCCTCTACTACCAATGAGCCTAGGTTATTCGCTGTGGTTTGAGCTCGTTGGATGAGCTCTTATCACTTAGTAGTTGCGTTTAAAACTGCTTAGACATGCTTAGCTATCGGTAGTAATGGGCGATCATCGACATAGTCGATGGTCTTGATCACACAAGTATAATTATTCATCCTATATGTCCAGCACTTGTGCTTTGATTAATTGTAAAATCAAAACTGAAAATAAAATGTCGATTTAGACTTGGGCATATTGGATGGATGGTGCGGTTCTTGGAATGTGGTGGTATGCCCGGGTCCCTAAGGACCGAGTACTTGGGTCACTAAGCCAAGCGCTTTTGCGTGCTAACCACACGAGGGGGATATGGGACCTCTCTTGACTAAGTACTTTGGGAGGTGTTAATTATGAGCTGGTTGGTGGGTATGTTTTAATAAAATCTGTGTGTGTGGTGTTGGGAGGGAGCATTGGCGCACCGGTTAGGGCTGTCTAATGTGTCTTGTCCCGTGGGTTGCGGCTCGTAATTAGCATCGTCCATTGGAAATGTCTCGTAGGACTTAGCCGTGCCGGCACACCAAAGGTCGTGTGCCTAAAGGAAAGGCGGTCTGGCGTGTGGGTACATTGGTACACCCCTGCAGGGATAAAACTATTGAATAGCCTCGCCCTAGGTTATGGACATGCTTGGTAAGGTCGTTCAAGACTAGTCTCAACCTTTTAATTAAAACTTGATGGGTTGGTATGAGCGGGAGTTCATGCTATTGTTGTGGTGACTAAGGGTTAGTCACTTCCGAGTTTGTTCTTGTTGTTGTTATTATGTTATTATCGCGTTGTATTTCAACAATTAAAATGCTTTATCAAATTGCCTTCAATCTATTATGTTATTGCAAATGAAACTTGCTTTGTGCTAAAATGTAAGTCCAAAGCTCCATCCACTTAATTAAAGCTTGCATGTAGCTAAATTATAGTTACTGTTATCTTACACATCGTCTTGCGAGTACAATAAACAAGTTATTGTACTCATTTGCTTGCTTAACAAATTTGTTGCAGAGACGGAGGTGAGCTCCAAGAGCCTTACTTACGTGCCACGTGTTGTCGCTTCTTGACGACTAGCTTGGCGGCCGGTCGAGATGCCTAGGGTTAAGGCACACCGATTGGCTTTGTGTTATAGCCATCTTTATGGCACTTTTTGCTTCATTGTGTATTCTTGTATCTTATTGCTATTTGGCCTAAGGGCCCTCTTTTGTAGTAGCTATTCCATTATTAATATTAACCGGTTTGTTGCTTATGTTCTATGTGTTGTATGGAATTGATATATTCTTTTGTTGTGAGGTATGTATCTGCGTGATTCGGGAGTATACATCTCTCGAGACCGAGTTTATTCGGTTGATAATACTAGGGTCAATTGGATGACTAAGTATTATGAGCCTAATAAACATCGGGGTCTCACAGTACCATAGTCTTAAGGTACAACCTCGCAGCCTTGCTGTAGGTGATCTGGTTCTCAGAAAAATTTAGAATCAGGAAAATCGCAACAAACTTTCTCCCAAGTGGGAAGGTCCTTACACTGTGGTCAAAGTTACCAGACCAGGTTCTGTACAACTAGCCATGTCGGACGGGCAAGTTTTGTCAAATTCTTGGAACATTGATCAATTGCGTAAGTTCTATGTCTAATTCTTTTTTACATTATTTCAATTCTTTTCTTTTCATTAGTGCATTCATTCATTTCTTTTCGATGAGTGATATGGTTTATATATCTATACCTATATTCTGGTCACCTATTATTGTTGTTTAAGATGGTCGGAGAAGACAATTTTTTTCTCTCCGGTATCCTTTACCAGGATCTCTGTTACTCTTTGGTAATGACATCTGTGTCATACGCTGTATAGGTCCTAGTCGTGATCATTCCATGAATGATTCCACGCGCGACCATACGAGTAAACAGAGCATAATACAAAAAACTTCATGTAGTACTTTATACTATTATTTCTTCATTTCAAAAATCTGTTCTACTCTCATTTGGCTACTGGTCGGGACACGGAAAACCTCCTAGTCGAAGTCTCTCCTTTTTCGCACGTGGTCCTGCCCACTGGAAGGAGCTTGCGTTTGCTCTACACGAGTAAAACAAGTAGTAGAGCACAACATGATCAGAGGGAGATAATAAGTCAAGTCTACGACCTATTACCTTCAATTCTCTTGTTCAGTGTCTCATTCCTGGTCGATGCCTCTGCAATCGACCGATCCTTAGCTTAATTCTCTTCTTCAAGCAGAGTTATTCTGGCTTTATCGGCCATGATTTCTTCTTTTATTTTCTCCAAAACTATCGAATACAATGAGGGAGAATAATTAGAGAAGGACAAAGTATTGAAGAAAGAAAAAGGTTAAGTGGAAAGTTCTTACTTTCCAATTCGGAGTGTTTCTATTCCAAATCTTTAATTTGCTAGGTTAGTCCTCCGACCACAGCAAAGTTCTCGACCAGGTGCTACACAAATAGCATTTTCTCTTTAAGTTCCCTGTAAAACTTTTAAGAGAGACTATGAAACTGGTCGTAGATACTTACCCGGATTGCCAAATCATTATAACTGCCAAATATTGAATCAGGATGCATTTTGATTTGATGATCCAATATTTTTCCCCATGCCTCGTCAAGCTCCTTATCCTCGATAAATCGGGGGTGAAAAGGGAACTTGTAAAGTTGAGAAGGATTACCAGCATTGGTCGGAACCTGTTGAGGGCCTTTAGGGGCATCTACCTCCGCAGAAGGAGTTAGAACCAGCAATGGATCCAACTCGACCATTGGCTTTGACACCTGCTCGGGGGCTTCTTCGACCACTTTATCCTCAGGAACTCTATCCTGGGAAGTGTTCTGGTCAGGGACCTCCACGTGTGCCTGGTCCTCAGGAAGGATCTGGTCGGAAGCAACCGGAACACCAGAAGACCTATACAAAAGAAAGAAGCGGAGTTCAAAACACCAAATCATCAAGAAACTATTAAAGGTATGCACACATACGACCTCTTTCATTTGTACATACCTAGTTAATTTCCTGGATTTGACTTTGAAACGTGGTAGAGTAAATTCTGTACCGCCAGCTTTCCTTTTCTTCTCAACCAAATTCATCGGTTCCGAACCGGTAGGGTTGATTAAACCACTCACATCCTCCAACAAGATGTCGGAAGCAATGTCCTCGATCAGTTCATCAAGGATTGCATTCTTGACTATCGGGTCGGAGAGAGTGGTTTCATCAACCTCCAGATCAGTTGTTTCAATAACAACTATAAGGTCGTGAACGACCAGCCTGGAGTCTACGGCCTCTGCAGTTACGCTCTGCGGGCCTTTAGCCTTCTCCACCTAAATCAAAAAACGAATTTGATTGGGTGATGAAATCTTTTATCTAAAGTACATATAAAAACGTTCTATTACCTCGGGAGATTCATCTTCTTCTAGTGCATCTGGGCACGAGTCGGTCGGAACCACGGTGGGATGTTTATCCTCACCAGTTTGTGTGATTCGTAATCTGGCCGACTACAAAAATAGAGCATGATCAAAAATTTGATCGGAGAATATGTATACATGATAAAAGAAACTTTGATTGTCTACCTTAAGGCTTGCCAGTTTTTCTTCGGCAGAAACTATTGCCAAGATCTCGGGGAATGTAGCCGTTTCACGGGCTCCCAGTATGAATCGGCTGATCCGCTCTCTGACTTCCTTAAGAGAAAGGGCTTTACAAGAAAAGGAAATAATGGCGGATTTTAAGGCATTACTATAATCAAATAAAATATACTGGTCGGAGCTTTTCTCAAAGACTTACCTCCTGAGATAGCTTCATCGTGACTAATGGACCAAAGCAGGGAATGAGTCCGGAGCTTCAGAGGGCTAATCTGACGCTTGGTGAAATCCCTCACCACATGCCAGGAAGTCAAGCCCTTGACTCGCAGGTTGTAGATGGCATCCACCCATCTTCCGACCACCCCTGCTTTCTCCACGGTCTTCCTCCACTTGGGATTTTCATTTGCTCTAATTCCAGCGAAGTAGAGGCCATCGTCTCTCGTAACCGTCATGTAGAACCAGTTCTTCTTCCATGACGGCCACGAGGATTTCGAGTACATGTGGATGTACTCGTCGGCCTTCCCATCGTGAAGATGCAATGTACATTCTCCGGGAGTCGCCATGGATCTCCCCATCACCATTCGGTAGAAATACCTGAAGAGCCTCAAATTCGATGGCACTCCCAGGTATGCCTCACACAAATAAGTAAAAATACTGATATTGGCGATGGAATTCGGAGCCAAATTTACCAGTTCCACCCCGTAATACTCAAGAACGCGGAGGAGGAATTTGTGTACCGGCAACCTCAGCCCACATTCGATGTAGGCAAGGAAAACGGGGATTTCCCCATCTTCGCCGCTCGGAAAGTGCTCTCCGATCGCCGATCTCCATTTGATCAGATTCTTGTCTCGGAGCATCCTGATTTTCTCCAACGCCTCAAGCTTTTTCTTGCTCAATTCCGAAGGCAACCACTTCGTGATTTGCTCCGACATGATGAAAATCCTCAAGGATGAGTAGTGGTCGTAGGAGGCTTTGTGGTCGGAAGAACAAGAAAGAGGTCTAAAGGATTTTTTTGGCAAGAAGCTGAAAGGGATCAAAAGGGGATCTGGAAGCGTAAAAATTCTAAAAGCCTGGTGATGAGGATTTATAGCTTTAGATCTTTAATTTATGATCGAAAGTTTCCCACAAAAGTCCAATAGGCAAAAGCTTCTTTTTTGTTCAACGGACAGAAAAACTCTTCGGTTCCCAAGGCAAGTTCTCAACTTTAAAGTGAACACAGACCACCTCGTATATCACGACATTAAATGGGGGTCTACCCGATACGACTTCATCGGAAGAAGGTATACGCACGACCTGTTCATTTAAAGTTCGGGGGCTAGCTGACGAGGATTAAAACCTCTACGTATTAATTTAATACATAGAAGACCATATGTCTTCATGGTCGTAACCCCTAAGGCTAACGACCTCACTGGTCGTGAGGATTCCAGAGGTTACACGATGGGTACCCTGGTCGGACAAGGCTTTGCGCCTAGGCTCTGACCAGATAGTTGCTTGAAAAAGCTATGAACTGGTATTTCTTACTGTATGATGAATGGAGCACGTGTTATATGTTTCAAACCGTGCGATGATATAATCCTAAGACACTGACAATTAACTACCCTACGGTTAAGCATCTCACAGACAACCGCAAGGTAGTTGGCACATTGTTAACTGCCTTACCGTTCCGACCAATCGTAACGTTTCACCAGGGACGCCTTCTCCAGGAGTAACTGCCACCTCTTCGGAAGTTATTTAAGGGTGGAGCGCAGAAGACAAAGAAACGGGGGAACAACAACAACAGAACACGAGACGACAAACACAAAAGCCTAAGCAGTGGAATTAGAAGCAAGGCATTCAGTCTTAGACTCAGATTCTAAGCCTGATTACTTAGTTTAACATTCCTCACATTCAGTGTATTTAGGGGTAGTCCCTAGTTAGGTCTTGTAAATCCAGTTCATATCAATAAAGAGCGGCCCCCATTCTATCCTAGGATACTTCACGTCATTTTCCTCTTTTATTTCATAATATCGACGACTCGATCGTCAACATACACATCATAGAGCTGATATGCCCATAAGGTCAGAATGCACCCAAGGGCTACATTATTCACATTATCGATCTGCAAATGTTGTTCAATCGTAAATGGGTACTACGGGTGGATCACCTACCAGATCCTCAAAGACATGAGCCAAAACTTGACCCTAGTTTTCCATCTAGGGGCGGAGGCCAAGGGGCCCACCTGATTTCACAGGACGCTGGGTCTAAATTTTTTTTAGTGAGAATTAACCTCTATATACCAGATGTGCATCACCTAGCCCACCACACGTGCAACCCCAGCAGCCCAAGCATCTACTTAGCGCACATGGAGATAAGGTCCAGGCGGCCAGCAGCCAGGCGTAGAGGCGCCAACAAGGCGTGCGACCCACGCGACGATGCGGCCTAGGCGAGGCAGCCAAAACCCACCCGACGCATGGTCCAGGAACGTGACTAGGTGTGAGGCCCATGCGGCGCAGCGACCAGGCGTGCGGCCCACAAAGTGATGCCCTTATCGGCGACGCCTATGGGGCTGGGGCTTTGCTGATTACTCGCATGTCCCTCCGGTGCCCCAATTCACTCGTCACCCTGTGCCCCCATCGCTCCCGTGGTTCGCCCAGCCGCCTGCGACTTGTCGGCTGTAACACCCTGATTTTTAGGGATGTTAATATTTAATTTGAAGATTTATTAAATATTTGACTGTGTTTTAAAAAAATCTCGTGTTCAAGTAAAAAGATTTCTTTTAAAATCAAATCAAATTAATTAAAAGATTGCATTTAAAGTTAAATCTAGTTGTTTAGAAAGTTGCTTACAAATAATAATAATAATAATAATAAACAATATTAAATCAAATTGTTCGAAAGGTTGCATTTAAATATAATTAGTTTGATTTCTTGTTTTAGAATGCATTTCAAAAATATGCATTCATTCGCATAGTCACCGCTCTTTTCTGGATCGACTGACCGCAAGCGAAACATCTGTGTGACCCATCCTTTGCTGCCATTTCCCTAACCCATCCCCATTTTTCCACACTGCCAATTTCTCCTCATCCCCATTCTTTCTCACCCTTGTCATTCTCCTGTTCACCCACTGCCACTTCCCATCTTTTGCCCAGCCGAATCAATTGTCTCCACTGCCATTTCCTTTTTCTTGCCCAGCTGAACCACCCTACCCACTCTACTTCTACTTCACTCTACTTCTACTTTATTTCTTCTCCCAACAACCAAAGCCACAACAGCCCACTGCCATCTCACTTCTCAAGGAGCACTCCATTGCCAACTTCATGTCTCCCCACGCCACTTCTCTTTCCCTCCCCCCAAATAGAGCAATGCACAACCATTCAACCCCCACACCATTTTCATTTCCTCAACCGAGCACTGCCCTTTCCCCCATTCCTTGCCTTTTTCCTTGTCCATCCTAGCACAAATCATCCACCCCACTGCCCAATACCCTCACTTCCATTTCCTGTCTACTGAGACCCAAAAATATGATTCAAGAACCCTCTGTATATTCTGAACTAGTTCTAGATCAGTAGCTAGCTTACATAGGAAACAGTGATGAAATACCATCCATTTATTCGATTTAACTAAAAAGATATAGAAATAACAAATAGTAATAATAACTGGACCTTATGGTCAATGTTTACTTAACTTGCTACGCAGGGCTAAAGAAACAAATAAACTCTTGCAGTGGAACGAAACTCTTGAAAAGGCCAATCAACATACCCACAGGCAATCGAGTGGAGAACGCATCCTAATCCGCAAAACCTTCATGGTACTCCTGGGCGAAAAACTCTTGAGCAGTTTGATATTCTTCAACTGAGCAACAATGGCGTAGAGCCGTGAGTACATAAAGTACTCAGCAAGTCATGGGGAAATGTATGCAAATAGTATTCATGCAAGGCTTGAACCAAGGTTAGCTGTATGGTTCTTTTGTATAAAGCAGCATTGACAATAAATATAATAAATAGATTGAAATGTGTAATTAAAAAAAATAATAAGTAAATAAACTATTGCTTTGAAACATCCAGTGAACTCCCCATTTACTTTCCAAGACAAACCACCAAGTGAATTACCCATTCACCGAACGAACATTATCTTCATCAAGTGAACATCCCATTCACACTACGACACATTTTATAAAGAAACTCTACCTCTCGTGTGAAATCCCCAAGCACGTCCATAACCGTGGACATGGCTTTTTGAATAGTTTTTAACACTCTGCAGAAGTTGTATAACTTTTCCCACAAGAGATAAATCAACTCAAAGAGTATGACCACACTTCCTTAGGTGTGCGAATTAAGTGATCATCACAAGGCTTTTACAAAGTTCCTTCTTAACCCAATTCTGCTCACTAAGGTTTCAACACTGAATGTCTTTCCGACCAGACAGGGCCCCCCTCTTATGCCATCGTGAATATACGTCTATCCCGCAACTCACGCTTCTAAGACAGAATTGAAATTAAGACATTGCTAATTAGGAGGCTAGGTCCGTCCCATACCGGCCATGTGGTTGTACGGTTAAGGCCCAGTTCAATGGTGCACAAGATTAAGTCCTTGACAAGTTACTCAAGTGAGTCTACCACAAACCCACAACGTGTTGAATCCACACCCGCACTGCACAACCGCTCGCCTGAGTGAAAATTATTTTGTTTAACCAAGACCAATGACATACCTTGTCATGGTACACAAATTTTAACAACAGTGGCTAACCACTACGATTCCATATTTCATTAATTCAAGATTAATCATTATGACACATGTGATAATGAAACCATCGTAACTAAGCTGAACTAAGCATCTGTACGATAACCATGTTGGTAATACAAATATATCCAACTAAAATTATCCATGCTATGGTGACAAAGGATTCATGATATTCAAATTATCAATGGAGGCATAAAGACAACAGGTGATAACTGATCCCAAAACAATTTGTATAAAGATAGCATGCAATTGTATAAAACAATATACTTTTGAATGATCAAAGGACCATGACTTGCCTTGGAATAAATCTTAGGATTGGTCTTGATCTTGGTGCACTCCTCCTTGCTCAAAATTCCCCGAAGAATTAACGTCTACTCACATACAAAGCAAATAAACCACATAAATATAAAATAAAGATAAAACAAACTCCAAAATTTAAATAAAAATCTTAGGAAAATAGAGATCGAATTTAGATGAATTTAGAAATTTGAATGGGCTCAAACGGAGTTCGGATGAAGAAGATATGGCTTCTGGAAATTTCAAAATCTCATAAAATTATGAAAATCATAATTTATAGATTTACTGGAATTGTTTTTCTAAAGGAAAAACCAATTATTGCGTCAGCTGATGTCCACAAGGGATTTTCAGCCAAAAAGCAAAGGGAAAAGGAAATTAGAAACTCCTCTGACATGTGTGACCCACAAGTTAGAGACTTAGTTCACATGGACTAAGTCCACCGAGGTTTTGGATCTGGTTTAGGATTGAGGTGGCACGTGTGCGTTGACTATGTGGCTGACTCAGCTGACATGTAGGCATAGGAGATGATGTGGGTGCTAAGTTGGCACGCCACGGTGGCAAGGATCTATGGCCGAGACGGCTCGACGTCGGCGATGGTGAACAACGGTGACTGGTGGAACATGGTGGTCATCGTCGGGATGCTAGAGCTCAGACGAACACATCTGACGGCTCTGATGCAATGGTGGAAGGCGGTAAGGGCTTCAACGTCGACGAGGACGGAGGCGAAGGTTCGGGTCAACGGCTGAATGGCAGCGAAGACCTCCGACGGGGCATTGGGTGCGCGCATCGAAATCGCAAGGGCCAGGAGATGCTTCTGGACCACGCACGAGACCCAATGGTCGTCAGTGGCGACCGAAACACGGCGGCGATGGGGTGGCGGTGTAGCGGCTTGGGCTACTATGCTGCGGTGGTGCTACGATGCTCCTCGGGTGACGAGAAGGCGCGCACCAGATGGACCACGACGCAGCGAACTTGGAGATGTACTCGATGAAGACTGGAGCTCACCGATGGCGATGAATTTGACGAAGAACAGCGGCAGTGGTGCTAGGGCTATTTCTTCGATTCTAGTGGAGAGGAGGCAATCTAGGGTTTGCGGCTTCATAGAAGAGGCAGCTAGGGTTGGGGCGATGCTCGTGACGTGCACGCCTAGGCCTTAAATAGGCTGTAGCGACAGGGCCACGAAGGTGTCCGAACATGGCATGGAGGCAGAGTCTGGAGTGCGCACGGTTGAAGATGAAGGTGATGTGGCCAAGCGGGGTCCACAGGTCAGCGGAGTTGGCTCGGGTGAGAACGAGTAGCAAAAGGCGCGGTTGCGGCTGATGGGTGGGACCGGTACGGGCGCACGCAAGAGAGAGAGGAAACACGGGCCGCACAGGATTGGGCCAGAACTGAATAGGAATGGGCCGAAGCAAAGGAATTTGGCCCACGGGAATTTCCTGAGTTTTAAATAGATTTTCCAATTTAGAAAATACAGTAAATTCAAATGGCAAATAGAAAATAGCATATGAACTCAGAAAAATTCTAGAAAAATCTAGAAAATATATCCAAGCACAAATAATCTGAATAAAATAGTTTTGACTATAGTTGATGTTGGAATTAATCATAATAAATTGTTTTGCTTCTAAAAGTCCATATTAAGCTTTATTTTAATTCAAATAGAACTTTGGTGAATTTTTCCACAGTGCTAAGCTACTCAAAAAGATTTTTACACTTCAGAAAAATTGGGATGTTACATTGTCCCAGCTGAACCATTCTTCCCTATTGTGTCTCTTTCCTTCCTCCAACCGAGCAAGCACTTCATTTATTTCTCAAACAACAACTCAAGCTCACACTTCTCTCCTTCCAATCTCTACCAAGAACCACAAATCCCTCAATGCATGTCATACCATCGTGTTCCTCATCACCTAAGCTTTCCATTCATCCAATTAGTTTTCGCATACATAGCCATTTGAGCACTTCGCGAGAGAAGAGAAGGAGTGGCTTGGTTTGGGAGGAGTAGTAGTGGAAGAAGCAGCACAAGCATGCAGCAGCTGGTGCATGGCAGTAGGTAGTAGCCCGGCGTGGCATTAGCCAGCGATAGTGGCCAAGGTGAGGCGAGGCGAGACCAAAGAGACTTCTGACGCTGTGTGTCTAAGGTCGAGTTGTGGCGGCGGTAGCAGCGTCTGGTGCGGCTCGATGCTTGCGGCGAGGCACACGCATGTGAGCGGCGGTAGTGTCTTATGGCTAGGAAGAAAAGGAGAAGAGGAGTGCGGTGGCTCGTTGTGGTCATGGCGTCGACGAGGTGGTGTCGAGTGCACGGCGACATCAAGTAGGCACACAGTGATGGCGGTGCATGCGTGCGTGCACGGTTGGCTCGGCAGGGGCATGCATGCGGCTAGCCTCGATGACATCGGCAAAGCCAGCGTGTGCATGCGGCGACAGCAGCTCGAAGAACATGCATGTAGTGCATGCAAGTGGCTGCGCGACGCCGAGGGTGTGGCGACCGAGCACGGCAGCGGCAGCGTGTCACGTGCACATGTCGACAGAGCTACGTCACGACGTGGTATGGGTCAGTAGTGGTCAGCACGCGGCACGAGGGCACCGAGGCGCTGCAACAGTGGCCCGGAGCGTCTCAGGGACGCGGTGTCGAGGGAGGAGTCGAGAATAGGCAGCACGACAGCAGCAGTTTCAAGGGAGAGCAGCGATGGAGGACGACGTGGTGCATGCAGCGCCGAGGGCACGGTGCATGCGGTGGTACCGGGATGGTGGACATGGATGACAAGCCGAGTGGACACGGACGAGTTTGACGATGACTACGGTGGACGCGAACGAGAAGGCGAGTGGGACGTGGAAACGACAATGACTATGGCGGACATGGATGAGTGGTCGAGAAGATGACGCCCGGTGGTGATTCACACGCTAGTGTCGCGGTAAAAATCTTTAGTGTTAAATCGCATTACCACGTTTATGATAATTAGTGGTATACATTGCATAATCATCATGAGCATGCCATTTTACTGTTCATGCATGTGAAGTGTGAAAATTGTTTGATAGCTTAGACCGGTGCATCTATCCTGTTAAGTCTTTATTATGCGTAGGCGTGATCATGTATCGATATATTGGTGAATGCGAATAATTAGATTATGGTGGCGAAATGTGTGTATTGTGGATCGGTGGATGCTAGATTAACTATACATTGGATCAATTGATCAGATGATATTATTTGGAGTCACATGGAAATTGGTGGTGATCTTGGATGATAAATTAATTGGAGGTTTTTTTCCCTCACGCTAGATTAGTAATTTTACGAGTTAGGATGCATAAGGATTTTATAAATTATTACTTGATGGATAGGTCATGAGATGATATTTAATGAAATATGGAGGTTGAATCGGATGATTTATTTAAGCATGAGCAAATTGATCGGATGTCTTAAGTGATAGCTATGTGAGTCATATATACTAGAATTTGGAGAAGGTAGCAATGGACTATTTGATTGCGGATAAGTATTTAGATTTTGCCATGTAATTAGTAGATAAGTCATATGTGCTGAGTTGATGGAGTTGTACCCTCAAATGGATTGGTAGATGTCATACACGATTAGATTAGTGAAATGAATATGAGTTGATAGATTAGTGAGCTATTAAGTGATTGGATGTGCAATCAAATTTTAAAGCTCATTATGAGTCGGTTAGTCAAATAAACCTCAATCGGTGGAAATTTTGGTGTATGCGTGTAACACCCCAGTCCTACAAGGGCTGGAATGCTACTAAACTAACATGTTAACAAAGCTAAAATAGACGACAAAAATTCTAAATTTCGGCAGAACCTCCTCTGTATAGTTAGCTATACCGGAGGTTCCAACAATCATTAATATCAAGACAATAGTGAAATCAACAAATATCAGAATCATCGCAGAAGTATAATCTGATCTTAAGCAACTATATCAAAAGGATGAACTAAGTTCACGCACAGTTCTTAACCAATCTTAATGGAGAAGAGTTATCAGCCACGGCCAACATTTATTATTACAGTTCATCAGTAATGAATGATTAAATTGAACTAAAATGAAATCCTGGACTCGATTAAGGTGAAGTGAAAAGGTAGTGTGTGTCTATTCCCTCCCCATGGAGCCAACCTCAAAGATCACCTAAAAAAAAACAACAAACAAGGCAAGAGTGAGTCCGAGACTCAGCAAGTACAGTAAATGAATAATACATAACAACCATGATCATGTGAACATCATTAAAGAGTATGAAATAAACACAGAAGCGAACACTTGAATGAATGGAATGAATGATGTGGATGAAATGAAGGACTACACACAAGCATATCTGGGTATTCTTTGGTGACACACCGTCGGTGTTCACCCAAGCCCACATCTTAACAAAAATGGGGATCCAAGTCCCGTATGAAGAACATTTCATACGGTGTCCCAAAACGCCCACATTGGAATGGTGGGGCCCACATTGGAATGGTGGGTCTTACATGCCCATCCGGAATTGATGGGTCTTTTAATTCACTCCCGTGGATGGAATATGAAAAATGAATGCATGGAATGAAATATGTATATTGAAAAGACATGCTCTCTAATCATGGAGATAACACACATGTGGAAGGAACATGAACTTAAACATTATCATGGATCTTAGAAAAAAAACACAGGGTCAACATCAAGCATTCAACATTTCCCAAATATCAGAACATCAAGGTACTTGCCCATGTTGGAATGATGGGACTTCACTTTGCCCGATCCGATTGGGTGAAACATGGTGAAGCGAGCGAAAGGATACATTGAAGTAAACATATCATCGAAGAAACATGGTATATCAATCATGAAGGAAACAAGTAATACCGAATTACCCAAATTTAACCGATGTTCTCCCAAACCCCAATCTGTCCAAATTGATGACTAGGCATTTCACAAAACACTAGAATATGACATGTAAGGACGACAACCTTCAAAGGAACCCAACCTCTAAACATCATCACTTAAACATTGCCATGAAAGCATCCTCATGTAACACTACCATGCAAGCATCATCACATAAGCATTAACATGCGTCATCATGTAAACACTTCCACGTACGCTTCACCACATAAGCATCATCAATAAAAGCATCATCATTCAACTATAGTATTCATGCTTATCAACGTTACCAAGTAGTAAGCATTATCAATTAGACTATGACACTTAGGCTCATCAATGTCACCAAGCAGCAAGCATCAACAATTATAAAATATAACCACTTAATAATACTACTTGCACTTGCCTCAACCGTGAGACGGAGGACAACGACAGTCAAGCTCTAGTCCCGGGGGTTCACCACCACCACCATAAATTCCTGGACCACAGATGATAAGCGCCCTTGTATGATCACTCAACTTGTAAACCTGTGATGATCAGGAAACTCTTCACAAACCAGCAAGCAATCACTAACCCGAATTCTTTGTAAGTAAAGGATGAAAAGGCAAACATGTGCAAGCACATAAATGTCACTTACACAAAACATGACCACTAGTTCGTATGGTCGGGTCCTCGCCTCGAATTGATTCATGGGAAAATGGTAAAAAATAGTACCATTCCACACAACAACGACAAGCTCTATGCTGCGTTCGGCCAGATGGTCTTGCAAGAAAATTGATTCAAACAACTGACTGGATAAGTAGCACGCCAACTACACCAATAAGTTCCATGAGAGCTCCAAGTCCTCGATACTCACTAAATCAACTTCTTTGTGAAGCCTCGACATCTTAAGAGAACTTAACAACTTAGTATGAACTACTAAACTTGGTAACTCAGTCATGCAAATGCCAAGGCTACAGAATCCTAACCTCACAGACAGCACGACAACTTGTCTAGCATGGGATGAGACCATCATCATGAATTCATCAAGATCACCATCATACAAAACAACACAACTAGTTGATCAAGCCGCCCAATAACTAGAGCTGGTGAAACCCCAATCACGCTAAACATTACCAATACGGATCAAGAGCAACACACAAAGTCGGATGCCCTTTTACCTATGCAACGCCGCCGTGACCCTCAACCCAGTGAGCTGAGCTGGAGTGGTCGATGTTGAAACCGAGGAGCGCCGAGCGACGGGCTGGGTAAGCAGGTGAGCCGTGGTCGATCGGGCATTACATCGATCAGTGGAGCGTGGCGGCGGCGGCGGCGCTTCCTGCCGCCGCAAAGAGCTTCAAGGCAGCGTCCACCATCCGCAAGGCCGGGTGGTGCAGAGGCCCGCCACCACATGCGCCGCGACGCACGCCACCTCCAAGAGCCCGTCCGGCTCGACTTGATGCCTCAGCCGGGCTTGCTTGGGAGAGAGAGACGACCTAGATCGGGGCAGAGGGATAGGCAGACGGCCGGGCGCTGCGCTAAGCTGGAGCGAGAGTGAGCTTGCCGGCGATGAGCTCAACGTCGCGCGCCTCGAGCGAAGGAGGCAGACTGGTCCCGAGAGGGGAGCCACGGTCGCGGCGTAGTCCGGCGCCGGCTGCATCGTGTCGATGTGGAGGTACTCCTGGAACCGGGAAATCACCTCTGCGTCCGACGATGGCGAAGCGGCCGCGGCGGCGGAGACCAGGAGTAGGAGGAGCGTGAGGAGAAGCTTGGCGGCTCTGGCCAAGGGAGACGTCCTCGCCGAGATCCCGCGTGCCAAGGCAAGAAGAGAATAGAGATTGTGGTGTAGGGGGGGGGGAAGAGGCGGCGGCTGAGTAGAGGAAAATGGGGAGGAAGTGATTTCGACTAGGGTTAAGGAGCTCTCCCCCCTTTCTATTTCACACAGGCCGACCCACTAAAGATTGCTGCACAACGAAAAGCCCGAAGCCCACACGCGCTAAGGGCAAAAAACAGAATTTGAGCAAAATCCAATCTCTAACCTTTGAAGAATTCAAAATTGAATAAGTTTCGCTCCCCCGAACATAAATCTTTCTAGTTGAAATTTGGGGTATTACAATGCGATTATTAATTGCCAAGGTGTGACTGTCGGGACCAAAAAATGCAATTCTGGACCCTCTGTGTATAATGCACTAGTCCAGGATCACGCTAGTGCACATGGTGGCAACATCAGTGAAATATCATTTCCATATACAAAGATGACTAATAAATAGGCAATTAACAATAAATATCAAAGTAAAGACCTTAAGGTCAAAGCTTACAATTAATGCCTCGTAAGCTTAAAAGCTTAATTAAGCTTCAATGAAGCAAACGGAATAACCGGTGAAGCCCATCCATATGCCCACAGCAATCAATCAAAAGTCGCGACCTAGTTCTCCACGATCCTTGAAGTATACCTTGTTAACTGATGATTCCTTCACTTCTGCTTGATTTATTAAAGCAAGCATGAGTACACAACCGTACTCACAAGTCATACCACAGAAATGCAATTATACATGATGGCTTATTCCAAAGAAATAGCTTCTGTGGTTGTTTTGCAGAAATGCAACATTTGCAATTTGAATATAAATAATAGAATGAAAGCGTAAGTAAAACAAATAAACAGTAATAGTTTAACAGTTATTTTCACAAAGACACACAGCCTAATCAAGTTATTCACATAGCCATATGACTTAAATCACACAGCTCCCTTCCCAAGGTTTTATGAAAATCTACCCCTCGTGTGAAATCCCCGAGCATGTCCATGATCGCGGACGCGGGTATTCGAATAGATTGTTTAACACTCTGCAGAGTTTGTACACTTTACCCACAAGATGCAATCAATCGGATCAGAGCTGATCACAACAAAACCTTTCAGAAACTTCGTGTCAACATTGACACTCCCAGTGTGCTTTGCGCCAGACTACCCCACACAAGAAGCAATCCGACACACACCGTTGGACAGGGAAGCGGCGAACCGTCCCGCGATGTGACTACTTGGTAGCACACACCTCCACCCTTACACACAGCCTAACCTACTTCCTGAGTAATCAATGTCAAGACTCCATAACACACAGCCTAACCTACTCCCTGAGTAATCAATGTCAAGACTCCATAACTTACTAAGTTAGGCCCGTCCCATACCAGGCATGTGGTTGTACGAGAGCCTCAGTTCAATGGCGCACAAAGTTAAGTCCTTCATTGACTAAGGCAAGACTTCCAAATTCTAACTAAGACACACATTTATTATGACACACAGACACACAGATTAATATGACACACAGACACACAGATTAATATTCCCATACACATAGCCACCATGAGTAGCACACAGTATCCACCACTTGCCTCAGTCCAAATCTTTTCCCACCCTATTGGTTAAGTGCAACATATGCCATCAACGAGTAATAGCACACAGTACACATAGTTTTATCACATAGTTCCATAATCACTTAGTCAAGTTTATATTTGCAACTCACATGAGATGATGACTCGTGGCATGGCTAAGCAATCTACTCGTGTCTACCAACCCACGTTGGTGCTACGATATTACCAACTAAATAAACCAATCTAGGGTGACAAAAGATTATGACATATCAAATAGACAAGGTGGATGTAACAAATTGGATTATTAACTAAACCCAAAAGCATTTAAATAAAATACTTAAAGTAAATGCAATAATTTGAATTAAAGTAGTTTTAGAAAACTGAGATTCAACATGATCAAAGGTATAACTTGCCTTGCTAAAATAGTGACGATCTTATTTACTCTTTAATCTTCTACTCCCTTGATCTTCAGCTCCTTCTTGATTAGCACTTCTCGCAGTATCAACGTCTACTCGCAAACAAGCAAATAAACTAACTAAATAAATAATAGAGAGCAAACAAACTCTAAAAATTAAATAATAACCTCAGATAAATAGATCTTGAATTCAGATGAATTTAGGAACTTGAATGGACTCAATCGGAGTTCGGATGCAAAAGATATGAGCTTTGAAAGATCACATGAAATGATGAACTCGAGAGAGAAAAGAATATTCAAAGAATATTCTTTCGGATCAAATAATTAAATAGAATTGGAGGCTTACAAATGGGTTCCACCAGCAAGTGAGAGAGAACAAAGGTAGCGAATGATATGTGGGACCAATTAGATAATTGAATATCAGAAATTAAATTAATTTCCGAAAAGGAACAAAGAGGATGACAGGTGGGCCATTGGTCCATAGACCAAGTCCACGATCTATGGTTTAAGGTGCATAAAAGATTGGGTTCATGGAACAGTGCACTGACATGCGGGGCCGGCTTGGCATAAACTGGGTTCACATGAACCATGTCCATGCAGCTTTGGTTTAGGGTTTGGGTAAGGTGGCAGCCTAGGTGGCATACACATGACATCCACATGTACACATGTGTTTGGGTTTTAGTCTTTAAGTGGATGACAAGAGGGACCTTCATATCATTAGGTCGGATTTGAAAACAGCCACATGTGCTGCCACATGACCGTTGACATGGATGCCACATGGGCAAAGAGGCCTAGATGGACGATGACGTGGCACCTGAGGTTGCCTACCATGGAGGACAAGGTGAGGTGATGTGGCATTTAGCAATGCACACAGGGCACAGCACAGGCACAAAGGCTTCGGCCGGCTCAAGAAGCTCACCGGCAGCAGTGGCCACAACGACGCACGGGGATGGGCACACGGGACAAGGAGGCGAGGGCGGTCTCGATGACGTGGTCGCAACAACGGAAGACGGCAACAGTTGTCGATGGCTAGTCATGGAGTAGCGGCACACGCTCGGCCGAGGTGGCAATGGCGTTGCGGTGGTGCCCTGGAGACAAGAAGGTGAGCATCGGGTAGAACATTGAACGACGGTCATGATGGTGGGGTCCATGTGCGCCGGAGATCATCGCAAAAGGTTCAATTGACCGGCCAAAGGCGGCGGTCGGAGTTGTCAAAGACGAGTCGATTCTGGGTGCACGAAGGACCAAACATGAAATTGAAAGCATAGGAGTGTAGATCGGAAGGTGAGGCGTGTGGTGATGCGGTTAGATCTTGGAGGGCTTACCAGAGAACCAAGGGACACGGCGGAGACACTTTCGGGTGCAAGGGCGCGGCCGGAGGCGGAGAGGATGAAGCGGCGCCGGCGTTGAAGGGCTAGGGGGCTCCGGATGGTGCACGCACTGAGAAGAGGAAAGCGGGGTGGATCCAACGGTGCAACAGGCATGGCTCGGGAGGCTCCACCGGCAGAGAACGGCGACGAAGATGGTCGGCGCCGGTTGCGAAGAAGAAGGCACTCGGGGCGGCAGTTCTTGGCGGCTCCTTGGTGGCGACGCCTAGGGCATCGGGGGTGATGTCACCAGGCGTGGCGGATGCGCACAGAGGCGGCGCCTTTATATGGCCTCGGGAGGTGCAGGGGACCTGGCCGCCAAGGCGCAAGGCAGCGGCGGTGGACGCAGTGCACACGCGCGTGGGCGCACGTGCAAGAACAACAAAGGCGGCTGGTAGGTGGGCCAAGGAAGGATTAGGGTTAGACGGCGGCGTTTGGGCTTCGGCTTTGCGGGCTGAGCAGGTGGGCCAAGGGATGAAGTCGGTGGCCTGGTGCGGGAAAGGAATGGCCGGCGGACCGAGCCGGATGGAGAAGATGGCGGGCTGGATAGGGAAGAGAGGAATGGGTCGAGGGCTAGGCTGGATCAAGGTGAAGCCGGGCTGGGGAGAGAGAAATGGGAATGGGCCAAACCAAATTCAACCCATTGGTTTAACTGAGATTTTAAATAGCTTTTCTTTTTAGAAAATAGCAGAAAACACAAAGGCAACTTAGAAAAATAGCAAATGCACTCAGAAAAATTCTAGAAAAATCTAGAAAATATATCCAAGCACATAGAATCCAAATAAAATAGTTTTGATAATAGTTGATATTGAGATTAATCATATTAAATTGTTTTTGATTTATGAAAGCCCTAATTAAGCTTTATCAATTCAAATAAAATTTGGTGAAATTTTCCAGGGACCTAAACTTCTTAAAAGATTTTTGAAAAGCCAAATTTTGGGACGTTACAGTGACTAGTAGAGTTAGATAGTTAATATTAGCTTAAATAGTCTAGTAAAGAAAAATTGATGGATTTGGTCATGGTCATATGCCTATAACTTGGTGGATTTCGTACAACTACCGGATGGATTCTGTAGATGGAAGTTTATGAGTCCAGGCATTATTCATTGGATTGACTACTTTAATTATGCCTTAGTGGAGGTTAGTACGGTTTTTAGATCAAGATATGAGAATATAATCGGAGAGTTTTGTGCATGTGATTGGAGTCAACAGCGGAGCATCGGTTAAGTAAATGATGATGAGAAGGGTTAGAACTGTCAGTAGATGTTTTCCTTTAGGAAATAAATGAAAAAGAAAGGAAAATATGTAGGCCCCATCTGTCATTGCAGAGGCTAGGTCGGCCTACGTGTAAAAAGTATTTAATGCGATAGAAAATTCAGAGAAGAATTATTTTTACACTGAAAAGTCATTTAAGTTTCAAAATTCATAGAAAATTCATATGAACTCAAAATGATATGAATCCAATTGGGTTGTTCATAAAATTTTATTCTCTAGCATACCATGTAGTTTTCGTCTCCACCACTATTCTAGAAAATTTCACAAAAATATTTAATTTCGGACAGAAAGCAATAGAAGCTGATTTTTTTCAGCATTTTCTTCCCGACTGATTTTCAAAAGGCTATAACTCTCACATATGAACTCCGATTGAACTAATCCTTTCATATAAATTCATATAAAATCATAATATCACAACTGTATAAATTTCATGCATTTTTAGCATTATGAATTTTTCGGTTTTCTCGGTGTTTATTCGATATCGCTCTTCGTATTAGATTCCAAGTTGCCGAAAGTGTACGACTCCGTACCCGAGAGTGAATAAGTGGACTACCAGCAAGATAAGCATCATTTTGCAATAGTTTTTGTCGAACCCGGAAATGAAGGATCTCGGATTCTCTATGTTTCATACACTAGTCTAGGAATAACTAGTGTACACAGTCGAACAAAAATGATAGCAAAATCATATCACACATTTATTAACTGATAATCAAATTTTATTACAACATTGGGCATAAGGCCAAACATAAAGAAATAGTGGAAGTAAGATAAATAAGTAGGCCACATGATCCGCCACAGGCATTCGTCTGGGGGCGTAGCCTATTCGTCCTGATCCTCACCGTCTTGGTAAAATTCTTCACCTGAATAAATATTATTTAGCAAGAGTGAGCACAACTTCCGTGCTCGCAAGTTACACATAGTAACAGAATATAATGCATGCAAATGTAATCAAATGAGGCTTATAGGGTTCTTTTGCATAAAGCAACATTTTCAATTTTAAATACTCATACTAAGTTTCAAGGAAATTTCTAATCTATAACTAAAATAAACTTTTAAAAAGTCACTTTTATCGTAGATAACCTCCACACATGTGTGGTGAAGGATACCCTCCTATCACATGGCTGACCGCCCAAATTTACCATAAGGATTAACCATCCAAAAATCATGTGCTAAATTCATTTTAAAAACAAAACCAAATTCTAACTTGAGTGGCTTTGCTGTAATATCCCAGATATTCAAAGAGGAGAATTACTCAGTGGAGGATAATTTATTTTATAGAGTGATTTTAACCAAAAGTTTCGAGGGGTTTTCATGGTTTTCAGGGGACCTGGGCTGTGGGCCGAAAGCCCATAGCACCTCAGCCCATGTGGGCAGTCGGCCTTGTGAGGGGGAGGGTGTAGCCAAAACCCTAAACCCCCCTTCCATGCGCCTCCCCTCCCCACCCTCCTTTGGTTGCCACCCCTCCCCATCCTGGCCACCCCTTCCCCTCCCCTCTCATTTCCTCCCATGCCTTGGTGGCGCCCTGTCACCTCCCTTAGCTCTTCCCTGCTGCCGGCCAAGAGAAAGATCGGGAAAAGCTCTTTTGGGTGTTGCTGATCAAGGAGAAGAGGAAGAGGGAGAAGAAAAGGGGAGGAAGGGGGATCCTCGCGGGGACTTCAGCGAGATCCAACGGGGTATTCTAGGGTAAATTCATATTCCCCAATAGCTATTACAATTCTTTTCTATGCGAATTGTTGATAGATATCAGATTTGTACCCTGCTGTCAATAGATCGGTATTCTACAGTGTTGTTTGATCCGTAGATATGAAATAGCTCAGAGTGAAATCAGGGTTTTGTGCCTACTGGAGATAGGTAGATAAACAAAATAGCTTTCTGGAAAGTCTTGGTTCATATTATTTGGATGAGGATAGAATTAGTTATGTTTTTTATGAACCAAGTGTCTGTTCAGTTCCTAGATTTCAGACAGCAAACATAGTTTTGCAAAATAAAGTTTGATAATAGTCAAATCTGGACTTTTGGTCTCCATGACTTAGATATTTAACTTTATAATGATTCTAGAGAGTCCAAGATCATATTTTTGGACAAGTATAACGAAAGTTATGGGATTTTGAATTGTTCATTGCAGTTATGTCCTTATGTCAGGGACAGTCAGGAAAATTGTTTTGTTAGCAAATTTTGTTTCACAATAGAAAAATTAGAATAAATTTATTATATACGTTGGTTCTCTGTAAATTCTAGAATGACTTATATCATTGTGTCTGGTTGTACCAATTAAAAGATATGTAATTTCTAATTTGATAGTACCGAAGATGACAAAACTATTTTTAGAGACAAAAACAAGGGTTTAGTTGAAATAATCAAAACTTCCGATCACATGATAATTTGTGGGTACATGTGTGTAGATTCTAGAGAAACTGAATTCATGTTTTTTGGAGCTATAAATCAAAAGTTGTGGTCTTCCTTTGGTGACTGTCTGTTTTGGACAAATTGGGATTTGGGAATCTAATGGTATTGTTTCGGGTTGCGAATAGGAGCGAATGAGTTCATTTTGTTTTATTGCTGTGTTGTGTGAAATTGAATGGTATTCTTAGTATGATTTATGAATGCCAGGTGGTGGTGAGAACCCGGAGATAGAGTCTTGTCTTCTATTCATCGTCACCTGTCCTGCGGTTGAGGCAAGTGCAAGTAGTGTACATTATTTGTGGTGCTAAATTCATAAAAATTGCCATGGTTTAATTATATGGAATTTTATCTATGATTTTGCCACTGAATGTTATTCTCTCATGATTGATTAAGAATATTGAGTTCATTTGCATCATGGCATTCACTTTTGAGTCTTGGACTACGTGGTAGCCAAGGACTGATTCTTTTGAGGTCCCCGTTATGTAATGGATGGGCATGAGGTCCCCACACTCGTGGAGTGTGGGCTTGAGGTCCCTGTGCCAAAGGGCACATGCTTGACCGCTTGAGTATGCATCAACGGATGCACTACTCTGCATTACCGGTAATTGCAAAGAAGGAAGAAAGTTGCATTCTTGTCATCTGCATCGTATGAAAGTATAAGAGATTCAATTTTGGATTCCTTTCTGTTATTCATATGAGGATTTTGTTATCTTCATTATCTGTTCATGATGCCTTGTGTATTACACTGTTGTATTTTCCTGAGTCGTGGACTCATGCTTGTTGTTGATGTTTCTTTTAGGTACTTCTCGAGGAAGCGACATTCATGGGAAGGGTTAGATTTGGTGCACTTTACTCATGATCACCCATGACAAATAAATATAGTTCTTTTACTTAAACTTAAGTGATCCTGCTATTACTTCTGTTCTAAGACTGTGCTGATCCTTCGTGATGATTGAGTTATTTGTAATTGGAATAGTCACTATGTCTTGTGGATGTTACTGTTTATGCTTTAACATTTTAGAACTTGATTTATTTACTCTTACATGTTATAATATTTCAAGTGACTTGCTTAGTCTATCATCCAAGTAGAACCTTGAAGAATCCTGATGTATTCATTTGGTTCGGTTAATTGATGTTTAGAACAAGGTTTATGTCTAGAATCTTGTTATTCAATATAGTTTTGGTTAATGCTAGCTTACTAGATGTTGAAAAGCTTGCTATTTTTTTTATAGTGATTAGAAGTAAATTGAAATGTTAAGTTAGTTTAGTAGCATCCTAGGCTCAATGTTGAGCTAGGGTGTTACATTTGCTTAGCATGTCCACGACCGTGGACACAGCTATTCAAATAGTTTTACACTCTGCAGAGGTTGTACAACTTTACCCACAAGAGATAATTTGCTTTTAATGTCGGCCAATACACGCTTCCGAAGGCATACGACTAAGCAATTATCACTGGGCTTTTACAATGTTCTACCATAAGGTATTTATGCCCGCTAAGGTTTCACTTCCATTGGGTTAACCACCCTCCAGAAGCCCCATCTTGCGCCAAGTGGGACTACTGTCTAATCGACACCCACACAACAACATGGCTCAGATAACAATAAGGTATCACACATTATTAAGCTTTGTCCTGCCCACTCAGAACATGTGGTAGTACGGTGGAGCTTAGCAAGATGCAGCTCGAAGACCGGTCCTTAACTAACTTGGGCAACATTCCACAACCCTGGATTCGATCATAGAAATGAATCGATCATGTGCATCGACTTGCACCCTACCAACATCCATTATGCCCAAGTATAAACCATTTTATTTTATTTCACAGGAAAAATCATTTTCTAAACTTTCTATGGTAAAACAATACCATAGACTCAATTTAAAACAAATTTGAATACTTTGGCAAAACTCCCCAAAATTCAAGACTTTGGTCTAAGCATGATCTAAGCATATAGTGTTTCATATTTTATTTTAACTATGGTGACAAGGGAATGTCAATTCAACATCAACATTGGCCATACAAAGGAATTTGATTAGCTAGGGATTTCAAAACAGGGATTTAAAATAATTGGATAGAATTATGCATGCAATAATAATTTAAAACAAAATTAAATAATTTAAAATAATAGGATCAACATCGTCAAAGGAATAACTTGCCTTGCTCGAAGGGCTCTTCTTCTACTAATTCAAATTCTCCCGAGTCGTCGAAATCTATACGCAAAAATGCGACAAATTCAAATAAATACAAATAAATTCAAATGAAACTATAAATAAACTCCAATTTAAATAATTTTAGTTTTGGGAGGTATATATTGAATTTATATAGATTTAGAAACAAGGATCGACGGAATCGGAGTTCGTATGAAGGAGGACGAACGTCCGAAATTTTTGGTAGGATTCCAAAAACACTGTTCACTTTCCGTGTATTGCCCATCTTTGAGCACTGTTCATCTTCAAGTACTGTTCATCTTCGAGTACTATTCATCTTCTCGACTTCACGTGGTCAGAAGGTGCTATGACTACTTGGTCGAACGAAGATTCGACTACACTGGTCAAAGGGACTACGACCACACTGGTCGAAAGGAACTACAACCACCTGGTCGAAAGGAACTACAACCACCTGGTCAAAAGAAATTTCAACTACACTGGTCGAAGGGTTATGACCACTCTGGTCAAAAGGAACTACGACCACCTGGTCCATAGAATTTTCAACTACACTGGGTCGAAGGGTTACGACCACACTGGTCGAAAAGAACTACGACCACCTGGTCGAAAAGAATTCGCCTACCCAGGGCGGTAGCGACGGTGCCTGGGTACAAGCTCGCCGGAGCTATGTGCCACAGTGAGCTAAGCGAAGGTGCTCAAAAAGAAGGGGAGATGACGTTGAACCTTATGCGATACCTTGCGGCGGCGAAGCACAATGGAGTGGCCGGTGGTGAAGAAAAAAAAAGGTGGCGATGAGGTACGGGTCAAATCGACGATGATGCTCCGATGGTCCTCCGGTGAAGAAGACGTGCGCCTGGGGTAGAACATGACGCGGCAAAGCTCCTGGTGCAGACGACGACACCAGAGATCAATGGACGGTGGTGCAATCGGTGGTGCTAGTGCTGGCGGCGAAGGAGCTTCGGCTTCGATTCCGACGGATAGAAACGGGCAGAGTGGTCGTGGTTGTGGGGAATGGAGTGAGGGGAGAAATGCAAAGGCTATGCCCCCTTTTATAGGGTGAGGGATCAGCCGGAACGTCGAGGACGTGCACGGGCGTTAATGGCCAATGCGGCGGCAACGAGTAAAGCGAGTAAAAATGGAGAAATGGTTGATTGAGTATGACAGGGAGTGAAAGGTGATCGTGGTAATTATTGGGCATGATCTCGAGTGGAAATGAACGCATCAATGCGCTTTAAGACCGTGATTAGCTGCGCTCTGGCTCGGACAGAGGAAGATGAAGGAGAGGTCGGAGATGACAGCTGGGTCGAGGCGGGAGAGGGAGAGAGAGAGGAAAGGCTAGTCGACGGCACAGCTAGCGCAGAAGAAACGGTCGTGGGCCGGGGAAGGTTTCGGCCTGACCACTGTTTTTGGAAAATCTACTTGATTTCTTGTTTTCAGTAATTGAGTTAAACCATTTAGGTTTTTTTATTTAGAAAATAGCAAATAAGGTCCAAAAATACTGGAAAAATACACAAAAGTTCCCTGAATTGTTTGGAACTTAAGTAAAATAATTCCAACTTATAATTGGTAATTAATTTTGAAATTAATTTATTTTGGCTTTGAAATAAATAGGAAAAAGCTTTTTTTAAAAAAATCCAGAAAATTCAATAAAGTAATTAA
This sequence comes from Phyllostachys edulis, assembly GCA_036346405.1. Classification (NCBI taxonomy): domain Eukaryota; kingdom Viridiplantae; phylum Streptophyta; class Magnoliopsida; order Poales; family Poaceae; genus Phyllostachys; species Phyllostachys edulis. The sequence continues at coordinate 59,599,625 of CM070550.1, forward strand.
ATTTTATTTTTAACTAGAAATTGAAAATTGGGCTGTTACAAACCTACCCCCATGAAGGGTATCTCGACCCCGAGATTCAGATTTGGTCGGCAAAAAGGTGGGGAAACCCAGCTTTCAAAGCTTCTTCTCGCTCCCAGGTGGCTTCTTCTTCTGAATGATTACTCCACTGAACCTTGCATGAACGAATGACCTTGCTTCTAGTGATATGCTCTGCCACATCAAGGATCTTGATTAGTTGTTCCACATAGGTTAAATCTTCCTGAAGATCGATGCTCTCAAGCAGTGTTTCCTCCGTTGGAACTCGAAGAAACTTATTTAGTTGCGAAACATGGAAGACGTCATGTACTATAGACAAGGATGCTGGTAGCTCTAACTGGTAAGCAACTTCATCTCTTCTTGCCAAAATCTTATATGGTCCAATGAATCTGGATGCGATTTTTCCTTTAGTCTGAAATCTTCTTACTACCCTGAGTGGAGTGACTCTGAGATAGACAAAATCTCCTATCTCAAAAGACAGGTTTCTTCGACGATTATCACCATATCTTTTCTGTCAGGACTAAGCAAACTTTCAACCATTCTCTTATTGCCTTCACCTTACTTTCGGCTTCTTTTATTAATTCTGGTCCAAAGAATTGATGCTCTCCTACTTGATTTCAAAGGAGAAGAGTTCTACACTTCCTGCCATACAATGCCTCAAATGGCGACATCTGCAAGCTGGCTTGGCAGCTGTTGTTGTACAAGAATTCTACATAGGGAAGATTCTAATCCCAACTCTTCCCATAATCTATTGCACAGGCTCGAAGCATGTCTTTTAGAATTTGATTTACACGTTTAGTCTGGCCATCTGTTTGGGGATGATATGTTATGCTGAAGTTGAGTCTGGTTCCTAGTGCTTCATGCAGGCTCTGCCAAAATCTTGATGTGAACTGCGAACCTCTATCGGATACCATCTTCTTGGGTACTCCATGCAGACAAACGATCCTGGCCATGTACAATGCTGCTAGCTTGCTGCTCCTGTAAGTAGTTTTGACTAGAATAAACTATGCCACTTTGTACAACCGGTCAATTATCACCCAAATGGAATCACATCCTGATTGGGTCCTACGAAGTCCGATGATGAAATCCATACCAATTTCTTCTCACTTCCACTCGGGAATTGGTAATGACTGCAACAATCCAACGAGTCTTTGATGTTCTACCTTGACTCTGGCAAACATCATAGCGTGCAACAAACTCAGCAATTTCCTACTTCATACTGACCCACCAATATCTTTCTTTCAGATCCTGGTACATCTTGGTACTTCTAGGATGAATAGAGTAAGGCGATTCGTGTGCTTCCCTCAGAATCGACTATTTTGTTTCTTGATGATCTAGTACACAGATGCGGTTTTCAAATCAAACTGTACCCTGCTCATCCTCGAAAAATCCTGGAGCTTTGCCTCATCTCATGTTCTTCTTGATTTCTTTGATATCTACATCTTCTTTTTGTTGTTCTCTGATTTGACTCTGAATGGTTGGTTGAACTTCCAAAGTATTTACATAGCCCTGGCTAACAATCTCTAAGTTCAACTGCTTTAATTCCGCATACAACTTTGGCTGATTCTCCTCAACCAACATAGTGTTGCAATACGCCTTTCTACTCAGGGCATCTGCTACTACATTTGCTTTGCCCGAATGATAATGGATTCCAAGATCATAATCCTTTATCAGCTCTAACCATCTTCTTTGCCTGAGGTTAAGTTCTAACTGAGTGAAGATATACTTCAGGCTCTTGTTATCCGTGAAAATCTCACAATGGTTACTGATGAGGTAATGCCGCCAGATTTTTAAAGCATGTACAATTGCTGCTAACTCCAAATCATGAGTCAGATAGTTTCCTTCATGTGGCCTCAATCGACAAGATGCAAAAGCCACGACTTTTCCTTCCTGCATCAGCACACATCCAAGTCCTTGACGAGATACGTAACAGAAAATTTCAAAGTCCTTATGGATATCTGGTAAGATTAGCACAAGTGCGGATACTAGCCTGTTCTTTAGCTCTTGGAAACTTTGCTTGCAAGCAACTGTCCATTCAAATTTCTTCTCCTTCTTCAGAAGTTGAGTCATGGGTCTAGCGGTCTTAGAGAAACCTTCAATGAATCTACGGTAGTAACCAGCTAAAACAAGGAAGCTTCTAACTTCCATGACTGACTTTGGTTGCTTCCAATCCATTATAGCCTCAACCTTGGTTGGATCTACTGCAACTCCTCGCGCTGACACAATATGTCCAAGAAAAGCCACTTGACTTAGCCAAAATTTGCTCTTGGAGAATTTGGCATAAAGCTAACGCTCTCTAAGCTTTTCCAATATATTCCTGAGATGCTTCTCATGCTCTTCCTCATCTTTTGAGTACATGAGAATGTCATTGACGAAAACAACCACGAACTTATCCAAGAATTCCATGAACACTTTGTTTATCATATTCATGAAATATGCAGGGGCGTTTGTCAAGCCAAATGACATTACTGTAAACTCGTACAGTCTGTATCTTGTTGTGAAGGCAGTCTTGGGGATGTCTTCTGGTCTGATCTTTAGCTGATGAGAGCCTAATCTTAAATCAATCTTTGAGAATACGCTGGCTCCCTTTAGCTGATCAAAAAGATCGTCAATCCTAGAAAAAGGGTAGTTAATCATATTGTTGTCTTTCTTCTTAACAAACAACACTGGTGCTCTCCATGGTGATGAGCTAGGTTGAATATAACCCTTGTTCTGTAATTTTTCAATTTGCTTCTTCAATTCTGCTAACACATTAGCAGGCATCCTGTAGGGTCTCTTTGAAATTGGGGCGGTCCCTGGGACTAGATCAATTAAGAACATTATGTCCCTATTCGGTGGCATGCTGGGTAATTCCCCATGAAATACATCTAGATATTCTTGCACCACTGGTATGTCTTCAAGCTTTACTTCCTTTAAACTGGTCAGCATGGACTTTTCTCTGGTAGAGGTCTTGGGTCTAAACTCTACTTCCATTCCTTGCTCATTGGTGAGGGTAATAGATCTATTAGCACAGTCTATCCGTCCTTGATTCTTGGCTAGCCAGTCCATTCCAAGAATCACATCCAATCCTTAGGAGTGAATGACTATCAAGTCCACCAGGAAAGATACTCCGGATATCTCCAGGGTAAGGTTTGGGCAAAAGGAACTAGTCCTCATTTCCGAGACCAAGGAATGGATTATCATAGGGTTAACTAAGGGAGAGATAGGTAACCCATATTTTCCCACAAACTTATTTGAAACGAAAGAATGCGAAGCTCCTGAATCAGATAAGATTGATGCTGGTATTGAATTGATGAGGAAAATACCAAGAACAACATCAGGTGATGTCTAAGCTTCTTCTACTGTGATGTGATTCACACGCCCTTTCATGAACTGGACTGACGGCTTTGGGGTGCTGCCGGAGGCTGGAACTCCTTGAGCTGGCCTAGTCGGAGCTGCAGTCTACTGCTTCTTTGGGCACCTATTGGCATAGTGCCCGGTCTCATTGCAGTGAAAGCAAGTCACTCCTACGGCTGACGAAGTTGGGTTCTTCTGGAATTGGCCTCCTAATGAGTTGTTGCGAAAGACAGAGTTGTTGGGGCGCTGTGTTGGCACAGGTGCTCAAGACGAGGAAGACCGCAATCTTTCGCGCTTAGGTGGCGAAGGCTGAGCAATGTGGGGTTTTGGAAATCCCCTGGAGTTAAACTTTTGGGCCGCCATTCTTCTCTTGTAGCTCCCCATCTCTAGGTGTTTGCTATAACATCCCAAAGTTCTGTTACCAAAATAAAAATTAATAAAGTTATTATTTTATTGGATTTTTTGGCTGTCAAAGAATTTTCTTGATTTTCTGTAATTTGAAAAGAGATTTCTTTGTTAAAATAAAATCAATTATTTAATTTCTTGGTTTTAAGTCAAAAAGAAAATTTATTGAGTTTTATGGGATTTCTTTGGATTTAAAGTTAAAAAGGAAAATTTAATTAATTTTGGAATTTTACGGAATTTTAAAAGCTTTTCCCTAATTATTTTAAAGCCAAAATAAATTATTTGCAAAATTAATTGCCAGGTATAAGTTGGAAATAATTTTATTAAGTCAAAAACAAATAAGGGAATTTATGTGAATTTTTCCATAACTTTTGGACTTTACTTGCTATTTGCTAAAGCTATTTTGATTTAACTCAATATTTAAAATAGGAAAATCAATTTAAATCCCTGTTAAACATTTGGGCCGAAACCACATTCGGCCCATCTTCTTCATGTACACCAGCCACCTGCACCATCTCAGCCCACATCGCCCCTCTTTCTCTCTCACCATACAGCCCCTTTGTCACCCACCTCTCTCTCGCCTCTAGCTAGCCCTTTGTCGGCTCCTTCCCTTCCGTTTTCTTCCTCACTTGATCGCCTAATGCAGACCATGGATGCACACAGGAGCTCCATCTTCGCCACTCTTTCCGCCTCGATTCCTCGCACCATAAAGCGCATTTAAATCCCTATTCTCCGTTGCCCCATTTCTAGCCATCCCCTTCAATCCCGCACGCGTTTCCGCCGGATCGCGCCATCGCCGCTGAGCATCTCGCACACCGATCTCCTCGTCCTGGCCCCCTCCGCCCCTATAAAAAGGAGCATGGTGCGCCCCTCGTGCTCCTCAATTCATTTCCCCAATTTCCCCCATCTTCCTATTCTTTTCTCCCCAAATCCCGATTTTCCATTGCCGGCCGAAGCACCTTTCGCCGCCTCTAGTGCCGCCGTCCGTGCGTTCCCGGGTACTTCTCCATCACCTGCGGCTCCGCCATACCGCGTTCTACGCGGTGCTTACACCATCTCCACCGGATCACCACCACGCCGTTGCCGCCACCTGCGACCGAACCTCGCAGCTGCCTAACTCCTCACCGCCGGCCATCTTTGCCCGTCCCACCATCGCCGAGGTAAGCATCGAGTTCCCTGTTGTCCCCTCTATCCATTGGTGTCCTCGCCGGCCGCTGCCGTGCCGCCCTTCGCCGGTGAGCCGCGGGCTGGAGTGCCGCTGGACTTGTGCCCATGGCTCGCCCACATAGACGCCACCCATGCACCACCTTAGCGCCAAAAGCCCGCGTGGTGCTCACATCAGCACCTATGTGGTGGCCCGCACCAGCACACACCCCTAGCCATTGTTCAGATGAACTGCGTGCACGGTGAACCATTGACCGCCTGTGGACCTGGTCTATTGACCATGGGGCCCACATGTCAGTGAAAGAAACCATTTTTGTTACAAAAATATTTCAGTCAAAATTTATTTTCCACTTGCTGACGTCATGCTAACGCGGTACTCCAATTTTCCTTTGGAAAAATAATTCCAAAATCCAGAAAAATACAAAATTCACCATTTCACGTGTTTTAAAAACTTTCAGGGGTTCGTTCTCCTTCATACGAACTCCTACTCCGTCGATTCAAATTTCTAAATTCATATAAATTAAAGATCTAGCTAATTAAACCAAAATTATTTAATTTGGAGTTCATTTGAATCTTCATTTGAATTTTTGTTTGAATTTGGCTTATTTTCGCGTATAGATTTCGACGAATTTGGAGAGTCAGATTTCGACATCGTTTGAGAACAACTAATCAAGCAAGGCAAGTTATACCTTTGATTATATTTGATCCCATTATTTCAAATTATTTAAATTCTGTTTTAAATTAATATTGCATGCATATTTCTATTGAATGTAATTTAAATACCTACTTTTAAATTATAGTTATGCCTAGATCCTTTGTACTACCAATCTTTATATTTAAACAAACCTACCTTGATACCTTAGATGAAAATCTAGTTTATACAATAGTATGAACTAGAACATTTTGGGAAAAATTATGCTTAGCCATGCTTAGACTTGAAATACTTGATTTGGGAATTTACAGCCAAAAATCAAATGTTGTTTAATAGTCTATGGCATTGGTTTGTCATGGAAGATTTTGCAAATGATTTTGAAAAGAAAAAAGGAAAAGTTGGTTTGTACTTGGGCAAAATGGATGGTTGGTGGGTGCAGGTTTACGCACGGGCTCAATTCGGGTAGGGTTGAGACCCAGGGTTTTTTTTGGAAGTCGCCCAAATCAGTTAAGGACCGGTCTTCGAGCCACATCTTGCTAAGCCCTATGTACTACCACAAGTCCAGAGTGGGGAGGACTAGGCTAAATAATTTGCAACATTCCATCGTGGTCGTGCCATCCGGTTGCGTGGGTGTCTTATATGACCTACTTTTATGTATTCCCACCTAGCGCAAGACGGGGCCTGGACCCGGCGGGTTTCTATCCAAAGGGGGTGAAACCTTAGCGAGGCATAACTACATTGGGATGGCACATTGTAAAGGCCTTGTGATAATCTCTTAGTCGCACACCTTCGGAAGTATGTGGGCGGACAGTATACACCTTCGGAAGTATGTGGGCGGACAGTATAAGTTGATTATCTCTTGTGGGTAAAGTTGTACAACCTCTGTAGAGTGTAATACTATTTGAATAGCTGTGTCCACAGTCATGGACATGTTGAGCAAAGCTACTCAAAGTTAGACTTTGATTTTGTTTTCAAAAGACTTTATCAAATGGTTTATTCAAATGGAAAATTAGGCATGAAGCCATGTGATAGGAGGGTATCCTTCACCACTCTTGTGTGAATGTTATCTGACTATAAAACTTGAGAATTCATAAAATGAATTTTAGTTATAGAATAACTGCTTTGGAACTTAGTACAAATATTTAAAGAAAACATTGCTTTATGCAAACTCAACCAATAAGCCTTCCTTTGATATATCATTGCATGCATTAACTCTGTTATTGGGTGTAATTTGCGAGCACAGAAGTTGTGCTTACCCCTGCTTAATACAAATAAATTTCAGAGGAGATGGACTTCGCTACCAGTGTGGATCTCGACGACTAGGCTACTACCCCAGTCGATTGCCTGTGGCAGATCAGCTGGACTCTACTACATCTTCTTCATCTTCCGTTGTGTTTGTTTATTGTTAGCTTGTAATCCTTTCTTGTAATAAACTCTGTTGATTATTAATAAAGTTATGCAATTTATGGATGTTACCATATCTGTTTACTATGTGAACTAGCTACTGATCATGGGACTAGTTCAGAAATACATAGAGGATTTGAGGGTGTTACTCTTGGGTCCGACATTTGCCTTCCTGGTGAATGGCATTGTTCACCAACTGCTAAAAGTCGGTGTAATCATGAGCAATCAGACGAATGGAAAGATCGTCGTTGAGTTCCTCCAGAAAGCGTTCCTGCTTAGCTTCATCAGAAGCAACATCTTTAGGGGCATATCTGGCCAACTGGTTGAACTTGTGCAGATATTCGTTGACGGTGCGGTTGCCCTGGCGCAGAGAGAGAAACTCCTTCTTCTTCAGAGTTATCATCCCTACGGGGATGTGTGCACGGCGGAATGCCAGCGCAAACTCATTCAACGAGATGGACTGGGCATTTGCATGAGCTTGAGTAAATTTATCCCACCATTTTGATGTTGAGCCATCGAGTTGGTGAGAGGCGAACAAGACTCGCTCGCGGTATGAGCATTGGGCAATATCTAGCTTCTTGCCTATTGCTCTTAGCCAATCATCAACATCCATTGGCTTTGTGCTGCTGCTGAAGGTCGGAGGACGCATCCTCATAAACTCTGACATTTTTGCCCTTGGATTATGTGGAGGTGGGGCCTGAGCTGCTGGGATGGCAGTTGCTTGAACATTCTAAACATTGTTCAAGGACTAGGCGAGAAGGTCAATCAGATGTGTCTGATTCGCCATCATTTGGCGCCAGTCAGGTCCTTCTGCCAGTGGTGGTGGTGGCTACGGAATGGGGTTGGCCTAATGGTCTGCTTGCTCATTTCCCTAGCTGCTAGCACTACCGCTGCCTGTTCTACGAGTTGTCACCATCTGCTAGATCCTCCAAAGACTTAGAAGAGAGAAAGAAATCTCTAAGGTGTAATAAATCTAATACATCCCAAGAACCAAACAAACACAAGGCAAATGGCAACTTTTCAAAACAGTTCTTTTATTAACTTAATTCATTATTCAATTGTGGCTGTCACAAGAAGGGTTGGCAGCTCACAATTCGCGTTTAATGAGAGATATACTAAAAGTAAAATCTATGGGGTCACAGTGGTGTAATCTGGAGAGTTGTTGGTACTAGCATCGCCTGCCTTGTATTTGGCCAGCTCCTCTTCTGCTGCCTCTAGTCTCTCCTGGGTGGCACATAGTTCATCTAACGTGTGCCCGTAGGCGTGCTCCATAGCCTGTGTCAGATCTACCTGGTGTTTAGCTCTGGGAAGTCCTTATCTCTGGCCAAACGAAAGGTACTCCCGAGCTGGGTGGGGATGTGCATCGGATAATAGTGGAACCTGGTGCCGTGGAAGGAGTGATCGTAGATGTAGCGGAGTCGGCGTACATCTTCTCTGGCAGAGTCTTGGATACCCTCGGGAAAGGTGCCATGCTGCTTTGGGGCATCGAAGATATGGAACTCCGTATTGGGCTGCAAGTTGGAGTAGAGTATCACCTCTACCGTCCAACGCTCTTGGTTGCCCACCACATACTTGTACCCCTAGTACGTGGCCTCTCCTGAAAGTGTAGATGTTGCATCATCTTCCAAAGAGCTATAGCCCAGTGTCTAGCGTAGATCCCGTGGGAAATGACGTTGGGTGCTTCGGCCATCTACAATTTTTGAAAAAGAGATGAGTTAATAACCATTTTAAAGAGAAGGGTTGAGGAAGGACACCAGAAAGACCAAAGTATTTTTAGTTTTCAAAAATAAATACTTAAGGGTTTTATCCAATCTAAGGCCACGACCTACAGTCGATATGGCTCTGATACCACTCTTGTCGAACCCAGAAATGAAGGATCTTGGATTCTCTGTGTTTCATACACCAATCCAGGAATAGCTTGTGTACACAGTCGAACAAACATGATAGCAAAATCATATCATAAATTTATTAACTGATAATCAGAGTTTATTACAACATTGGGCATAAGGCCAAACATAAAGAAACAGTAGAAGTAAGATAAATAAGTAGGCCACATGATTCGCCACAAGCAATCGTCTAGGGGCGTAGCCTATTCATCCTAATCCTCACCGTCTTGGTAAAATTCTTCACCTGAATAAATATTACTCAGCAAGAGTGACCACAACTTCCGTGCTCACAAGTTACACCTAGTAATAGAATATAATGCATGCAAATGTAATCAAATGAGGCTCATAGGGTTCTTTTGCATAAAGCAGCATTTTCAATTTTAAATACTCATATTAAGTTTCAAGGCAATCTCTAATCTATAACTAAAATAAAATTTTAAAAAGTCACTTTTATCGTGGATAACCTTCATACATGAATGGTGAAGGATACCCTCCTATCATATGGTTGACCGCCTAATTTTACCATAAGGATTAACCATCTTGAAATCATGTACTAAATTCATTTTGAAAACAAAACCAAATTATAACTTGAGTGGCTTTGCTCAGTATGTCCATGACCGTAGACACGGCTATTCGAATGTTTTACTCTCTACAGAGGTTGTACAACTTTACCCACAAGAGATAATTTGCTTTTAATATCGGCCAATACACGCTTCCGAAGGCGTGTGACTAAGCAATTATCACTAGGCTTTTACAATGTTCTACACGAAGTATTTATGCCCACTAAGGTTTCACTTCCATTGGGTTAACCACCCTCTAGAAGCCCCCTATTGCGCCAAGTGGGATTACTGTCTAACCGACACCCACACAACAACATGGCACAAATAACAATAAGGTATCACAAATTATTAAGCTTAGTCCTACCCACTTAGAACATGTGGTAGTACAGTGGAGCTTAGCAAGATGCGGCTCGAAGACCGATCCTTAACTGACTTGGGCAACATTCCACAACCCTGGACTCAATCATAGAAATGAATCGATCCTGTGCATCGACTTGCACCCTACCAACATCCATTATGCTCAAGTCTAAACCTTTTTATTTTATTTCACAGGAAAAATTATTTTCTAAACTTTCTATGGTAAAACAATACCATAGACTCAATTTAAAACAAATTTAAATACTTTGGCTAAACTCCCCAAATTCAAGACTTTGGTCTAAACATGATCTAAGCATATAGTCTTTCAAATTTTATTTTAACTATGGTGACAAGGGAATGTCAATTCAACATCAACATTGACCATACAAAGGAATTTGATTAGCTAGGAATTTTAAAGCAGGGATTTAAAATAACTGAATATAATTATACATGCAATAATAATTTAAAATAATAGGATCAACATGGTCAAAGGTATAACTTGCCTTACTAGAAGGGCTCTTCTTCTTCTAATTCAAATTCTCCCGAGTCGTCAAAATCTATACGCGAAAATGCGACAAATTCAAATAAATACAAATAAATTCAAATGAAACTACAAATAAACTCCAATTTAAATAATTTTAGTTCTAGGAGGTAGATATTGAATTTATATGGATTTAGAAACAAGGATCGATAGAATCAGAGTTCGTACGATGGAGGACGAACGTCCGGAAGCTTCGATAGGATTCCGAAAATACTGTTCACTTTCCAAGTACTGTCCGTCTTCAAGTACTGTTCATCTTCAAGTATTGTTCATATTCGAGTACTATTCATCTTCTCGACTTCGCATGGTAAGAAGGAGCTACGACTACTTGGTCGGAGGAAGATTCGACTACACTGGTCGAAGGGACTACGACCACACTGGTCGAAAGGAACTACGACCACCTAGTCAAAAGGAATTTCAACTACACTGGTCGGAGGGTTACGACCACACTGGTCGAAAGGAACTACGACCACCTAGTCGAAAGGAATTTCAACTACACTAGTCGAAGGGTTACGACCACACTGGTCGAAAAGAAATACAACCACCTGGTCGAACGGAATTCGACTACCCAGGGCAGTAGTGGTGGCTCTTGGGTACAAGCTCATTGGCGCTACGCGCTACAGTGAGCTACGCGAAGGTGTGCAAAAAGAAGGGGAGATGTTGTTGAACCTTATGCAATACCTTGGGGCGGCGAAGCACAACAGAGTGGCCAGCGACGAAGAAAAATGGTGGCAGTGAGGTACGGGTGAAAGCGATGATGATGCTCCGATGGTCCTCCGGCGAAGAAGAAGTGCGCCTGGGGTAGAGCACGACGCGGCAAAGCTCTTAGTGTAGGCGACGACACCAAATATCAACGTACGGTGGCGCAATCGGCGGTGCTAGTGCTGGCGGCGAAGGAGCTTTGGCTTCAATGAGACAACCTCTAACTTGCTTGTTTACTTGGCTGCATTGAGTCCAATGGACTCATTTCATGATTTCAATTTGGACCACTTGATGAACCTAGCAAAACTTTATCCAACATACACACTATTTTATTCTGGGAATTGAGGGACCTTGACCATCATCTTTGCCTCTACATTGCCAATGCACGAGCAGATGATAGATTCTCCAACATACACACTGTTGGTGATCTTTTTCAAAAAAAAAATGGTGGAGACAAGGAAGCATCTTCGCTATCCTTTTGTTTATTGACTTTTGAAGCTAGTACTAGTATTGCCTGTCGCGGTCACTACAATTGAGAGATATTTTTTAGCCATGAAAATTGTGAAAACATATTTGTGCAATCGCATCAATGATGACTTCGTGAGTGATAGCCTTATTTGCTATATTGAGAAACAAGAAATGAAGAAAGTTACTAATGATGCAATGGTTCATCGCTTCATGAACTTGAAAGAACGTAAATACTAAAAGGTATATTTACTTACTACTTTCATTTGACCATTCTACTATTTTTTACTTGAGAATTCGAAGACATTTTGTTATCTTCTTTTTTAGGCAATTGAGGTTGGGTGATGTATTTTGCCAATACAACACAAAAGATGGTTGTAGTTTCGTGTTTAGTTCTTGACTTTCTTCATTTTGGTAAGCATATTGATCGCTACTTTTTATCATTGTACATTGCCATCGGTTATGTTGAATTATTGATGTTAAAAATAGTCGGACGCATTACTATTTAGTACAATGTTGCTTGAAAATTTCATATGTTGTTATATGCATGGTAAAGTGGTGAACCTCAGTCAAATTCATTCTAGTTCCGCCCTGCTGCCATCTACAAAAGTTCTGACCAGGGAACCTCTTAGGTTTCATAACATCGGAAGCACTAGCCATTGCTGAATCACAAAAATATTCGCAATAAGGTTTCTAGATTGTTGGAAATATGTGCAATATTTTAATTTCAGATTTTGTTACAAGGCGAATATCACAAATGACTAGAGATGCATAAAGCAATACTAATAGTATGCAACACATTGTACTTCGAAATATATGCAAGAATATGATTATAACAAAGTCGTTCGATCGCACAAACAACTTACAGTCAGGTTTGATGAAGAACAGGAAGCAGTGCTAACATGGCCGTGGAAGTAGACAACGTTGAGGAAGAAGATGAGCAGTCACACGGATGCGATGCCTAGAAACCTTATTGCCGCCCCGTGCAGGTACTCTTCGCGACAACTGTTCGGAGATAGCCGCTCTCCTCCCTTCCCGGTGCACTCCAAGGAGGAAGGCTGATGTGGTACAACAGCTCAACACCATGTATAACACAATTCACGGGAAGGAAGAAGATGAAGTTAGAAAAGAATGGAGGAATTCTCATTTAGATACATCTTGGACATCTATAGGCCGTTATAAGGAAAAAGCATTTACTCTCTAGTAACTGTTGTAATTAACCTAAATTAAGTCACTAGTAACTGCACATTTAAACCAATTAATGGTATTCATGTAGTGTTTAATGGCTCCCGACCAGTTCACACAAAAGAATAGAGAAATACATGGTTAGCTTTTGACCAGTTACAACCAGCTCAGAACTCTTTACAACCAGTTCGTATGTTATCACGACCAGCTCGTAACTTCTTACGACTAGTTCATACTAGTCACGGTCAGGTCGTAATGATTTCCGACTAGGTGGTAATCACTTACGACCAACTTGTAACTCCTTATGACCAGTTCGTGGCCCTTTACAACTAGCCGTGACTTATCTCGACCAATCCATGATCATACACGACTAACTCATGATCAGTCCATAACTCCTTATAACTAGTCTATCTCTGGTCAAACTGATCAGACTAGTTGTTTTGCTTCCCGCCACTTGGTTAAACCATGCATGTTTTGGAATTTTCAAAGAAAATAGACCTAGTAAATGGGCCAATTTCCAACAAGCCCTAAAGGGATTGCAGATCATTTGATCGCTGAAGCTTTGGACGGTGTCCAGTTCGCCCGACGAAGGGATTACAATCAAGTTATTGTTGAGATGGAATGTCAACCATTAGTGAATCTGTGGTAGAGCCAGCAGAGGAGTTGACCTGCTCTTGGTGCTATTCTCAACCAAGTCTTTGAGCTTGGTTCTGGTTTTTCATCTTTCATAGTTCATTTTGCCAGGAGCTCAGCAAAATTTGTGACCCATTTTTGTGCCAGATATGCTTGCAGGGCTGAACTCGAGCTTAGTTCCTAGTTTCAAGGCTTAGCACTGATCATAACAAGTGTTGGAGATATACCCTAGAGGCAATCATAGAGATGATTATATTTCGTTATGTTCATAATTTATTGGATAATATGTTATCTTGTTCCAAGAATAATATCATTAATATTTATTATCAAGTATGTGACTTGATTGTGAAACTCTATATTTATCTTTGCGGTGATTACTCTAAAGCGATCCCTTGTTGGAAACATATGAGGACACATATGAATAGATTAGCATATGTATTGGTTGATGACCATGTTTCACGGATCATAGATATGGAGATATCAAACTAATAATATGGACACATGTTAGCGAACATGGGGTTGGATCGACCCACCATGAGACACTGCGAGAACGTTGTATTCTTATATCATCAGTTGGTCTCATTTACAATGTGTATGCTATATCCTTAGACTTGAAGTCGTCGCATGTACTCGAGATGTGTAGTGACTTACTTAGGGGTTGCCAAATGCTACTCCATAAATGGGTAGTTATAAAGGTAGCTTTCGGGTTTGTCATGATACATGCGTCGAGGCATGGTCGATCAAGATGGGATTTGCCCCTCCATACAACGGGAGAGATATCTCTAGGCCTCTCGAGTGATCGATTATAGAAATGCATAGCCATGCTACTTGCAGTTAAAGAGTTAATCATAGTCGAGGAATTCGAGTCACATAATCAAGAAAGAGTGGTCAAGCTAACCAACAAGGATGGCACGTACTCGCCTTGAGTTTGACCGATATCGTGAGACAAAGGGAAATACATATACTCGGGAGTCGGCATGTCCTGCTAGGGGCCACTACCGATTAATGGACGAGTAGGAGTACTCAGGCCATGTCCGAGTGTACGTGAACCTATAGGGTCGCACACTTAAAGGGCTGGGACATATTTTGGATGGTGATCTGAATTCTTATGGGCCACGAGTTCCTAATGGGCCTCAAAGTTCGAGACCCATCATGGATGCCTCACTACTACAAAAAGACTAATACTAGACGTCTCATCACAGACAGTTTACTGGAACCGTCAATATTAAATACAATCACAAACGGTTTTGGTTTAGCGACCGTCTGTGTTAGTGGCTACGCGAAAAACTGTCTGTGAAGAGGTAATATCACAAACGGTTCGTGTTGAAGACCATCTGTGAAGTATCACAGACAGTTCATATTGAAGAACCGTCTGTGATATTACTAAATTATCACACGGTTATTTATTGAAACCGTCTGTAATGAGAAATGACTGGTTAGTCAATTCTAATGACCAGTTCCTCGGAACTGATCTTTTAAAGTGGTCGAAGTTGATCTCCAACAGAAGAAAGCAGAAAATACGTAATCCGGTAGGCACCTTATTCCATATGTGTAAGTATTTCACTGTGTTTGATGTGTAACTTCCAAGCGATCAACAGAAGATCAAAGTAGAGTACTGTACTTGATTAGAAGTTACACATCATAGACAGTGAAGTGCTCACTTGATCGGAAGTCAATTTGTTCTATGAATTTTGTCTTACTAGAAGGGTATGGAAATGAGAACTTCAAGAAGAAATGAAAGTAAGAAAAGATGGGAACAAGTTTGTGAGTGATTTTTTTCTTAGTTCTGCCCTCCAGTTTGTCAGACTTTGAGTTCAAACTAATGCTTTACTAATATGTGAATGTGTCATATATGTTCTGAATTTGCATTTATGTATATTATCACAGACGATTCTATATTGGAACCGTCTGTGATGTGTACTTAGCACAGACGTTTCTACTTTAGAACCATCTATGATGTGTATTTATTACAGACGGTTTTCCTTTAGAACCATCTGTGATGTCCAGCCCTATTTATATTCGGAATCTAGGGTTTGCCCGTGTCCCCCACTCAAATGAAGTTTTGTCGCGGCGCGCTAGGGTTCAGGCTCCCACATCTTCCTGAGCCCAGTGCCACCTCCTCCTCGAGCTCGGCACGCCTCCTCCCCCAAGCCCGCTGCTTCCTCCTCGAGCATGAGCCGCCGCCTCCCCGAAACTAGTGCCCCTCCTCCCCCAAGCTCGGTGCGCTCCCCTAGAGTTGTCACCGGTTTCCTCGACGGTGCCTCCTCCTCAAGCCCGTCGTGCCTCCTCCTCCTCCTCCTCCTCCTCCTCCTCCTCCTCGAGCACGAGCCGCTGCCTCCTCCTCCAGCCCAGCATGCCTCCTCCTCCCAGAGCACGAGCCACTGCTTCCTCCTCCATCCCGGTGCGCCTCCTCCCCGAGCCCGAGCCGTCGCCTCCTCCTCTAGCCCAGTGCGCCTCCTCTCTTGCTCTGAGGTGCACTCGGCCAGTGCATCCTAGGTGGTTCTTGTTATCCCTTCGTGAGTTGTTTGTGTTTTTCAGAATTGATTTACTTTACTAATTGTGTTGTGCTAGTTGTATTTCAATCTATCTTGACTAGCACTGGGAGACTTGGTTGTAACATCCCAAATGTACAATCTGGGTTTATTCAAGTATAATTATATGTGTAGAAATTAAAACTTTTTCCCACATCTTGAAAACCCCTAATTTCTCATGTAGTTCTGGTCCAAGAGTTGTGTAATCCAAAAACACAAAGCTCTTGTTGACCCAAAAGTCAAATTCATTTTTCCAATTGTCTAAATCTGGTGTCAAACATTGGGATATATTTTCCTTGGTCCCAAAACTGATGTGGGACCCTCTGAAAAATATCACAAGTTGTAAAACTAGTTTGATAAATTTTGGAGGTAAAACAATCCTTTAAACAACCTTAACGAATTTCCTGAGAAAAATGCATTGCATAATAACCTCTGGAAATTTTATGCAAGGTTAATCTCATTGTCAGCAAGCTCCAGTTAAAATTTCATCAAATTTGGAGTTCATTTGCTATCTCAAATAATTCTGCTAAGTTTCATTTGTTAAAAACTAAATTTAAAAGCCTACCTTGTTCCTTGGGCTAGCCACTTTGCAAAGCTGGTCCGCCCAACCCCATCGACCTCCTTCCCTCACCTTGATGAGGTCGAGCCGTTGGATCCAATCCAAAGGCCACGACCTCCCCTCAACCAACGCACCTCAGACCTCCCTTCAAGTCCTTCGGACCGCGTGGACCTCCTCGGGTCAACGTGGGCGCCAGACCTCCTCCGCGGTCAACACCGCAAAGACCTCCTCACCTCATCAGTCGAACTGTTGGATCAAAGATCCACGGTCATGACCTCCCCCATGTGTTAAATCCCAAAGACCTCCTCACCTTGTCCAGTCATAGCCCTTGGATTAAGATCCAACCGCCCCGACCTCCCTTGTTATCAAACCTCAAAACCACCTTCCACCTTGGCGAGGTCATAGTCATGGATTTACATCCAACCGCCTCGACCTCCTCCTCTTAATCTAACTATCGACCTCCTTTGCACTCACTTGAGGTCGCATGCTGTTGGATTTACATCCAAAGGCCACGACCTCCTCTGAAAAACATCACGGTTAGGTCCTTCACAAGACGTGAGGTCGTTGTTCTTAGATCTAAATCTAATGGCCATGACCTCCCTTGTGTGTTGCGCAAGCTCAAGACCTACTTTTGCGCCACGTCGCGAGGCTCAGACCTCCTGTTTTGATCACCACCGTTGGATCAAAATCCAAAGGTCTTGACCTCCCCGCGCTTCACGCAAAGCCTCGAGACCTCCCTTGGTCGTGTGCCCTTGGATTTTAATCCAAAGGCCATGACCTCCCCTCATGTCTTATGTTGGCGTGCGGTTAAGACCTCACAGAGGTCCTTGCGCTGGATGGAGATCCAACGCTTTGGACCTCTGTCCTATTTTCCTCGTGGCGCTTACACATTAAGGAAATCGGAGGGCCACGACCTCCCATCCTTGATCGTGTGGCTGGGACCTCCTCCCAGTCATTTAGGCGTAATGGTTCAAAAATGGGATCCGATGGTTAGGACCTCCCCATGGTCTTATCCAACGGTCGTAAAGACCTCCCCTGTTCTTCTCCTTCCTCGACACGCTGAAGCTCGGCGGTGTATTTAATGCGTGTCTGTGCATGGGATACGTTATAACAGCTCTTTGCTGACCCGCATTTAATGCAGGTCAGCTTTTCGCCCCTCTAGTCAGCTTAAGCCTGCCACTGTGTCAACATACCATCTTGTCCAAGGTCATAGACCACGCCATGGGCCAAGCTCACCATGAGCTTAGCCGGTGGTCTAAGACCTCCTTGCCCTAAGGATAAAACCACCCCACTATGCCTTTGTCTTCTTTTACACGCCATTGTTCCTTGCTCGCTCTCCGGGCTTGGGAACTCTAAACCATCAAACCTTCCTTGGCCGCCATTGTTGGAGTTGAAGCTCCTTGGTGGGCAAGGGTCGATGGAGATTTCTTCTCCCTCTCCTTGCTTCCATTTGTGCCTTTCCTCTGGGACCAAGCCCTAACCAAATTTGTTTGGGCCTTTTTCAGAGGTGGACAAAGCTAGAGCTGGAGCTGGAGCCTTGGGCTGTGAAGCTTCATTGTCTTCCCCAACTCCAGTCATCACCTCCACGACCTCCCCAGCACCTTAGGACCTCCAGGTACTCCTCCTATAGTCCTTAGTTGCTGGCACCCGCTTGAATGATTTTGCGGAGCTTTCTTGGCACAAGCTTGAATGTCGCGTGGAGCTTCATTTTGCTTTTCGGTGTTTGGCGTCTTTGGTCAATTTGCCCTCTCCGTCTCGCCCGGCGTTCAAAGCCGCCGTCGCCGTTGAGAGGAGCTCCACCGAGTGTGCAACGTTATTGTGCACTCGGTGGTACCATTGAGGTCATGGCGAGAACCAAATCTTTGATCTCGGATTTTTGTCGGACGCCTTAGCAGCGTCGTTGTCGTTTTAGGACAGAGATCCTCGGCTTTGATTGCGCTAATCATTGCTCAATCTCGCGATCATTGGCGTCTTAAGCGCCTTTAATCCACCCTTGTGTGTGCATTTAAGACGCTTGCGCGGACCTCCTCGTGGTCCCGCAAGCATTTATGCCTTGTCCAGCTGCCAGGCTGGGTCTGGGACGTCGAGACCTCCCGTGGAGATCTGAGCGCCCAAGACCTCCTTGCGCAATCGTAGCCGCCTGGACCTCCCCTGGAGGTCTCAGGACGTTGAGGACCTCCGCTGGGACCTCCTCAAGGACATCCCAACCATTGAGGACCTCCCTTTAGATCTGGTCCGTTAGGACCTCCTTTCCATGTTGTGGTCCGTTGGATTTCCCATCTACGGCCACGACCTCCCCACACCTCGCGCATGTGCGCATTAGGAGGTCCAGACCTCTGGACCTCACGTCTTGGCGTGTGTGTTGTTCTCCGGGAGGTCTGAACCGTTAGATCTGTGATCTGTGGCTCACGACCTCCCATGTCCTTGTGAATTTTCTTAGGAATTCAAAGAAAGTCTTAATTATAAAATGTAATAAGGTATAAACTTTAGAATTCCATATCTTTTTCATTTTTAATCCAAATGAGGTCATTCAAAGTATGTTGGCTCTGTCTTGGACTTGACTTTAATCCAAAAATGATTGTAAGTTGAGTTCAACTCCAGAGCACAGTTTGCCATTAGATTTTAAAACCAACTTTAAAATATACACTTAAATCAATGCTTAACTTGTAAAATACAAAACTAATGCTCTGTAGATTATTTTTGAGTGAGACCAACTTTGTTGGTTTCCTCTAATAATGAACTCACTGTGAAAATTAGTTTTGAGCTTGTTGCTGTTATAAAAATGAGGACTTGTGCATTATAATTTTGTTCAAGTTCTTGTTTTTGAAAATTTGTAGAGAGTGCAATATAGCTCCAATTGAGATGAACTCAATTGTGTTATTCATCTCATGAGGTGCTGGTTTTACAGTAAAAATTTCAGCTTCACTTCTGTTCTAGAAAATGTTGCCTCATAATTAAATTAATGAATAGTGCAGTTTGGTATTTTAGGGCTGAGCAGAATTGTTTTGCTCATAACTTTTGCATTGAGAATCCAAATCAATTGGTTCTTGTTGCAATATTCCTAAAATCACCCTCTTGCGGCTGTAGAAAATTCAGAGAATTTGGAGTTCGTTTGTTGTGCTGTCTTTGTTGTTTTTCGTCGTTCTTATCGGTTCTTTCTCGCCTTTCCGTTAGGTTTCGACATTTGTGGTGATCCCGAGAGTGACCCTCCGCAACAAATTGAACAGCAACAGCAAGGCAAGCAGTTTGATCATTTCCATCATTGTCCCATTACTTTAAAGCTTAATATATCGTTTTACTTCTTTGTATGCATGCTACTTTGTGTTAAATGTCGCTAGCAAGCCTATAGTTGCATAATCTGTAGGAATTGTTTATCCTCTACTACCATGAGCCTAGGTTATTTGCTGTGGTGGGAGCTCGTTGGATGAGCTCCTATCACTTAGTAGTTTCGATTTAAATTGCTTAGACATGCTTAGTTTTCAGAAATGGGCGATCATCGACTTAGTCGATGGTCTTGATCACTCAAAACTGATTATTACTCCTATATGTCCAGCACTTGTGCTTTGATTAATTTGTAAAATCAAAAACTGAAAATAAAAGATTGATTTAGACTTGGGCATATTGGATGGATGGTGCGGTTTTTGGATGTGGTGGTATGCCTGGGTCCCTAAGGACCGAGTACTTGGGTCACTAAGCCAAGCGATTTTGCGTGCTAACCACACGAGGGGCATATGGAACCCCTCTTGACTAAGTACTTTGGGCGGTGTTAATTGGGGTCGCTCGGTTGGTGTGTTTTTAAAGATAAAATGTGTGTGTGATGTGGGAGGGGAGCATTAGCTTCCGGGAAGGTTGTGTGATGTCTCCTTCTCCCCGTGGGTTGTGCGACTCAGAATTAGCATTGTCCATTGGAAATGTCTCGAGGACTTAGCCGTGCAACATACCAAAGGTAGTGTGCCTAATGGAAAGGCGGTCTGACGTGTGGGTACAGTGGTACACCCTGCAGGGATAAAACTATTCGAATAGCCTCGTCCTAGGTTATGGACATGCTTGGTAAGGTCGTTCAAGACTAGACTACAACCTTTAATTAAAACTTGACATGGTTGGTATGAACGGGGAGTTCATGCTATTGTTGTGGTGACTTGGGTTGGTCACTTCAAAGTTGTTCTTGTTGTTGTTACCTTGTTATTTATCTCATTGTTATTTCAACAATTAAAAATGCTTTGTCAAATTGCTTTCAATCTACTATATTATTGCAAATGAAAACTTGCTTTGTGCTAAAATGAGTCCAAAGCCTCATCCACTTAAAGAAAGCTTGCATATAGCTAATTTATAGTTCTGTTATCTTACACGTCAGTCTTGCGAGTACAATAAATAATTTATTGTACTCATTTGCTTTGCTTAACAACTTTGTTGCAGAGGAGGTAGAGCCCAAAGGGCTTTACTTTTGTAATTTGTCTTGGGTGGTTGGGAGAGCGACTAGCTTGGCGGTCCGGTCGATTGCCTTGTGGGCTAAAGGCACCTTGGTTGGCTCTTATTTTGGGCCATCTTTATGGCACTTTTGCTTCATTGTGTATCTTTGTAGTTTTGTTGTTATTTGGCGAAGGCCCTCTTGTGTAATAACCTATCCTTATTAATATTAACTTCGGTTTGTTGCTTATGTACTATGTGTTGTATGGAATTGATACATTCTTTTGTTGTGAGGTATGTATACTGCATTTCTGGGAAGTATACATCTCTCGAGACCGGTTTATTTGGTTGATAATACTAGGGTCAATTGGATGACTAAGTATTATGAGCCGAATAAACGTCGGGGTCTCACAAAAGTTGGTATCAGAGCTATACTGACCGTAGTAACGCAAGCTTGGTCGTCTTTAGGGTATTTTGAAAACCTAATTTCAAAGTGTCAAATGAGTTCTGAAAGCTTAAGGAAATTCTCAGATTTTACTCCTCATCTATCTTAGCTTTCTCTTCTCATCTCCCTCTAATTTGAGTTTTAAAAGTTGTTTTCCTCTCTTCCCTTCTGCAAAATGGTTGTTATCGATTAATGGGGTTTTGGGGAATCACTG
Organism: Phyllostachys edulis; assembly: GCA_036346405.1. NCBI lineage: Eukaryota > Viridiplantae > Streptophyta > Magnoliopsida > Poales > Poaceae > Phyllostachys > Phyllostachys edulis. Next base: position 59,621,107 of record CM070550.1, read on the forward strand.
AGTTTGGCAAATTGAAGTGTTAGCTGCCCATCTACAAGGTTTTGAAGCTTCTGGAATGGCCAATTTCGACTGGAAGCTTGGATGCAAAATCTGGACAGCGACCATTCAATTTCCGGACAGCAAGCTCAAAGGTTCTAAATAGGGTAGAAAATGAGAGGTTAATCAACTAAAACTTGTGGGAATAAAAGGGTAAGATGTGATACTAGTTAGCTAAGTATCTAACATTTATTTTGTTAATTTAACCCTGCTCTTTAGTAGCATTAGACCTTACCTTATGATCTGATTTTGATCTCCTCAATCAATTACTCGTTCATTCAATACGGGTCAGTTGTGTTGGGAAGTTGAGCCTTGGTTTTGGTGTTTTCTTCGCTGTTTTGGAGTCTTTTTAGAAGCTTTTAAAGTGCATTCCTTGCTGTTTTGTTTCCTCTTTATTATGATGTCTTTGGCTTCTTTCATTCTTCTTGCTTCATTTAGTTGCATGTATTACCATCTAATCTATTATTAACTCGGTAGGGTTCTATACCACCTGTTTTGTTAGCTCTCGGTTAGGGTGGTATTTCATCCCCCTAATCATTGGCTTCTCCTTTCCCGTTCTTTAGCTTCTAATCTTCAGGTTTCCTTGCTAACCTATCTCTTCGAACAGGATGTCTGGACTAGGTCAACAAGCTGGTTGGGATGAAAATCTCCCTGGCTCCAACTGTCCGGACAAGACTCGTAAACGCCTCCGCCCTAGAGTGTGTTTCAATTGTGGCGAGGAGGGCCACTATGCGTCTCGCTGCCCTGAGGAACAGCAAACGCCACCAGTTTGCTTTAATTGTCGTGAAGGAGGGCATTTCGACGAAAATTGCGGACTAGGAAGAATCAAGGTCTGTCGGCGTTGTGGCGAGGAAGGACACTACAGCAATCAGTGTACTTCTGGTTGTCCAAACTGTGATGAAGACCATTTACCCGAAGATTGTCCAATCGCCAAAGTTACTTGTTTCCTTTGCGAGGGAAGCGATCACTATCCCAAGGAATGTAGCATGAACCTGGTGATTGCCAAGTCATTGGAACTGCAGCGACTGCTTCTTCGGTCATCTGCAAGCATCGCAATCGCCAATGCCTCCAAACCAGAGAAGTTCTTGGGTGATTTGTCTGAGGAGCTGAGAGACAAATTACCAGTCTATACCTTCCCCGACTTTTAGCTTGTGGCTGAAAATCCTGTTGTTGCTATGGGCAGAAAGAGAAAGTCAGAGGATCGTCGCAGGTGTCAAGAGAGGACTCAGGGTGACTCCAGCAAGGTCGCCGGTGTCACTTGTTTCTTCTGCAATCTCAAGGGCCATTATGCTAATAATTGTCCTAAGAAGCTTGCAAGAACCCTCGTGGATTCGCAGCCGTGCCTCCATCACGTGCACCTGCGAGTCAGCAAGGTGGTCCCCGCAAATTAGATGCCGGGATCACTTGTTTCTTTTGTAGCAAGAAAGGGGCATTACACCAACAATTGCCCTGTGAAGCATAGCAATCCATTTTTGGAATCACTTGTTTCTTACGCAACTATAAGGGCATTCGCCAACAATTGCCCTTTGAAGCGACAAAAGATCGTTTGTAATCCAAATCGACTCCATCCCACGGTGAGAAAGCTCGAGGCACCTGACGTCGTGTTAGGTACGCTTCTCGCTGACTCTTGCCAGGATATTATTTTATTCGATTCAGGAGCGCCTCATTCCCTTGTATCTCCATCTTTTATCATTATTGGTGATCCTGATTTCACTCTTTTATCCGGTGCCCGGCACCACCCCGGTTTCAAAAAGGTCTACTAGTCTACCCTGAACCCCTAAGAAAAATGATGCCGTTTGGATTGTCATCGATCGTTTGACTAAAGTGGCACATTTCCGTCCCTTTACATTTTAAAGGCATCACCTCCCTGTTGTTGCCTCGAACCTTCGTGGCCTAAACGGCCATAATCCTTTGTAAGAGACTAGCTGCGGAGGGATGACTCCGTCTAGCTAGTTAACCGACCAAGGTCTCGTTTGTTAGTGGAGTAACCAGACAAATTGCTCCACCAACTAAGAACGACCTTAGTCCCTTTAAGATAGCTAGCTGCGGAGGATGACTCCGTAAAGCTAGTTAGCAGGCGAGATCCCGTTATTCTTGGAATTAACCAAATAAAATCGCTCCGAATTAACCAGACAAATCATTCCACCAACTAACAACGGCCATGCACCACCAACCATCGAATCAAGAACAAGCTCTCAGTCTGTCAAAAGTAACCTTCTTGTAGGTTTTCCAAAGGATCTCTACATATTCCGTGATCGTAAATTTGCACGGTAATTGAAGGCGATCGTTTGGATCGTGCTTCTCTGCTCACTTCTCGATTTTAGCATAATCTCGATAGGCTATGGGAACTCGTCTTTCTTCAAGATCGCTTACCCTCCTCAAACCGATGGTCGGACCGAAAAAGGCCATCAATGTTTCCGCGTCTAGGGCAAGTTAGCTCCTCGATATGTGGATCCTTACCGCGTTATCGAAAAGAAAGGGGCTGTTGCCTATAGGTTGAAATTGCCTGCTGCACTTGAAGGGATACATGATGTGTTCCATGCGTCCACGTTCAAAGAAGTGCCTTCGTGTTCCAACCGAGGAAGCTCCGTTGGAAACTCTTGTTGTGCAAGAAGTTGGGTCGGAATTGTGACCTAACGAGAAGCAATGCAATAAAACAAATCAAATAAGATCCGACTCAACAAGAAACAAGCTGGGAATAATATGCCAGTAAGTAAAGCGTTGATTGGACTGAACAGAGTTTGAGAATTAGATCCAAGTACAACAAAAAGATTATAAATGGATAAGAGTCTTAAAGGAAGGTTCGTATCTTTGAAGAAGTTAAACGAAGATCTGGGTATCGTGTCCTCAAGATCCCAAAAGTTCAGTGGTCGAACCATTCCGAGGATGAAGCTACTTGGAAGCGGGAAAATCGCATGCGGACTGGCCCTCTTTCTTCCCCGTCTGAACCAAATCTCGGGACGAGATTTCTGTAAGGGGGGGAGATTTTGTAACATCCCAAATGTACAATCTGGGTTTATTCAAGTATAATTATATGTGTAGAAATTAAAACTTTTTCCCACATCTTGAAAACCCCTAATTTCTCATGTAGTTCTGGTCCAAGAGTTGTGTAATCCAAAACACAAAGCTCTTGTTGACCCAAAAGTCAAATTCATTTTTCCAATTGTCTAAATCTGGTGTCAAACATTGGGATATATTTTCCTTGGTCCCAAAAACTGATGTGGGACCCTCTGAAAAATATCACAAGTTGTAAAACTAGTTTGATAAATTTTGGAGGTAAAACAATCCTTTAAACAACCTTAACGAATTTCCTGAGAAAATGCATTGCATAATAACCTCTGGAAATTTTATGCAAGGTTAATCTCATTGTCAGCAAGCTCCAGTTAAAATTTCATCAAATTTGGAGTTCATTTGCTATCTCAAATAATTCTGCTAAGTTTCATTTGTTAAAACTAAATTTAAAAGCCTACACTTGTTCCTTGGGCTAGCCACTTTGCAAAGTGGTCCAGCCCAACCCCATCGACCTCCTTCCCCACCTTGATGAGGTCGAGCCGTTGGATCCAATCCAAGGCCACGACCTCCCCTCAACCAACGCACCCGGGACCTCCCTTGAAGTCCTCACGGACGCGTGGACCTCCTCGGGTCAGCGTGGGCGCCAGACCTCCTCCGCGGTCAACACCGCAAAGACCTCCTCACCTCATCAGTCGTGAACCGTTGGATCAAAGATCCACGGTCATGACCTCCACATGTGTTAAATCCCAAAGACCTCCTCACCTTGTCCAGGTCATAGCCCTTGGATTAAGATCCAACCGCCCCGACCTCCCTTGTTATCAAACCTCAAAACCACCTTCCACCTTGGCGAGGTCATAGGCATGGATTTACATCCAACCACTCCTGACCTCCTCCTCTTAATCTAACTATCAGACCTCCCTTTGCACTCACTTGAGGTCGCAGCCGTTGGATTTACATCCAAAGGCCACGACCTCCTCTGAAAAACATCACGGTTAGGTCCTTCCGCGCACGTGAGGTCGTTGCCCTTAGATCTAAATCTAATGGCCATGACCTCCCTTGTGTGTTGCGCAAGCTCAAGACCTACTTTGCGCCACGTGCGAGGCTCAGGACCTCCCCTGTTTTGATCACCACCGTTGGATCAAAATCCAAAGGTCTTGACCTCCCCCGCGCTTCACGCAAAGCCTCAGACCTCCCTTGGTCGTGTGCCCTTGGATTTTAATCCAAAGGCCATGACCTCCCCCTCATGTCTTATGTTCGCGTGCGGTTAAGACCTCACAGGAGGTCCGCACCGTTGGATGGAGATCCAACGCTTTGGACCTCCTGTCCTATTTTCCTCGGCGCTTACACATTAAGGAAATCGGAGGCCACGACCTCCCCATCCTTGATCGTGTGGTGGGACCTCCTCCCGATCATTTAGGCGTAACGGTTCAAAAATGGGATCCGATGGTTAGGACCTCCCCATGGTCTTATCCAGCGGTCGTAAAGACCTCCCTGTTCTTCTCCTTCCTCGACACGCTGCGAGCTCGGCGGTGTATTTAATGCGTGTACATGCATGGGATACGTTATATGACTCTTTCTTGACCAAGCATTTAATGCTTGGTCGACTTTTCGCCTCTAGTCGGCTCAAGCACGCCATTGTGTCAACATACCATCTTGTCAAATGTCATAGACCACACCATGGGCCAAGCTCACCATGAGCTTAGCCGGTGGTCTAAGACCTCCTTTGCCCTAAGGATAAAACCACCCCACTATGCCTTTGTCTTCTTTTACACGCCATTGTTCCTTGCTCGCTCTCCGGGCTTGGGAACTCTAAACCACTGAAACCTTCCTTGGCCGCCATTGTTGGAGTTGAAGCTCCTTGGTGGGCAAGGGTCGCTGGAGATTTCTTCTCCCTCTCCTTGCTTCCATTTGTGCCTTTCCTCTGGGACCAAGCCCTAACCAAATTTGTTTGGGCCTTTTTCAGAGGTGGACAAAGCTAGATTTGGAGCCTGGAGCCTTAAATTTGTGAAGCTTCATTGTCTTCCCCAACTCCAGTCATCACCTCCACGACCTCCCCAGCACCTTAGGACCTCCAGGTACTCCTCCTGTAGTCCTTAGTTGCTGGCACCCGCTTGAATGATTTTGCGGAGCTTTCTTGGCACAAGCTTGAATGTCGCATGAGCTTCATTTTGCTTTTCGGTGTTTGGCGTCTTTGGTCAATTTGCCCTCTCGGCTCGGCCGGCGTTCAAAGCCGTCGCCGTTGTTGAGGAGGTCCACCGAGTGTGCAACGTTATTGTGCACTCGGTGGTACCATTGAGGTCGCATGGCGAGGTCTACATCGCGGCGAGAACCAAATCTTTGAGCTCGGGATTTTCTCGGATGCAACGGCGGCGTCGTTGTCGTTTTAGGACAGAGATCCTCGGCTTTGATTGCGCTAATCATTGCTCAATCTCGCGATCATTGGCGTCTTAAGCGCCTTTAATCCACCCTTGTGTGTGCATTTAAGACGCTTGCGCGGACCTCCTCGTGGTCAGCGGCGCATTTATCTGCTTGTCCAAGCGGCGTCTTGGCTGGGTCAGGGCGTCCAGACCTCCCGTGGAGATCTGGAGCGTCCAAGACCTCCCTTGCGCATCAGAGCCGCCCAGACCTCCTCGGAGGTGCAGTGACGTGAGGACCTCCGCTGGGACCTCCTCGAGGACATCCCAACGGTTGAGGACCTCCCCCTTTAGATCTGGTCCGTTCCGGACCTCCTTTCCATGTTGTGGTCCGTTGGATTTCCCATCTCGGCCACGACCTCCCCACACCTCGCGCATGTGCGTTACTAGGAGGTCGGGACCTCTGGACCTCACGTGCGCGTGTGTGTTGTTCTCCGGGGAGGTCTGAACCGTTAGATCTGTGATCTGTGTCTCACGACCTCCCATGTCCTTGTGAATTTTCTTAGGAATTCCAGTAAAGTCTTAATTATAAACAGAATAAGGTATAAACTTTAGAATTCCATATCTTTTTCATTTTTAATCCAAATGAGGTCATTCAAAGTATGTTGGCTCTGTCTTGGACTTGACTTTAATCCAAAAATGATTGTAAGTTGAGTTCAACTCCAGAGCACAGTTTGCCATTAGATTTTAAAACCAACTTTAAAATATACACTTAAATCAATGCTTAACTTGTAAAATACAAAACTAATGCTCTGTAGATTATTTTTGAGTGAGACCAACTTTGTTGGTTTCCTCTAATAATGAACTCACTGTGAAAATTAGTTTTGAGCTTGTTGCTGTTATAAAAATGAGGACTTGTGCATTATAATTTTGTTCAAGTTCTTGTTTTTGAAAATTTGTAGAGAGTGCAATATAGCTCCAATTGAGATGAACTCAATTGTGTTATTCATCTCATGAGGTGCTGGTTTTACAGTAAAAATTTCAGCTTCACTTCTGTTCTAGAAAATGTTGCCTCATAATTAAATTAATGAATAGTGCAGTTTGGTATTTTAGGGGCTGAGCAGAATTGTTTTGCTCATAACTTTTGCATTGAGAATCCAAATCAATTGGTTCTTGTTGCAATATTCCCTAAAAATCACCCTCTTGCTGCTGTAGAAAATTCAGAGAATTTGGAGTTCGTTTGTTGTGCTGTCTTTGTTGTTTTTCGTCGTTCTTATCGGTTCTTTCTCGCCTTTCCGTCATTGTCCCATTACTTTAAAGCTTAATATATCGTTTTACTTCTATGTATGCATGCTACTTTGTGTTAAATGTAAGCTAGCAAGCCTATAGTTGCATAATCTGTAGGAATTGTTTATCCTCTACTACCATGAGCCTAGGTTATTTGTGTGGTGGGAGCTCGTTGGATGAGCTCCTATCACTTAGTAGTTCGATTTAAATTGCTTAGACATGCTTAGTTTTCGGTAGAATGGGCGATCATCGACTTAGTCGATGGTCTTGATCACTCAAAACTGATTATTACTCCTATATGTCCAGCACTTGTGCTTTGATTAATTGTAAAATCAAAACTGAAAATAAAAGATTAATTTAGACTTGGGCATATTGGATGGATGGTGCGGTTTTTGGATGTGGTGGTATGCTGGGTCCCTAAGGACCGAGTACTTGGGTCACTAAGCCAGCGATTTTGCGTGCTAACCACACGAGGGCATATGGAACCCCTCTTGACTAAGTACTTTGGGCGGTGTTAATTGGGGTCGCTCGGTTGGTGTGTTTTAAAGATAAAATGTGTGTGTGATGTGGGAGGAGCATTAGCTTCGGGAAGGTTGTGTGATGTCTCCTTCTCCCGTGGGTTGTGCGACTCAGAATTAGCATTGTCCATTGGAAATATCTCGTAGGACTTAGCCGTCTTGGCATACCAAAGGTAGTGTGCCTAATGGAAAGGCGGTGCGGCGTGTGGGTGCAAGTGGTACACCTGCAGGATAAAACTATTCGAATAGCCTCATCCTAGGTTATGGACATGCTTGGTAAGGTCGTTCAAGACTAGACTACAACCTTTAATTAAAACTTGACATGGTTGGTATGAACGGGGAGTTCATGCTATTGTTGTGGTGACTTGGGTTGGTCACTTCCAGGTTGTTCTTGTTGTTGTTACCTTGTTATTTATCTCATTGTTATTTCAACAATTAAAAATGCTGTGTCAAATTGCTTTCAATCTACTATATTATTGCAAATGAAAACTTGCTTTGTGCTAAAATGAGTCCAAAGCCTCATCCACTTAAAGAAAGCTTGCATATAGCTAATTTATAGTTACATTATCTTACGTCGGTCTTGCAGTACAATAAACAATTTATTGTACTCATTTGCTTTGCTTAACAACTTTGTTGCAGAGGAGGTAGAGCCCAAAGGGCTTTACTTTTTGTGAGTTGTGGTGGTTGGGAGAGCGACTAGCTTGGTGGTCGGTCGATTGCCTTGTGGGCTAAAGGCACCTTGGTTGGCTCTTATTTTGGGCCATCTTTATGGCACTTTTGCTTCATTGTGTATCTTTGTAGTTTTGTTGTTATTTGGCCAGAAGGCCCCTCTTGTGTAATAACCTATCCTTATTAATATTAACTTCTGGTTTGTTGCTTATGTACTATGTGTTGTATGTAATTGATACATTCTTTTGTTGTGAGGTATGTATACTGCATTTCTGGGAAGTATACATCTCTCGAGACCGGGTTTATTTGGTTGATAATACTAGGGTCAATTGGATGACTAAGTATTATGAGCCGAATAAACGTCGGGGTCTCACATTGGTATTGTGTTGGACTCTGGTAATTGCTTGATGAGGATAATTGTCATATTATGAAATACATACGTGTGATAGCAATATTAGACTTGGGTTGTGTTGGGGTCTGGTAATTACTTGATGAGAATATATAATTATCATATTATGAAATTGATGTGATAGCAATATTAGACTTAAGCTATTTGGATTGCTTCTCATTGTTAGCTTGATGAGGATAATTTGTGTTCTGTACTTTTGCTGTTTACTAATAGCAGATTGGCTATTTTATTGAGATTAGTGATTCTATCCAGTATTTGAGATTAGTGATTCTGCTCAGTTTTCATTTAACTGGTTACTAATTGGCTAATTAGATAATAGAGCATTTCTGCACACTATTAGTTGAATGACTTGTGATGACTGAAAGTATAAAACTATTGTTTTAGAAGTTATTTCTTGACATTCCAGTGAAGCATTATTTGAGCTCAAAAGTCTGATTTATTGCTATCACATTTAATTGATAAAGAATATTGGCAAGTATCGAGAAGGCCAAGATTATATCTTGTGTAACTCTACATCTAAAAGCAATCATAAACATTCAAAACTGAGCAATATGTTGTTTTCATTTGGTTGCTTATCTTATGTTTTGAGTATTTTTTTCCTAGTTAATTATCTTATAGAAATTACATATTAATATGTTATGTTGGACAATTAATTATTTCCCTGAACCCAGTGCCCCTCCTCCCTAGAGCCCACCGCGCCTCCTCCCCTCCCCCGAGCACGCATCACCTCCTCCTCGAGCACACCTCCCCTCTTCTCTATTCTTAATCTCTTCTCTATAAAATCTCCAAGCAATGGCAGCTTTTGCCTTTAAAAGCGCTTCATATATATATATATATATATATATATATATATATATATATACACTACTACTAAATGCTAATATTGGGCCTTTGATCACAGGCGGTTCATCGAAACCGCTCATATAAACACTAATCTCGAGCGGTTTTTGTTACCCAAATCGTGTTATTCTCCGCGCTAAAACCGCTCGTGAAGATGTCATATCACGAGCGGTTCATGTTTGGAACCGTCAGTGATACTTCACGAGGCGGTTCCAAATATGAACCGTCTGTGATATCACCCAATATCACGAGCGGTTTTTGGTTAGAACCGTCTGTGGTACTTCACGAGCGGTTCCAAACATGAACCGTCTGTGATATTGCCCAATATCACGAGGCGGTTTTGTTAAAACCGTCGTGATAATTAACTCATGACGACGTATATATATAGCTCCGCCTCCCGGCCAAAACAGATATAGTCTTCTTGATCTCCATATCTCTGGCGCCACGATAGGTCCATCGCCGTTCCGTGCGGTTTGAGTACATCGCCTCACCTCACCGAGCGGCTGGTCCATTTCAGTTGTATATTGTCGCCGAGGAGCTTGCCGCCGCCTCTGTTCACCGATCGACGACCCACCACGCCTTGGACCTTCCCGACATTCATTGACACCTTCCTCGTGATCGAGGTGAGATTTGAAGCATAAGCATCCTTTAATTTGAGTAGTTTGAGCGTTTACGAAATCGCTAGTTTCAGCGCCTCCATGGGACATCACTGTCGGTTCGCCTCAAAGCGAGACCTTAGGCCGAGAGCCACGACTATATAGCAATGCGATGTCACCCTAAGCCCAGTTTGAGCTTCAAATTAATCCTCTGTTTTTAATCATTTAGTTAATAAACTAACGAGTCTATGACATGTGGGATCGCCATAGATTTTATAAATAAAATCATGAAATAAAAATGAGTCACTGACAAGTAGGGCCCACATGTAAGTTAATAAAATCCGAAAAAATGTAAAAATGAAAAAATCGTAATTAAGCCTCGTAAAATACGCTTTGAAAGTCAACACCCTTTTATTTATTTTCGGGGTTTTCAATACGAGCAGTGTGATGGACGAAATTTGGATGTACACCGAGAACCGTGTGAGTGAAGAGTACATTAATGGCGTGTCTGCTTTTACAAGAGCTGCCGAGAAGGATATGTTGAATAAGGGGGCGGAATATATGTACTGTCCATGCATTGACTGCGAGAATCTGAAGATGTTTAACAACCGAGCGCAGATCGAAGCAAACTTGATTCGAAGGGGTTTCAAAAAGGGTTATACATGTTGGACCAGTCACGGTGAAGAGCATATTATACAGGAAGTCAACGATATGCATATTATACAGGAAGTCAACGATATGCCGTCGAATGTCGATTGTGGTTACGATTCGGATAGGTCGCACGATGACAATCTAGATCGGATGCTTCGCGATCATGCGAAGGAAGCTGTGATGAGAGGGAGTATGTTCAATTCGGGCGTGATGGAGGACTCGGAGAAACCTTTGTTCCGGGCTGCAAGTCGGAATACACAAGGTTGTCATCCGTGCTTAAAGCGCTGAAATTGAAGGCAAGCAGCGGTTGGTCCGACAAGAGTTTCGCTGATTTGTTAGGTCTCTTAGCGGACATGCTTTGAGGAGAAATGAGTTGCCCAAAACCACCTACAAAGCCAAAAGGTTCTTTGTCCATTGGGAATGGAAGTAGAAAGAATACATGCATGTCCGAACGACTGTATCCTCTACCGTAACGAGTATACAAACATGCATGTATGTCCGGTGTGCAACGCATCCCGATACAAGCGTAAGAAGCAATCAGATGACGACGAGGGAATCGAGGTGAAGAACATGTGGAAGAAGAGATCAATATTTTGGGACTTACCTTATTGGGAGCACCTAGAAGTTCGCCACTGCATCGACGTCATGCATGTAGAGAAGAATGTATGTGATAGCTTGATTGGTCTCTTACTGAACATTCGTGACAAAACAAAAGATGGTGTCAACGCACGGCTTGACTTGGTTGATATGGACATCAGACCTAAGTTAGCACCAACAAGGACCGATAAAGGACGAACGTACCTTCCCCGCTTGTTACACTCTGTCCAAGGCGAGAGAACCGAAGCTCGTGCGGTGCTTGCATGGCGTGAAAGTTCCGTCCGGTTACTCCGCCAACATGAAGAAACTTGTTTCGATAAAAGATTTGAAGTTAATTGGCATGAAGTCTCATGATTGTCATGTGTTGATGACACAAATGCTCCTGTTGCAATTAGAAGTATTTTGCCGATCAAGGTCAGAGACAATCATGAGGTCGTGTTATTTTTTTAACACAATTGCTCGAAGGTCATCGATCTCGAAGGACTAGATGCTCTGCAGGCGAGGTGGTGGCGACACTATGTGATCTTGAGATGTATTTCCCTCCGTCGTTTTTCGATATCATGGTCCATCTCATTGTTCATATTGTGAGGAGATAAAGATGTGCGGCCCGTGTTCCTCGTAGCATGTACCCGTTCGAGAGGTTCATGAGAATTCTCAAGTCATATGTACGGAATCGATCTCGGCGAGGGCGGCATCGTCGAAGGTTATGCTGGCGAAGAGGTCATTGAGTTACGCCTCGATTACATGGCTCAGTCGAACCGATGGGTGTGCCTCGATCTCACCATGAGGGAGGCTCGAGGTATCGGGACCATCGGAAGGAAAGCAATCACTCCAAATATGGATGCGTATGCTCAAGCCCATTTCACTGTCTTGCAACACATGGTGAAGTGTCCCGTATATCGACCGGACTGGGGCGTGCTTCGCAGAGAATCCGCTGCGGCGGATGTTTGGATCACGAGACAACAATGCAGCGGTTCAACCAATGGTTGAAGGAGCGACTTGCTAGGAGCTCGTCAAGTGATATCTTGACATGGTTGGCAAAAGGGCCAACATTCTGCTTGTAACATGGCGAGATCGACATAAATGGGTACACATTCTATCGCGAGCTCGGGATATAAAAAGCACTAACGAGCAGCGGTGTCCGCATAGATGCATTCAAGATGCCGATGGGGTGAGGAGCTCCTACTATGGGCAAATAGAGGAGATATGGGAGCTCGACTACGTGCTTTTCAAGATCCCCTATTTGGTGCCGTTGGGTCCATCTCCCACGGTGAAGGTCGACAAATGCGGCGTCACTACCGTGGACCTCGAGCGTGTCGGATACAAAGACGAACCATTCGTCTTGGCTAACCAAGTTGTTCAAGTCTTCTATGTTACCGACCGGCAAATAAGAAGCGCCACGTAGTTCTTCATGGAAAAAGGAGGATTATCGGAGTTGAGAATGTAGTGGGCGAGGAAGAATACAATCAATTTGACGAGTTGCCTCCTTTCGGAAACAAACATAAGGGTCGAGGAAGAAGAACATAACGAAACTAGCTACATACGCGTCGATCATCATGAAGGGCTAATTTTTAAAGATTAATTGAACAATGTGTGTATATGTATATACATTCTGATGAATGGTTAATTTTAGTTCATTTGAGTTAATTAATTGATTTGTACTGTGAAATGGATGTGATTGTTTCTCAAATGAATGTGAATTGGATGTATATACTTGTACTTGTTGTCTTTTCTGCTTGTTTCAGAGGGCATGGCTAGCATTTCCTGAGGCTAGCCAATAAACCGATCGATCTAGATATTAACCAATACAAAATAATATCACAGACGGTTTGAACTACAGACCGTCTCACATGTATATCACAGACGGTTGTTTATCAAAACCGTCTGTGCTACATGTATATCACAGATGGTTGTTTATTAACACCGTCTGTGATACATCATATATCACAGACGGTTCTAAGTTAGAACCGTCGTGATATCATATATCACGAGCGGTTCTAAGTTAGAACCGCTGCAGCGATAGTAATATATCCTGAGCGGTTCTAATTTAGAACCGTCTGTGATGTCCATCTTTACATTCGGACTCTAGCTAGGGTTTGCGCGCCCGCCACTCTCAAGCGATTAAGTTTCTCAACTCCTCTCGCTCTCCTCCTCCCCGAGCCCGTCGCCACCGTCCTCGACACCGCCTCCTCGAGTCCGGCGCTTCTCCTCCCGATCCGTCGACGCCGCCTCCTCCTCCGGCCGCGCGCTGCCCCCGAGCCCGCTGAGTCTCCTCCTCTGACCCGCGCGTCTCCCCGAGCCCACGCACCTCCTGCCCGAGCCCGCCGCCTCCTCCCCTCCCAGAGCCGGCGCGCCTCCCTTCGACGCCGCCTGCTCTTTGCCAGTCTTGCTCCTGCTCGTCCTTCTCCTCGACGCCTAAAGGTAACCAATGCCGAAGTTCCGATCGACCCCGAGCCCCTTTCCTAACTATTTCTATCAATGTCTGTCATGGTCCTTCATGATAATTGTACTTGTTTTAGGAATTTGTATTTGTTCTAGTCGATTATTCATATGGTATTTGTTTTGATATCTCTTTGGAATACATTGCAATGTGGTGTGGTGGGCTTGAGATGAATGCTCTGTGATGATAATAGTCTTGTCTTGAAATTGTTTTGATAATCGGGTTTGTACTTGAGCTCTAATTGGAATGCTTACTCTACATCGATAGCAATATCAAAATGTTAAATCTTAGCTTTATGCTGATTTCATTTGTTCACATGATGTTCTATTTCTTGTGAAGATGTCTTCCGCTCATTACGAGTCGGCGCCGCCATGTGTCTCGATGATGCACCATCCTCTGGAACAATATCCAACCGCGGTAGAAGAAGAGGAATATCGAAAAGGCCCACGGGCGATTTACCATCACGGAGGTCGATCGATGCAGGGACCCCTATCAATCCTCGCCGGCGGCGTCCGCATTCGGAGAATGGTGGAATAGTTGCACGGAGCGGGTCAAGATCACCTACGATTCATGGAAGGTGGTGCCGGACCATTGAAAACTTGTCAGGCCGACGGAAATTCTTGCATCGTTCGAGATCCCGGTAGAACTCACGGACTCGTCGACGACGCAGCGTTGCTCAGCGTGCAAAGCGTGGAAGAACTTCAAAGCACGCTTGTCAAGAACTACGTGGAGAAGGATCTGAAGCCGCCCTTCCACAAGTATCTACTCTTGGAAGAGTCTGGGCCAAGTTTGTGGCGAAGAAGACAGCAGATGAATTTAAGAGTGAAAGTGCGGCGCACGGCCCTCGGGCAAAAACAAGCACCCCCACAGACTCGGCACCGCTGGGTATGCGGGTAAAGCCCCGATATGGAGGGATTAGGAACAGCAGGCAAGCAGTTTGAATCTCTCCCTGCTATTTCCCGAGATCACTGATGTGCGCGCCCGAAGCGGTGGTTATTTGCGAGGTTATCTATTCGGCCTACGGGGGAAGTGTACTTTCCAAACCCCGAAGACCAGGAAGTGTCCCAACGCCTGGTAAGATATCGAACTACCTAGTTTGTAATTACTCCATAACTTCATAGGAAGTGAAATGACATGTCGGGCTATATTGCGATAACGCCTGAGTGCACAATCTTCCCAAGGCTCATTCGGCAGATAGGGAGAAAGATATACTCTCTGCGGCCCTAGGAAACAAAGTGAGCATCCGGTCGCACGAGAGGCGTAGTGTTTTTGTTACATGGGAACAATGGTTCCAAGCGATCATGCGGATCGCATAGGAGTAGGAGGAGAGCCAAAGCCGAGCACGATGCAAAGCTACGAGAGGATCTTCGTGCATCCCTCAGAGATGAGCTCACTGAAAAAATCAGAGCGGAGGTCAGTGAAAAAGTCACACAGGAGGTCACTCAATCCTTTGAGGAAAGGATTCGTGCGATCGAGCAAAAGCAGAAAGAGACTTTTGAGGAAAGGATTAGGGGATTGCAAATGCCAAGTCAGTTGGAAGCCCTCGCCCTACTATACCGCTAGCCAGCCCCCCCAAACATCCGAGTAGTCTGCGCGTCCAACCCTAACCCTACCACAATAGGTGATGACAGATTTTCCGTCGATGACATACAGCTAATAATTATTATCTCTAGAATGCTCAATCCATTGATAAGCTTTGTTGGAGTAGCTAATTTTGTACCGTTATATGCGAGGTGGCTCTGAAGTGCAAGCTCAAGTGAGATATGTCTCTGTTGCCCTAGATCTTTGCTTGGGGCGGTGTATCCATCCGTGTCGGAGCTTTGGTGCACGTGCAAATCTAGCGCGGGTTTCGCAAAAGTGAATGTGGGCGGTGTTTGTGCCAATTTCGAGGCCGTCCGCTGAAAATTCCTCCAAGCGATGAGGTCATGACTCTAGGGCAAGCCGTTGGAACATTCATCCGATGGCCCAAGGAGGACATCTGCTGGAGCTACTGCTCGGTGTCAACTTCACGGGAATGTCTGCTGCGGCATCAAGTCCACGGACTGGACCGCAAACCGGCTACTGACTTGACATGGCAAGGGCCATTGCATCACATGCATCTACACCTCGTGCTCGATCGACTCTTGTGAAGTCGACCTATACAAAGCGAGGGCAAGAAGGGCAAGGGCAAATCGAAGGCGATCGAGTCTCTCTCGATATCCCTTCTTGCCGTTGGCGGAAATACAAGCAGGCGAGCCGTTGCTCGAGAAGTTAGATAGCCCTACCCTAGGATTTGGATTGCGGAATTGCATGCATGGTACATGGAGCAGTCCAACAAGCGGTTGATCAACGATGCTCGGGTGTCACCGTCAAGTTCAAGGAGCATCATTTTAACCACGTGTATCAAGACGCTGTCTTCACGGTGACCTTCGACGACTTGTTACATCTCTTCAACCTCGACGAGCTCGGCGTCTCAATCATACGATCTTTGGACCTTTGTAAGTGTGTACAATCACGGTCAATGTTAGTGTAATATCGATAAATGTTATATATAACTCCTAGCTTTTGTATAATAGATACATGATCTGTGAAGCCGAAAGAAGGAAATCACGGTAGGTTTCCTCGACCCACACGTTGTCTCCGAGCAAAGCATCACGGCGAATGCAACATTAAATCGAGAATTACGTTATAGATTTTTTCATGGCTCACCGTAACAAGGAATTCATACTTTTGCCCTACAACGAAGTAAGTAGTGTTGCACTCTGGCTATACTTGTTGATTTGTACTTTATAAGCAACACGAACTTAGGTTTAATGACCATCTTGACATACTGTGTAGGTTCCATTGGATTCTAATTGTAATTATACCAAAACGGAAATACGTAATATAGGCCACTCACAACTTCACAGCTATCCGGAGTTTAATCATCGGTAAACACATTTCCTCCATAGAAACTCTATTGTAGTCTTTCCTTCCTTTGCAATGGCTAAGGCTAACTTCTTGGAGTCACGTGGGGTGTTCGGCGTGTTACATGCTAAAGGATGGAATATCAAGGAAGAACGCCGCAACATGATCAAACATTCCGGTACTTGCTAGCTAGTACACATTAATCCTATATAACACTTCGTAGCAATGCCTCTCGAACTAACCAATTCTATTTTTGCGATTGCCACCAAAGAAGGCATTGGGCGCATAGCGTCTGTGGATACTATGTTTGCCACAACATGCAACTACTCATCGGTTCGCGATCACCAATGATCCTCGGGTTTGTCAATCTTTCAACAATTATTTCATATATACTTACCAATTTATATAAGCCCGAATTTAACCTTCATATCGACGGAGTTGCGAACATCATTGAAGCTGCGTTGGAGCAGAGCGAGCTCATAAAATTCGATCACACCTTGCGGCATTCACGAACACACGGTCATAAATCCAAATGGGAGTTTCCACGGTGTAGCAGATTGAACTTGATTGAGATAGATTGAACATAATGGTACATGTGTGTAAATTGATGTACATTAATGGTTAATTTTAGTTAATTGATTTGTGAATTGGATGTGTGCTTGTTTGAAATGAATGCAATTTTGATGTGCTTACGAAATGAATGAGAATTGGATGTGCTTGTTTGAGAGGGCATGGCTAGCATTTCTAAGGCTAGCCAATAAGCGTAAATAGATTTAGCAATGCAAAGACTACCACAGGCGGTGCGTAGATGAAAGCAAATGCGTGATGATCGACTACCTGAGCGGTCAAGTAGATGAAGCAAATGCGTGATGATCGATTACCACGACGGTCCGTAGATGAAACAAATGCGTGATGATCGACTACCCTGAGCGATGCGTATATGAAACCGTCTCGATAGTGACTATCACGAGCGGTTTCATATCTGTGACCGTCTGTGGTAATCGACTATCTGAGCGGTTTCATCTACGCATCGTCGTGGTAAGTCGACTATCGCGACGGTTTCATCTACGGACCGTGCAGTGGTAGTCAATATCACGACGGTTTTATCTACGGACCGTGCGTGGTAATCGACTATCACGAGCGGTTGCATCTGAGCACCGTGCGTGATAGTATATATTCTGAGCGGTTCAAAACCGCTCTGTGATGACCATTAGCATTCTTGACCCATAAACTCGAGGCGGCTCACGGGAACCGTCGTGATGGCGTTACGAACCGTTTGTAAAGGCCTTTTACGTAGTAGTAGTGATATATATATATATATATATATATATCGAGCATGAATTCATATAGCTAGCTAAGCGCTCCTTGGCCATTCATCCTAAAGGTGCAGGTGAACTCGACCTACTTCATCCTTAGCCATGAAGTAAATCGTACACTCCAATGTGTCAGGTTCGATGAAGTAGGCCATAGTTCACCTGCACCTTTAGGATGAATGGCCAAGGAGCGAGCTAGCTAGCTGAATTCAGACCTCGAGTTAGCTAACAAGGGATTACGAACTATATACATATATATGAAGTCGGTTTTAAAGGCAAAAGCAGCCACTGCTTAGAGATTTTATAGAGAAGATACTATCACAGACGGTTCCATCTACCAACCGTCTATAATACATCATATATCACAGACGATTTTATCTACAAACCGTCTGTGATAGGAAACTATCACAGACAGTTCCGAGTTAATAACCATCTGTCATAGTTTGCCTCACAGATAGTTCAAAAACCGTATGTGGTGACCTCATGTCATTACTAACCCATAAACTCAGAAGATTCACGAAACCATCTGTGATGATATTTTTGAACCGTCTGTGCTGACCTTTTCTGTAGTAGTGCCTATATATAGAGGGGCGGTGGCATAGGGTTGATGTGATTTTTAGAATTCCTGAAACCCTAGCAACCACACCTCCCTCGCTCAAAACCGCGTAGCCGGCGCTAGCACTCCAGCATGTGGTGTCAGCAGCCACTGCTTGGAGATTTTATAGAGAAGATACTATCACAGATGGTTCCATCTACCAACCGTATGTGATACGTCATCTATCACAGACGGTTCTGAGTTAATAACCGTTTGTGATAGTTTGCATCACAGACAGTTCGAAAACCGTTTGTGGTGACCTCATGTCATTACTAACCCATAAACTCAGACGACTCATGAAACCATCTGTGATGATGTTTTTGAATCGTCTGTGAAGACCTTTTCTCTAGTAGTGCCTATATATAGAGGGGCGGTGGCATAGGGTTGATGTGATTTCCAGAATTCCCAAAACCCTAGCAGGCACACCTCCCTTGCTCAAAACCGCATAGCCGGTGCTAGCACTCCGGCATGTGGTGTCCCTGCCCTGTACGTGTAGATACCTTGGAGGCGTTGCTGCGAGGCTCCAATGCTAGGACAATCCGCAACTTGTGACGGTCACGAGGAGCACATGGAGGAGACGCGAGGCTAGTATGACTACAACCGCACCAATGTGCTACATCGACTCTTCATCCACTACGAGTCTACGCGTCTAGTAGTAATCCTGTGATCTATTACTAGCGGAGGTTCCTTGGTTGCACGGTAGATTTTTGAAATTACGCTAGTGTAGCCTACCCATGTTCCTTCAGTGGTATTAGAGTCATCCTGTCTAGTTTTAGATTCAGATTAGATATATATTATGATATGTGGGAGTCATAGATGTGATCTATTACTGTTTTTGTTGGTCGTTCTACATGATATATTGTTTTTGGCGATGTTCGATATGATCGTCCATACGCGGTGATCTCAAGATGGGTTCATGATCGTTATTCCATGGTCATGTTTTCATGGTCCAATCACGACTTGCCTCTACCGGTCGGTTTCTGCCATTAGGGCAAACAATGATCGTAAATCCATGGAGCAAGTGAAGATCAATCTGGTTGATCGAATCGGAGTTCCGATTGAAAAGGATTAATGTGATTAATCCAATGCGAGTTACATGGACAGAACAGTAGATTGGATCTATAGATATAGAGATATCAAACTAATAATATGGACACATGTTAGCGAATGTGGGGTTGGATCGACCCACCATGAGACACTGCGAGAACGTTGTATTCTTATATGTCATCAGTTGGTCTCATTTACAATGCGTATACTATATCCTTAGACTTGAGGTCATCGCACGTACTCGAGATGTGTAGTGACTTACTTAGGGGTTGTCAAACACTATACGTAATTTGATAGTTATAAAGGTAGCTTTTGGGTTTGTCATGATACATGCGTCGAGGCATGGTCGACCAAGATGGGATTCGCCCCTCCATGCAACGGGAGAGATATCTTTAGGCCTCTCGAGTGATCAGATTCTAGAAATGCATGGCCATGCTACTCGTGGTTAAAGAGTTAACTATAATCGAGAAAGAGTGGCCAAGCTAACCAATAAGGATGGCATGTACTCGCCTTGAGTTTGACTGATATCATGAGGCGAAGGGAAATACATATGAGATTTGTTAAGGTTTGTCCGATGTGATCTTTACATATACTCGGGAGTCGGCATATCCTGCTAGGGGCCACTACCGATTAATGGATGAGTAGGGGTACTCGGGCCATGTCCAAGTATATGTGAACCTATAGGGTCGCACACTTAAAGGGCTAGGACATATTTTAGATGGTGATCCGAATTCTTATGGGCCACGAGTTCCTAATGGGCCTCAAAGTTTGAGACCCATCATGGATGCCTATATATAGAGGGGCGATGGCATAGGGTTTATGTGATTTTCAGAATTCTCGAAACCCTAGCAGCCAAACCTCCCTTGCTCAAAACCGCGTAACCGGTGCTAGCACTCCAGCGTGTGATGTCCCTGCCCCGTATATGTAGATACCTTAGAGGCGTTGCTGCGAAGCTCCATCGCTAGGACGATCACGCAACTTTGTGCGACCACGAGGAGCACTTGGAGGCCTTGAGGCTAATACGACTACAAGCTGCACTGTCCTTCATCGACTTTTCATCTGCTGCAAGTCTACACGTCTAGTGGTAATCCCGTTATCTATTATTAGCGAAGGTTTCTTAGTTGCGCGGTAGATTTTTAAAATTACGGTTGCGTAGTCTATCCGTGTTCCTCCAACCAGGACTTTTCTTATGAACGAAGGCTTATAGCACGGTGGAAACCAAGTGCCGAACCTTGCATCGAATGGCTCCAGCAAAATAGAGTGGAAACAGGACAACGCGATGGCGTCCGTTCTCTCCTGCAACACGATAAAGCCGTGTAGCACTAGTGTGAAGCAGCTGCACCAACTTGATTGTTGTTTCTCCTTAAAAATACTTGATTGTTGTTTCTAAAGAAAAAGAAACAAAAGCTGGATGTATTGTAGTTGTTGTGGTCTGACGAGCGCGACGGCAACGATCCATTAATCAGATTAGATTAACATTATTATTAATTCATGGATGACCGGGAAAGGCACGCATGCAACCACTTTAGTTTGGTTTCTTGCACATCTGAAGCAGATTGATGCCTGATGTTTTTCTTTACAGAATAAAATCCAAACCAGATAGTTTCCAATCTGAGTTGAGCCATTAACATGCCGACAAAATGTTCTTAAGATAATTTGGTACGTAGTTCTTCCGCACGGCCTTGATGCAAGTTGGGAATTAAGTTGAGGCCTATATGTCGTGATCACAATAACCATAACTTTTTAGAAACCAAATCTCTTTCTTTTGAACGCGCGCTAGCGACGACGACCGACTCAACTGCGATGGTTTATATAAGCGACAGTATACTTATTCAATTTGTTCCAAACTCAATGGATCCAGCAGCCAGATTAAGCAAAATTTAACGATGTAAATGAAACGACTAAGCAAATCTTGGAACACTTGTGTTACAAAAATTCGGTTTTTTTTTTTACGAAATTAAATTCGGTTTGATACAGGAGTAACAGGATTAGTACGAGAATTTGAAGGACGTAAATGGCAGGGCAGTGTACACGTCCAAGGACAAGGAGCTTTTGCTCTAAATGACACTGTTGACATCGTTTTTTTTTTTAAAAAAAAAAAGCTGTTGTGGCGCCGTATTGCTGAAAATAACACCACGGACTTCTCGGCGGCTGACACGTGTCCATGTCAGTGCACTGATGGCTCAGACTCATCTCCTCCGCTCACGGGTGGCACAGACACGTCTTGTCCGCTCTCGGGTGGAAAGGACATGGCTGTACCGCGCGCCCCTAGCATGGTTTTGCCTCGGCCGATCTTCCCTAGCCCTAGACGAGCCTGGGCCGGACACGTGGCGCGCGGATGCCCTCCTCTTCCAGCCCTCCCTCGCCCGGACGCACCAAGTGGGCAACTCCACTCCCCCCATGCCCGGACCGCCCCTCTGCATGGCATTGTGCAGCCCCGTGAACTCTCCACAACCCCTGCCATGCCCTGGTGGCACGGTATTTAATCACCTACAACTAAGGCATAGGCGTGTTTTCACTTCTGCCGAAAGTCCTTGATCTTTTCCCCCATCCCATCTATCAACTCCATCACCTCGTTGCCTCTGTCCGCATGCATGCAGAATCACGACGCACAGAATGTGGGATTATCTCCTATTGCCTTGCGGTCGGCGTGAAATGGCTTCGCGTGGCTATAAAAACCGGCGCCGCTCTCGCTCTCATTCTGGAATTCATCCTCTTTCTCGCGCTCGTCATTGAGAACAAAGAGAATTGAAATAAAACTTTGTTTGGATTACGCTGTGAATTAAATAGTGTTTAGAGCAGTGTTTAAGACTGTATTAGTACCGTGAGGTGGACATCAAGGCAAGATAAAATTATTTCCTATGCTTTAGTTGTAATTATTTCCTATGCATTAGTTGTAATTATTTGATCGTAGTTAATTAGTGATAATTTATTAGTCATAGTTAGTTAGTGATAATTTACCCATAGTTTATAAGTGGTAATTAAATTAGTGATAATTAAGTAGTAAGTAATTAAATACTGTAGTTAACTAGTTGTAATTAAGTAGTCATAATTAATTAGTGGAAAATAAGTATTAATTAATTAATTAGACATAATAACTAAATCGTATTTAAATTTCTCATAGTTTACTTGTGGTAATTACATTAGTGCAAATTTAGCGGTGCGTAATTACGTTGCCATAATTAATTTGTCCGTATGTATTGACTCGTAGTTAATTAGAGGTAACTACATAATCATAATTAATTACGATTAATTAATGGCACATAGTTATTTAATTAATAGTAATTAATTTAGTGGGAATTAGTTAGATGTATTGAATTACTTGTGCGTAATTTATTCACAAGTAGTCAATTTTTTTGTTAATTAATTAATTATTCGTATTTACTTGCCTACTTGTCTGTAATATGTTGAATTTATTTCTGTCATGGGTAATTAGTGGCAAATAAAATGGTTATAATTAATTAGTTTAGTCATATTTAATTAGTGGTAATTAAAAAAATAATCCCATGTAAATAGTCATGTACAGTAAATTAATTAGTCATAATTAAATACCATGTTTGTTTTATTGCCTACCGTCGTTGTGGCTTTAGGTAATTTTCAACATGCAAGAGTTGGTAGTGTTTTATGGCGACGGTCTCGTACGGGTCGGACCTGATGGGTTGGACCTGTCGAGATGCCAGTACAAAGTGTTACGAGCGGATAGGTTCGATGTGATGAATATTCATGAGATTAGGAGTTACATCAAGAGGGAGTTTGACACAGAGGCAACGACGAAGAAACTTGTGATCGAGGGGATCACCTACACGAATAGGGGATAGCAGGGCATATGGGAGCTAGTCAAGTTGAATGGAAGCGTAGTATGGGGCCAGTACATGCAGATTGCTTCGTAGACCGAGGCGGCGATATACAGGATGCCGATGGTATACATGAATTTTGTTTGCAGGGCACTGGGAAACATTCATGATGCTGGTGCCTCGGACAACGGGCAACTACAGGTGGAGCTTGAAGACGGTAGCACGAAATGTGCTGCTTTGGAGGAAGTGTACGACAAAAGACTTACGCATAATTTTGTGCAAAATGAGGGAGCTAGACTATGGTGGTCGACCCACATTGACTACCATGAGTATCTACCAGAACAGCATCTAGGGTTCGAGTCCGATGGGGACACCGACCCAGGCTCGGATGGTAGCGAGGAGGACGCACCCTAAAGTGCTGATCCGATTGGCGAAATTGTGTCATCGGAGGTGTCGACGATCGAGTCGCCGATCTTACTAAATAAAAGAGGAAAATGATGTGATATTTCCTAGGAAAGAATGGGACCACTCTTTATTGATATGAACTGGATTTACAAGGGGTGCCTACGACCTGACTAGGGACTACCCCTAATTACATGCGGAGATTGATATGCTATAATCTAACAATGTTGTCTTGCTTGTCTCTAATCACCACACTCGCTATGTCCGATTTGTTTGTTGTATCCGATCCGATCGCCCTTTGGTCTTCTGTGCTCCACTCTTAAATAACTTTCAAAGAGGTGGCAGTTACTCCTGGAGAAGGCGTCCCTGGTGAAGCGTTGTGACTGATCGGGCGAGTCGTCAGTTAACAATGTGCTAACTGCTCTATGGTTAAGTGTCTCAAAGACACTTAACCGTATAGAGGTTGTTGTCAGTGTCTTTAGGACTATGTAACCATGTGATATGGAGTATACATCACATGCTATATTCATCGCATAGTATGAAACATAGTCGGGATCAGTTATATATAGCAGTTCATAGCTTTTAGAGCACCACGGTGGAGACTAGGTCTGAGACCTTGTTCGACAGGTACCCTTATGTAACCTCTGGAATCCTCACGACTAGTGAGGTCGTTATATAGGGTTACGACCATGAAGACGTATGGTCTCTTATTGCGTATTAAAATAATACACAGAGGTTTTAATCCTCGTCAGCTAGCCCCCGAACTTTAAATGAACAGGTTCTGTGAATACTTTTCCTCCGACGAAGTCGTATCGGGCAGGCCTCATTTAATGTCGTGATATACGAAGTGGTCTGTGTTCACTTTAAAGTTGAGAACTTGCCTTGGGAACCTAAGAGTTTTCTGTCCGTTGGACAAAAAGAGGCTTTTGTCCGTTGGACTTTTTGGATCAACCCCCATTGCAGTTAAAGACCCGAAGCTATAAAATCTCCATTGCTGGGCTTTAGAGTTTTTACGCTTCTAGATCTTCCTCAAATCCTCTTCAGTTCCTTGCTAGGAAAATCTTTCCGACTTCTTATTGCCTTTCCGACCTCAAAGCCTCCTCCGACCACTACTCATCCCTTTGAGAAATTTCACCATGTCAGATCAAATCACAAAGTGGATGGCTTCGGATCTGAATGAGAAGAAGCTTGAAGTGCTGGAGAAGATGGCAATGCTCCCAAACAAGAATCTGATCGGATGGAGATCAGCGGCCGGGGAGCACTTTCCGAGCCGCGAAGATGGAGAAATTCCAGTCTTCCTCGCTCACATCGAGTGCGGGCTGAGGGTACAGGTGCACAAATTCCTTCCTCGTGTTTTAGAGCATTATGAGGTGGAATTGGTGAATTTGGCCTCTAATTCCATCGTCAATATTAGTATTTTTATCTACCTATGTGAGGCGTACCTGGGAGTGCATCCAAACTTGAGGCTCTTCAGGTATTTTTATTAGATGGAAATGTTGGGGAAATCCACGGGGACTCCTAGAGAATGCATGATGCGCCTTCATTATGGAAAGGTCGATGAGTACATACAAATGTACTCAAAATCCTCGTGGTCGTCATGGAAAAAGAACTGGTTTTACATGACGATTACGAGGATGATAACCTTTACTTATTTGGAATTAAAATGACGAGAATCCCAAGTGGAGGAAGACCGTGGAGAAGGCAGGAGTGGTCGGAAGATGGGTGGATGCCATCCATGACCTGAGGGTCAAGGGCTTGACTTCTTAGCATGTGGTGAGAGATTTTACCAAACGCCAGATTAGTCCTCTGAGGCTCCGGACTCATTCCCTACTCTGGTCCATTGGTCGTGATGAAGCTATCTCAGGAGGTGGTAAGTCTTTAAGAAAAGCTCCGACTAGTATGACTTATTATTTGATTATCGTGATACCTTAAAATATGCTCTTGTCTCCTTCCTCCCTTTTTTTTAAAGCACTTTCTCCTGAGAAAATTAGAGAGCGGATTAGGATGATCTGCGCTGGGGAGACTGGTGAAAAGGCTTCATTCCCTGATATCTTGGCAATAGTCTTTATTGAAGAGAGACTGGCAAGACTTAAGGTAGATAATCAAATCTCTTTTATCATGCATATATATATTCCCCGAACAGTTTATTGATCTTGCTCTATTTTTGTAGTCGGTTGGATTGCGAGTTATACAATCAGGTGAGGATCAACATCCCACCGTGGTTCCAACCGATTCATGCTCAGATGCTCTAGAAGAGGATGAATCTCCCAAGGTAATAGAGCACGAAAAAGAAGAATATATATACTTTAGATAAAAAAATTCATCACCTAACCAAACTCATTTTTTGATTTAGGTGGAGAAGAATGAAGGTCCACAGAGCATAGCTGCTGAGACTGTGGACTCCAGTTGATCGATTCACGACCTTACGCTTATTCTTGAAACAAGCGATTTGGAGGTTGATGAAACCACTCCCTCCGACCCGATGATCAGGAATGCAATCCTTGATGAATTGATCGAGGATATTGCCTCTGACATCATGTTAGAGGATGTGAGGGGTTTTACCAACCCTGCCGGTTCAGAACCGATGAATTTGGTTGAGAAGAAAAGAAAGGCCAATGGTACAGAGTTTACTCTACCGCGCTTCAAAGTCAAATCAAAGAAATTAACTAAGTATG
The DNA here is from genome assembly GCA_036346405.1 of Phyllostachys edulis. Classification (NCBI taxonomy): domain Eukaryota; kingdom Viridiplantae; phylum Streptophyta; class Magnoliopsida; order Poales; family Poaceae; genus Phyllostachys; species Phyllostachys edulis. The sequence goes on from CM070550.1 coordinate 59,647,228, forward strand.
TACAAATGAAAGAGGTCATATGAGTGCATACCTTTAATAGTTTCTTGATGATTTGGTGTTTTGAACTTCCCTTCTCCATTTTGTATAGGTCTTCTGATGTTCCGGTTGTTTCCGACCAGAATGTTCCTAAGGACCAGGCACCCGCGGAAGTCCTCATCCAAAGCACTTCCCAGGACAAACTTCCTAAGGATAAAGTGGTCGAGGAAGCCCCCGAGCAAGTGTCGGTGCCGGAAGTCGTTCAGGATCTAGTGATGATACTAACTCTTTCTGCGGAGGTAGATGCCCCTAAAGGCCCTCAACAGTTTCCGACAACTATTGGCAATCTCTGTCAGCCTAACAAGTTCCCTTTTCACCCTCGATTTATCAAGGATAAGGAGCTTGACGAGGCATGGGGAAGAATATCGGACCATCAAATCAAGATAGGTCCTGATACCATTTTTGCCGATTATAACGACGTGGCAATACGGGTAAGTATCTACGACCAGTTTCATAGTCTCTTTTAAAAGTTTATAGGAAACTTAAAGAGAGAATGTTATTTGTGTAGCATATGGTTGAGAACTTTGCTGTGGTCGGAGGACTAACCTAGTGAATTAAGGACTTGGAGCAAAAACACTCCGAACTAGAAAGTAAGAACCTTCCTCTTAACCTTTTTCTTTCTTCAATGCTTTGTCCTTCTTTAATTATTCTCCCTTATCGTATTCGATAGATTTGGAGAAAATAAAAGAAGAAGTTGTGGCTGGTAAAGCCAGAATAACTCTGCTTGAAGAAGAGAATCAGGCTAAGGATCGGTCGATTGCAGAGGAAACGACCAGGAACGAGACACTAAACAAGAAAATTGAAGGTAATAGGTCGTAGACTTGACTTATTATCCTCCTCTAATCACGTTGTGCTTACTACTCGTTTTACTCTTATAGAGCAAACACAAGTGTTAGACAAAACAGAGAAGACTCTGAAATTCGAGCAGGATAAAGAGGCAACTCTTGTGCAAAATCTTGATGAGAAGATTCATGCTTTAAACAAGATGATCTTTGATATGGGATTAGGATCAAGCATGCCTGATTTAAGAGATCCAATAGAAAAAATGAACTACTTGGGCCAACTTCTAGAAGATCTCAGTGGTCTGCTCAAGACTACTCGAGAGAATTATGCCCAGACTCTAAAAGAAGGCGTTGCCAGTTGAGTTAGTTTTGCGTTAGCAAAACTGAAGGATTCCGATCCCTCTATTGATCTCCAAGCTGTTGGGGATGACTTCAAGCTACTGCCGATGAGGCGACCAAGTTCTGAAAAGAACTTATAGGTCACTTGGAGACAAAATTGTAGAGGAGATGGAGGTCGGATCTCCATCAAGCAGTAAATAGTTTGGAGACATTCAAGAGTAGGACATTGTAATATAATAATTGAATATAAAACTTACCTTTATGTCATCAACAGTTACTCTTTTTATCCCGTTGACTTTTTGAAATTCTCATATATTCCCTAGCCCCCGACTGCTTTGTAGTAGAAGAGCTTTACTAGATAAGCAGTTAGCCAAGAAGGAGAATAAAAAGTTGAAACCATTGTTTTGAGGGTTTATACTGATCATAAGACAAAACTGATCGTAACAATACTAGGAAATTATTTTGATCGGAACCAGTGTATGATTTCGACTAGTTATAGATCTTTTGTTTGTCATAATCGAAATACCAAACAAAACTGTATATGGTCGGAAAAAGATTTGTTGTATTGACAAAATTAGAAATGCAAGAATGCATGCAAAGATGACAAGTGATCATATTTATATATACGACCCAAAACTGGTCGAAAAATACTGCTAAGAATAGAAGATATAGAAAAACATTTCGCAAAACGTGCTCAGGCTCAAGTCCGACTGGCAGCGAGGATCGTAAGAAAAGAACCGTCGCTAGGAAGCTCCTTCTAGTGGGCAGGACCACATGCGAAAAAGGAGAGACTTCGACTAGGAGGCTTTCCATGTCCCGACCAGTAGCCAAACAAGAGTAGAATAGATTTTTGAAATGAAGAAATATAGTCTTCATAATCTTAATAGTATAAGGCACTACATGAAGTTTTTTTGTATTATGCTCTGTTTACTCGTATGGTCGCGCATGGAATCATTCATGGAATGATCACTACTAGGACCTATATAGTGTATGACACAGATGCCGTTGCCAAAGAGTAACAGAAATCCTGATAAAGGATATCAGAGAGAAAAATTGTCTTCTCCGACCATCTTAAACAACAATAATAGGTGACCAGAATATAGGTATAGATATATAAACCATATCACTCGTCGAAAAGAAATGAATGAATGCACTAATGAAATGAAAAGAATTGAAATAATGTAAAAAAAGAATTAGACATAGAACTTACGCAATTGATCAATGTTCCAAGAATTTGACAAAACTTGCCCATCGACATGGCTAGTCGTACAGAACCTGGTCGGGTGACTTTGACCACAGTGTAAGGAACTTCCCACTTGTGAGAAAGTTTGTTGCGATTTGCCTGATTTTGAATTTTTCTGAGAACCAGACCACCTACAGTAAGGCTGCGAGGTTGCACCTTATGACTATGGTACCTTTGCATGGCTTGTTGATATACTGTTGATCGTACTAGGGCTTGGTTTCGTCGTTCTTCAAGGAAATTGATGTCATCGAGTCGTCATTCATTCTAATCATTTTCGTTGAAACAATCAATTCGAGCAGAGCCAATTTTTAGTTCTGGAGGAAGCATGGCTTCGGCACCATAAACCAAGAAGAATGGTATTTCACCGGTTGCACGACTAGTCGTGGTTCGAACGGCCCATAATATAGATGGAAGTTCTTGAACCCAAGCTCCTGACCGTTTGGTTAACTGGTCGAAAACTCGGCGTTTGATCCCCTGCATAATGATACCATTAGCTCGCTCAACTGATCTGTTGCTTTGCAGATGAGCAACAAAAGCAAAATGAACTTTGATGCCAAGTTTGTCGTAGAATTCTTGGAATTGACCTCTTGAGAACTAGGCACCGTTGTCTGTGATTATTCGACTTGGTACACCAAATCGTGTGATCACATTTTTCGTGAGAAATATCTTGATGGCCTCAGTTGTTGTTCTAACAATAGGCTCGGCTTCGATCCATTTTGTAAACGTGTCAATCATGACGAAGAGGAATTCAAAGCCCCTGGGTGCTCTTGGGAAAGGTCCTAGAATGTCTAGTCCCCAGGTTGCAAAATGCCAAGAAAGAGGAATTGTTTGTAAGGCTTGTGCTGGCTGGTATACTTGTCGGCTATAAAACTGACATTGTACGCACTTCGTCACGAGCTGTTTTGCATCATGAAGGGCAGTTGGCCAGTAGTATCCTTGCTTGAAGGCTTTACCGACCAGTGTTCTGTAGGAATGATGAGCTCCACAAACTCCTTCATGGATTTTGGTTAGCAAATTAATGCCATCCGTTTGAGATATGCATCTCATCAACACTTTGTGAGATCCTCGTTTATACAAGGTACGTTCAATTAGAGTGTATGATTTGGCTTTTCGTGCTACACGATCAGCCTCTACATCATCTTCTGGAATTATGTCATGTTGAAGATAATTGTAGATCGATGTCATCCAATCTCTACCTTGATCGTGATAGTGCCAATCGTCAACAACCTATGGAGCATCCATGTTCTCACGATCGGTTTGTATAACCTGTAAGGAATCATGCATGTTCTCGGAAGGCTCGACCACTGAGGGTGAATCAAGTTGCTCGAGAAAAACTCCAGGCAGAACGGTTGCCCTCGTGGAGGCCATCTGTGCCAACTGGTCTGCCAGAAAGTTTTCCTTTCTAGGAATATGTTGGATCTGAAAACCGAAGAAGTGCTTTTTGAGTTTCCATACTTCCTCCAGATAAGACGACATCTTGGTACTCGAGCATTGATACTCTTTCCCTACTTGATTCGCTATTAGTTGAGAATCGCCTTTCACTAGTAATTTGTAAATCCCGAGCGAACGAGCTGCTCGGAGTCCTACTAGTAAACCTTCATATTCTGCCACGTTGTTTGTGGCAGGAAAATTTAAATAGATAGCGTACTTTTTGTGTTCGCCAGTAGGGGATATCAAGACAACTCCAGCCCTCGAGCCTTTTAACATCAAAGAACCATCAAAGTACATTATCCACTCATCGTGGTGATCGTACTTGGGCCCTTGGGTAGGTTCAGGGTTTGTTCATTCGGCAATGAATTCTGCTATTGCCTGGGACTTGATTGTTGTTTGTGAGATGAAATGGAGGTCGAACGCCCCTAGCTCAACCGCCCATTTTGCTATTCATCCTGATGATTCCCTATTTCCAAGGACTTGACCGAGGGGATATCTGGTTGGTACAACCACTTTGTGGGCCTGAAAGTAATGCCTTAGTTTCCTTGAAGACATAAGGAGACCATAGAGCAACTTTTGTACCTGTGTGTATCGTTCCTTCGGTCCATGTAAGACTTCGCTTACGTAATACACTGGTCGTTGGATGTTATCCTGTTTTACAACCAGTACGCCGCTAACTGTTTGTGGCATTGCAGCCACGTAAATTAGCAATGTTTCTCCTGATCTTGGAGAAACTAAGATTGGGGGGGTTCATAAGGTACGTCTTAAGTTCTTCAGAGGCATCGTTTGCCTCTTTAGTCCACTCGAAACTTCCATGTTTCCGAAGAAGCTTAAAGAAAGGTAATCCTTTTTCACCTAACCTTGCTATGAAATGACTTAGCACTGCCATATAGCCGGTTAGTTTCTGGACCTCTTTCTTCATGGTCAGAGGGCACATCTGGTCGATGGCCGCTATTTTTACTGGATTTGTATCAATACCTCTAGCCGAGACTAGGAAACCGAGCAGTTTTCTAGTAGAAACTCCGAACACACACTTTTCTGGATTCAACTTGAGGTTATGCCTTCTCAAATTATTGAAAGTTTCTTGTAGGTCGTGAACATGGTCACTAGCGTTGACGCTCTTTACGACCAGATCGTCAACGTAACTTCTAAATTCCGACCTATTTGTGATTAAAAGTTTTTTGCATCAACCTTTGAAAAGATGCACCAGCGTTTTTGAGACCAAATGGCATCTTAACATAGCAGTAAGTGCCATATGGGGTGATGAAGGAAGTTTTCTCTTCACCTTCTTTACACATATTAATCTGGTGGTCCCCTGAATACGCATCTAAAAAACTTAGTAACTCACACCCGGAAGTAGAGTCTACAGCGACTTGGCGCTGTCTAGAGAAGTGCCATTGTCGAGTGGTACCTCTCTTGTCTGGTTGGATAGTTTTGGCGTCATCTTCGACCTCGAGTTTTTGACCTACACGGTAGATGGATTAACCTCTCTGGTCGGAAGTTCATCGACCAACTCTAGGGATTTCCGATCACACATGTAAGCCATTTTCTGATCTCCTCGAACCGTGATGATTCCTTTAGGTCCCGGCATTTTCAAACTTTGATAACCATAGTGCATGGCTATCAAGAATTTTGCTAAGGCCGGTCGACCAAGGATCCCATTATATGTGGATTCAAAATCCACCACATCGAACGGAATCTTTTCTGTTCGGAAGTTGTCGAGTCTTCTGAATGTAATCGGTAAAGAAACTTGTCCTACCGGTTTGGTGGTGGAGCTAGGAACTATGCCGTGAAAGGCGTATTTCACTGGTTTCACCTTTGAACTGGGAACTTGCATTTAAATCTAAAGTTCCATAAATAATATATTCAAAAAGCTACCTCCATCTATTAAGACTCGATTAACCCTACAATTATTAATAGTAGGTTCAACAACTATAGGGAACCTACCTGGTCGAGTCGAAGGGATGGGGCAATCTTCTTTGCTGAAGGAGATTGTCGTGTCCGACCACTTTGACGGCTTGATTATGGTCGGAGGTTCGACGAGGTTGACCTCCCGCTCCACGGCCTTCAGATGATGCCTTGACTCGTACGATGAAGATCCTCCAAAGATCATGTTGACCATGTGTTGAGGGTCCTGGTACTCCATTTCTTCGTCGCCATCTTTGTCCTTTTTGGAACTCGTTTCTTTGGGTTCCTGTATTGTGGAAAATGGTCCTTTACCTGCATAATAGTCCTCCAGCTTCTTTTGCCAGAATCGGTAGGTGCGGAGGTCGTGCCCTGCCTGCTGGTGAAGTGGACACCACTTCTTATTTTTCTGGAATGCTTCGGTCGAAGCCTTTGCTTTGCCTCGACCGGTATAGTCCTTCTTACCCTTCGTGAATTTTTCAGGAATCGATAGCACTTCCTTATCGTCGGGTTTGCTTTTATTTTTCTTCTTGAGAGACTTCTTGTTCTTCTTCTCTGGTTTGTCGAGGCGGTGAGAATTTTATCTTTAGATCAATGGCCTCACACCACTCTATTGCTTCATCGGCGTTGGCGTGCTTATCGGCCATGTCGAAAAGTTCGACAGTTATTCATGGAGGGTTCATTGCTATGTCCTCCGTAAACTGCCAATTCCTAAGACCTGTTTGAAAAGCCCGGATAACCGATGACTCTGCAACCTCAGGTATGGAATTACAAACCTGGCTGAATCTCTTGATGTATTGACGGAGAGTCTCGTTAGAGCCTTGCCAGATTCGGTGGAGATCATCCTCCTTTCCAAGGTGATCGTACGTACCCTGGAAGTTCGCAATTAGAAGGTCGCAGAGTTGCTCCCAAGTATAGATTGATCCAACTGGTAGGTTAAGTAACCAAGACCGGGCAGACCCTTCGAGCACGGTGGGCAGATAGTTAGCCATCATATTTTTGTCACCACCAACAGCTCTGATGGCGGTGGTATATATTTTGAGAAACTCTAATGGGTTCTGAGTCCCATTGAATTTGTCCAAGTTGGCCGGTCGGAACTTGTTTGGCCAACGCACGGCTTGGAGCCCTGTAGAGAAGGCTCGACAACCTGTGATCGACTCATGGCGCCTTCTTTGGAAAGGCGCCAGATTGTAATCGGTCAGAGATCGGTTCCTAGGGTTGGAACATTGGACCTCTGGTGTACCGAACCAGTCGTAGACATCACTATGATGCCTTCAACCGCATGTTTGATTTAGACAATGTCGGAGATCGTTTGGTCCAAGCGGTTCTTCCTCTCGATGTGGTGAAGGAGTGGCTACCTGGAACAGCCTTCTTCCTTCGTGATTCCTTGGTTGGAATCATCGATGGGGCCTAGGTATGGATTGTTCCCCAACACGACCATGCTGCCCTCTACTGAGGGAGGAACGTTGAGATTAAGTCATGGTTTGACTCCCTGAATTTCTCTGTTCTCGATACGCCTCCGTTCGTTGCATGGTTTGTTGCATAATCTCCTATACTTGGCTTACGAGCTGTACAAAATCTAGGGTTTGTGCTAGGATAGGGTTAGAATTATTCAATATATCCTAAACACGTTGCAGGTTTCGTAGAGCTACCGAAGGTCTCGGGGCGTTCAGACTGGTCATAGGTGTATGCAGATCTGAACCTTCTCCCGACCCCCGGATTTGTTCCGTCCGACCAGCTACTCTTGGTGGGGCAATGCTAGGCGAGTTAACTGATGGACATCGATCAGCTCTGTTACCTCCGGAAGTTGGTGCCTGATGGCCCGTATCATTTCCACCAGCACGTGGTGGCATGGCAGAGTGTGTAGGACCGTGCAAGGCATCTTGATTTGCATCTCCGATCGCATTAACCTCGTGCCTCCAGCAGTGATCTTTCGATGAGCTCCCATCGTAACTAATGGAGACCTTTTCAATACTTCTGCTAGAAGTTTCCACGACGGAGAGTGGTCGGAGATGAGCACCTCCTGAGGCCTTCTTGGAGGACTCAGCCTGATCCAACGAATCGCCGATCGTATGTTGAGTCGCATCATCCCTACATGATCTTCGACCAGTGGAGGTTTCATCGACACCATTGCCAGGTGTCGGTTCGCTCCTGTTTGGCCGGTCGGAAGGACCGGGCTTGGAGTGGTCTTTGGGCCTTCCGAGCTGATCGGAACGGCCGAAAGCGCCACTTGTCGTGATGGTGGATCCTCATCCATCTGGTCGATTTCACTGACGTCGGCGATGTGCGAACCAGCGGAGGAGGAGGAGGACGACATGCCATTCTCTTGCATGGCACAGATGCATCCTTCCATATCGAGGTTGAACCAATTCTCCTCATTCCAAACTCCGGGCATAGTCGCATGAGCGACTACAAGGAGTGAGCGAGGATTTGTTTGAGTGAAGAGTTTCTTCAGGAAACTTACGCCGTCTTCCCCACGGGCGGCGCCAGCTGTCGACAATCGAGTCGCCGATCTTACGAAATAAAAGTGAAAAATGGCATGATATTTCCTAGGAGAGAATGGGGCCGCTCTTTATTGATATGAATTGGATTTACAGGGGGTGCCTACAACCTGACTAGGGACTACCCCTAATTACACTGAATGCGGAGATTGCTATGCTATAATCTAACAATGCTGTCTTGCTTGTCTCTGATCGCCACACTCGCTGTGTCCGATTTGTTTGTTGTATCCGATGCAATCGCCCTTTGGTCTTTTGCGCTCCAATGTTAAATAACTTCCGAAAAGGTGGCAGTTACTCCTGGAGAAGGCGTCCCTGGTGAAGCGTTGTGACTGGTCGGGGCGAGACATCAGTTAACAATGTGCTAACTGCTCTATGGTTAAGTGTCTCAGAGACACTTAACCGTATAGAGGTTGTTGTCAGTGTCTTTAGGACTATATAACCGTGTGATATGGAGTATACAGCACATGCTATATTCATCGCACGGTATGAAACATACTCGGGATCTGTTATATATAGCAGCTCATAGCTTTTCCGAGCAGCTCCCTGGTCGAAGACTAGGTACAGGACCTTGTCCGACCAGGGTACCTTTATGTAACCTCTGGAATCCTCACGACCAGTGAGGTCGTTAGCCTTAGGGGTTACGACCATGAAGACGTATGGTCTCTTATTGTGTATTAAAATAATACACAGAGGTTTTAATCCTCGTCAAGAGGTGCCTTACATGGAATCTAGATTTGGTGATATCGTAGTGAGGCCACTCGTACTGCTGCAAGAAGGGTCAGCTGTGGTGGTTTGATACTGACACCCTCTTAGTTGGGCAACACTTCTCTAGCAAGGCAGCCGTGCAGAAAGTTGTAGCATGGTACGCCTTGTCCATCAGCCATGTGTACCGGGTGCGCCGGTCTAGCCCAAGATATTACGCAGTGAAGTGCCTAGTGGAAGGCTGCCCTAGCAAGGTCAGCGCTCACTGAGCAAAATTCTTCGGCTCAATCTTCACGATCAAGGCAGTGACCGACCATATGTGGCAAGCCTCAACAGCCACCTAGTTGCGGAGGACATATCCATCTCCCCCAATATGCTGCTGTTAGAAGTTGCCAATCTGGTTAGTTATCCAGTCAGCTATAGAATTATCTGACGAGCCAAGCAGAAGGTTATCGAGTCCATGTACGGGACATACGAAGTGGTGTACAACCTTATGCCAAGAATGCTTCACCAGATTATCGAAGCAAACCTCAGCACGTAGAAAAATAAGGTTGAAAGTGAAGATCCTGATGGAGGCCCTAACTGCTTCATACTGGACCAGGTGTTCTAAGCTTTCGCCTAGGCCATAGTGGGCTTCAAGCTCTGTCGTCCAGTGCTCATGATGGATGACACTTTCCTCACAGGGAGGTACAAGGGCACCATTCTGACCGCGATGGCGGCTGGTGCGAATGACCAGGTTCTCCTGGTTGCTTTTGCCATCGTAGAGAATGAGAATACATCCAGTTGGCTATGGTTCCTGGCGAATGTGAAGCGGACAGCTGTGCGAGACCGGTCCAACATATGCTTTATCATAGACCGCAATGCTGGGTTGTTGTCGGATCTGAACACCATGAAGAATAGGAGGAAACCCCCTTACCAGTGGAACGACGTAGAAACTCGATGGTTCATGAGGCATCTTGCATCAAACTAAGTCACGCGGTTCTGTAGTCAGGAACTAATGAAGACATTCAAGGTGTTGTGCTTGCAAAACTAGAGGAGGAAGTTTGAGTCTATCTGGACAGACCTCGAACAACAGACTACTAGGCATGCAAGGGAGTCCCCTCCGATGGCACAGGAGGGACCGTAGGGCGTGAGCGGGCAATCCAGGAGCACCATAAGTTTCACGTAGTGGATTAATCTTCATGCTCCTGAGTTGGAGAAATGGTCCCTGCTCTATGACACAGACAGTGCGAGGTACGGAATTATGATGACCAACATGTCTGAGGTGTAGAACAGCGTGTTAAAGGGTGTACGGTGCCTCCCTATCACCACGACCATTGAGGAGACCTGGACTCGCATGGTCGGTTACTTTGTCAATAGAGCCACCGTAGCAAGGCAACAACTGGAAGAAGTGATCCGAGAACATGCAGATGTATATGGACCAGAAGATCCTGAATGCACGACATCTAGGTGATCGATGGTGTAGGACCGGAAAGGCACCTAGAGGGGGGGGGGGGTGAATAGACGCTTTCTCTATTTTTCACCTCGATCTAACTCAACACTACTTTCACTCCAATAGCTATAAAAGCTATGAAGATCTGTATACAAGCACAGTGGATGACCTGTGTTGAATCCGATCAGACCCCGAAGCAAAAGACACAAAACTCAGAGTTCAAACCCTCGGGCCCAGTCTGACCGACATCTATCACGCGGTCAGACCGGTGGGCGGTCTGACCGGTGGCTTAAGCATGGTCTGACCGGACCTGACCAGAAATAGTGTCGATAGCCCAAAAACCAAAACGAAAATTGGTCTAACTTTTGATCTACACGGCCAAACTTGACCAAATTTGGAACACACCTTCCTAAGGATATTAAGAACCTATTCCAAGCAACGATCGAGTAGATCCACGTCAAAGATTCAACCTTTTTCCATTTGAACGAAGATTGGTTCAAAACCGGGCAAGAACGAAAACTTGATCCAAACACTTGCTCGCGAGTGATTGATGACCAAGATGATCCTAGATGTATTCCCACATGTCACAGCAAGATAGATTGGGGCAAGAAACCAACAGAGAATCTAAGGATCAAAGAAAGGCCCGAAATCAAGAAATAGAGAGCAAGAACAAATAGGAACTCAACTTTGAGAAATCTTGCATAGATTGATTCGTGGTTGTTGCTAGTTTACAGCCACTCCCTCAAGGAGGACAAAGCTCACAACATGAGCACTCCAATCAATCCATCCTCTAGAACCCTAACCTCTCCATCTTCTCTCTAAGCCCTAAAAGCCAAACTAGGGTTAACACAATGAATGGGTTCATGGTTGCTGTCCAACACACCCCCTATTTATAGTGGAGACTAGGATCTAGAGAATATTCCACTTAGGGTACCCGTTAAACCCACACACAAACGGGTCACACATACGCACGCATTTTAAAGCACCGTCTTCATCTTCTCTTGAACTAAACCGCTTCTCCACGCACCGTCTTGCGCCGTGGTTTAGCCAAAAGGTTATCAAGGAGGTATTTGGTGAAATTACCAAAATACCCCTTCTCGATCCTTCTCCGAAGACAAAGTCCAATCTTGGCTCTTATCATGTCGGCAAGTCTCTCCTGTCCGGCTCCCGCTGAAACCACCATGGTACTTGCACCGACCCCGCGCCGCTTGATCCAACCGGTCAGACCGGCGCCTGATTCGGTCACCTTTAATCCAATTTGTGCCATGCTTGAATCCATTGACCTCACCTGACATCCTTGATCGTTCTAAACCTCAGCTCTTCAAGCTTAGTCCCGATCATCCTCGCCGTTGACCATCATTGACCTCCAAGCGTCCTGCACAACAATAGACAAAGAAATCGATTCCAGGAACAACTTCTTCACAACTTGACCCACGTTAGCGAAAACATGCATTATGCAACACAAATGCACTAAATCCCATGAACTTGACCTATCCCAAAGCCAAAACTCCAAAAAGGCCGATGAACAACATAAAATCTGATCAGACCGCCATACAAAGGTCGATCAAACCGCACCGAGCAGTCGGCCTCGACCTCTCAACACGCGGTCCTAACGCTCCGATTCAAAGCTTTTAACTTAGTTGAAAACGCGTGAATCAACAAACCAACAATGCCATTGCCAATTGTATCATCATCCTAAGATCATGCACATATCCCCATGATATCCACAGCTGGCCTCAAGAGGAAGTACGAGATCAGGCTGAGGAAAGAAATATGTCAACAATCATGCCCGAGGGGAAAGGAAACATGCATGCACCCTGGGTGATGTGGCTACATGCACTTGCAATAAGTCAAAGCTCATGTACAATCCATGCTCACATGTGTACAAGGCGTGTGCGCAACTTAGGCAGATGTCTATGTTGTATATCTTCGAGTACTACAACATACAACATCTTTTCGGAACATGGAGTACAGAGTTTCACTCGTATGGCGTGGACATGAACTATAGGGATCTTTGGCCAGACAAGGTGAAATGGGGCCTGAACAAGGCCTTGAAGTCAACTAGGAAGGGACGACAACAGACGCGGCGCTTCTGGAACAATATGGATAACAGCCAACATGGGGGCCTAAGCCGCACGATGAAATGCAGGATATGCAACGCCCTTGGCCACTCCATGAAGGATTTCCCCAACATACCGAGCTCATCTAGTTATCACTCTGTATCGTAATTTATTATATTTCCTTGCTCTAAGGGGACTGTCATGTCATGTGAATGGGTAGTCTGCTCATATTTGTGTATTTCTGTACATCATTCTTTCTTAATGCATACGTATCTCGATATTCTATTTGTTCCGAACTGTGTTCCAAACCGACTTGCCCTCGTTTTGTGTCCAGCAACAAAATATTAGGTCGACCTTGAATATGTCGTACTCGTCGTTGAACTTTTATGCGTAGATACTACAAAAGCGCAAGTGGCTTGCCAAGAGGGCTAAACCGTACTCAGATTTTTCTATTAAGGATGCACCGGTACCACCAGAGTTTCCACGCCCGCAATGCGTCTGTGAACAACCGGCAAAGATCATTCAGTCTACATACCCGGCCACTGCTGCCTTAGGCGTACTACACATGCAGGAACATCCTCGTAAGAGAATCTTATGTACACATCGATTTTTCACACCTTACATTGCATTCCACAAATTTCTAACTTCATCCGCATGTAATGGCAGCTTGAGATGCGCTGCAACTTCTTCCAATGGATCAATGGCCCAGAGATGTACGATAGGGTGTTCATCCAACAGAAGTACATATTGAACGATGTGATACGAGTCGAGACCTTCCAGTGAAGGAAATCTTACATACCAGACCCTATTGAAAAGGCACCGGAGGACCCTAGGACAGTAGGGTGGTGGTGGAGGACCCCCTGAACAGGAAGCTGAGTACAACCACTACTACAGGAACCAACATCACAGACGGTTCGGAACCGTCATCACAGATGGTTTCCGAACCGTCTATGTTTGTTGGTCTGTGATAACAGGATATTATCACGCAGCGGTACAAAACCGTCGTGATACGAAATATCACGAGCGGTTTTATTAAAAACCGTCAGTGAAGTCAAAATATCACGAGCGGTTTCAAGCGAAAACCGCTCGTGATTCGAGAATATCACGAGCGGTTCTAAATAAAACCGCTGCGTGATAGGAGAATATCGCGAGCGGTTCTAAATAAAAACCGCTCGTGATTTGTGACTATCACGAGGCGGCTTTTATATAGAACCGTCTGTGATATTCTCCTATCCTGAGCGGTTTTTGATCGAAACCGCTGTGATACTTGCCTTCCTGAGCGGTTTTAACAAAAACCGTCTGTGATAGCTAATACCCACGCCCACAATTTCTTTGTTTTCTGGCTAGCCTCGGGAATTGCTAGCCATGCCCTCTGAAAACAAGCATTCACGAAAATGATTCAAGCAATCACAAAAACAAAGATTTCACAATACATGATTCAGCGACCATGACAACTCAAAGTGATCATTACTCAAAATAAATTACAAAAGATCGCATTTGTTCAAGTATTGTCGCTATAGTTACAACTAGATTACAATTGTTTTGCGTTGAGAGGTTTTAGTGGGGTGATGCTCGGGTTGGCGACGAGTGAAACTCTCCGTTGTCGTTAATGATTTCTGAGTTGATAAAGGCGCAGAGCTTCCTCGAATGTCCTTGATCTCTTCAACGAGTGAATCACATTGTAAATCCAAGACACATCGCTACCAATTAAGAGTAAAGTGGTAAGCTATATATATTTAAATTTATAATTAGGAAATAATTATTTGAGATTGACAAACCTCGGGATCCTTCTTCTTAGTCAGTAAGGATTAGGCGCATATGATAGCAGGCGTAGATTGCACATAACTCATCATCTTTTCTTTGGCGACCTTTGCAAAAATAGAATTACATATATAGGTATAGTCGGTTCGAGACGCGTTATTATGAAGTATGATATAGTATTATTGTGTTGTAGCACGTCTTTGGAAAATCCATCCTATGTGTTAGTTAGGCGCTCTTTCCATCGTATATTCCTTTGTTGGCAACATAATTGATGAGCGACCTACATGATTCAAAAAGTTATCCTCGGCCATTTCAAGCGAATGAAGACTACAATAGAGTTATGTAAGGAGGAAATGAGCATACCTCTCGAGTATTCCTCTTAGAGTCTTTGAAGTCGTGCTTGTTGCGGTTTAGGGAATCAAGGTATATCACATGGTTCCTCTTGGGTATAATAACTAAAAGGATCCAATGGTACCTACTCATGTATGTCGCTATAGTCATTAAACCTAAGTTCGTCTTTGCGTATAATGTACAAATGAAATTTGTATAGCAAGTAGTGACACTTACCCACGGTTGTAGGGCACCACTATGTACTTCATGTTCCTCTGTAGAAGCAATGACCTCGTTATGTATTTCTCGGCGAAGGGCGAGTCTTGTAGGATGGTTTGCAACGATACCACGTGTGGGTCGAGAAACCCACCGGTTCTTTCCATTCCGGACATTTTGCGGCATGTATCTATACATAAGCAATGAGTTGTGATATTTATCGGTATTAGATGAATGTAGAACTTGATTATGCGCACTTACATTGTCCAACATCGTAGAAGCGAGGCGTCGAGGCCAGCGAGGTTGAATAGTTCAAATAAATCATTGAAGCCACGACGAAGTACCTCGTCCGTTGAAGAAATGCTTGTCCTCGTATCGGCGGTGATTCGATGTCGGACCCCTTCTTTTGGGTCTTGTCCAAGTACCGTGCATGCAAAGCGACAAGCATGTCGGCGTGCATTATATGGCCGGAACACAGCGGTTTTCGATGATGTATTTCCGGGTATCGCGGACTTCCGAGTATCGCGGACTTCGGTATCGCGGACTTCGGGTATCACGGACTTCCGGACTTCTCGGACTTCCGGACTTGGGAGGCGCTTTGCGTTCGTTGATTTCGATTTGGCCTTAGCGATTGGCATCGTCTTTTTGTGAGACGACTTCGGAACCGTCGTCGGACGCTTTTCTTTGTTCCTTGGCGTCTTCTCCACGGGAATCGAAGAGGTGGCCTTTGAGGCGAAACATGAGGTGGAGTCATCGAGGTCCGTTGGAGAGGAATGGTCGTGTCGGATCGCAACCTTCTTGGTTCGGTGATGTTCTTCTTGGGCCTTTGGATAAAAGAGAGGCGGCATCCCCTAGTGTTGTGATCTCTTCGTTCGGGCAAATGTCGGCAGGATGGCTCGGAAATTGACATGTACCATATCCACTGGACCTTGGCGTAACCGTGCACCGGTGGGCACCGTCTTTGCCTTGCCCTTCCTCGTATGGATACACCATCCCTGCGCGACCTCAATACAAAGGACCCATCCATCCTCACTTGGAGCTTACAGCGTCGGCTCCTACAAAGCGATCGCAATTAGCTAAGGCGTCGTTAGGGTCTATCTTTGGTGCATTCCATAGATGTACGTTACCTTGATGTTGTCTATCGGTGTCGGACGTCGTCATGTTCACTAATTATCTTGCGGACGCGACGCTACTCCGACGTCGAGGAGGACTGTCTTCAAATTAGCGGGCGGCTTGCGCCGTGGCTCATGAGTATATCCATTTGACTCATAATCTTGCCATCTCTACTTGAAATTGGTTAGTAATCATCTGTACTAACCGGTTGTCGTGCTCGACCTTGGATCTCTTCCTAGTCCTATCGTGTAGTAGTCGTCCGCGAATCCATGAATCCAAGATACGTTAACCCCAAGGCCTCGCGTGCGACCGGGTGCTCCTTGTTTCCCAAGGCCGTAGATAGTATATCCTTCTCCACATGCGCACGGAAGGAGCCTTGGGAAGCTTGGGCGATCAAGTCACGCCGCAAGAGGTCATCACGTTATTATAGACACTATGAAGTTATGGACTTATTAACAACTTAGTAGTTCGATATACTTACCACACGCTGGGACACTTCTGGTGCGGGTTTGTGAAGGAGATCTTTGCCGAAGACGAGACTTGTGCCCTCGCTTTTACCGGCTTAGGGAACGCGGGTCTGTGACATCGAAGCGGGTTCTCCTTCTCCGCCGCCCATTCCTCGTATTTACTCGCGTAACCGGCGGTGCCGAGTCTGTCGGGTGAGTGTTTCGTGTCCGAGAGCTTTGTGCGCCGCACTTTGCTCCTTAAATTCGCCGATGTTTTCATAGCCACAAAGGTGTCCCATGCTTCCGCGTCAAGAATCTATCTTTGCTGAAGGGCGTCGACCCGTGTTCACGTGCCGTGACAAGAATGCTCTTGAAGGTCCTCCACGATTTACCCATCGTGAGCATCGCCGTCCGTCGCGCGTGCCACATGTGCTTATGGAATAGTGAACTTCTCTCGAAAGTTCTGTCCCCGTAGCGCCTTCGCTTCTTTCGTCAGTCCTTCCACCTTGGTGTGGTGATGAGGACCCGTTCCTTCAAGTATCCCGCAGATGGTCGGAATCTGCGCCACGATCTCTTGGGACTCAGAGGGACCCCAAAGTCCTCGACCTCCGTGATGACCACCGTAGGCCCGAGGCATTTTCGATTGTCCTCTGCCATCTCGCTTAGTGTCATTATAAATCGACGGTGGTGGCGGCCTCGTCGGCGCCTCTTCCATCTGCGGGGTCGGTGTTGGCGGCCTCGTCGGCGCCTCTTCCATCTGCTGGGGGTCGGTGTTGGCGGCCTCGTCGGCGCCTCTTCCATCTGCGGCGTCGGTGATTTGGCAAGCAAAAACAGTGCCTTTGCCATCTCGCTTACTTGCTCTCGGGAAGAAATCTGAGAGGTTGACTATAGAGATCAAGATGGCAAATGAAGAGTTGAATGAGCTCATCTGAGACTACTAACATTCCTAACACTCCTTAATCCACGAGCTTCTATTCTAACACTCCTAACACTCCTTAATCCACCGGCTTCTCTTGTGATCTTTGTATAGATAGAAACTAGTGATACAAATCTTTGCCCGAGCCTACTTCTCTAAGGAAATGCGATTGATGATATTATGTGCTCTCGAAGGAGAGTAGCTAAAGAACAAGTCTTTGCCATCTCAATCCTATTGTCTATACTCTTCATGAAATGAATATGATAATATAAATTCAAACTATGAGCTCTAAACAATACTTTGCTTAAGCGTCAAATGATCTCAAGCATTAGCTAAAACAGATTAAACTTCTAGTCAAACAAAGGTTGACTCGAGAGATCAAGATGGCAAATGAAAAGTTGAATGAGCTCATACATACTACTAGAAGAATCACAAACTAGTCAATACAAGTCGATCAATTTGCAATAGAACTATGAAATTTGAACCGAAAGTAACCAATTAGCGATTACAACATATTGACAAGATAGCAAGTAATACAATAGAGCTCAAGTATGAACTAACTATCACATTCAATCTCGATTATAAGGCGGAGTTCATCACGAGCATGTCAACAAAGCCCTTGATTAATTTGCAATTTGCAAATATATATATATATATATATATATATATATATATATATATATATATATATATATATATATATATATATATGCAAACTGAATCGCCACAGAGGAGCAATACTCACAGAGAGGATGCCGCACAAGAACTGGGGAG
Source organism: Phyllostachys edulis (assembly GCA_036346405.1). Taxonomy (NCBI): domain Eukaryota; kingdom Viridiplantae; phylum Streptophyta; class Magnoliopsida; order Poales; family Poaceae; genus Phyllostachys; species Phyllostachys edulis. Next base: position 59,665,215 of record CM070550.1, read on the forward strand.
GCAGGGCAGGAGGAGGCCGATCTTGGGGAGGAGGGAGGCTGGGGAGGAGGTCGACACGGGAAGAGGACGGCGCGGGAGAAGGCGGTCTGCAGAGAGGAGGAGGCCGACACGGGAGGAGGACGGCGGCATCGAGGTCGAGGCGCCAATGTCGAGGCGGCACCGAGGTCGGCGGCGGCGTCGGGGCTTCTGACTGGGAGGTGAACGGGCGCCGAGGTCGGGCGGCGGTGTGAGGTCAGGCGCCGAGGTCGGGGGTGCGCAGAGGTCGGGGCACCAATGTCGGGCGGGCAAGGCCGAGGTCGTGGTCGGCGGTGAAGGCGAGCCCTAAACCCTAGAGGAGGCGAACAGCGAGAGAGAGTAAGGGAAGGAGAGGAAGTGAGAAGTGAGAGGAAAACCCTAGCGTTTCCGCCTTATAAAAAGTATATCACAGAGCGGTTGAAATGAGAACTGTCGTGATATTATATCTGAGCGGTTCTCATTTGAACATACGTGATATTATTCCTGAGCGGTTGTATAATAAAACCGTCGTGATAGCCGACAACACGAGGCCAATTTATGATATCTGACAAAACATCTTGAACACGGTGAGACATAAATATCACGAGAAAACAGAGTGAACTTCTTTGAGACAAGTATGATGACAATTATGACAAGTCCATATGAATTCTAACTTTGGTGACAAGTATGATGACAAGTTTATAACACATTTGACTTCAAAATTTCATATCTAATTCAACTCAACTCCAAATCAAGTGAAACCAATTTTGATACTCCACATTACAATGTCGTCCACACATTGACATTAATATCAAATATGACAAGTCCATAACAAGTTCATAACACATTTGACTTCAAAATTTCATATCTAATTCAACTCAACTCGAAATCAAGTATGATGACAATTTTGATACTCCACATTACAATGTCGTCCACATTGACATCAATATCAAATATGACAAGTCCATAACACATCAACACATGACAATTTCACGTTGACATCAAAATATGAGAGATTACAAGTCCATAACACATGATGTTATGGAATAAATTAATTACATTGGAGTAAATTCTTAATTAAGATATAGGCCTTCATGATGATCGACGCATATAGCTAGCTTCCTCACTGGGTTTCTTCCTCGAGCCTAATGCCGTTTCCGAAAGGAGGCAACTCGTCAAATTGATTGTATTCTTCCTCGTCCACTACATTCTCAACTCCGACAATCCTCCTTTTTCCATGAAGAACTACGTGGCGCTTCTTATTTGCCGGGTCGGTTACATAAAAGACTTGAACAACTTGGTTAGACGAATGGTTCGTCTTTATATCCGACACGTTCGAGGTCCACGGTAGTGACACCGTACTTGTCGACCTTCACCTGTGCGAGATGGACCCAACGGCACCGAAATAGGGGGATCTTGAAAAGCACGTAGTCGAGCTCCCATATCTCGTCTATTTGCCCATAGTAGGAGCTCCTCATCCCATCGGTACTGAATGCATCTATGGACACCGCTAATACGGATATGCTCTTCCTATCCTGAGCTGCCGTATAAAATGTGTACCCATTGATGTCGTATCCTTGCCATGTGACAATTGTAAATTGTGGCCCTCGTGCCAACCATAGCAGCGTATCATCACTTGATGACCTCCCAGTGATTTGCACCTTTAACCATTCGTTGAACCGACGGTTGTGCTCTCTCGTGATCCAAACCTCCGAGCGATGCGGATTACATTGGCGCACCATGTCTTTGTGCTCGTCGATATCTGGGGACACTTGGGTCATGTGTTGCAAGACCATGAAATGGGCTTGGCGTATGTATCCAGATCGGGAGTTATTGATTTCCTTCCGATGGTCCCGATACCATCGGTCTCCCCTCATGGCGAGATAGAGGCACACCTATCGGTTCCACGAGCCATGTAGTCGACGCAGAACTCAATGACCTCTTCGGTTGCATAACCTTCGATGATCTTGCCCTCGGTCGAGATCGATTCCGTCGTAGGACTTGAGAATTCCCATGTACCTCTCGAGCGGGTACATATGACATAAGAACACAGGGCGCATATCTTTATCTCTCTCACAAGGTGAACAATGAGATGGACCATGATATCGAAAAAATGGCGGGAAATACATCTCAAGATGACATAGAGTGGTCACCACCTCGCCTGCAGAGCATCTAGTCCTTGGGGATCAATGATCTTACGAGCAATTGAGTTGAAAAAATAACCTGACCTCAAGATTGCCACTCGGACCTTGTTGGCAAGATACTTCTAATTACAACAGAAGCATTTGTGTCATCGGCACATGACAATCATGAGACTTCATACCAATTAATTTCAAATCTTGCATAGAAACAAGGTTCTTAATGTTAGCGGAGTAACGGATGGGACTTTCACTCCATGCAAGCTCGCACGATTCATTTCTCTCGGCCTTGGATAGAGTGTAGCAAGTTTGGGGAAAATGCGTTAAATCTGTATCGGTCTCTACGGTGCTAACTCGATCCTTATGTTCATATCAACCAAGTCACGCCGTGCGTTAACACCATCCTTTGTTTTGCCACTAATGTTGAGAAGAGACCAATCAAGCTATCACATACATTCTTCTCTCGTGCATGACATCGATGCGATGGCGAACTTCTAAGTGCTCCCAATAAGGCAAGTCCCAAAAATTGACCGCTTCTTCGGATGTTCTTCTCACGGGTTCTTAATTTCGTCCCTTCCCAAGCACAACATCGATATCCTTAACCATATCATAGACCTCTTTCCCTCTAAAAGCCCTTGGAGCTGAATCGTTCTCCTTATTTCCGTCGAATTGTTTTTTCATCTTGCGGTATGGGTGACTCTGAGGAAGGAACCTACGGTGGCCTTATATACGATTTTCTTGTGAGTTGTTCACCATACACTCTCTGTAGCATCTAAGCGGTCTTGAGATGGGCTTTGGCTCCTTTTGTCTTTGAAGCTTGAAGCCAGTTACCAAGGCGGAAAATCATTGATGGTGCAAAACAACATGGCGCGTAAAGTGAAGTTCTCTCGTTTACGCATCCCATACTGTACCCTTCGTTCCACAAAGTGTCACAAGATCTTCCGGCAATGGTGCTAGGTACACATCAATATCATTCCCAGGTTGCTTCGCCCTTGGATAAGTAGTGACATCAAAATGTACTTCCGCTTCATACCTGACCAAGGAGGAAGGTTGTACATACATAGATTCACGGGCAGTGCTATGTCATTTGCTCATGTTACCGAAAGGATTCATTCCATCTGTACTCAACCCTAACCTTATGTTCCTCGGTTCGCACGAACTCTTCAAGCTCGATTGAAGTTTCTCCACGCGCGAATCGGCGAGGTGTCTTAGCTTTCCATCTCTCTTACGCTCCTCGAAAGTGCCAGCGCAGCAATCTTGCGTCCTTTGCGTTCGCAAATAAGCGCTTCAAGCGTGGGATCACAGCGAGATACCACAACATCTTAGCAGAGGTCCTTGCTTCACCTTAGCGATATTCGACGCTTGTATCGGGATGCTTTGCACAGGACATACATGCATGTCGCATACTCTTTACGGTAGAGGATACAATCATTAGGACATGCATGTATTCTTTCTACTTCCATTCCCAATGGACAAATAACCTTCTTTGCTTGATAGGTGGTCTTTGGGCAACACGTTTCCCTCCGGAAGGATGTCCGCTAGGAGACCTAACAACGCCGTGAAACTCTTATCGGACCAACCATTGCTTGCCTTCAATTTCAGCAGTTCAAGCACGGTTGACAACCTTGTATATTCGGCTTGCAACCAGGAACAAAGGTCTCACCGAGTCCTCCCTTAAACCCTCGAATTTACAAAACTCTCTCTCCTTTGTAGTTCTCTTACGCATCGCGTAGCATCCGATCCAGTTGTCATCGTGTGACATATCCTCATCAAAAGCATCTGATCCACATCCGGCGATCGTTGACTTCCTCGGCGGTGCGTCATTACTAACTTCATGTGTAATAATCGCTCTTCACCGTGGTGGTCCAACATGTATACCCTTTTGTGAAACCCTTGAATCAAGTGCGCTTCTATTTGCGCGCGTTGTTAAACATCTTCAAATTACATAATCAATGCATGGACAATTACATAAAATTTATCTCCTTCTTCAACATATCACCTTTCGTGGCTCTTCTAAAAGCAACCACGCCATTAATGTACTCTTGACTAACACGGTTCTGCTTGTACATCGGTTTGATCCATCTACACTACGCATGTAACAAATTAGTGTCAAAATTGATTAGCGATTAATTTATAGCAAATATAAAGGGTTATAGATTGTTACCCTCGAAGGTCACGAAGAAAATCGATTCCTCTCCTTTCCTTCTCCTCTCTAAGGTGGCGAATGGGGAGGAGGTGGCGGGTGTTGGAGGCGCTAGGGCAAGGGTCCAACCTTCTCCTCTCTAAGGTGGCATAGCGGATAATTATTGATTATCTCGCATGATTGTTGATTAGATACGAGACAAAAGACAAGAGGAAGATCCTAATTAATAACTAGCAAGTTGGTCGTAGCGATTGCTTGTATATCTATTTTCATATAATTGAAACAATAAACCCTTTGTGATAGCGTTTCTTCATGGATATAAATGGAGGAAATATAAAATACATCATTGCACATGTGACTTATCTTGGTGTGTCATAAATTCTTCTTTTTAATCTGTTCTAGAAAACTACTCATGAAATTAGTTCTGATTAAGACTTTCACTTCTTTGCACGTACTTACTCGTTTTGTCTCATCGTTGCACAAAGGAATTACACCAGATTAATTAAAGGCTACATGTTTTGCTTTTCATTTTCTACAAATAGGGTCCATCAAATTGAGAGCTAGATGTACGACGTTTTGCCTTTTCCCATCAAGTAGTATTAATTGAAACCTAAACCCTATGCTTCCGATTAAGGAATACAACAAAAAAACAAAACATTAGCGTCTATGTACAGAGTAGCAAAGTCGGAAATTTACTAATCAATAGAGTGAAAAAGGATAATCGGCATTACTTCATCTGTTTAATTAGGGAGAAATCGCAGTTGGAGGAGCTAGGGAGGAAGTGGCACGCACTGGGAGGAGAAGCTAGCTACAGATCTAAGTGGAGCCCGATGAGCAGAGGCGGCGGTTGATTATATTTATCCAAACAAGGCTGGCGGAGAGTGGCAGAGGCACTGCAATGGCGGTCTGCGGCAAGTGAACAGCTGGCGGTCTGGCGAGGGATGTGTCGCGCTCAATTTATCTGCGATGGGCATATCACGAGCGGTTCTTAATAAAAACCGTGCAGTGATAGATGACTATCACGAGCGGTTTGTAAATAGAACCGTGCGTGATATTACGAGATGGTTCTATTCACAAACCGTGCGTGATAATCACCAAATCACGAGCGGTTTGTAAATAGAACCGTGCGTGATATTCACGACGGTTATTAAATAGAACCAAATGCGTGATTGGGTGATTATCACGAGACGGTTTGTGAATAGAACCGTCTGTGTAATATCACGACGGTTCCATTTACAAACCGTCTCGTGATAGATGACTATCACTGAGCGGTTCTAAAAATACCGTCTCGTGATATTCTTCGCGCCACCCGCAGGTGCGGCAATGGCCAACACAGACGGTTCCAAAGGAACCGTCTGTGATGGGGTGTCTACTATAGCCTGTTTTGTAGTAGTGAACAAAGCATAGAGCGCGATGGACAAGGGGAAGGCTCCTACTACTAAGACCGGTAGTCGTCGTACCTTTTCCTATCACCCGGGCGCACTCCATATCGAAGATGTGAGTTATGTATAATTTGCATCCTGATTATGTATTTGGCCTTTTGTTCTGCTAACATCATGCAATCTTCTAGCCCGTCTCACATAACATGGATGACTTCGACACTCGCCGCCGACGTGGGCAGTCCCAAGACAAGGGGAAGGCTCCTGCTATTGAAACCAGCGGCCGTCGTAGCATTTCCAGTCGCCCGGCCGCACTCCATCTCGAATAGGTGAGTTATGTACAATTTGTATTCTAATTATGTATTTGACCTTGCATTCTACTATGATCATGAAATTGTCCAACCCATTTTGTTGAACATGGATGACTTCGACACTCCCCACCACCGTGGGTAGTAACGAGACAAGTGGAAGGGGCTGGTGCGTCGCGAAGAATAATTTCGATCCTCCTTTTTTTCGATTCCAAAAATGTCTTGCGTGTATCTTAGGTATACCAAACCACGCGCCCCATTTAATTCGCAAATTACGAAGTGTATTCCTAATTTTTGTCAAATTTATTTTTCAAATTTTAGATTGCAACTCCACATGAAATGTCGAAACTCGCGTGACTCCCCCGGTATGGGGTATCATAATTTCATGTGAAACTCGGTGTTTTCTTATTTCATGTTAATCCGAAAATGATTTACTCTGACAATACGCACATAACATACAAAATATGCATACAGATATAGCACCATAAAAGCGCATAGCATCTACGTAGTGCAATTACACATGGGATCGAATATGGCTCACTTGTTTGAGCCACTCTCTGCTCGATGTGTTTGCGTCTACGTGTGTAACCTGGTTTTGCATTGAGCATGTCCCGTGGGATACGTTAACCGGTCCAGAGAGCGCGTATCGGTTCGGAGGGGGTACGGAGACCGTTGAGTGGGCGGAGGTGCATCAGCAAGTTGACTCTGGCCCAATCGAGTCTGTCCAACGTCAATGTCATCTAGCTAAATCATGTCAAATTGGTTACCACCTGCAATCATGTCATTAAAGAAGGAATCAATAAATCCACGCCTAGATCGTCCTCCCCCTAGGTACGATGTCTGCAAGTCCCTTGGTGCGGAGGACCTCTGGCCTAGACTGTGCAATGTGCCAGTGACCCCCGGAGGAGCTCTACCCTTGGTACGGTACTCCGTACTGGTCAACATACGGCAGGGGTGGGCGCCATGGGTGCCATAGTCCAAACCCTGGCGCCATGTACTGCTCCCTAGCAGTAGCTGGGATGGTTGTATTCTCATCGGTTGACAGATGGCCATCACCCCCACGGTCAACTGAAGGCTGCAAGATGGAATGTTATTAGGTGAAATAAATATTCAGGACCTAAACTAAACATCTTGTACCTCCTGGATGTGCAGTGCGAATGACCGAGGGGGAGTGCCAGTCTGAGTATGGGGTGCAAACGGCAGAAGTGATGCATCCCGATGGACATGCGGCTGGAGGACAACATGATGTTAGCACAACCTAAGGCGTAATAAAAAAAATAGGATATAAATTTGTACATAACATGCCTCCTTGCCGATCTGCAGCACGAATGACCGACGGGGAGCGCTACAATGCCCACAGGATTGACTAGGCCATGTCGACCTAGTAGGTGAGCACGGTCAGCCCACTCGGTGCGCAACGTGTAGGACATCATCTCTCGACCGACTGCAGCTCATGTTCTTTATTACATTCTTCTACTCCATGAAGTTGTACTTCATAGTGCTCAGAAGCCCCAGTACGGTGTGCTATGCGCAACAGATGGTGGTCTCGGATGCGTTTTGATCCGCTGCAGCAACTCGAACAGAAATGATAGAGAACACTTGTTCAGTAACAAACAGTACAAATATCATTAATGAAACGAGCAAAGATTGTTAGTGTTTTATGGTATCATCATGCCGCGAAGCGCTGTGTCAATCAAACGAGTTACAGAGCCTCTCCTGGTGTGTCACCTGCTCCAGACGCTCTAGTGGAGGACGAGTGAGTCTGGTGCGCGACCGTGGTACGTACCACTCGATGTATTGATCGTATGTCTGTACGTCATACGGTCGTTGCTCCTGTAGGACCTCGATGTGCGTCGTCTCCCTCCAAGCCATAACCCACTCATGCTAGATTGCTTGCTAGTCCTCAGCATGTTGGGCCGCCTTTGATTGCCTGCATTCGAGAAGGATTCATGTTAGAACAGCACATGAAGGTACGAAATGTAAACATTACTCGGATGGAGTTGAACTCACAAGTGGACGACTCGCTGTAGGATCCTACCGTCGTGAGGGGGCACAACCTGGTACAAATTGAGCTGTCACATTACACGTTGCGGCACGTAAGGCTCCACCATATGGGTAAACACCAGGTGGTAGGTCGTCGCCCATGATCTGGCGTCCTACATACATTGCACAGACAGTCCGTGTGGTGCTACCATGTTCATAAAATCTAGGTTGCATGGAGCCCATATCATGTCGTTGTTGTGCAATGACTCGAACTCGTTGTGGACCAACGAGTAGCACCTCACCGGTCTGTGCTTGGCCCAATGTAACTGGGTAACTGTCCACTGGTAGCCCTTAGTGAGTTAAACTTGGGGGTATAGGTGCACTGCTTTCCTGAAGGAGAGCCATCCAATAGGTAAGTGCTCCCAACTCCATAGCTATAGCAGCACGTAGCAGACAGTAAGGGTCGGTTTCACACCGGTGTCACGCCGCAAAGCGTCACACAACCCCCTGTATGTGGGGGAAAGGACGGTTGATCCCCAACTTTTCTAAGGCATCGCCCCAGCCTCTGCGTTAGACAAAAACTCGGCAATCCAGACAAAGCTAGGGTACACCCAATCACCCTGTGTGTGGGGAAACAGGGCCAAACCCAAGAGATGAAGAAGATAAGCGATGAGGTACGTCCTAACAATCTCGTCAGGTGCTTACGCCGGGCATTGATTGAAATTCCTCAGTCATGTCCGAGGGACACCACGGGCATTGTCCATGATAGGTATGCTGAACCGATGCCCCAACCTTGCCTTTTAGTCTGTCAGCAGACAGCCTGGAACAAGTGGCTCACCCCTGATCGGGAGACCGGTCAAGAATGAGACATTTTGGAGAGTGACCATCATCTCTCCCCACCGAAAGTGGAAGGTGTGCATCTCGGGTCCCCACCTGTCGACAAGTGCCGACATTAGATTGCCGTCAAGGGTGAAGTAGCGTCTGACCGAGAGCAGCCTCGCGAAGGGCAACAAGCTCGTGTCCCGAAGGATTGGGACATTGCGAGCGTCGAGCTGCCAGTAATGCCTCTCGGACCGAAGGACGAGATGTGGAGGTTCGTCCGCATCCTCGGTGATCCACAACTTGCACTGGTGATGCTCGTCGTAGAAGGGTTGTAGTAGCTCCGGTAGAGGCACGGCTTGTAAGAGATGAAAGACACATATTATTAGTGAATAAATTAATAATGACGATGATTTACTATAAATTTAAAATTATGACTAAATACAGACGACAAATTAATATATACTAATTAACTATGACCAAATTAATTACGACTAATTAAATAAGACCATTCAATTAATACTTAATTAATTGTGACATAATAATTACGACTAATTAAATGCGACTAAATTAGTTGTAACTAAATTAATCTGAGTAATTAAATTTCACTAAATTAATTAGGAATAATTAATTACCATAAATGAATTACAAATAAAAAATTACGACTTAATAATGACAACTAGATTATTTACCGTGAATTAAATACCACTTAATTAATTACGACTAATTAATTAAGACTTAATTAACTACAACCGATTAGTTCCAACTAATTAATTACGACTAATTATTTAACTAGCACTAACTAATTACAAATAACTAATTCATAAGTAGTTAACTATGCCATGAATAATTACATAAGATTAATTTAACTATGATTAAATTAATTAGAAATAATTAACTACACAAATTTAATTACTACTAAATTAATTACACCTAAATAAGTACAACTAATTAAATGCGACTAATTAACTAACTACATAGTTAATAAAGAAAATACGTATGTTGCCATTTACTACCTGTCGCCATTCGAACTGCATGTTGCCATTTCAAGTGGCGATTTGTATTGAAGAGTGTGCAAATCGCTAGTAGAAATGGCGACAAGAATCCGTGGGTTCCTGTCGCCACTTCAACTGGCGATAGGAACTAGCTATATAAACCCCCAAAATTCAATGAAAAAGTCATTTTAATTCCGGAAAAAAAGAAAAGAGAGAGAGAGAGAGAGAGAGAGAGAGAGAGAGAGAGAGAGAGAGAGGCGTGGCGAGACGAATAAGGAGTTCCTAGCAGAGGACTGAGAGATGGAGCAGCAAATCTGGTCACCCATTTTGCAAGTAAATGTTCTCACAACTTTGTACATAAATTTGAAACCTTGTAGGTTAGCAAATAAAAATAGGAACATAGAATTCAATGGATTAGATAATTTTAGCTGCATTGTTGTTTGATGTAGTACATCATTTTAGTTGTGTATAGTTTAGTTCATCGTATAGATATTATTTATGTAGCAGTACTCGAACGATTTAGAATAAATTCACAAAAATACTAAGAAAACTTTGTAGGTTTTCATTTTTAAACGGTAAATATTTTGTTAATGCCAAAAATACTTTTTAAACCAGAAAAATAGGAAGACGGCTCTAAAAATAACAAGATACCTATTAAAAATCTGTAAAAATTGCAGAGTGGTTAAATAGGGTATGTAAAGCTTAATCAAAATAATTTCAACTTAATTTTGGTTTCCATTTGTGCACGGTAAATATTCTGTTAATGCCAAAAATACTTTTTAAACTAGAAAAATAGCAAGACACCTCTAAAAATTCTCTATGAAATCTAGAGTAGGTGCATAGGGTATGTGGAGATGAATTAAAATATTGTGAACTTAATTTTTGTTTCTATTTGTACACGGTAAATATTTAGTAAATGCTGGAGACAATTTCCAAACAAGGAAAGTAGCAAGATACCTATAAAAAAATCTGTAAACATTACAGAGTAGCTAAATAGGGTATGTAGAGCTTAATCAAAATAATCCCAACTGAATTTTGGTTTCCATTTGTGCACGGTAAATATTTTGTTAATGCCGAAAATACTTTTTAAACTAGGAAAATTGCAAGACACCTCTAAAAATTCTCTAAGAAATACAGAGTAGGTACATAGGGTATGTAGAGCTGAACTAAAATATTATGAACTTAATTTTTGTTTCCATTTGTACACGGTAAATATTGTATAAATGTTGGAGACACTTTTTAAACAAGGAAAAGTAGCAAGATACCTATTACAAATCTTTAAAAAAATGCAGAGTAGCTAAATAGGGTATGTAGAGCTTAATCAAAATAATCCCCACTTAATTTTTGTTTCCATTCGTGCACAGTATATATTTTGTTAATGTCGAAAATACTTTTAAAATTAGGAAAATAGCAAGACACCTCTAAAAATTCTCTAAGAAATCCAGGGTAGCTAAATAGGGAATGTAGATGTTAATTAAAACATTGTGAACGTAATTTTACTTTCCATCTTTACACGACAAGATAGCTCTAAAAATTTATATGTCGATACAGTTGTTTGCAGATCTGTTTCCTATGCGTTGCTAATCGTGCAATAATTGAATTAATTAGATATGTCGCTTCTTATTTCCTTTTGTATATGTTTCATAGTATTTACAATGTATGCACTGAATTTTCAGGTATGGCAGACCCAGGAGACGCTACGTAGTGGCTGTATGAGTTGCTTGACTTAGCCATTGACACACATCATCGTAGCCGCCTTAGTACCATTCTCCCCCAAGAGGGCAAGGCGGCGTTTGAGCTTGGCGCATTGCGGCTACGCACGCCCATGAGGGCATGGACGGTGGACCCATGTTGGGTTCTGAGGTATGTGTAGTTTTGACCTTTGTGTACTCAATTGTAGTCTGACTACTTTGGGTGGACTCACGTTTGTTCTTAATCCTTTCGACGCAAGTTGAGAGCAGAATGCCTCCTTCCACTAGTGAGGATGGTGGACGCAACATGGGAGGATGACCAGGACCGCGCGGGAGGTGGTTGTACGTTGAGGCGCTTTTCGTACAACTGGTCCCTCCTAGTGGCACTAGTTGACTAGTGGAGGCTGGAGACGCACATGTTTCACCTCCCGTGCGGGGAGATGGTGCCAAAACGTCAATACATGACCTTTCATGACCGGGTTGCCCGGCGCGGGCTTCACCTTGGTGGCACACGACCTCCCAGCCACATGGCGCACAGAGTTCCTCGTGAGGTTCCAGGGGGTGCTACCACCCAATAGTGGCTATAGTGGATCTACCAGTTCTGCAGCATCCACGGGTCGTCACTGAAGTGGATCTACTAGTTCTACATAAGTTTTTGTAAATCTTGTCCTTTTGCTTCAATTGCTTTGTGTAACCTAGTGATGTGTATCTATCTTCCTACAGCCGGAACGTAGAGTAGAGGATGGACCTGAGTACATGGTGAGGAGACACTTCGAGGTCTACTTGTTGTGGCTGTTTAGGTGGGTGATGTTCCTAGGGTCCCACGGCGACAGCATCAACAAGCACATGATCTGGTATGCACGCGAGCTGGCGGACTGGGAGGTTGAGGAGATCCAGCGCTGCGCCTAGGGCCCGACGGTGCTATGCATGACGTACCGCGCCCTGTGTGACACGTCCCACCAGGTTTGGGATAGGTCCATCCTCTTTGGATGCCCATTGCTTCTTCAGCTGTGGTCCTTCGAGTGATTCACTACTACAGAAGTTACATCACGCACGGTTCGAATCGTCATCACGCATTTTTGAACCGTCTATGTTTGTTGGTGCGTGATAACGAGGCCATTATCACGACGGTAAAAACCGTCGCGATACGCATATCACGAGCGGTTTTAATAAAAACCGTGCGTGAAAACTAGTATCACGCAGCGGTTTGGACTAAAACCGCTCGTGATATGGGAATATCACAGATGGTTCTAAACAAAAACCGTCTGTGATTTGTGACTATCACAGACGGCTTTTACTAAGAACCGTCTGTGATATTCGCGGATCACAGACGGTTTGTTTTTATAACGGTCTGTGATATTTCGTATCACAGACGGTTGTTAGTAGAAACCGTCTGTGATACTTGCTTTCACAGACGGTTTTAACAAAAAACCGTCTGTGATAGCTCAAACCCCTGACCACAATTTTGCTGTTTTTCTGGCTAGCCTTAGGAATTGCTAGCCATGCCCTCTGAAAATAAGCATGCACAAAAACATATTCAAGCATGCACAAAAACAGATTCATTAGAGATAATCAATTGTTGACAACTCAAAGTGATCATTACTCAAAATAAATTACAAAAGATCGCATTTGTTCAAGTATTGTCGCTATAGTTACAACTGGATTACAATTGTTTACGCGGAGAGGTGTCGACGGGTGATGCTCTCGGTTGGCGGATTTTGAGTGAAACTCTCCATTGTCGTTAATGATTTCTGTGTTGATAAATGTGCAGAGCTTCCCTCGAATGTCCTTGATCTCTTCCGCAACGAGTGAATCACATTGTAAATCCAAGACCTGTCGCTACCAAGAGTAAAGTGGTAAGCTATATATATATTTAAATTTATAATTAGGAAATAATTATTTCGAGATTGACAAACCTCAGGATCCTTCTTCCTAGTTCTAAGGATTAGCTGCATATGATAGCAGATGTAGATTGCACATAACTCATCATCTTTTTCTCAAGCACCGCAAAAATAGAATTACATATATAGGTATAGTCGATTCGAGACGCGTTATTATGAAGTATGATATAGGATTATCGTGTTGTAGCGCTGCATCGAAAATCCATCCCGTGTGTTAGTTGGACGCTCTTTCCATCGTATATTCCTTTGTTGGCAACATAATTGATGAACGACCTACATGATTGAAAAAGTTATCCTCGGCCATTTCAAACGAATGAAGACTACAATAGAGTTATGTAAGGAGGAAATGAGCATACCTCTCGAGTATTCCTCTTAGAATGCTGAAGTCGTGCTTGTTGCGGTTTAGGGAATCAAGGTATATCACATGGTTCCTCTTGGGTATAATAATAAAAGGATCCATGGTACCTACTCATGTATGTCGCTATAGTCATTAAACCTAAGTTCGTACTTTACGATAAAGTACAAATGAAATTTGTATAGCAAGTAGTGACACTTACCCCTGGTTGTAGGGCACCACTACGTACTTCATGTTCGTCTGACGAAGCAATGACCTCGTTATGTATTTCTCGACGAAGGACGAGTCTTGTTGGATGGTTTGCAACGATACCACATCTGGGTCGAGGAAACCCACCGGTTCTTTCCATTCCCGGACATTTTTCATCATGTATCTATACATAAGCAATGAGTTGTGATATTTATCGGTATTACATGAATGTAGAACTTGATTGTATGCACTTACAGTGTCCAACATCGTAGAAGCGAGACGTCGAGGCCAACGAGGTTGAATAGTTCATATAAGTCGTTGAAGCCCACGACGAAGTACCTCGTCCGCTGAAGAAATGCTTGTCCTCAGTGTCGATGGTGATTCGAGATCGCAACCCTTCTTTTGGGTCTTGTCCAAGTACCGGGCATGCAAAGCCCGAAGCATATCCGGCGGCATTAATCTGCGTCGAGCACAACGGTTTTCGATGATGTAGTTCCGGTATCGCGGACTTCCGGACTTGGGAGGCGCCTTAACGTTCGTTGATTTCGATTTAGCCTTAGCGATTGGCAGCGTCTTTTTGTGAGACGACTCGAAAACCGATACGTCGGCACGCTTTTGCTGTTCCTTCGGCGTCTTCTCCACGGGAATCGAAAAGGTGGCCTTCTGAGGCGAAACATGAGGTGGAGTCATCGAGGGTCCCGTTGGAGAGGAATGGTTGTGTCCAGATCGCGGCACTGCTGGGTCCAGGGTGATGTTGTTCTTGGGCCACTGGATAAAAGAGTGGACGGCATCCCCTAGTGTTGTGATCTCTTCGTTCGGGCAAATCTTCAGCAGGATGGCTCGGAAATTGACATGTACCATATCCACCTGGACCTTGGAGTAACCTCGCCACCGGGCACCGTCGGTTGACCGCCCTTCCTCGTATGGATACACCATCCCTGACTGACCTCAATACAAAGGACCCATCCATCCTCACTTGGAGCTTGCACGGTGTCGGCTCCTATAAAACGATACGCAATTAGCTAAGGCGTCCTATAGGTCTATCTTTGGTGCATTCCATAGATGTACGTTACCTTGATGTCGTCTATCGGTGATCGGATGTCGTCTATCGGTACTCGGACGTCGTCATGTTCAGAATTATCTTGACGCCGACGCTACTCCGACGCCGAGGAGGACCGCCTCCCGACTAACGAGGGCGGCTTGCATCACCGCTCAGAGTACTATCTCTAGTTGACTCTGCAATTCTGCTATCTTTTCTTCAAATTTATTAGTAATCATCTGTACCAACCAGTCGTCGTGCTCGGCCTTAGATCTCTTCCTACTCCTATACGTGCAGTAGTCGTCCGCGAATCCATGATTCCAAGGTATGTTAACCCCAAGGCCTCGCGTGCGACCCGGGTGCTCCTTGTTTCCCAAGGCCGTAGATAGTATATCCTTCTTCCTGTCTGCATGGAAGGAGCCTTGGGAAGCTTGGGCAGTCAAATCACGCTGCAAGAGGTCATCATGTTATTATAGACACTATGAAGTTACGGACTTATTAACTAGGTAGTTCGACATATTTACCAGACGTTGGGACACTTCCTGGTCTATTGGGTTTGTGAAAGAGATGCTGCCCGAAGACGAGACTTTTGCCCTCGCTTTTAACCAAATTTTAGGGAACGCTGGTGCGTGACATCGTGAAACGGGTTCGCTCCTCCGCCCATTCCTCGTATTTACCCGCGCACCAAGCCGAAGAGTCTGGCGGGTGAGTGTTTGTGTCTGGAGAGCTTTGTGCGCCGCACTTTGCTCCTTAAATTCGGCCGTCGTTTTCATAGCCACAAAGGTGTCCCATGCTCCCCGCGTCAAGAATCTATACTGCGCGAAGGGCGTTTGACCCGTGTTCACGTACTTCGTGACAAGAATGCTCTTGAAGGTCCTCCACGATTTATCCATCGTGAGCATCACCGTCCGTCGTGCGCGTGCCACGTCTGCTTCTAGAATAGTGAACTCTAAAAGTTACATCCCACAAAGACGCCTTCGCTTCTTTCGTCAGTCCTTCCACCTTGGTGTGGTGATGGGGACCCGCTCCTTCCAAGTATCCCACAGACGGTCCGGAATCTCGCCACGATCCTTGGGACTCAGAGGGACCCCAAAGTCATCGACCTCCGTGATGACCATCGGCCCAAAGGCATTTTCGATTGTCCTCTCGCCATCTCGCTTAGTGTCATTATCGCCGACGGTGACGGCGGCCTCGTCGGCGCCTCTTCCATCTGCGGGCTCGGTGTTGGCGGCCTCGTCGGCGCCTCTTCCATCTGCGGGCGTCGGTGGGCGAAGACAGTGCCTCTGCCATCTCGCTTACTTGCTCTCGTGAAGAAGTACAGAGGTTGACTATAGAGATCAAGATGGCAAATGAAAAGTTGAATGAGCTCATCAGACTACTAACATTCCAAAGATAAATATGAAACAATTAATCTCGTGAAGAAATACAGAGGTTGACTATAGAGATCAAGATGGCAAATGAAAAGTTGAATGAGCTCATACAGGACTACTAACATTCCTAACACTCCTTAATCCACGAGGTTCTATTCTAACACTCCTAACACTCCTTAATCCACCAGCTTCTCTTGTGATCTTTGTATAGATAGAAACTAGTGATATAAATCTTTTGCCCGAGCCTACTTCATCGAGCTCGACACACTAGAGTGTACCATTTGCAATCTATATAAGTTACATATGCAATAAAATTTATTGCAAGTGTCGACACACTAGAGTGTACCATTTGCAATCTATATAAGTTACATATGCAATAAAATTTATTGCAAGTGTCCCAAATTAATCTCAGGAAGAAGTACAGAGGTTGACTATAGAGATCAAGATGGCAAATGAAAAGTTGAATGAGCTCATACAGACTACTAACATTCCTAACACTCCTTAATCCACCAGCTTCTATTCTAACACTCCTTAATCCACCAGCTTCTCTTGTGATCTTTGCCCGAGCCTACTTCATCGAGCTCGACACCTCGAGTGTACCATTTGCTTGCGTGGAGGATTGGCACGAAGCAAAGGTACACTCAAGTGTGTCAGATCAACGAAGAAAATGCTAAGCAAAGGTTTAATGCTTCATGTACGTAAGACTAGCCTTTAATGAAGACATAGAACTAGAATCAAGTAAAATGATCGATTTAAGGAAATGCTAAGTAAAGGTTTAATCCCAACATAGAGATTGATGATATTATGTGCTCTCAGAAGGAGAGTAGCTAAAGAACAAGTCTTTGCCATCTCAATCCTATTGTCTATACTCTTCATTAAATGAATATGATAATATAAATTCAAACTATGAGCTCTAAACAATACTTTGCTTAACTGTCAAATGATCTCAAGCTAATCTAAAACATATTAAACTTCGGTCAAACAGAGGTTGACTACAGAGATCAAGATGGCAAATGAAAAGTTGAATGAGCTCATACAGACTACTAGAAGAATCACAAACTAGTCAATAGAACTGATCAATTTGCAATAGAACTATGAGCTCAACCGAAAGTAACCAATTAACAGTACATCATATTGACAAGAGTAAGTAATACAATAGAGCTCAAGTATGAACTAACTATCACATTCAATCTCAAGATAAGATGAGTTCATCACGAGCATGTCAACAAAGCCCACCGATCAATTTGCAACATCTTGAGATAGATTGTAAATCGTAACTAATACAGATCAAGGTATCAACTAGCACTGCAAATATATATATATATGCAAAGATCAACCGAACTGCCACAGAGGACCAATACTCACAGAGAGGATGCCGCACAAGAACTCACGGTGCAAGGAGGAGGCCGGCAGGGAGGAGGAGGCAGGGAGGAGGCCGACGCGGGAGGAGGGAGGTGGGGAGGAGGTCGACACGGGAGGAGGACGGCGGGGAGAAGGCCGGCAGAGAGGAGGAGGCCGACACGGGAGGAGGACGGCAGGGAGAAGGCCGGGCAGAGGCGGAGGCCGACACGGGAGGAGGACGGCGGCGCCGAGGCCGAGGCGGCGACGTCGGGCTTACGGCCGGGGAGGTGAACGGGGGCGCCGAGGTCGGGGGCGGAGGTGCCGAGGTCGTAGTCAGCGGTGAATGGGCGAGCCCTAAACCCTAGAGGAGGTGAATGAGCGCGCGAGAGCCTAAGGGGCGCGGGAGAGGAAGTGACAAGTGAGAGCAAAACCGTAGCGTTTCCCGCCTTATAAAAAGTATATCACAAACAGTTCTATTAAAGAACCGCTGCGTGATAAGACTATCCTGAGCGGTTCCCTAATAGAACCGCTCGTGATATATTCCATATCACGCAGCGGTTCTCATAAGAAACCGTCAGGATATCCTTATCCTGATTTGTTCTATTGGAAAACCGCTTGTGATATATAAGAAATTACAACAAGTCTCTTCATTTTCCCCGCGTGTCTCTTCGTCTCACGATCACACGGCTTCGTCTCTTCATTTTCCAATGTCGCTATAGCTCCCCAAATATCTCTTTGTGTCCCACTCCGGCTTTAGAACTTGTTCTATAAATAGATCATGTCCCCTTCTACAATGTATTTCACACAACCTCCTTGATCCCCTTTCTCCACAAAAAGCGAAATGGTTGCCTCTTCATTTCCTTGTCGCCGACATTGATGGCCTACTGGCCGACTTGACACGCGCACCTCTCTCATTTCACAGACGTTGAACGTCGCTTGAGAAGAACACTATTTCAACAATGTCTTCACCTCCTCTGTCGAGAATTTGCTTGAGCGGGTGACGGCCACCTTCCGCCGTCTGGACATCCTCCTCCGCCGTGTCTTCCGGGTGATCTCCCACTTTCGGCAAGTTTACCGCGTCGTCGACGTGGTCCTCCAAAACGATGTTGCACGTCTCCAAGAGGCTTGCCGTCACTTGATCATAATTGAGGCAAAGAAGCGACCAAGTCGACGGCCGAGACCCTCAAGAAGAGAAGAGAGCCTATGGGCTCAATTCGTCTTAGTTCAACGACCGAGGGTCTTGGGAGACACTCGAACGAGCAGCGCGTCGTGAGTGGGCGCATTTCGAGCCGTTCGATCACGAACCATCCGCCCCGACGCCGCCACGAAGTATTGAAGACGGAGATAGCGACCTACCTCCGCCACTAGAAAAACTTTCTTTATTTATAGGTTTCTAGTTTTTAATCTTTTTAAGTTTAACGCCACTTATTTGTTTGGCCATATATATGAAAATTCCAAAATGAAAAAAAAAGTTTGGAGGTGAAGTTACTATATTAATTATATGTTGAAATATATATATCGAGACGGTTTAGTGGATCGATAAAGGATAATAAGTATTACTCCATCTGCTTAATTAGGGAGGAGCCGCAGTTGGAGGAGAGCTAGGGCGGAAGTGTGGCACCTAGGGAGGAGCAAGAGATCTAAGCATCGAGCCAGCAAGCACGGCCGGGTTGCTCGATCCAAAGTGGTAGGCGATGGCAGAGGCGTGGCAGTCTGGCGCCTGATGGGCAGCCAGCGATAAGGCGATGAACCACAGCAAGCGAAGCGGTAGAGGTCCTGAGCGATTCTTAATAAGAAGCATGCGTGATATCCGCCAATCACGCAGCGGTTTGTTAATAGAACCGCTCAGGATAGTACATGATTTGTGAACTAAAACCGTCTGTGATTAGAGGATTATCACAGACGGTTTGTGAATAGAACCGTCTGTGTACTATGACAGACGGTTTGGTAATAGAACCGTCTGTGATAGGCTTCCCGCGCCACCCGCAGGTCCGGACAGACCCAACACAGACGGTTCCAAAGGAACCGTCTGTGATGGAGCGTCTACTATAGCCTGTTTTGTAGTAGTGATTCCAGATCAGATGACCACACTTGGACCTGGGAGCCTAAATAGTCGCCATGTATGCCACCAACGACGACATGGATCGGCTGACCATGGGTACAGTGTGGTGTCACCAATGGCAAGTTTTCTTAACATTTATTCTTTTTCGTAATGTAATTCAATTGCTTGTGCTAAGTTTTCGTTGTTCCATTCCACAGGCCACCTTCACTCCGATCACTACGCACACGTCCTACCCGGACGACGTATGATCGCGTCAGTTGATGAATGATAGCATCATCTGGACATCGTACACTCCCGACAGGGTGTACGAGCACTCACCTCGGGGCCTATCGAGCCTATGCACATGAGACCATGTATACTGCTACACGCGGAGGTGCTTGGTGCACAATGTCTTCGTGGAGGAGTACCATGTGCATCGGGTGATGCGCTAGTTCGGCATGCGATAGGAGGTCCCAGCCCCCTAGGGGTAGCGGGTGGCGCCGAATGTCTATGGGTAAGTTCACATTTTACTTCTCCCATACCATTTGCCTTACGTACCTATGAAACAATCGTTTTGAATTCCACAGGTACACTTGGAAAGGAGTACTTGCTACGACTTCTTGGACAGACAAGGTGTTCCCTTGGGTTTAGGGTTGGCTCAGCGCCTTGGAGGACGTCGTCTAGGAGGATGCTGCCTATGACACCAGGACGTACAAGGAGTACATCGAGTGGTACTCTAGTCGGATGAGAGTTCTCTGCATTAGGATCATGGACGACCCAGCATGACACGAGGCCATGACGTCCGAAACGTACCCCCACACAACCGGACTCTGCATTCCATCGCGTGGTACGTATTGAACGGTTCATACATCTTATTTGCTTTAGAAGTTTTTGGTTTCTAACTTGTTAATTACGTCTACAGGTTGATCTTCATTGGGAATTGCACAAGTTGGCGACCTTCGTGCATCGTATGACACTCGGGGAGCGCTTCAACATGATGGCGCAGGAGATTAGAGAGGTCATGGACCAGTTCATCGAGAAGACGAGGCGAGGCATCTAGCTGGTGTCTTGTCGGAGGCCGAGGGAGGTGGTGGACTCACCTGTGTGTGGACGGGGGGTGAACCACAGTGTGTCACGCCCCATGGCTCCTCACCCAGATGTGGCGGCCAGGTCCTTCTGGCACCGTGCTGGGAGTACCTTGGCACAATTCGCAGGTCAGCATGAAACACTCATGTCTGGTTTTTTATTTCGAACTCCACTAGTTACTAACGGTAATTTTCTCTGACATGTCCTAAGTTCCACCAATACACAGGGCAGGAGTACGCGGAGCGGTCCGCTTCCTTCGTGCGACGAGGTATGTCTATCTTTGTTTGCATGCACAACGTACTATTTCATCATTTTCACCATGTTTACATGCATAACATACTGTTTCACAGCTCATACACCCCATTGGGACGAGGAGCTGGTGTCGCACGTAGAGTCACACACTGGGGACTTGGATTTCGACCAGGGTGCCAGTGGGCCTTTGCACGGCGAGAGCAGCCAGGTCTCCATGGGGGCTTCATAGCTGCACGGTGCGCCCGGAGTGAGCCAGCTGACACAGCACCCTCTCGCCACACCCTCTTAGGCTACTCGTGCCGGTAGGGTGCCTCGGCTGTCTGAGCCTTTGATCTACTCGTACCAACGCCCGCAGCTGCCCCGGACAAGACCAGGAGCCACATGTGGGGTACACCCCAAGAGGGCCAGTGAGTAGATATTTGTTCTTATAAATATTAGTCATGTCATGAAAATATAAATTTCTGTACAACTTACACTATGCTAGTCTCGTGTTTCGATACTATTTGTTCTTATGTCTACGGGTAACCATGTGAGGGAGTCAGCATCACGGCACCCCACCATTTAAGACCTTAAAGACCGCACCGGGTCACACTACACACTGCCACTTTTGTAGACCAAGATGACAACACACTTCGATGGTACCTTTTCGCACCGGAAAGACCACACTTCGCCATGCCCCCTTTTTAAACCGAAAAGACCGTACCCGGTCACGCCACACACTGCCACTTTTGCAGACCAAATGACAATACACTTTGATGCTACCCTTCCACACCGAGAAGACCACACTCTACCATGCCCCCTTTTCAGACCAAAAAGACTGCACCCTATCACGCCACACGCTGCCACTTTTGCAGATTGAGTTGACAACATACTGCGATGTTACCTTTTCAGACCAAAAAGGCCACACTCTGCCACACCACCTTTTTAGACTGAAAAGAACACACCATGATACACCACAAACTACCACTTTTGCAGACCAAGATGACAACACACTACAACGCCCTTTGTAGACTGAAAATACCACACTCCGCCACACCAACTTTTTAAACCGAAAAGACCTATTATAAAAGGAGGAGGAAGAAAACTGGAGGAGAAGAGAGTTAGAGGAGAACACTACACCACTACACCCAATACTTCACCAAAGCTTGGTTCACACAACTGAGAGCAAGGAGATGTCGGACTCATTGGCGAACTTCTACGAGAAGATGTTGCGGAAGCGCAAGGGCTAAACCCTACCCGGATTGTTCTATGAAGGATGTGCTGGTACCACCGGAGTTCCCATGCCTGCAATGTGTGTGCGAAGAATCGGCTAAGATCATCCAGTCCACACACCCGGCAACGACTGCCTGGGCATACTACAGGTGCGGGAACATCCTTGTAAGCGAATCTTGCACACACATAGATTTTTCACATCTTACGTTCCATTCCACAAATCCCGAACTACATCCGCGCATAATGGCAGTCAGAGATGTAATGGCAGTCAAAGATGTGATGCAACTTCTTCCAATGGATCGATGAGCCGGACATGTACGATAAGGCGTTCATCGAGCAAAAGTACATGTTGAGCTATGCGATGCGAGCCGAGACCTTCAAATGCTAAAAAACCTTACGTACCCAACTCTACTGAAAAGGCACCGGAGGAGCCCAGGAAAGCAGAGTGGTGGTGGACCCCCGAACAGGAAGCTAAGTACGACCAGGCGCGGTGCACAAGGGGAAGGCTCCTACTAGTGAGACTGGCGGCTATCCTAGCACTCCCCGTCGCTTGGGCGCAATCCGGATCGAAGAGGTAAGTTATGTCCAATTTGCATCCTGATTATTAATTTGGCCCTACGTTATGCTATCCAAACATCATTCAATCGTCCAGCCCGTCTCACAAAACAAGGCTAACTTTGAGACTAGCCACCGCCGTGGGCAGTCCAAAGCAGGGTTTTTTTATCGTGCTATTTTTTTTAGCGAGAGGGGTCCGGTTTGGCTGGTAAGGCCGAAAGTCGGAAATTTTCGGCCAATCTTGGCCGAAATTTTCAAAAAAAATTGAAATTTTCGAATTTTAAATTTTAAAAATTCAAATTCGGCCAAAATTCAATCAAATTCGGCAAAAATTCAACTAAAACCGAAATTTATTACCGGTTTGTGGTTCTACCAATGGGTCCAGAGAACCGATAAAACCTATTTTCGGCCGATTTTAAGGAAATCCTCGTCCAAAGAGCAGGCGATGGTCATGAGGACTTATCGATTTCATTCTAATCAACCTTTTTTTATTCCAAAAAGGTGCATATGTATCGTAAGTGTATTTCGGTTTGTTGATCCGTGCATGTTGGCGTTTCTAATGTACGTAACCAAACCCAACGCGTTAAGTATTTTGCAATTAAATTATGAAGTCTTTCAAACTTAAATCTTCTTTTCCAAATATTTTGACTATTAAAAATTACATAATCTTTTCCCAAAGGAATCGGTTCCACGAACAATATAATCGGGACAACAACGCGCACGGCAACCCTAAACCAAAATATATTTTTTATTTCGCTCCGAAGGGGGCTATTTGTGTTATTGCGCCGCCGAACTCGCGTTCCAAATTACACCACCGATCTCGCATTCTCTATTTCATATTTCATTATCTTCTCCAATGTCGGATTTCGAACTATGCGGACACTTCAAAGTATTACCAAAAAACTTCGCGAAATACACTAAATCTTTAGGTTGAATTCTCTAGACATAAATTAAAAAGAAAATATAGGGTCATGTGGCCATTCCAATTGGCGACAGTATCCCTATCGCCAATTGAACTAGTGAAATTGTCCTGTCGCCGGTTTAATTGGGATAGGAACCTCTCCGCACTATTCCAATTAGCGATAGGGATACTACGACAATTGGAATGGTGACAGAAAAATTTCGCCATTCTAAATAGCAATAGATTCCTATTTTTGTAATTTTTTTCGACTATTTTTTAATTATATTGTAAATGAATATTATTTTAAAAAAATTTCTTATATACAGTGACGAATTTTCCAAGATCCCGTCCCTGTCGTACTACTACCTACCATCCATTTCCCCCTCTCAACCCCATCTCGAGTAGTACAACCAGCAAGTCTCCCCCTCCACCCCACCCGCTGCAGTACGTACCCCACATTAATATGTCCCCACCTGTCAGTTTCAGAACAGAGGAATGCCAAACTCTTGATCTCGGGAATCCCTCGCGCCAGTGCAAAAGTACAAACGCAGCGACCAGACCAACCATCGCCTGCCGCTGCCGTATGGGCCCCACACGTCAGCCACCTCCGAACTTCCCGCCCCCGTATAAATCCAGTCAGTCCACCTGCCTCCCCAGCTCCGCGTCCCCCGCCATTTCGAATCCCCAAACACGCCACCACGCCCGCGCTGCGCACCCATGGCCCGGGCCACCAACGCCCACCTCCTCCTGTGGCTCTGCGCGGCCGCGACCACTGCGTGGGCGCACGGCGGTGCCGGAGACGCAGACGCGGACGCGGACGCGGACGGCGGTGGGAAGCCGGACCTGCGTGCGCGGAGTCTCGTTGCGGCGAAGCTGTGGTGCCTGGCGGTGGTGTTCGCGGGCACGCTGGCCGGCGGCGTGTCGCCCTACTTCATGCGGTGGAACGAGGCGTTCCTGGCGCTAGGCACGCAGTTCGCCGGCGGGGTCTTCCTCGGCACCGCCATGATGCACTTCCTCAGCGACGCCGACGAGACCTTCGGGGACCTCCTCCCCGACAGCGGCTACCCCTACGCCTTCATGCTCGCATGCGCCGGCTACGTTGCCACCATGCTCGCCGACTGCGTTATCTCCTTCGTCGTCGCGCGCGGCTCCGCCGCCGGCGCCGGCGCCGGTGCAGGTGAGCAAGTCACATGTCCTCCGCTGTATTCACAATATCGCCGCGCGTAGTACAAAAGACTGTTAAGTTTGGCGGTCTGAAGGTGCCGGCTGGGCGTTGGGTTAAATGCAACACCTTTTTGCCTATATTGCGGGGTCAGTACTAGTGCAGATTCAGATTGGTGGGGTTCTCGGCATAATTTGCAGAACTTTCCGAGCTATAGGGCTAAAATGATACTGTTTCGCGGATTAGCAAAAATGACTCTCAACAAGCAAATTAGCAAAAATGACATATGTGACGTGCTCAAAACATACGACAAGAGATCTACCGCGTGCTAGGGGCAAGATAAGTCATGTGACGGCCGCACAAAGCTCAACAGGCCACCTACCGTGCCCTCGGTTCACAGCAGGTGGGGTTATTTTTACTGTTTCACTTTAGAGTAGTACCATTTTAGCCAAAAACAAAACTTTTCGCCCAGCTGTTCACTGTTTTACTACCAAACCTTAGCTACCTAATGCTTTTAGCCTTTTAGGAATGGTTTGGTTCTTAATGTAGCCTCTGCTCTGTTGCTCTGTTTGCAAGGCAGAGTACAACACAGTTCATGTTTACGCAGCGTTCCTGTTCTTGTTGGGGTTTAATAGTTTATAGCTCGGTATAATCGACATATAGGGATATTAATTTGGCGGTTTAGTTTGTTAAAATCGACAGGAACACATTAATTGGGCTTAGCTCTCGTATATTGTTATCGACAAGTGGTCTGCCTATCTTGAGTCGACACTTGATGACCTTAATTTTCATTATTGTTTCTTCTTGCTATTTTGCAGGAGTGCTGGAGGAGGGCAAGCTGAGCAACACAAATGGCAACAGCTCTGAACCACAACAAGCACCTGTCAGTGCAGTCCCTGAATTCATTGTTTGACTTAGTCGTTACTCCTTGTACTCTTAGTTTGCTCATGTCAGATAACCAAATTGCTCTCTCAAACCTAAGTGGAGTACTGTTTAATTTGTGGTCTCTCGTACAGGGCGGGCACGGATCGTCGACTGATCACTCTGTGGCATCCATGCTGCGCAACTCGAGCACCCTCGGCGACAGCCTACTCCTCATTGCCGCGCTCTGCTTCCACTCCGTCTTCGAAGGCATTGCCATCGGAGTCGCTGGTAAGACTTAGATTGCATACGATGCGTAGAAATGTCCTCCAATTTGACTTTCATGAGCAGATATTTACATCCCGCTTGTGTAGCTGTCGACCTTAGTTTAGTACGAGCAGTAGAATAGATGCTCAACGACAGATATAAATGCGCGATATACACGGAGTTCAGTATTGGAGTACATGCTTGCAAGTTGCAAAGATCAATGAGGTCTGAAACTAACATTGTTGGTTCTTAGCTAGCTTCTTGTGATAGATGTCACTGTTCTGATTAAGACCAAGTGGAATCTTTCTTGCTTTTTTGTCAAAGTTGCATTAGTGTTTCACTATTTCGTCAAAGCGAAAGCAACCTACAGATTGAGCACGACCGGTATAATCGACCGATCTTTCTCCAAAAACCAATCTTTTTTTTGGTTCCTACCTTACCTTATCTTCGTTTATGCGACGTTTCAGTCGTTGTCATGCATACTTCTACTCGTACCAGTCTTAGAATAGATGCTCACCCAGATGTTCTGAAGTCTGAACTTCCTCACGCATCCTCCCAAATCTGTGTTAATAAAAATCCTTCCAAACCTGTGTTAATTCTAAGTTTGCATCTTGATGCAGTTAGTACTTTGTCACAATTAATTTGCAGAGACCAAGGCTGACGCATGGAAGGCGCTGTGGACCATCAGCCTGCACAAGATCTTCGCGGCGATCGCCATGGGCATAGCCTTGCTGCGCATGCTCCCCAACCGCCCCCTCCTCTCGTGCTTCGCCTACGCCTTCGCCTTCGCCATCTCCAGCCCCATCGGCATCGGCATCGGCATCGTCATCGATGCCACCACGCAGGGCCGGGTGGCGGACTGGATCTTCGCCATCTCCATGGGCCTCGCCACAGGCATCTTCATCTACGTCTCCATTAACCACCTCCTGTCCAAAGGGTACAAGCCCCAGAGGCCCGTCGCCGCCGACACGCCGGTCGGGCGGTTGCTCGCCGTGGTACTCGGCGTCGGTGTCATCGCCGTCGTCATGATATGGGACACCTGATGATCGAGCATTATGGGATTTGGTTTGTGCAGTTTTGGGCATTGGTTCTCGTAGGAAGGGTACGTACGTTGTAGACTATTAATTGCTACACGCGTGTGTTATATACTCGAAGGAAAACAGCGACAAATTGTTATAGTGTTCTGAATTTGGCCAAGTGACAATGAAAATTGGAAGATTCTAGTCCAACTAGCAATGTTCGGCACGATTTGTTCCATGTATTTTGCGTATGGAATTGTCCAAAAATTCGTCCACAAATACTTGGAAGGAGGAAGCGAACCTGAGATGTGATGTGGCCTTGTGAACTGTTATTCTTTCAGGTAGATCAACTCCATGTAAGTCTGAGTTTCAGTCAATCCCCTTTTAGCAGATACATTGTGTGGCGTGTGGTGTGTTGCTGCTTTAGGCAGTCTATTATAGTTTTCTTTTGAGAGAATTGCAGTCTCTGAATTTGTGAGATTGTACTACTTAACTTTTTGAACTTGTATTTTACTTTCTCAGCCTTCTGAACTTGCGAGGTTGTACCACTTAGCTCCTTGAACTTGCATTATACCTTCTCAGCCCCCTGAACTTGCGAGGTTGTGTCACTTAGCTCCTTGAACTTGCATTTTACCTTCTCAGCCCCCTGAACTTGCGAGGTTGTGTCACTTAACTCCTTGAACTTGTATTTTACTTTCTTAGCCCCTGAACTTGCAAGGTTGTGTCACTTAGCTTTATGAACTTGTGTTGAAGCGAAGTTCGTCGGATGCGATGCCGACGACTTCGTCCCCTCCGAGTCCGGTAGACTCGTCGCTGCCCCATTCTAGCTCTGTTCATCGTCCCCGTCACCTCACGCCGACAAAAATAGATTTTTTTGAGCCATGGAACGCACCGTGCTCGCGTCTTCGCCAAAACTCCACCGTCACAGCTTACCACCGCCCTCGCCCTTGCCTCTTGTGAGTCGATCGTGAGAGAGAGAGAAGTACATTCCCAGTGCTAGAGCGGAAGCTACTCACCCTGCACGAAGTCCATTTGGTCGTTTGCTAACAAAAAATGTTGAGTTGGCGAATCACCGTGAGAGAGAGAGAGAAGTATTGTTCTCCTGCTCTAGCACTAGGGATGGCAATTGTGCCCGATTACCCGCGTGCCCGCGGGTAAATACCCTAATAGAACCGGGCATGGGGGGCTTTCTTTGCCCATGGGTATGGAAATGGGGGCAATTCTCTGCCCATCGGGTAAACAGGCACGGGTATGGGTGAGTTCCACCCGTACCCGCCATGCCCGTTTACCCGTCAACCCACACTGACAGGTGGACCCAAAGAAACCCTAGCTCATGGTGCCTTATACCTGTTCGGCCATCACTAACAGCCGCCACCCTCCCGGCTCCCGCAATCGCCCTCTCCCCTCCCACACTCCCGCACTCATCGTCCTCTCCGAGCCGCCACCCTCCACCGCCGCTCCTCCTCCTCCACCGCCACGGCGCCACCTCCCCGCCCCTCTCCCTCGCATTCTTCTCCTTCTCCGTTTTCCGACACCTCCTCTTCCCCGCCTCCTCCTCTCGCTCCACGCACCCTCCCTCCCCGAACTCCACCTCCCGACCGGCCGTCGCCCCATCCACCTCCCGGCGACGCCGCCCGCCCCCCCATTACTCCAGATCCAGATCCGCCTTGTCGCCCGTTCTCCTCCCACCAATCGCCACCCTGCCCTCCTCCCGGCGAGCCCCCCCTTCTCATGCCCGGCCCGTCAAGCCCTCCTCACTCCGGCCCGGTCAAGATGTGCCAGAACCGCGCCACCACGCCCAAATTTCTTCATCTCCATGCTCGAGGTCATGCCATTGGAGGACTCGGTGTACAACTCCACCGACTTCGCTGCCTACGTCCTTAGCACCATCGTGCGCCACAGCTTTGTCCACGACGGCTCGATCCTCAGGTAAGACAAGAAGAACCAGACGTCATCCACATCACTCTGCCATTGTTTGCTATAGATTTAGCGTCGCAGCTCGTTACCTTATCATGTGCAGTGTCTGTATAAATTTACTAGCTATCCATGCGATCGTTTCAACTGGTACTGGGAGCCGTACACCGACGGGAGGAGCCCGGTGGTGGAGAGCCAGGCGAGTGTAAGTTCTTCCTTTTTATTATTTCTGAACAACGAATAATGGCTATTGTACATATGAACCGTAGCAACCTCACAAATTTCAGTGTTAGAGGGTTAATATCTAACCACATTGCCAATCTGACTGCAATCTCGAGCATGTAAGCTTCTTGAAACAAGTTGATGTTAGATGTGCATGCTAAGTGAGAAGTTGAGTGTTTAATCGGGGTAATGGTGATTGCAGTTGGCTAGTGGAGAACAATCTGACAGGACCAATTCCAGATATGAGCCGCCTACATCATTTGGCTTCTTTGTAAGTACTAACATACGAATTACTTCTCAATGACCTTTTAGGAAGTTTAGAATTACTACTAAAAAAACTGAAGATGTTGGTTGTTCCATTTAGCTAATCTGGTTGAATTTATGATCTAAAAGCACCTTGAGAACAAGTGAACAATCGATTGACAGGACCGATTGTGGCAAATGATTAGTTCTCTGTTGCACACCACATCTCACATGGATAACTTGTCCTTTTACTCCTATAGAAGGAGAGGAACAAATACAAATTTAGAGATCTTGTCCTTTACCTTGTAATGAATAAATTGGTGATGGAAATTGGCAAATTGTAGCTCACTAATGTGCTCGCCAATTGCAAACGTGGTAAGTACTACACCATATAAGGAATTAATGAATATCGATGTACTCCAACTATTTCTTTCATGATAATGTTTTAGCTACTGTTCGTTCTTTTGTCGGTGCATTTTCCAAACACATCTTTTATCCTGAATATAAAGAGTTATAAGTCATTAATTGTCAACACATACCTAGGGTTGATGTTACTAAGCAACTAACCACTATAGACACTATATTTCTCGGTCTCAATACCTCTTCTGTCATTTTGCAGCAACTGTTCTAAATCTTGAAATGTTTGAGGGTGTCGATAATGAAAAGGCAAGCAACTAGCAACAAACACCTGTTACTTCTAAGAGTCGAATGCATCTAAACCATGCAATGCTAGTATATAGCCGACTTTCTTGGCAACAATGAATTCACTAATGAAATGCTTTCATTGATTCAGCAAAATCTGGTATCGACCCCTTCAAATGCGTCGAGCTTGCTAAGCATGTGAAACTAGCGCAATAATTTTAACATCTATGGCATCACAAATGTGAGGATTGGGTCAACCATTTTTGGACCAAGGGAGTATCCAAACAAAAAGCAGAATCAGTGAAACTGACACAATAACCCCACCCCAATATGCAATGCTTACAAGGTTGTTTCATTTGCACCTTGTACAGTTTTTTACTGCCTATGTACATTGTATGCATGATAGTTAACAGGTGATGTGGATTTGTATTTTATTAGTTGACAGTTGATGTGTGAATGTGAATATGTTATGCATTGTTTATGGGTATGTTCGCGGGTACACGGGCATACCCGTGGGCGACGGGCATGGGCGAGGTTCTTCACCCGTCGTCCTTCGCGGGCATGCCCGTGGGGGAAAATTAGGGTCGTGGGTATGGGTATGGGCGGGCACTACCCGTGCCCGCCGCGCCCGATTGCCATCCCTATCTGGCACTGAGAATATATTTCTCTCTCTTATGGCCGACTCAAACGAGGCAAGGACGAGGGCGGTGGCAAGCTGTGGCGTTGGAACTCTGGTGAAGATGTGAGCACGGTGCGTTCTCGGGCCCAAAGAATCCTTTTTTATTGGTGTGAGGAGATAGGGACGATGAACACGACCAGAACAGGGTGGTGACGAGCCCACTAGACTCAAAGGGACGAAGTTGCCAATATCACATCCAACGAATTTCACTTCAACACAAGTTAAGGGAGCTAAGTGACACAACCTCACAAGTTCAGTGGGCTAATAAAATAAAATGTAAGTTCAGGGAGCTAAGTGGTATAACCTCGCAAGTTCAGGGGGATGAGAAAGTAAAAAAACAAGTTCAGGGACCTAAGTGGCACAACCTCGCAAGTTCAGGGACCTATAGTGCAATTTTATCTTTTCTTTTTGAGGGAAAAGCGGTTTTGCTTAAATCCCTATTCATCTCTCCATTGGGCTGAACGGTTTGCAACATGTACTTG
This sequence comes from Phyllostachys edulis, assembly GCA_036346405.1. Classification (NCBI taxonomy): domain Eukaryota; kingdom Viridiplantae; phylum Streptophyta; class Magnoliopsida; order Poales; family Poaceae; genus Phyllostachys; species Phyllostachys edulis. Next base: position 59,696,398 of record CM070550.1, read on the forward strand.
ATTGTTCCCTTGTATCGGTCCTGGACAGTCAAACGATCCAGATCACTTGTTATTTGATCCATTGCTCTAGTGTCGGCGTACCATTGTGTGTCCACATAATAAGATTGTGAGGATGTAGCAGCGGCCACCTTATCTCCTGCCTGACATGCGTGATTAAACATGTGGTAACAACGAAGAGCATCATGGCCAACCTTACCGTAAACTTGACATGTCGGTCGTTGGCATTGTTGTTGTTTCCCTTGTAGCCATGTCCAGGAGATCCCTGTCCACAAGTGCCTCCCCCCTCCATGTGGGACGACTACCGCGGTTGGAATTGGAGTTGCTGGTGTCGATGTTGCTGTAGTTGGAAGCCCCTCAGTTTACATTATTTGCTAAGAACCCAGCCTACATCTCAACATTGTTGAGTACTTGGCGCAGCTCATAACTGACCATATGTGCATAAAGATCATTAAGGGAGATAGGCTCTAGTCAGGTTGTAACCGAGGTGATGAGAGAGTCGTAGTCGTTGCCGAGTCCCGCTAAGATGTATGTAGCAACTTTGTCATCACATATTGGATAGACAATAGATGCCATCATATCTGTGAGAGACTTCATCTTCTGAAAGTAATATGTCACCGAGCTGTCCTTCTTCTTCGTATTAGCAAGTTGTAGCCGAACTTGCATGATTCTTGCTTTTGAATGAGATGCAAACATCTCTTCCAGGGCTTTCCACACCTACGCCGAGGTTGAGAGGAAAAGAATTTGCCTTAGAATCTCCTCGCTTAAGGAGGAGAGAATCGGGCTTAGCACGAGTTGATCCTTCTGATTGCATAGGTTATAGTCCGGATTTGACACTTGGGTAGCGCCATCATCACCGGTTTGTGTGATGATGGCTGGTAGACAGACCTCAGATCCATCTACAAAACTGAGAAGTCATTGACTCCGAAGGTAGGGCATCAAGTGCGCCTCCCATAGTAGATGATTGGCATGGGTTAGCTTCACCATGATGATATTGTTCAAGGTCGGTATGGGAAGAAGTCCGATAGAGGAAGAGGTGGCGGTGGCAGAGGTTTTGGCTGCAGAAGAACTAGAGTTTAAGGAGGAAGAAGTCATGGTTGAGCCTTTGGCTCTGATACCATGTAAAAATTTGTATTTGGCGCAAGATCCCAACATGGCATGCGGTGCATATTTATACACAGATTACAGATTATTACATCAAGGAAGTTAACTCTGCACTAGAGATAAGACAGAACCAATACAATTGTCGGTTGTCGTATTGTGAATAGTACCGACACCAAACACTAAAGGATTTCGGTTAGCAACAGATATATGCAACAGAGTTAATCTTCTATACGACTCTTTTAATAGGAGCAAGGAACGGGAGAAGTTATATTTCCTGTCAGGTTATTTGGTTCTAGAAATTGCTTACAGCAACACTTAATTTCTCCTCTTTCCCCATGTTGCGAAGAAGATGATATGAGTTTCCATCTTCCCTCGTGAGCACTTAACCCAAATGCTCTCCATACAAAAATGACCCAGGAAAGTTATTATAAATTCACAGTAGTCTGAAACTGATCAGAGAATGCATGATATGATGAGAAAGATAAGGTTGAAAGTAAACATTAAAAAATGTTGACCTTTCGTATGAAGCAGGTGTACATGTTATGTTTGTTGATTTTAGTCAAGTTCATGTATAGAAGTTCTTCTAGCTTCATAGATTAGGGGTTAGAATGCCCAACTAGTTTCATAGTTTGGGGGTCAAGTGACGACGAAACCATAGTTTAGGTGTTATCTGGATTTTTTCCCTATTTAATCAGGTATGGCAGTTGAAGTTCTTGATTACAAATCGTGTAGATGCAATCTATCTAGGCTTGTTTAGAAACTATTGGGAAAGGGAATGGGAATCTAGAGGAGGGATTTTGTAGTGGGATGGGCATGTGAGTTTGCTTTTTAGTCCGAATACCTTGTTTCGTAAGAGAGATGAGAAATCATAGGAAATTAATTCGTATCCTGCTAGACATCCTAATATACGTCATTATGAATGGCCAAGGTGTATTTATCTTTTAGCAGAGAGCAATTCCCTCTCAACTCCCACCGCCTCCATGGGTTTAGTATGGTGGGAGTTGGACTTCAAACTCCCCGTTGCCTTCCTACTAAGCTCTAATGCCCACTGTTGAGTTTGAGTGTGATACGAATTGAGTTCCCTACTCCAACTCATAGTTTACTCTTACACAGAGTTTTCATATATCACTATAAATATATCCCTCTAGTCTATACGGAAGAGTAAGAGCTTCATTGTAACCATCTCCTCGTATAGTGATATTACCTTCATGCCCCCGTAGTTTTTCCTGAAATGGTTTTTCATGCAAAATTCGTGTCTCCTGTCCCTATTTTTCTGTGCATTATTTTCAACAAGTGGTATCAAAGCACAGGAGATTCGAGGAACAATTCTTCTCGGGTCTCACGAGTTGCAATCCAAATCAGCATCAAATTCGAGGTCGTCTCTGCATCGAAGACAAGGAGCAGTTGTTTCTCCACGCGGAATAAAGCAGGAAGTGCAGCAGGTAGATCACAAGGCGAGCAAAGCAACATCTACATCGATTGCTAGAAAGAGAAAAAGCAGCACAACAACATTAATTGTAAAGAAAAAACCATTAAACCTGAAAAGGAGTAGGCATAGATTCTGTCAGCTAGCTTCAGTTCTTGAATTCTTCTCGGCGGAAATTGCTACGTAGAGACACCAAATGATTTGCTAAGTGCACATGAGCAAGCGTACCAGCAACTCCGGTCTTCATTGTTTCGTGTACACAGATTTCTACCCAAGATTATGGGAATTCTTTGCTACGTACACACAGATTTGCACTAGCAAATTTGGAATTTGTTTCGCATGACGACTTTGAAGTATGATCTTCCACTGCTGGATTGAGACAAGAGGTTTTCTCTGTGGCAAGTCAAGATGCGAGCTATTATTGCACGAATCAATTTGAATGACGCTTTATTGGGGATAGAAAAGATGTCTACTGCATGGTCTCTTGAGGAGAAGCAAAGAAAAGATTGTAAAGACTTATCTCATATTCATCTTCATCTATCAAATAATATTCCGCAGAAGGTTTTCAAAGAGAAGACCACCGCCACATTATGGTTGAAACTGGAGCGGATTTGCATAACCAAAGATCTAACCAATAAGATGCATTTGAAGTAGGAACTTTATTCTCACAAGATGACAGAAGGTGGGTCATTATTGAACCACCTAACAACGTTCAAAGAAGTAGTCTCGGATCTCGAGTCTATGGAGATAAAATATGATGATGAAGATTTGAGTTTTATTCTTTTGTGCTCGCTGTCTAGTTCATACTCTATGTTCAGAGATACTATTCTATATAACCGAGATACTCTTACACTTAATGAAGTGTATAAAGCACTATATGTGAAGGAAAAGATGAAACTCATGATTCTGAATGAAAGTTCAAATTCGCATGTAGAAGGCCTAGTTGTCCATGGTAGATAACAGGAGATGAGTTCAAACGATGATTCAAGAGGCAAAAGCTTGAGCAGAAATTACAAAGGCAGATCGAAATCTAGAGGTGGATACAAGTCGTGCAAGTATTACAAGAAAGATGGACACGTCATATCTGAGTGTTGGTGGGTAAAGAAAAAAGAAAAAATAAATAACAATTTCAAGAAGGATCAACAAGAGGATGATACTAAAGCCATCATTGTTACTAAGCAAGATTATGATGGATATGTTCTTGTTGCCTTTGCCGGTAATTTTAAAACTGGTGATGAGTGGATTCTTGATACGGTCTACACTTTCCACATGAGCCTGAACCAAGATTGGTTCGTAGATTATGAAGCTACGCCAAGTCGTTCTGTATTGATGGGTGATAATTCACCATGCAATATTGTAGGCTTTTGTTCTATCCAGATCAAGATGTTTGATGGCATCATCACAAATTTGTCAAATGTTCGACACATTTTGGATTTGAAGAAAAATCTTATCTCGCTGAGTACTCTTGATGCTAAATGGTAGAAATATTTAGGTGAAGGTAGAGTTCTGAAGATCTCCAAAGGCTCTATTGTTGTAATAAAAGGTGATATAAAAGTTGTCAACTTATATCATCTACAAGGTACTACAATTTCAGGTAATGATGTTGTTGCTTCAAATAATCATCCGATTATGATGCTACTAATCTTTGCATATGCGTCTGGGACATATGAGTGGAATTGGTATGGTAGAGTTATGCAAAAGAGGACTCCTTGATGGTCAAAGCATCGACAAGTTGAAGTTTTATGAACACTATATCTTCGGCAAGCAAAAGAATGTGAAGTTCAATACAACAATTCACTCTATAGAAGGCATATTAGATTATGTTCATTCTGATTTGTGCGGAGAACCCGCGTTCCATCCCTTGAAAGTGTTGGCTACATGTTGACCATCATTGATGATTATTCGAAAAGAGTTTGGCCATATTTCGTAAAGCACAAATCGGATGTGTTCAAGACATTAAAAGATTGTAAGATTATGATTGAAAAGAAAACTAGTAAGCATGTCAAGAAACTACGTACTAATAATGGCTTGTATATAGTTCACTTTTGGAGAATTTGAAGCTTTATGAGATCAGAGAGCATTGTGGGACATTACACTGTCACAAGTACTCCTCAGCAAAATGGTGTGGACGAACACATGAACAGAATATTTATGGAGAAGGCACATTACAATTATGGAGAAAACCTAATGTGAAGGGATATAAATTGTGGAATCCGGAAACTAGAAAGGTGGTTATTAGCCAAATGTTACTTTTGATGAATCTGTTATGTTGCATGATAAACCATATGTTTATTTTCCCATTGAGAAGCCGCAAAAATCAAGCGTGCAAGTGGAGCATGTTATTGATTCAAAATCTACACCAGAAGCCGAAAAGGAAAACATACATGATGTTCTTGTTGTCTTTCAACCACCATAACATTTCATTACAGCTAACACATCTAAAAGTAGTATTGAAGCTCCCAAGTAATTGATTGCAGAAGCAAATGTTGTTGCTTATGCATTGAATGCGGCAAAATAAATTGAAGGTACCACAAAACCTTCCATTTATTCATAGACTATCTCTTCCCGTGATTCAAAGAGATGGATGACTGTTATGTATGATGAGAAGCAATCTCTTGAGAGAAGAATGACACTTGGAAACTAATCAACTTGCCAATCGATAAGTAGACTATTCTCTACAAATGGATCTTCAAAAAGAAAGAAGACATTTCACAAACCGAATATGTTAGGTGCAAGACAAGGCTCATTGTGAAATGATACATCGAAACACTAGGTATTAATTTCATGTATATCTTTTTCGCAATTGTGAAGCATAGTTCCATTCGTACTTTACTCAGTATAGTAGCTATGCATGATTATGAGCTTGAACAATTGGACGTAAAAATTACGTTCTTACATGGAGAATTGGAGGAAGATATTTATATGGAGCAATTGAAAGATTTTGTCTTTCCTAGAAAGAAGAATTACACTTGCAAGTTGAATAAATCTTTTTATGGTCTGAAGCAATCACCCAAATAATGTTACAAGAGATTTGACTCCTTTACGATCTCTCAAGATTTTAAAAGATCCGGTTATGATAGTTGTGTTTATTTGAGAACTGTTAATGGCTCAGCTATTTTTTTGCTCAACGATACACTGATTGCTACAAAAAGCAAGGTAGAAATTTCAAAGTTGAAGGCACAATTGGGTAGTGAATTTGAGATAAAGGATCTTGGTGTAGCAAAGAACATTCTTGGTATGAAAATTTCCAGAGATAGACGGTTTGAAAAATTATACGCTACAAGGGAGACACAATATTGCAACAACTCCTCTTCTTCTACCTCTCCCTACCTTCTCCCCCTTTTCTCCTCTCCTGATCTGCTATGGTTGTCTACCGAGAGAAATGGCAAAAGAAACCGTGACGGGACCTGGTCTGGCTTTCTATACGACCGTGTAGTCACTCAACCATTGGACGACTTGACAGCAAGTACTGGCCCAACGGTTGATAGTCGCTCAACCATTGGACGACTTGGCAGCAAGTACTGGCCCAATGGTTGAGCGATACGTGGACTAGTCACTCAATCATTGGACGACTTGGCAGGCCCAACAGTTGAGCGACATGTGGATTAGTCTCTCAACTGTTGCACGACTTGGCTAGCAATGGGCCACTATTTCCTGCCACGTCGACGAACGGTTCAGCGACTAGGTCACGAACGATTCAAAAGTAATATATGAATAAGTAATAGAACAATGCTAGAGGGAATGCATAGACAACCATATTATAGTAACTACGAAGGAGAATACATAAACACATAATACAAGTTATAGAACAATGCTAGAGGGAATGCATAGACAACCATGCCATAGTACCTATGAAATACAATACGTAAACACAGAATACAAGTATATAGAGCACAACGAAGACCACCTACTGGCCACCCGCTACGCCACCCACAGCACCTCCTCCGTCGTCGCCACGTCCCACACTCTGTCTGCCCACCAATACACCCCCTCTTGGGCTTCCGAAGCGCGGGGTGCCTGGGCCGGGGCCCAGATAGGGAAAGGCGATCAGGAGCTCTGCTGATCCGTGCTCCCAAGGGGGTCGACTCCACCTGTGGCTACGTGATCACTAGGGGCCCGCTAAGCTGCGACCCAAAAAGAACCTCGACGGGTGCAGGCTCAGCTGCTCCCCTGACCTCCCCGGGTGCATACGCGAAGTAGGCATCCACGTCCTTATGCGGGGAGAGCTCAGCTATCAGCTGGAGCAAAAAACCTGTAGGACAAATAATGTTAATCTCTACAATATATTGATGATAACAAACCTGAAGAGAGGAAACGTACCTTGGTCGGGGGCCATGCACGAGAAAGGGTCAAACCCGCCGTACTATCCAGATGGGTCGGGGAAGAAAAGATACTGCCCTAGCGCTCTCTAGTAGGTGTCTTGAAACGACGACGGTGGCGGTGGCTGTGGCGGTGCGTACCCTCGTGCCTACCCAGACCCTCTAGCCTGCCAAGGCGCAAGCGCAAGCGCAGGTGGGGCACGTGGATGTGCCCCTCCTAAACCTCTTGACTGAGCTGTAGGATGTGGCGGCCTCAACATATGCGCCGACAAAGCCACCTCCTGGACCGTCTTGCACGACGTCAAGGTCACGCATCGCCTCGCCACACTGCATGCCCAACGGACAAACTGCACTAGCTCGTCATGCGTGATCTCTGCACCAATGCCGTGCCTATCTAGGATCGACTGGGAGTCCCTGGCAATCCCAACGTTGATGTCTATCTGCAAGGAGTACATGAAAGAGTCAAGCCTATAATTGAGGTAACCGTACTCAGAAATTTTAAAACACGATAGTACGTACTGCGAGGTGCATGTTCCACACGAAGTGTACAGGGTACGTGTCGGTCGGTGCTGGTACACGAGCGGGGGGAGGATCGATGACATGCACCAGCCTAGTGCGTGTCTACGGGGAGTACCAGCGAAGGTACTCATCGTACGCGCTGGGGTCGTACGGGCCGCCCTCCTACATGCAGTCCTCGTGGGCGTTCTCCCACTGCGCCACCCATGGCTCCATCTTCACTGACCACTACGTCCTGGTGCCACCCCTCTTACTATGCCTGCAAAATGTACCACTGTAATTAGAAGCCGTCGTAACAGAACTGGCAAAAACATATATGAACATGTGTTGTGCGTAACTCATGCGTGGGTCGAGTTAGGCACCCTCATCCCGACGGGAACTAGAACAACCTGGCAGAGGCCGAACTGGCGCATCACCCTATGCACCGCGTAGTCCTCAACGAACACGTCGAAGACGAGCTTCTTCTGCGTCCGTCAGTACGCCCGGTCGCACCAGCACAGTGAGGACAGCCCCCCAGGAGTATGGCCTTCCGTCTCCTAATCAGAGTATGGCTCCCAGCGCACGTCGTCAGCGGTGAGACGATCCAGTTGCTCCACAAAGTGCTCGTACACACGTGTGACCTGCACATGTGCATACTGTGCCTACGAGCCAGAACAGTGGTTACAAAGGATGACTTGTAATACGACTGAAGTAAAGATATAGGGAAGTACGTACCTGTCTACGGCACCAAAAGGACCCTACGGTTGGCCAGTCCACCGCATCCCCATGGTACATGTCCTCGTCGTACGGATTGAAGTCTACTAGCATGGGCCGTCCGGGAGTGAAGCGCTCGAACGACCATAGCTGCAGCAGGAGGGGGCAACCTGTGAGGATAGATGCCGGCTTCATCCTACAACATGCATCGCATATGCCGCGGTACATCGCGACAAGTACAGCTGATCCCCAACTGATCTCTAGCTCCTCGCCGTCGGCGATGGCCCTCGTGTACCCCACGAGGTGGGCATCAACGGAGTCACCGTGGCCATCTCCCCGAATAGGAGATGGAAGGTGTGCGTCTCGAGCCGCCACTGGTCCAGCAGAGCTGTCAGGAGCGACCGGTCGAATGGGAACCGTCGTGTAACGTCCCAAAATTTGGCTTTTCAAAAAATCTTTTAAGTAGTTTAGGTCTCTGGAAAAATTCATCAATTTTATTTGATTTAATAAAGCTTAATTGGGAATTTCCTAAATTAAAAATATTTAATTTGACTAATCTAAATATCAATTAATTAAAAACCTGTGTTATTTGGTTTCCTTGTGTTCTAAGGAATTTTCTAGTATTTTCTGAGTTTTTTTTTCTGGATTTGTTTCCTATTTATTTGACCTCCTTGATTTTTGGGATTTTCTTTAATTCCAAAACCTTCCTTTTCTCTCTCCTACCCACGTGCTACAGCAATCGCGAAATACTGTTCACATATATCTCCAACTCCAACTGAAGCCCAACCATTGACGTATATCTCCAACCGAAGCCCAACAGAACGACCGAGTCTCCCGTCCTGTACGGGAACAAACAATCAAACCAAACCATCCAAATACCTTTCTGTTTCTCTCTCCTCTAGGTTGCTACATTAACCACGTGGGTACTGTTCGTCCGATTTCCAACCGAGCGCCGTCCAGCAACCGAACAGGAGTCCAGTTCATCTCCGTTTCCAAACCCAAATTTCTAAATTCCATATCTTTCTCCTCGGTGCATATAAAAGCGAACTGTTTGCGTTCACGCATCCGTCTTGATCTCCTCTTCCAATCCTCTGAATTGGTTTCCGCCAAACCAATCTATTTTCGTTGCCATCTGCAGAATACCAAGCTCTACCCCACAGGTCTTCTCCGGCGAGTTGCTCCTTCATCCGACGTTCACCGGCCGAACCGTTTGCGGCGTTGGCTTCGTGTCGTTGCCCTCTACGTCATGGTTCCATCAACTTCGCCCGAAGATCACCGGAGCTGTGTCAAGCCGTAAAGCCGAAACGCGTTCGTCGCGTTGCTCGCTTCCTCGGTGAGTTTTTTCAAAATTCGATTGCACCATCGCATCCGGCTCGTCGTTTCCTTTCCGTTTTGCCTCTTCGCCGTTGCTACGTCGCCTCTGGCCACTGGCCACACCGTGCGCATGATTCATCCAGGCACTGTAGTGTTGCTTCGTTCATGTGTTGGGTCTCCAGAACATGGAATCCTCTTTGTATTCTTTTCTTCCTTTGCTGTAAAGACCCAAGTATCTCTTTCCATCTGTTAATTCTTTGGTAGCCATCTCCATGCCGAGCAAGCTTTTCTGGACATTGCATGGCATGCCGATTATTTCTTCCAACAACAGAACCGGTTTTGCTATATCTTGTTTTCTGTGCTTGCCGCTCCATGCACCGAAATCAGTCTCTATTGTTTCGTTCCTACTTCGGTTCTGTTGAAGCATGTCCATGGGGATCTCTATTGGCTTCTCTATCTCTCTTTAACTCCTTTGCCCTCTGCCTTTCTACTCTATTTGCCATGCCAGTGCCATCTCCTGCACCAAATTAACCGACCGACGCTCCTCTGGTCCATCTTCCTTCTCTGTTATTTGTTATCTGGTTCGTCTCTCCTCTGTCCCACTAATGTGTGGACCAGCCATGCTAAGCCCTCTGCTTTCTTTTTGTGCCATGTTGATTCGTGTTCTCTCTGTTGTCCTAGAACACTGGACCCACCCATGGCAGACTGCTCTGGTTTTCCTTTCTCTATGATGTGTGGTTCCAATTTGTCATTCATACAAATCCAAGCCATATATCTATCACACTTCCATGCTGACCCCACGTGTCATCCTCTCAATTAGAAACCCTAATTATTTCTCTCTCTTACATGCGGGCCCGCATGTTAGTCAAACCTTTGGTCAACCCTAGCCATGAGATTGGTTCACCGTGAACTAGCATATCTCTGTGGACCGGGTCCAAGACCAATGGCCCACATGTCAACCCCTAATCCTATTTTCGGGAATTAATTTAATTCTTGAAAAATCCTTTTGTCTTGTTGGTCCCACATGTCGCTCTCTCTACCTTATTTCTGGAATTATTTTAAATTCTAGAAATTCATAAATCTAGTCGGTTCCATCTGTCATCCACTCACACTTTTCCAGAATTTCCGAAATAATTTAATTGAGAAATATTCCGTGGGTCCCAATTGTCATCCTCTCTTTTTATCTTGTTCTCTCTCCAGCACCTTGGCCCACATGTTATCCAATGAGTTCATCTCTCTCTCGCTTACCAGTGGACCCCACTTGTAAGTATCTAATTCTTTTTATTTTATTTAATCCAAAGAAATACTCTTTGGATATTCTTTTCTCTCTCAATTTCATCATTTCATGTGATCTTCCAAAGCTCATATCTTTTGCATCCGAACTCCGATTGAGTCCATCCAAATTCCTAAATTTATCTAAATACAAGATCTATTTATCTGAGTTTTTTATTTAATTTTTTTGAAGTTTGTTTGCTCTCTGTTATTTATTTATTTGATTTATTTGCTTGTTTGCGAGTAGACGTTGATACTTCGAGAAGTGCTGATCAAGAAGGAGCTGAAGATCAATGAAGTAGAAGATTAAAGATAAATAAGATCATCATTGCTATAGCAAGGCAAGTTATACCTTTGATCATATTGAATCCCAGTTTTCTAAAACTACTTTGAATTAAATTATTGTATTTACTTTAAGTATTTATTTAAATGCTTTTGGGTATAGTTAATAATCCAAATTGTTATAACCTCCTTGCCTAATTGATATGTCAAAATCTTTTGTCATCCTAGATTGGTTTATTTAGTTGGTAATACCATATCACCAACATGGGTTGGTTAGATACGAGTAGATTGCTTAGCCATACCATGAGTCATCATCTCATGTGAGTTGCAAATATAAACTTGACTAAGTGATTATGGAACTATGTGATAAAAACTGTGTGTACTGTGTGCTATTACTCGTGATGGCATGTGTTGCACTTAACCAACTGGGTGGGAAAGGATTTAGACTGATGCAAGTGGTGGATACTGTGTGCTACTTTTGGTGGCTGTTGTGCATGGGAATACTAATCTGTGTATCATAATAATCTGTGTGTCTTAGTTAGAAATTGGAAGTCTTGCCTTGGTCAATTAAGGACTTAACTTTGTGCGCTATTGAACTGGGCCTCTCGTACAACCACATGTCTGTTGTGGGACGGGCCTAACTTAGTAAGTTATGGAGTATTGACATTGATTACTTAGGTAGTAGGTTAGGCTGTGTTGATTGGGTGGAGGTGTGCTACCAAGTAGTCACATCGCGGGACGGTTCGCCGCTTCCCTGTCCAATGGTGTGTGTTGGATTGCTTCCTGTGTGGGGTAGTTTGGCGCAAAGCACACTAGGAGTGTCAATGCTTGAGATGAAGTTTCTGAAAGGTTTTGTTGTGATCAGCTCTGATCCAGTTGATTGCATCTTGTGGCCGGGTAAAGTGTACAAACTCTGCAGAGTGTTAAACAAATCTATTCGAATAGCCGCGTCTGCAGTCATGGATATACTCGGGGATTTCACACGAGGGGTAGATTTTCATAAAACAGTTGGGAAGGGAGCTGTGTGATTTAAGTCATATGGCTATGTGAATAACTTGATTAGGCTATGTGTCTTTGTGAAAACAACTGAAAAATTATTATTGTCTATTTGTTTTGAATTATGCTTTCAATCTATTATTCGTATTCAATTGCAAATGTTGCATTTCTGCAAAAGAACCACAGAAGCCATTCCTTTGGAATAAGCCATCATGTATATTCGCATTTCTGTGGTATGACTTGCGAGTACGGTTGTGTACTCATGCTTGCTTTAATCAATCAAGCAGAAGTGAAGGAATCATTAGTCAACAAGGTCTACTTAAAGGATCGTGGAGAACTAGGTCGCACTACCCTAGCCAATTGCCTGTGGACATATGGATGGGCTTCACTGAAGTTATTCCGTTATGTTCCGCTGCAGCTTTATTGAGCTTTTTGCCTTCTGAGGCATTAATTGTAAGCTTTGACCTTAATGCCTTTACTCTGATGTTTATTGTTATTTGCCTATTTATTAGTCACCTTTATATATGGAAATGATATTTCACTGATGTTGCCACTGTGTGCACTAGCTTGATCCTAGACTAGTGTAGTATACACAGAGGGTCCAGAATTGCATTTTTGGGTCCCAACACATCGTGACTGCTCCGGACCGGCCTGGACCTCCCCATCGTTCACGACCGGACCGCCGTCCTCTTTGGTGGCCTCCACCATCTGCGCGAGAGGTAGAAGGTCGGCACAGCTCAGCCTACAAAGCACAAAGAAGTAACTATATAGTGGACATATGATACAAAAAAGTGGCACAACTTGTGGACAAAGCTGTCTACCCAGCGTGGGTCCAATCTCCAAGCCCATCGGGGTGTCCACGTACGAACCACCCCTAAGTCAGCCGCGTCGTCCCTTGAATCTGGATCTGACACCACGACGGCTCATGGCAGTCTTCTTGAGTCGACCAAGCTGTCGTGAGACCGAAATGCCAGTCCGAACCAACAGGGTCGTGAGCCATACCTGCAAATCAAGAAATTAAAAGCATTAATTTTAATTGAGCATTTAAATTATATTCCAATGGCAAATAAATCATATTTGGTATGTTCTTAGTGGCACCTAAACACTTTGCTCGAACACAGTGGTAATACATATACAATTTCATGAAACCCAAGTGGTAAACACACAATTTTCCCTACAAAAGGCTATATTACATTAATACCTGTACCAGCTGCTATGGATTGCGAAATATTTAAAACATCATCGTTACTATGCATATTTATAATGGGTGAAGCTTTCAGGAAAAAAATTCAAAATTTCACATGTTTGAGAATCCTACGAGTTTGGAACCATGTATCTGTTATTTTTGTCTTAGTATTTTATAATTCCTTAATCCAGCCAAAACTATAAAGTAAATGTTATCAATTCTTTATTGTGTGCAAATAAATACATGCATTTAACATTCTATAAACTAGCATTTGCGAATGCACGGGTTATCGACATGTTTATATAATAGAAAAGTAACACGTTATCATTCATCAAGACCGGGCGCAATTAGCGCAGTATGCGGAATAGTACAACTAAATTAATTTTCACCAACTAATTTTTCCTCCATACAAACTTCTAAAAAAATTGTATTAATCATGCTATCTCCGAACTAAGATTTTTTAAAATTAACCTACTATTATTTCATTTGCTAACAATATGTCAATACACGTGATGTTGCTTGCTAACCTACCATGGTTTCAAAAATACACTCATACAAAATAATGCTACAAACTCACCGTCGTGGTCGTCGATGCGAAGCGAAGAAATTTTTTTTTCCTCCTCTCCTCTTTTTCCCTTTCCTTCTCCTCTCTTTCTCTTCTTTCTTCTTCTCGGCTGTTGCTCTCTCGAATGGCGACTGTTCACGGGCGGCCGCATGCGCAGCATAAAAAGACCCCAAGTCGCCCAACGGTTGGGCGACTAGGGTCCAACGTCAGAACGACATGTGTCCTAGTCGCTCCACCGTACGGCGACTAGGACCGAGTTGCTCATCCGTTCGCCGACTAGGAGGCGAAGGGTCGAGTCGCTTCACTGTTAAGCGAGTTAGACATATGTCGCACACCGGTTGGGTGACTAGACTAAGTCACCCAACCGTACAGTGACTGATGATTATTTCTGACAAAAAAAAAGTAGTATTATTTCTGTAATTCCGAATAAGAAATAGATTATTTAAAACAAAATTCAGATGGGATATGTGGGGGTGGTTATAGCAGTGGATTATGAGATTTAGTGACGTTGCCATGTTTGTATATGTTGGGTTTTGGATTAACATTAAACTTTAGCTAGACCAAAATACCCTTGTCATAATCTACTGAATTACTAAAACTAATTCTTGGAAGAAAGGGGGCTCAACGGCCCTGCCACGTCACCCCGAAAAATGGGGACCGTCGGATGCGAATCGAGCGTCCACGATGGAGCAGCTGCGCTTTGTCCGAACGGCCGCACGCGATGCTTCGTGTGGGCTGCGTGTCCGGCTGCCTAATCCAGCACGTCTCTCTCTCCGCTCGCTCAAGGCTGCGCTGCGTCGCGCTCCTCCCCCTCGCTCCTTTCCCCTCCCAGTCCCTCCTTCTCTCGCCGCACGCTCTCCGTCATCGTTCCCAGTCGCCCCCTCCACGCCGCCCCTCTCTTCTCCCCGGATCTGCTCTTCGCTCTCCTCCCCGCGGTCCTTGCCTCTCCAGGTCCCTCCCTCAGTCGCCGCCTCGGCGCCGCCCTCATGCCCTCGCCCTACCAGACCATCGGCCTCCCAACTGCTCGATTCCACTCCCCAGCCATCGCCGCTCACTCCGTCGTCCTTCCCAGTCGCCGCCTCGGCACCACCCCTCCCTTCCCTCCCGATACGGTCCCCACGCCGTGCTCATCCCCTCGCCCTACCAGCCCATCGGTGCTTGCTGGGGAACTTCTCACTACTACAAAACAGGCTATAGTAGACGCCCCATCACAGACGGTTCCTATGGAACCGTGCGTATTAAATCTATCGAGATCGGGCATAGCCTATCACGAGCGGTTCTTATTATGAACCGTCGTGATACGCACTATATCACGACGGTTTTTAATAGAACCGCTGCGTGATCATTCACAAGCGGTTCTATTAAAAACCGTCTATGATAATCACCGTTATCACGCAGCGGTTTGTAATTAGAACTGCGTCAGGATGATCCGAGCAGTTCTATTAAAAACCGTCTGTGATAGGTGCGTATCACAGACGGTTCTTAACAAGAACCGTCTCTGATTGTTGGGCGGGAAATGAAAATTTGAACATAATGGGCAGGCTGCCGAAACTCGCTTTATATAACCTCCATCTCCTCCTCTGTCGTCTCTCCTCCTCACACCTCATACCTCCATCTCCTCCTCTGCCATTTCTCCTCCTCACACCTTGTGCCCCAGCGTCCCCCGAGCTTGTCGCCCGCGGCCTCCTCCAACTCGCCCCGGCCTCATCATCACCGGCCTCCTCCGAACCGTCGCCCCCAGCCTCCTCCACCTCGCCCCAGCCTCGTCGTCACTGGCCTCCCACGACCTCTTCACCCTCGGCCTCCTCCACTTCGTCGCCCATATCAGATTCATTCGCGAGGCTCAGGAGACTCCAGACAAAGTGAAAACCCCCAAAAAAGGTCGTTTAGGGCCTCAAAACAGCCTCCGAAGTTTTAGCAACCGTTTTCGGTTTTTTTTGCAACAGAAAAGGCTATCACAGACGGTTCTAAACAAGAACCATCTGTGAAAACTCATCACAGATGGTTCTGAACAAGAACCGTCTGTGAAAATGTCATCACAGACGGTTTGTAAATTAAACTGTCGGTGATATTCTCGGATCACAGATGGTTTTTGATGAAAACCGTTTGTGATAATAGCCTTCACAGACGGTTTCAACAAAAAACCGTCTGTGATAGTGCGTATCACAGATGGTTTTGAACCGTCTATGATAACTGCCTGTTATCACAGACCAACAAATATAGACGGTTCGAAAACCGTCTGTGATGACGGTTCCGAACCGTCTGTGATGAGGCTTCCTGTAGTAGTGTCTATTGAGAGGAGGGGCTGCTTCTCCGAGGCCAGGAGGCTGCAGAGGCAGGGCGGGCAGAGGTAGGCTACCTCCTCGGCCGCGACGAGATGGGTAGAGTGAGTTGGATACTTGGATCTGTGCTTGCTTGAGAGTCTATTATTAGCTTTGCCTTTGGATACTTGGATCTGTGCTTGCTTGAGAGTAATTTGTTTGGTGGTACCTGAGTCTTCCTATGTGATGCTAGGTTGGTACACATGTTGAATCATACTAGCTGTTCATACATAACATCTTTTACAGATCTTTAACACATATGTCAAGTAATTATTTGCATTTCATTTACAATGGTTACAGATTCAGGTTGGATATGTGAAATGAGTATGCAACAAAATTTTACGTCCATAGTATGGAAATGAATGGTGAAGAAGAAACTGCAATTGCCATCTTTGTAAGAACTCTGCCAGAAAAAAACAAATATATATTCGACTGCATCTAGCTAGCTGTTTTTCATACACATTTAATTATTTGCATTTCATTTACAGTGGTTCTTATTTTTGTTGTTCCCTTGAGAAATTTATACAATTGAGCTGCAAAAAACAAAATCAGCAATATATGATGAAACGTCTATTAAGTCACATATCCGCCGTGCCAACGAATTACTATCTATTTCCAGTCTTCATGTATCACCATCCACTTCCCTGCCTCTGCAACAAGAGTCTGCACAGCGAAAAAAATAGGTACTTTGTTTTGTTCTTCATTTAATGTGTAGGTTTACTGATAACATTCTATATTAGTACTGAACACCACGGTGTGTTCATAACTTCTGATATTACTATGATTTGCACATAGGTTTCAATACAACTGATATTGATATAAATCTTATTTGCTTCCCTCTCGCCAAGCCGATCTTTGGAAAAATTATTAATCAGGACCTTGATAGTTTAAATTTCATGCAAGACACTACTGGTGCTCTCACTAATTTCTTGGCATCTGCACCATCAGAAATCAAATACGTGTATAGCATTGTTTTTCCTTCATTCAATCCTCCACCGAGTTATAGGAGGTAACTCTTCTGGTTACATTCCCCCTATTTGTCTCATTAATTTTTTTTATACCTTTGGAAGAATCATTGTTCCAAAAAACAACCGCATACAAGAAATAGCTGTGTTCTCTGTTCCTATGTAACTGGCTGCTTAGGCTGTATAGTTACTAAAGTTGAGTGTGAGTAGGGTGACTAATCAAGTAGATTAGCCCTTTTTAAGAATGCTTATAAGAATACATTTTTTTTGTCTTTAAAATTGATTTAAGTACGGTGCATCCATGCACGTGTATGTAATTTATCACTTTACACATACTTTTCAGACCATCCAATGATCATCCTGCAAATGGGAGTGGAGACAATGTTAAGGCATAAAAAAAATTTAAACCTTTTTTCACCTAAAATAAATATATATGTACCATGTCCATCGCCTTAAGGTTTCCTTGATTCGATAATTTTTTTTCCGCATTCATCTGTTCTTAGTATTTAAAGCTTGGCTAACCATGCTGAGTCTTTATTTAATTTCTTCCTTCTCTCCTGCCTTATATTGCTTTGCATATATTTATCGTCCTATGCTATAAATGCTCGAAATTAATGCTGTTCATGGAGATTTGATGTTGCGATTCTATCTGACTTTCTTCACATGCACGTTATAGAGTTAGGACTAACACTGATACAATTATATATAAGGTTGTCACCCGCTATTTCGTTTTTTCTGAATTAACAATCATTAATTATTTCCTCAGGTTACATGGAGATCTCATTTATATTGATGTTGTGATATTAGAAGAAAACAAGTACTGCATCATAGGAAGTTCCAAGTATTTTCATGTCAACACTAGCAACGGAATAATTTTTGATCCAAGACCTTCAGAACAAACTCAGGAAGCCAACACTCTAATCGGTTTGCTACAAAAAAAAACAGGTTTAAAACAAACTCAAGAAGCCAACACTCTAATCGGTTTGCGCCAATTCAGGTATATTCATTCACCAATTCAACACAGCATATAAATTAAGTGTATTGCTATACTACTCATGACACATTACTCTTCTATAATTGCTAAACAGGTTTCGCCAACAACACAAGTGCTTAAACAATAGCGGATCTGATTTATGCTATGCAAATCTACTTACTACTATCAGACTTTTGTAATTAGTACGTAATGTAATTTGAATTTTTTTAATGTTGTGTACTGAACGTGTAATACATATCTAAAGATGGAAGACAGTTTTTTTGATTCCACATCATATATGTTTTCTGCCAACTACATCTTTTGAGGTTTCGTTCTACTTACTAGCTGTCTTGTGATGCTTGTGTATATAAGCACCCTCAGTTTAGAAAATACTACTGCATCCAGTTAATACCACCGGTTGTTCGGCTGTTCTAAATATTAACTGTTACATTATACGTATAGTAGGCTATCTTCTGTGAAAATATATCAATATCACCAAACGGCAGGTTGCCAAACTGTGATAAATAATGGATCCCATATAGCAGTATGCTCTTTTCTTTAGTGATGCTTGTTGTAGTCCATGTCCACATACTCACTACCATGGCACCATTACTGCCCAAAAAAAAATTTGTGCCATGTATGCCATCCAATGGACTACTGCAGTGCCACTGTGTGTTCTTCATATTTGTGCTGAACAGTTGGACTAGACTACAATTGTATTTTATTTGTGTCATCTCCATTCTATATTTTGAATTTTTCTTATTAGGGATGTTTCTATATTTGATAACATAAAATGAAAATTAACCATTCCTCTGACATGGCTGGAGCATAGAACTAACAGATTTTTCTACCCTAAACAGAGATTGAACATTGCTGTATCTTATCCTCTTAGTCTATCTTTCTATTTATCTTTTATAGGTCGCTTCTTTTATCTTCCTTTTCTTTTCTTCAAGGAGAGCTATCACTTTTGATGTCCACAGAACATTGTCACTATTTGTCACTTTTAAGATTTCTTATTCCATTGAAAGGAGATATACTCTATCACGCGTCTTGCTTTCGGTAATACTATGTTCTTTGTGTCTCCCTATCCCAAAGATTATGCTTTTATGATCTCAAAGCCATTGCTTTAACCAGTCATGGGCCCATACTTCATAGCAGATGCAGTGCACGCGTGAACTTTTGTTCAGTCTATAAGTAACTGCGTACCTTTTGACCCGTTCTGCTTTTATGCTTTTGCATAGTGCTTAGGCTCCCTAGATTCCTTTAGAACTCCTGTGATATGGTGATGTTTAGCCTATAGAATTGTCGGTTCTTTATTCATGTAAGACTGATTATTCCAATATTAATGCATTGGAATCCAACAGAAGTTTGCTTAGAAAGTCATTATGCCAGGCATATAACTATTCACAATGCTACAAGTGTTCTTGCTGTCCTCTTTGCTTGGTTCGCAAATAATGCTGCGCTACATCGTTATATATAACCTTTTTCTCTATGGAACTAGATCAGCTGTCTAGACAAAAAATTTCTAGAGGTAACATTCACTCTGTTCTATTTCGATTTTTGCGATTTTCCTACCCCATATGTTCTTACATCATTGATTCAGTGCTATCTATCAAATGAGATCTATAACCATCCTATAAAGAACCTTTAACTCTATCATAGTATATGTTACACACACCTGTATAATAAGTTTTATGTAAATTTCTTTCACATGTTTGCTATACATGCAGTATATTACAAAAATAGATACGCTTCCATTGGATAGTGCATTGACCTCTCTTGTGTATCTTTCCGTACCCGATCACAAACTAATACATCCGTAGCGCTAGAAAACACAAGCTGTAAATACATACACTTCCATAGATGATTTTTTTTTCTCAATCCATTTTCAATGGCCCTTCAAGATCATTGCGATCGATTCGGGGTTGAGCAGTACCATCAATCCAAGAATATACATACCAGCATTCATCTACATCAACAGAACAGCAACAGATCGATGCCTTACAGGTAATGTTACAGCTATTCTATTCTTAGCTTTACAATATTCATGTATGCACATCCTTACACTATAACTACCTTTCTATCTAATAGATACCCTATATAATACACACAAGCATATAGTATCATTTATAGAAGAACCCTACCTTGACTACTAGATATACTACAGAAACAACAGGTACAATCTATTCCAGTAAAAACATAACTCATCTTTTTTAGACATCACTGTCCTACAGATAGCACACCGATACCTAGCCGCTTAAAAAATTATCCACTTTACTGATCAGACAAGCATGCAAATTGCTAAACCACCTTTTCTTCTATTGTACTTAAGACTATACACAAAAAAAAACATGCCATATTGACTTAACTGGTTTTTGAATTTAAAACTCACCTCCACTTTTTAGCTAAGAAACAAATTATCTAAATCAATATTATTTTTATAGCTGCTAACTAACCTTAAAACCTTTGCTATTGGATATCTGCAACATTTACGATGGTCATCCCCTTCCCAATGAAATTCCCAGATTCTAACCAATATCCTTTTATAGCCTACAAATACTTAATCATTTCAGATTTACTACAGTCATAGAGACAATACTTCAGCACAGCCTATTCAAAGAAATCTATCTACTGACTATGAAGCTACAGCCAGTCACACGGCAACTCAGGTATGCATAAAAGAAATAAAACAAAATTTCCAAACCATATTATCTAAACAACACCACAACAACTGTATTTTATTTGTGTCATCTCCATTCTATATTTTGAATTTTTCTTATTAGGGACGTTTCTATATTTGATAACATAAAATGAAAATTAACCATTCCTACAGCATGAAACTGGAGCATAAAACTAACAGATTTTTCTACCCTAAACAAAGATTGAACATTGCTGTATCTTATCCTCTTAGTCTATCTTTCTATTTATCTTTTATAGCTCACTTCTTTTATCTTCCTTTTCTTTTCTCCATGGAGAGCTGTCACTTTTGATGTCCACAGAACATTGTCGCTGTTTGTCACTTTTAAGATTTCTTATTCCATTGAAAGGAGATATACTCTATCATGTGTCTTGCTTTCGGTAATACTATGTTCTTTGTGTCTCCCTATCCCAAAGATTATGCTTTTATGATCTCAAAGCCATTGCTTTAACCAGTCATGGGCCCATACTTCATAGTAGATGCAGTGCACGCGTGAACTTCTGTTCAATCTATTAGTAACTGCGTACCTTTTTACCCGTTCTGCTTTTATGCTTTTGCATAGTGCTTAGGCTCCCTAGATTCTTTTAATACTCCTGTGATATGGTGATGTTTAGCCTATAGAATTGTCAGTTCTTTATTCATGTAAGACTGATTATTCCAATATTAATGCATTGGAATCCAACAGAAGTTTGCATAGAAAGTCATTATGCCAAGCATATAACTATTCACAATGCTACAAGTGTTCTTGCTGTCCTCTTTGCTTGCTTCGCAAGCAATGCTGCGCTACATCGTTATATATAACCTTTTTCTCTATGGAGCTAGATGAGCTGTTTGGACAAATTTTTTCTAGAGGTAACATTCACTCTGTTCTATTTCCAATTTTGCGATTTTCCTACCCCATATGTTCTTACATCGTTGATTCAGTGCTATCTATCAAATGAGATCTATAACCATCCTATAAAGAACCTTTAACTCTATCATAGTATATGTTACACACACCTATATAATAAGCTTTATGTAAATTTCTTTCACATATTTGCTATACATGCAGTATATTACAAAAATAGATACGCTTCCATTGGATAGTGCATTGACCTCTCTTGTGTATCTTTCCATACCCGATCACAAACTAATACATCCGTAGCGCCAGAAAACACAAGCTGTAAATACATACACTTCCATAGATGATTTTTTTTTCTCAA
Source organism: Phyllostachys edulis (assembly GCA_036346405.1). Classification (NCBI taxonomy): domain Eukaryota; kingdom Viridiplantae; phylum Streptophyta; class Magnoliopsida; order Poales; family Poaceae; genus Phyllostachys; species Phyllostachys edulis. Next base: position 59,718,227 of record CM070550.1, read on the forward strand.
TCCATTTTCGATGGCCCGCTGCGCATCTGACTGCTGATCTGATTCAGGGTTGAACAGTACCATCAATCCAAGAATATACACACTAGCATTCATCTACATCAACAGAACAGCAACAGATCGATGCCTTACAGGTAATGTTACAGCTATTCTATTCTTAGCTTTACAATATTCATGTATGCACATCCTTACACTATAACTACCTTTCTATCTAATAGATACCCTATATAATACACACAAGCATATAGTATCATTTATAGAAGAAACCCTACCATGATTACTAGATATACTACAGAAACAATAGGTACAATCTATTCCAGTAAAAACATAACTCATCTTTTTTAGACATCACTATCCTACAGATAGCACACCGATACCTAGCCGCTTAAAAAATTATCCACTTTACTGATCAGACAAGCATGCAAATTGCTAAACCACCTTTTCTTCTATTGTACTTAAGACTATAGACAAAAAAAAACATGCCATATTGACTTAACTGGTTTTTGAATTTAAAACTCACCTCGACTTTTTAGCTAAGAAACAAATTATCTAAATCAATATTCTTTTTATAGCTGCTAACTAACCTTAAAACCTTTGCTATTGGATATTTGCAACATTTACGATGGTCATCCCCTTCCCAATGAAATTCCCAGATTCTAACCAATATCCTTTTATAGCCTACAAATACTTAATCATTTCAGATTTACTATAGTCAGAGAGACAATACTTCAGCACAGCCTATTCAAAGAAATCTATCTCGACTATGAAGCTACTGACCGATCTACGGCAACTCAGGTATGTATAAAAAAAGGAAAACAAAATTTCCAAACCATATTATCTAAACAACACCATTCCTCATATTTGTATACTGATATATGCTTTTCATAAACGTTTCATCCTACGCAGATATCTAGCTCTAACAACTACATACATTCTATTAAAACAGTCATAGTGTAAAAAGAAAAAATAATTACAGCATATCTATTCGTGTAAAATGCTTCTAACTAACTGCTACTTTATACAGCCTTTACATACGTCTTTTGAGACCGCCGCAACAATCACTACTTCCCAGGAACAACTTATGCTTAACAACTTGTGCTTTTCTCCACCCGTTTTACCATTGTTCTATCAATACTATACATTACAGCACCCATGTGAACTAAGTTACTACTCCCGCAAATCCTATTTTGTAAACACTTTTAGCTCACCTGGATCCATCAGTGGCTTCGGTTTGTATGTACATATAGTTTCGCTACTTTCTTGCTCTATTTTGTAAATGTGCTGCTTCCTTGCTTTGTTTGGTAAATATTTACAACTCACCTATGTCCGACACTGGCTACAATTTATATTTCTCTATTTTGTAAACGTGCTGCTTCCATCCTCTGTTTTGTAAATATTTACATCTCACCTATATCCAAAACTGACTGCAGTTTGTATATACATATCCTTTTGTCACTCCTTTCCTCTTTATATCGATCCTACAGATAATAACTATTTTGTTAATTCAACATATGCTACAATAAACTACATAACTACGCTACAAATGATATAATCTATCTAATATAACTTAATTTACACTCACTGTCAGACCATTACAGCCCGCACCATATGGTGCAGGTGAACTTCTAGTAATATGAAAGGGCACACAGTACGCCTCCAGCTCCAGCCAGCGAGCCGGTTGTCTTCCCTTTCGCTTGCTTCTATGTATCTTTCTCGGCCATGGATCCTAAATATCAAGATTCAGCAGCAGCAGCAGCCGTCGCCGCCGCCTCCCCAACGAATCCCAAGTCAAGATGGAGCGGCACCAGTAGCCTCCCTAGTCCCCACCAATCCCAAATAAAAGCTGCAGCCTCCGTTAAAAAGAGTTAGATCGAGTAGTATCACTACAACAAACACCTTACTTAGAGGCACTTTTCTACAAACATTTTCTTATTTGTCTCTACAAACTGCCATGTCATAATGTAAATCCACTTTTTGCGGAACTTTAGAAGGTGCCTTAAATATAGAGACACTATTTGAGGCGTTTTGAATTAAAAAAAACATCAAAATGTGGATTGTAGAGGCGTTTTGTAAATTGTTAAAACAAAAATCATGTAACGACATTTGAGACACTTCTAATTATCCAGAGACATTTTTTAGATGTTATTTGAGGCACTTTTGATTATATAGAGACACTCTTTTAGATGTTTGAGACATGTTGTCTACTATTTATAACAATTAGAATATGAGTATAAGCAATTGTGTGTCAGGTTGGGTTGGTTAGTGGGGCTATTTGTTTTCCATAAGGTCTTGAGTGATTGATTCCAACATATTGTTAGAATATATTTTTGGTCCTGTTTGAGGATGCTAGATAGTATAGAGACATATTTGATGAGGACATGACCCCTATGGATACAACCATATTTGATATACTTGCTATTCCAATTACAAGAGCTCATACACTTCACTTAAATTATCAGGTGAGCTCATTTTTAAGAGTGTCTTTATATTATATGAACTATATAATGCTACCTAATGATGAAAATATATATTTGTGCAGCACCACATCACTTTTTGTTCAAGCCAAGCAAGAGTTCGAGTTGGACACGTTTTGGAATCCAATTCGGTCTCCGGGGACAGCACCGACTTCAAACATACATAACTTTCACATATAGAGTTCATTTGAGGTCCATGTGCACTTGATGGAAAGCTTGTCTCATCCTCTTTCCAATGGATCTAGCCTCACCTCTAAATTCATTTGGAGCACTTCAGAATCATCAAAAGAAGATACTATGTCACCTATTTGGGCCATGGGCCTTGTAATTCGGATAGAAAACCTAGGCCCATACTGTTCACGTGTTTACTATTCATGTGTGAACAGTACACCACCCCTCCCTCTTGCTCCTATGCATAGTGGCTGCCGCTCTCTAGTTTCCTTGGATTTCGTTGAGTTTAGGTTTAGCCATTATGCAAACTTCTGTTCTTCAGTTGTGTCGGACTACCACCTATCAAGACAGCCTTCGGGATCCCATCTTTTATATTCAATCCTATTTGCAATTTCATATTGCTATTTATCTTGTTCTTGCTTGTTCTTCAATTATATATAGGAAAAGACCTTCGTGGTCAGGTTGATCGTGCTTCTAGCAAGATCGATAACGAACTTGGAGTTGGTTCAGCGATTGTCGGGCATATTGGTCGTGTACGATTGGTAGCCGAATCGTGAGAGTCATCTCCACCAAATCGAATTATCCTTCTCATCGAAATATCGGGACACCTATTGTCGCATCAGGTAGTATCAGAGCTACAGTTAATCGGTGAGATTTTTTTCCACTACCTATAGTCCACGAAAAATAAAAAAAAAATAGGGTTAGTTCATCTTGTCCAAACCAATTTGTGCCCTACCATTTTTTTTTTGGTTTTTGCATTATTGAATCATTGGTTGCATCGTCGTGTCTAGTTGCTGATCTTTAGTTCTAGTTATTGTCTAGTTGGCCATTGTCTAGTTTGCTTCTCGTGTTTTTCTTTGCGTCGCTTGATCGTTCTTTTAGGGTTCTTAGTTTTTGTATCTCAAATAGAAAATTCATGGGTCAGAACTCCTCTAATCCGCACCAAAAACAGAAATTTCGTGTTGTTGTTAATAAAAAAACAAGAGGATTGCTTTGATCTTTTGGGAGGGTTGATGTTATTTGCAACTTGCGGCAAACCCTAGGGCCGGCCAGATAGTAGAAGGAGAAAGAGACAACCGCAAGAAAAAATGTCGTGGTAGAAAAAAAGAAATAAAAGTGCGTAAAAATTGGTGGAGACCTTCTACATATAGCCACAAGCTTCCACAAAAAATTTTAGCAAGTTTTGCCTACGGGTTTGAAAGATATAGCAGTTTCAATTTGCACCCGAGATGGTCTCGAGTCCGAGTACGATTCCGTTTCTGAGATACCTTCAGTAAAACGGGCACAACTTTTGCATACCTTGTCCGTTTTGCATGTTCCTATACTCATTGGAAAGCTAACGACGAGACACATCCTTTCCACCTAAGCCACTATTCTCCCTCCCGGGGCCCCAAAATCGGCCATCTTCTGCCCCGAATTCGCATCGCAAGTTTTCTGGTTTTGTTTTTGCCATTTCTTTCGGTCTTCGCTTCGAAATTTGGGGTTCGCCTCAACTGCAAAGTTGTAGATCTCGTCCAAACCTTTTGAAACAAGTATATTTAAGCCATATAAAACTTTGATTTTTCATCTTTTGAGACTAGTTGTTGTTTACTACTTCAACTAGAGGGTTGTTTACATTTCACGTTATTTTGATTTTGTACTCTACATCGTGTGAACGATCTTGTGCTCCTACAAAGAAGTTTGAGTAGTTGGCTAGTGTCTCTCTTAGCACTTGGTATGAGAATTTTCTTTGCTTACATCAAGTCACATTGATCTTTGCGTGTGCGTTCATACACTTCTCTTCATAGGCTTTGATTGACTAGCTTTTTCTAGGCTAGGATCAGCAACATCAAATTTCCCCGCTCTCGGCGTATATGTACTTCCCAGAATTGCAGTACACATATCCTGTACAAAAATTAAGCATCAACTCCATACACAAGTTATTACATTATGAAAGGTTTCATTATTTACAACATAAGGTTCATACAAAAGAGTCAAGTCTGCAGCGGAACACTTGCCATAAGATGGCTAAAGCAAAAGCCAAACGGTTCGCCCTTACCCACAGGGCAACCGACTGGAAACACCCAAGCTAGTCGTCAATAGCAAAGTCATCCTCACAAATGTTAACCCCTTGGGGGGGTCAACCTCCTCTACAATAAATAACAACCATATTTGATATGCTTGATGTTCCAGTTACAAGAGCTCGTACACTTCACTTAAATTATCAGGTGAGCTCGTTTTTAAGAGTGCCTTTATATTATATGAACTATATGATGCTACCTAATAATAAAAATGTATATTTGTGTAGCACTACATCACTTTTTGTCCAAGCCAAGCAAGAGTTCGAGTTGGACACATTTTGGAATCCAATTCGGCCTCCGAAAATAGCACCGACTTCAAACATGCATAACTTTCACATAAGGAGTCCATTTGAGGTCCACGTGTACGTGATGAAAATCTTATCTCATCCTCTTTCCAACAGATCTAGCCTCACCTCCAAATTCATTCATAGCACTTCGGAATCATCGAAAGAAGATGCTGCGTCACCTATGGCCAATACTGTTCACGTGGTTAATGTTCATGCATGAACAGTACCTCCACACCCCCCTCTTGCTCCTATACATAGTGGCTGCCGCCCTCTAGTTTGCTTGGATTTCGTTGAGTTTAGATTTAGCCATTGTGCAAACTTCTGTTCTTCAGTTGTGTCGGACGACCACTTGTCAAGATAGCCTTCGGGATCCCATCTTCTGTATTCAATCCTATTTGCAATTTCATATTGCTATTTATCTTGTTCTTGCTTGTTCTTCAATTGAATGCAGGAACAGACCTTCGTGGTCAGGTCGATCATGCTTCTAGCAAGGTCAATAATGAACTCGGAGTTAGTTCAGCAATTGCCGGGTATATTGGTCATGTACAATTGGTAGCCGAATCATTAGAGTTATCTCCACCAAATCGAATTATCCTTCTCATCGAAAGATCGGGACATCAATTGTCGCATCATATTTGCATTAACGAAATGCCTTATAGAATGTAAATACATTTTAACAAGTGTCTCTTCGACCGTAGCGACAGTGCACGACTGCATGTAGAGGCACCATTGTGGCATTTAAAAAAAGCGAAAATTCATTATATCCCATCAAATAACTCCATTTTTCATGATTTTCTTCACAATATACCATCGAGTTCCAAATTTTCTTCACAATTTGGCATCGCTGTCACTTCTCCATCCAAGCCTCTCCGTTCAGCCTAGAGAAAAGACTATTTTCCCTCAGGTTTCACATTTTGTCACATTTCACTACATGCCAATTTTTTCTTGGTTGATCACTGCAAATTATTCTAGTCCACAAGTGAATTAGATGCCACTGCCACTAGGTGGCAATTTAAAACACATTAGGAGCAATAAAATGTGACAACTGAGGGCAAAATGGTATTTTCTGAAGGCTTAATGGAGGGGCTTGGATAGAGAAGTGATGGCAATGGCATAATCAAGAAAATTTAGAATCCAACGACATATTTGAAGGACTTATTCGATGGCCTATAATGATTTTTTTTTCTCTTGAAAAATGTCTTCAAAATGACATAGAGACTAAAAGGTATGGCTCGGAAGGATTCCAAATGCACGTCGAAATTAGGTAGGGCTCACTAGAAGTCCATTATGGGTGTTTGTTTATTATTTTCTTTATGTCCCTCATTTTCATAAAATAGAGCTGATGGTACCCGATGTCTTGGAAGGTTTCACACCAGCTCGAAAGCATTCCAAATGCATGCCAAAATGCCATCGAATAACTCATTCACAATATACCATCGAGTTCCAAATTTTCTTCACAATTTGGCATCGTCATCACTTCTCCGTCCAAGCCTCTCCGTTAAGCCCTCAGAAAAGACTATTTTCCCTCAGGTACACATTTTGTCACATTTCACTACATTCTAAATTTTTCTTTGTTGATCACTGCAAATTATACCAGTCCACAAGTGAATTAGATGCCACTGTCACTAGCTAGGTGGCAATTTAAAACACATTAGGAGCAATAAAATGTGACAACTGAGGGCAAAATGGTATTTCCCCAAGGCTTAACGAAGGGGCTTGGATAGAGAAGTGATGTCAATGGCATGATCAAGAAAATTTAGAATCCAACGACATATTGTGAAGGAGTTATTCAATGGAATATAATGATTTTTCTCTTGAAATATGTCTTTAAAATCACACATAGACTAAAAGGTAGGGCTCAGAAGCATTCCAAATGCACATCGAAATGAGGTAGGGCTCACTAGAAGTCCATTATGGGTGTTTGTTTCTGATTTTCTTTCCATGCCTTATTTTCATAAAATAGAGCTGATGGTACCCAATGTATTCGAAAGTTTCACACCGGCTCGAAAGCATTCCAAATGCATGCCAAAATGCCATCGAATAACTCATTCACAATATACCATCGAGTTCCAAATTTTCTTCACAATTTGGCATTGCCATCACTTCTTTGTCCAAGCCTCTCCGTTAAGCCCTAAGAAAAGACTATTTTCCATCAGGTGTCACATTTTGTCACATTTCACTACATGCCAAATTTTTCTTGGTTGATCACTGCAAATTATTCTAGTCCACAAGTGAATTAGATGTCACTGCCACTAGGTGGCAATTTAAAACACATTAGGAGCAATAAAATGTGACAACTGAGGACAAAATGGTATTTTCCCAAGGCTTAACAGAGGGACTTGGACGGAGAAGTGATGGCAATGGCATAATGAAGAAAATTTAGAATACAACAACATATTGTGAAGGAGTTATTCGATGGCATATAATGATTTTTCTCTTGAAAAATGTCTTTAAAATCCCACAGAGACTAAAAGGTTTACCCCTACCATACAATAAATATGCCTCTACATGATGTTTTTCATGTAGTGTAAGTCATCTGCCATGAATCCCGAGCAGCAGTAGTAGCAGTCGACGATTTGGTGGTGGACGTGGTGTGGATAGGGATGGCAATCGAGTGACATAGGCACGGGTAGTGCTGGCCCAAACACGTGCCCGCCAGCCCAAAAGTCCCCCACGGGCATACCCATGAAGGGTGATGGGCAAAGAACCTCGCACATGCCCGTCGCCCGCGGGCATGCCCTTGAGACGGATGGGTGGCAGCGCAGCTGGGCGGGAGCACAGGGGCAGTGCAAGAGTATGGGGGTGGACAGGAGCTCGGGAGGATGAGGAAGGGGAGTGGTTGACCTGGATTTCGTGGTGGATTTCATGGAAGTCATAGAAGCGATGTCCAGAGTGGTGAAGGAACTTGCCCTACTTGTCGCGTCAGCATAAGCTGGGCAGCGCGACTAGTGCATGAGCTAGAGCATGAGGGGGCAGCACGTGCAGATGTAGGAGCCTCACAGGAGGAAGCCACGGCTGACGAGTGCCTCGAGGATGCTGGACTTGTCGTTGCTCTGGCTCCCCACCCCCGCAAGCTGCGACATGTCGATCAGGGATCTACTCCCCTGCTGCGAGAAGATGTCCTGTAGCTTATTCACGATCAGGATCACCGACGACCCCACCAACGTAGCAGTTGCAGCCTTCATCGCCGCCGGCGACGACGTAGAGGAAAAGTGGTCATCAACCATGGATGCGTTGCGGTTGCGAAAGTAGGGCTCCACCTCTAGTGCTAGGGTTTTAGGGGAGGAGGGGAAGGAGAGGTCGGGAAGGATGAGCAGTGAGACTGGATGAGGAGAGGATGGTGCGGTGCGGCTGGGTGGGCGTACGGGTGGCTGCACGACCATGCAGGAGGACGGGGGCGGTGCGGCCGTGTGGGAGGACAGGGGCAATGCGGGAGGATGGGGGTGGACCGAAGGATGAGGAGATGAGATTGGGATTGGTGATTTGGGGTTGATGTGGGAGGACGAGGGTGGTGCTAGAGGATGGAGTGATGGCCAAATGGGTTTTAGCCTGCTACGGTTTCCTCGAGCCCACCTGTGAGTATGAGTTGGAGGGTAAGTGAGCGTGACACTCACTGGTGGAGCTCACTTATGCCCGTGCCCGTTTACCCGATGAGCGAAGGATTTCCCCCATTTCCATACCCATGGGCAAAGAAAGCACCCCATGCCCAGCTTCATTCGAACATTTACCCATGGGCACACGGGTAATCAGGCACAGTTGCCATCCCTAGGTGTGGACATAGGACAACAAATGAGTACATGCGGCGGTTGGGCTCCGACGGTGAGTCAAAATCGAAACTTCGGAGGGCAGGCTCGATGAGCAAGTGGTCGGAGCTCATCGCACGGTGGCAGGGTTCAACGCCCGAGCTCTGGCGGGCAGTAATTTGACGAGTGGGTAACTCACAGTTCATATCCCATTCCCAATCCACCGAACCAAACATGGGTTTAAATTTATCCCTAGCATCTAATCTCATTCTCACCTCTCTTATCCCACAGTCCAAACGCCAGCGTCATGGTGACTTGGGACTTGCCAGCATAGGACCTTCTAGGAAAGGAAATTAGATAAAAGCTTCTGTCCCAAAACACGAAACTAAACCAAATCTTTTAGGCCTAGAACAACGTCAGACATAAATTAACATAACCATTCACTCCAGTAGCAACGATTCTTGTTCGCGCCAAACTGAACCAAATTTATTGCACTGTCAACATAACTAGTATGGTAGGGTCTAGTGGTTGTTAGCTAACGACCACATTTCAAGTTCCATTTGAGCAGTGTGTGTCATGTTTTTTCTTATCTTCTGATTTTTATTAATAACACAATATTAAAGTACATAAGTATCCTACTTTTACATTGAAGAATCTAGATGAACAAACTACTACCATCAAGCACTTGAGTTAATGAAATTGCTGAGCTTCTTTACCTTCCTTCCCGAAGACTAGAGATCTTGCAATGGTAACATGATTGTCAATGAATCACTAAAGTAGTAAATAGATTGTCAAGGATATCAATAAATATATCGAACCGTGCCTTGGTAGCGCTGTTGTTTCTTGGAAGAAAGCCATAGCAGATTTATTTATAACCAACTCTACCAAGCGCCGATCTTCGACGTAGGCATCACCATTGTCATATCGTCATCTAGGTTAGTCGATAGAGTAAAGCCCATCACAAGTGAACACACCACATAAAAAAAGTAGAATTACTTGATCTAGAAAATAAAAGAAAATAGAAGAAATCTAAAATTATGTATGAAAATCAACATATTCTCAACCCACTCGATGCGCTAGAGGAGTGGGGCAGAGGGGCCAACGGTGGTTCAGTGGAGCGGCGGGCCTTGACATTGCTTTCGAGTTCTGACGGCTAGGTTTCCATGTGTGTGTAGCATGTCATGCGTGCGAGTCCGGCTATAGGTAGGCCACTCCGCCACTAGTCTTAGTTGGCTGAGGTGGTTCAGTCGGTCCAATACAGAGTTATGGACAACAATGGTGGATCCAGAACGAAATTGACCGAAGGTTGCCATGCATATCACCACATGTACGTGGAGTTACTAGGCCTAAATTGCGGGTGAAGATCTTTACATATATGGGTAATGATAAGGAAAAACGATATAGACCTAGTGTCATGTGCACCCCTGGAGCTCCACTTGAATCCGTGTAACACCCTGATTTCTGGAGTTTTTTTTTCAACTTTCAAAATAAAAAGAACCATTTTGTTTTGATGAGAATTCAAAGCTTAACTTGAGAATTTCAGAGTGGATTTTAATGGATTAATTCGAACTTCAACTAAAAATCGCATGAGGTTATTTGGGTTTGTGGGGTTTTGGTGGTCTCCTCTTTTCTGCGCTGGCTTTGTTCTCCTCTGGTCAGGACCTTCTCCTTGTCTATTTGGACCTCCTTGTGTCCTTCAGGACCTCCCCATGTCCTCTAGGACCTCCTCCTTGTCTATTTGGACCTCTCTCTATCCTCTAGGACCTCCTCCTTGTCTATTTGGACCTCCCTGTGTCCTTCAGGACATCCCCATGTCCTCTAGGACCTTCTCCTTGTCTATTTGGACCTCCCTGTGTCCTTCAGGACCTCCCCATGTCCTCTAGGACCTCCTCCTTGTTTATTTGGACCTCCCTCGCGTCCGTTCGAGCCTTCCGCTTGATCCAGACCTCTATCGCCTGTGTATCGTTCGATTTGCGTTGGACTGTTTGATTTTGGAGAGACATTCGGATGGTCCAAATGTCCCACTCCTTTAGAACCGTCTGATCTGTATTGGACGGCCCCGATTGGTTGGGGCGTTCGCTCAGTCCAAACGGCCCAATTGCCTTGACCCGTTCGATGGAAATCCTATGGCTCCCGCTTCTCCCGCTTCTTATCTCGCTATCGCTCACCTCAGGACCTCCCTTGGTTAGATCTTGACCGTTAAGACCTCCCCTCTGAAGATCTTAGCCGTCAGGACCTCCCTTGTTTAGATCTTGACCGTTAAGACCTCCCCTCTGGAGATCTTAGCCGTCAGGACCTCCCTTGTTTAGATCTTGACCGTTAAGACCTCCCCTCTGGAGATCTTAGCCGTCAGGACCTCCCTTGTTTAGATCTTGACCGTTAAGACCTCCCCTTTGGAGATCCTAACCGTCAGGACCTCCCTTGTTTAGATCTTGACCGTTAAGACCTCCCCTTTGGAGATCCTAACCGTCCAGACCTCCCCCTTGCTAGATCTGACCGTTAGGACCTCTCCTTGGGAGATCCTAACCGTCCAGACCTCCCCCTTGCTAGATCTGACCGTTAGGACCTCCCCTTTGGAGATCCTAACCGTCCAGACCTCCCCTTTGTTAGATCTGACCGTTAGGACCTCCCCTTCTGGAGATCCTAACCGCCCAGACCTCCCCTTGATTTAATCCGACCGTCAGGACCTCCCCATTGTGGTGTCTGTTGGACCTCCTGTCCGCGGGACCTTCCCTTGAGCTTTGACTGGTCCCACTTGGCAGTCACACCTATTTTTCTTTATCCTTTGACTATGTCCTTTGCACAAGGGAGTCAACCCACATTTAATGCCTGTTGTATCGCATTAAATGCTACCAATTTTTGCAGCACCTGTGCCATACTTTTGTCACATCCTTTGCCTGCTTTCATTGTCCTTTTCACCAACTCATGAACACCTATACGTAACGTCCCGTTTTCTTTAAAGTCCTTGCCAAGTTTTCAAAATAAAAGTAACCATTTGGCTTTATTGAGAATCCAAAGCTTAACCTGAGATTTTGAAATCTGGATAGTTCAATTGGAATTAATCAAACCTTAACTAAGTTCTTTGTTGGTGTTCCTTGCTGTTTGAGCCTCTCTGTGTGCCCCTGGTTCGCCTCTTCTCTCTCTCTTAACTTCCTTTGTTGGTTTGAATCTCTTTGAGATCCGGACTCTCTCTCATCTCCCTCTGTTGAACCTCTCCCTTGCTTGGGGTTTTCTGTCAAGGACCCGGCTCGGGTTTGTGTTTGAAACCTCTTGGTTTCCCCCAAGCCACGCTTGGCTTTGCTTCTTTGGACCTCCGGTGGACCTCTCCACGCTCTCTGGGAACCCCTGAGTTCTCTTGGACGCTCTAGAGTTTCTTTGGACCTCCCAGTGCTCTTTTGGGGCCTTCCCAGACCTCCCCTTGTTGAGATCTAGCCGCTCAGACCTCCCCTTGTTGAGATCTAGCCGCTCAGACCTCCCCTTGTTGAGATCTAGCCGCTCAGACCTCCCCTTGGTGAGATCTAGCCGCTCAGACCTCCCCTTGGTGAGATCTAGCCGCTCAGACCTCCCCTTGCGGAGATCTAGCCGCTCAGACCTCCCCTTGCGGAGATCTAGCCGCTCAGACCTCCCCTTGTTGAGATCTAGCCGCTCAGACCTCCCCTTGTTGAGATCTAGCCGCTTAGACCTCCCTTGTTGAGATCTAGCCGCTCAGACCTCCCCTTGTTGAGACCTAGCCGCTCGAGACCTCTCCTTGTTGAGATCTAGCGCTCGGACCTCCCCTTGTTAGGATCGGCCATTAGGACCTCCTCTCGGGAGATCTTAGCCGTCGAGGTCCTCCCTTAGTTGGATCCAAAGGTTCCGACCTCCTTAGGTCCAAGACCTCCTTAGCGCTTGGACCCATCTTTGACTCTCGTGGTCAGTCGCTTGAGGCCTTGCCTTCTTAACCTTAGGACCATCGATGTGGTTTGGATGGCCCGATCCTAAGAACACGTTAGTTTGGTCGAACGTTCCTATCCTTTTGGGCCGCCCGATTTTAATCGAGCGGCTCTGCTTTCTTCTTAGCGTTTTCCTTGTTTCGGGACCTCCTCTGGTTGTTTTGCAAAGACCACCTCCTCGGTCCTTCTTTGGTCTTTTGTGAGACCACCTCCTAAATCGGGATATCCCTATTGGTGGGACCTCCCTGCACCCTTTGATCTGGACCGTTGAGGTCCTCCTTGAAATCTTGACCCTTAGACCTCCCTTGTGCAGTGCAGGCGTCGAGACCTCCTCGTGGTGAGCTTTACGGACCTCTTGTCCAGAACCTCCTCTTGAGTCCTTGGACCTCTGTCCAGACCTCCCCTCTGAGTGTCTTGGACCTCTTGCCCAGACCTCACAGTGGTCTTTGGCGGGGATGACCCTTGCGGTGGGGCCACCTCTTTGACCAGTGGTGCACCTTTTGGCCCAGCCCCACTTGCCGGCCCTCTTCACCTTGTAATTATTGCTCTTGCCTCAGAACTCATGCGCATTTAATAGGTGTCGGGTCACATTAAATGCGATCACATCTGAGTACTTTATTCAATTCTTTTAGGGCAAGCCTTGCCCTAGTTGTCCCGATTGCCTACACCTCACTTGAGTTTTTCCTTGTGGTGCACACTACCAACTCCGGCTATATAAAGTTTGGGCGGGCCACCTTTGTAACTTTGTTGCTCATTTCTTCCTTCCTGCCTCATCTGCTTTCAGTTCTTCCTTGTGCAAGACCTTTCCCAGAGCTCTCTGAGGGTGTGTTAAGCCTCTTGGTTTCCTTTTTGGCTGAGTTGGTTTGAGTTCCTTTTGGTTCTTTTGAAGTTCTCGGCTTAGTGTGGTTTTGCTTATTTGGTTTTCTTGCGACGTGTAGATCACGAGTTCGAGGAGATCTTGGACCCGGCTCTTCTTTGCAGAAGGCTCTCCTTTGCTTGACCAAGGCAAGCCACAGATCCCCTTTGATCATCTTGAACCAAGTTTAAGTAAATGTATTTCGGTTTTACTTTATCATGCATGGCTATGTTTATATGAAAATGGTTTGGGCTGTAGTTACTTGCCTACTTGTTGTTATGCCTCCTTTATACCTTGTCTCCATCATGTTGTCATGTTCACCTTGTGAGCCTTAGGGTGGATAATTTAGTTGGTGTTCTTTGTTATTTGCCAACATAGGGGCCGAGGTCTTATCTGACCTTGCTTAAGCGTGGTTGAGCGTATCATGCTTCATCTCTAATAATCTTGACTAATAAGTTATGAAATGTGTGGTTGGTGCCATTGTTGAGCGACTATGGCGGGATGCCTAAGGCTGTGTTGGTGTGGTGTGAGACCACTTGGTTAAAATTTGTGTGCAGACTGGGTGGTCTTTTGGCATGGGCTAATGCAAATTGTTTTGCTAAGGCAAGAAGGCAGGAGTGAGTAGTGGGTCTGTGCACACTTGGTTGTGGAAGTCTTGCCTTAGCACAAATAAGGACTACACTTTGTGTCTCATTGAGCTGGGCCAAGCAGTGCAACCACAAGATCATTTTATGGGAATGGTGCAGGCTGAATAATTAGCAATGGGTTGGCTTGGGGCTGTTGTGGTTGGCGTGTGATTCGTTGGCGCAGAGGGCACCCCATAACCTGCGGACTTCTAGACCACGAGGAGGGATTGCGAAACCTTAGCGGGCAGCCGAGTCAGTTCAAAGCTTTGTAAAGGCCTTGCGCACTCTCTAGGCTGCTCACCTTAGGAAGTGAGCAAGGGTGGCCGGAACCCGATCCGCTAGAGATCGTGGATTGTGGGTAAGTTGTACACCTCTGCGAGTATAAAGATCTATTGAATAGCCAAGTCCTTGGTCATGGACATGCTCAATGAAATGGTGCAAGGGGTAGATGTTTCAAAAGCTTGTGCCTTTGGACACTTCAGCGAGATGCCTTGGCTTTGCCTCGAAGAGACCTTGGCCACTCGGAGGGGTCAAGGTTGGCTCTGTAGTGGTCGAGGGTTGGTTTGGACCTCTGAAATGGGTGTTCAGGTGGGTTTTGGGTGAGGACACAGCCCTTTGGTGTGATCAGACCTCCCCCATTTTTGGTTGTGGCCGTGAGTTGGTGCTCACTCCACCTTTTTAAACATCAAAAGTATTATGTATTATGGTTTTACCTTGCTGCCTTACAATCTATTATTGCTATTATTGTCAAACTTGGCTTTGTGCAAACTAACCATACAACTCTCCATTGGTAAGTCCTTGCATGAATATTATTGCATCTTTGCTCCCTGTGACTTGCTGAGTACATTCCAAGTACTCATGGCTTAAGCCCTGTGTCAAAGCAGATTATGAAGATGACCAAGTGCAGGGCAGTGCAGACCTCTTCGAGGAGGAGTTCTTCGACGACTAAGATGCCTAGGACGTCCTCCACCCGACAGCCTGTGGTGCTTGTTGGATGGCTTTTGCGTGTTCAGTGTTTGAGCCCTAAAGCTCCTTGTTGCCAGTTGTAAGTCCTCGTTGGTGTTGTAAGCCCTCAGTGGCAGACCTCTTGTTAACAAGCTTGGCCATAAGGTCCTATTATATAAAGTTTAATTTGTCTGCTTCATCTTTGTTTGACCTCGTGGTTGTGGTATTGGCTTGTGTTCTTGTGCGAGCTAGCTCTGTTGTCCTGGGACTAGCTCAGATGCACAGGGGCAGGACCACCAGGAGGTCCTCTGGACTTAGCTTTGGGAGGTCTGCGGACCTCTCTTAGTGATGTGCTGGAGGTGCTACGAGGCGGTGGCGGCCACGACCTCCAAGAGGTCCCAAGACCTCTGGGAGGTCGGTGGCGAGACCAAGACCTCCGGGAGGTCCATAAGACCTCCTGGGAGGTCCTGGCAGATGTGAGACCCCGACGTTTATTAGGCTCATAATACTTAGTCATCCAATTGACCCTAGTATTATCAACCAAATAAACCCAGTCTCGAGAGATGTATACTTCCCAGAATGCAGTATACATACCTCACAACAAAAGGATGTATCAATTCCATACAACACATAGTACATAAGCAACAAACCAGAAGTTAATATTAATATGGAATAGATATTACAAAAGAGAGGCCCTTAGGCCAAATAACAATAATTACAAAAGATAACAGCGGAAGCAAAAGTGCCATAAAGATGGCCCAAAATAAGAGCCAACCAGTGTGCCTTTAGCCCACAAGGCAACTGACCGGACCGCCAAGCTAGTCGCTCTCCCAACCACCGCACAACTCACAAAAGTAAAGCCCTTTGGGCTCTACCTCCTCTGCAACAAAGTTGTTAAGCAAAGCAAATGAGTACAATAAATTGTTTATTGTACTCGCAAAACTGACGATGTAAGATAACGAGAACTATAATTTAGCTACATGCAAGCTTTATTTAAGTGGATGAGGCTTTGGACTCATTTTAGCATAAAGCAACATTTATTTGCAATAACATAATAGATTGAAGGCAATTTGACAAAGCATTTTTAATTGTTGAAATAACAACGCGATAATAACATAGTAACAACAACAAGAACAGATCACGGAAGTGACTAACCCAAGTCACCACAACAATAGCATGAACTCCCGTTCATACCAACCATGTCAAGTTTTAATTAAAGGTTGTAGTCTAGTCTTGAACGACCTTACCAAGCATGTCCATAACCTAGGGCGAGGCTATTGAATAGTTTTATCCCTGCGGGGTGTACCATGTACCCACGTCGAGACCGCCTTTCCATTAGGCACACTACCTTTGGTATCTTGGCACGGCTAAGTCCTCTGAGACATTTCCGATGGACAATGCTAATTCTGAGTCGCACAACCCACGGGAGAAGGAGACATCACACAACCTTCCGGAAGCTAATGCTCCTCCCACATCACACACACATTTTATCTTTAAAAACACACCAACCGAGCGACCCCAATTAACACCGCCCAAAGTACTTAGTCAAGAGGGTTCCATATGCCCCTCGTGTGGTTAGTACATAAAATCGCAACTTAGTGACCCAAGTACTCGGTCCTTAGGGACCCGGGCATACCACCACATCCAAAAACCGCACCATCCATCCAATATGCCCAAGTCTAAATCAATCTTTTATTTTCAGTTTTTGATTTTACAAATTAAACAAAGCACAAGTGCTGGACATATAGGAGTAATAATCAGTTTTGAGTGATCAAGACCATCGACTAAGTCGATGATCGCCCATTCTACCGATAACTAAGCATGTCTAAGCAACTTAAATCGAAACTACTAAGTGATAAGAGCTCATCCAACGAGCTCCCACCACAGCAAATAACCTAGGCTCATGGTAGTAGAGGATAAACAATTCCTACAGATTATGCAACTATAGGCTTGCTAGCGACATTTAACACAAAGTAGCATGCATACATAGAAGTAAAACGATATATTAAGCTTTAAAGTAATGGGACAATGATGGAAATGATCAAACTGCTTGCCTTGTTGCTGGTGGTCAAATTGTGGCAGAGGGTCGCTCTCGGGATCACCACAAATGTCGAAACCTAACGGAAAAGCGATAAAGAACCGATAAGAACGACGAAAGGCAACAAAGATAGCACAGCAAACGAACTCCAAATTCTCTGAATTTTCTACAGCAGCAAGAGGGTGATTTCTAGGAAATTCTGCAACAAGAACCAATGGATTTGGATTCTCAATGCAAAAGATATGATGAAATCAATTCTGCTCAGCCTATTAATTAGAAATATGCTACTGTTCATCGCAAAATTTTCTAGAATAGAAGTGAAGCTGAAATTTTTACTGTAAAACCAGCGCCTCATGAGATGAATAACACAATTGAGTTCACCTCATTTGGAGCTATTATGCACTCTCTATGATTTTTCAAAAACAAGAACTTGAACAAAATTATAATGCACAAGTTCTCATTTTTATAACAGCAACAAGCTCAAAACTAATTTTCACAGTGAGACCACTAAGACAGGAAACCAACAAAGTTGGTCTCACCCACAAATAGTCTATGGAGCATTAGTTATGTATTTTACAAGTTAAGTATTGTTTTTGAGTGTATATTTAAAGGGAGTTTTAAAACCTGATGGCAACTGTGCTCTGGAGCTGAACTCAACTTACAATCATTTTTGGATTAAAGTCAAGTTCAATACAGAGCTAACACAATTTGAATGACCTCAAATGGATTTAAAATGAGAAAGATATGAAATTCTAAAGTCTATACCTTATTTCAGTTTAACTAAGAGTTCACTGGAATTTCTAAAACTCACAAGGGTATGGGAGGACGTGAGCCACAGATCTTAAATCCAACGGCTCAAGACCTCCCCAGAGAACTATCACACACGCCAAGACGTGAAGGTCCAGAGGTCTGGACCTCTTAGCAACTCACATGCGCGAGGTGGGGGAGGTCGGGCCGTGAATCACGAAATCCAGCGGACCACAACACTGAAAGGAGGTCCGGAGCGGACCAGATCTAAAGGGAGGTCCTCAGCGGTTGAGATCTTCCAAAGGAAGGTCAAACTATCAAGATCTCCCCGAGGAAAATCTACATCGTCGAGGACCTCACGGGGAGGTCTGGGCGGTCCAGATGTTCAAGGAGGTCCTCGATGGTTCAGATCGTCAGGGAGGACCTTGACGGTCAAGATCTACCCGGGAGGTCATGAGCGGGTGAGATGGCTACGGAGAGGTCCTAAGGGAGGTCTAGCGTTCTGAGACCTCGAGGGATGTCTGGGCGGCCACGATTACGCAGGGGAGGTCTTGGGCGCTCAGATCTCCTCGGAGGAGGTGCGGGCGCCCTGACCAACGCCAAGACGAGCTATGGACATGAGATAAATGCGCCGGGACCACGAGGAGGTCCGCGAGGGTTTTAATGCGCGCAAAGGGGCGGGGTTAATGGCGGTTAAGACACCAATGATTGCGATGATTGGGCATTTAAAGCGGTGAATTTATGTCCTAAAACGACAATGACACGCTTCGGGGCGTCCGACAAAATCCGGCGTGAAGAAGTGATCCTCGCCGGCGATGTAGAGCTCGCGGTGAGGTCACGATACCACCGAGTGCACAATAACGTTGCGCGCGGTGGACCTCCTCTCGGCGGCGGCGGCTTTGAACGCCGGCGAGCCGAGAGGGCAAAGATGACCAAAGACGGCCAAACACGAAAATGCAAAAGCTCGCGCAACATTCAAGCTTGTGCCAAGAAAAGCTCCATAAAATCATTCATGCGGGTGCCGACAACTAAAGGACTAACAGGAGGTACACGGAGGTCCTAAGGTGCCGGGAGGTCGTGGAGGTGATGGCGGTGTTGGGGAAGACAGTGAAGCTTCACGCCCAAGACACCAGCTCGGCTTGACTTTGTCCTCCTCGAAAAGTGCCCAAACAACTAAGTCGGGGATAACTTCCAAGAGGTGTTGGGAGCAAAAGCGAACAAGGGTTTGAAAAGGAAGCCCTTTGGATCTTCTTGTGCCACCGAGGAGCTCAAGGACTCAACAATGGCCACCACGGTGAGGAAGTGAGTGAGGAGGAGCTCACCACGCACAAGTGCAAGGCCGAGATCAATTGGGTGTAAAGGAAGCCAAGGAGGCTCCCAAAGGATACTTTATAGCTTTGAGTGAAGGTTTTGAGCTGGGGCTAAGCTCCATGGTGAGCTTAGCCCACGGGTTGGTCCATGGGGTGGACAAGACATAAAGGTTGACAAGGGGCGGTGTCTTGACTGATAGGCGGAAAAGTCGACTGCATTAAATCTTGGTCGACAAGAAAGAGTCAATGAAAAGGTACCTCATCGTGAACACGCAATAAATGCACCTTTCGAGCTTGCTTGCGCCCAAGGAAGGAGAAGAACGGGGAGGTCATTTTGACCATTGGATAAGCCCACGGGAGGTCTGGCCCTCCGATGTGGTTTTGAACCGTTATGTTTTAAGTGGTGGGAGGAGGTCCCACCACACGATCAAGGATGGGAGGTCGTGGCCCTCCGATTTCATTAATCAGCGAAAACGCACGTGAGAAAAGGGACGGGGAGGTCCAAAGCGTTGGATCTCCATCCAGCAGTCGCGGACCTCCGGTGAGGACTTAACTGCGCGATCAAAAAGACATGAGGGAGGTCATGGCCTTTGGATTTAAATCAAGGGCACACAATGACCGGGAGGTCGATATGATGCGCTTTGCAGCAAGGGAGGTCGGGACCGTTAGATTTAGATCTAAGGGTTCGATCAAAAGAGGTGGAGGTCTGAGCTTGCATAGCGCACAAGGGAGGTCATGGCCTTTAGATTTAGATCTAAGGGCTACGATCTCACGTCTTGTTGGGAGGTCAGTGCGCATGAGACAAAAAGGAGGTCGTGTAGTAGATTTTAATCTAACGATTGCACTGTGAGAAGATGGGGAGGTTGTGAGTGCTTGATAACACGGGGAGGTCGTGAGTGTTGGATTTGATCCAATGGCTCGACCTTGGTTAGGTGGGAGGTTTGGTTAGTTTAGGTTGAGAGGAGGAGGTCGGGGCCATGGATCTTGGATCCAAGGGCTATGACCTCACGTGAAATGGGATGACTTTGTTGAGTATGTTGAGGAGGAGGTCGTGGGTGTTGGATTTGATCCAGCGGCCACGACCTCAACAAATGGGATGACCTCATTGCGATGGTTTAACTGACTCGAGGAGGTCTTTGAGGTTTAACACACAGGGGAGGTCATGACCGTTGATCACGGATCCAACGGCAATGACCTCATGAGGTGGGGAGGTCCTTGCGGTGTTGACCGCGGAGGAGGTCGTGGCTGTTGGATGTAAATCCAACGGCTGCGACCTGATCAAGTGGAGATGAGGTCTGCTGAGGTGCAGACATGGTTGGGCTGGACCAACTTTGAATATGGCTAGCCCAAGGAACAGTGTAGGCTTTTAAATTTAGTTTTAACAGCTGAAACTTAGCAGAATTATTTGAGATAGCAAATGAACTCCAAATTTGATGAAATTTTAACTGGAGCTTGCTGCCAATGAGACCAACCTTGCATAAAATTTCCAGAGGTTATTATGCAATGCATTTGTCTCAGGAAATTCATGAAGGTTGTTTAAAGGATTATTTTGCCTCCAAAAATTATCAACAAGTGTTATAACTCATGATATTTTTCAGAAGGGGTCCCATATCAGTTTTTGGGACCAAGGAAAATATATTCCAAATGTTTGGCACAAGATTTAAGATAATTGGAAAAAGGAATTTGATTTTTGGTCAACAAGAGCTTTGTGTTTTTGGATTACACAACTCTTGGACAAGAATTACATAAGATTTTAGGGTTTTTCAAGATGTGAGAAAAAGTTTTAATTTCTACACATATAATTATACTTGATTAACCCTAATTATACATTTGGGATGTTACAGCAGACCTCCTCGGTAAAGCTCTATGCGGTGCTACCACATCTTTCCGTGGTGACTTCGCAGCGCAAAAAAAAAATGGTCCTCCCGGACCTCTTGCGGTACATCACGGGGTGGGTCGTCACATATACCCTGGGAGATCTCAATGGCTCTAGCTATATATGCTTGGGCAGCCCTTCATCCTCATCTTTTTCCCCATATCCATTCTCCAAAGTAACCGAGCAGCTCGTGGACCTCCTCCCTTGAGCTTCGGATCTCCTCCAAAGCTCTTGGACCTCCACCCTTGAGCTTTGGACCTCCTCCAGCAAGCCACTTGGACCTCCTCCAACCGACCTAGCCTCTCTGTTGGTTTTATCTTGGAGTTTCATTGAAGTTTCTTTGGGTTTTATTTGAGCTCTGTTTTGAATTGTTGTGGTTTTCTCGTGTAGACTATGAAGACAATGAAGAGCAAGAGCTCCCTGAAGAAGAAGAAGAAGACATCCAGGCCTTTGAGCAAGGCAAGTTACACTCTTGATCATATTGCACCCATTATTTCAACCTATGTATATTCCATTTCAAATGTTAATACATGCTTACTTTACTAAATTATTTCAATGTCCGTCTTTAAATTCATAGTTATGCCTAATTTCCTTGGTATAACCACTGCTGATCTTGAGCCGAACATGTTGTCACCCTAGGCAAAACCTGGTTTACGCAATACAGTGGACTAGGACCTTTGAAAAACTAGAGCTTAGCCATGCTTAGAGAAAAGAATCTGGGTTTGGGAGGTTTTGGCCAAAAATATCACTTGTCTAAATGATCTAGACCATGGCATTGGTGTGTCATGGGGTTTCTGCAAATGGCCATGGCATTGGTGTGCCATGGAGGTTTGAAAAACAAGGAAATGAGAAATGGATTTGGACTTGGGCGGCGTTGGTTGTTTGGTTGGTGCAAGTCCATGCACAGGGATCGTGTGATCTGATGCCCTAGGGTTGTGGCGGCCGCCCGGGTCAGTTAAGGACCGGTCTGCGAGTGTATTTTGCTATGCCTCTCCGTGCAACCACATGTCCTATATGGGCGGGACCTGGCCAACTAATTTGCAAAGTTATCACCGCGGTTGGTCCGGCGGAATAGTGGGTGGTCTTTCATGGCCTGTCTTTTATGACTTTGTTGTACCCACTTGGCTCAAGAGGGGGCCCAAGGAAGGGGCGAAACCTTAGAGTGAATGGACTACGGTATAATGATGCATTGTAAAGGCCTTGTCACGTGCTCTAGACCTCTTACCATCGGCAGTGAGAGGTGGCAACGACGGTTGTCAAACAAACTAGAGAAGTCATGTCATGTGGGTAAAGTGTACAACCTCTGTAGAGTCTAAAACTATTCGAATAGCCATGTCTGCGGTTATGGACATGCTAGCAAAGCTGCTCAAAGTTAGACCTCTGGTTTGTTTTCAAAATGGGTGGTTAAAAAACTAGTTTTTTTTTTATTTCTATCCAAATGGGTTGGGCAGGGAGCCTTCTGACAGGAGGGTATCCTTCACCATCATATTGATGAAAGTTATCCAACTATAAAATGAGAATTTGCAAATGAATTTTGATTATTGTTATAAGCTTTGGAACTTAATACTTGTATTTGAAACAAACTTGGCTTTATGCAAACTAACCATATTATGCCTTCCTTTGAGATATCCATTATGCATGTCATTCTGTTAATTGACGGGTGTAACTTGCGAGCACGGTGGTTGTGCTCATTCTTGCTTGATTGATGAATTGAGCAGGAGAAGACTTCTTTAATGAGGATGAGGACCAGATCAACTAGGCCGCGCCCTCCAGCCAATTACCTATGGTGTATTGGGTGGACAATGTTTTGCTGGTTTTGCTTCCACTGTGTATTTTGCCTTGTTGTCGTGACTTGTAAGCAACTTTGTAATCAACTCCCTTGTTGTTAATAAAGTCTCGTGTGGATGTACGTTATCACTTGTAATTGCTGTGAGAACCAGCCATTGATCCTTAGGACTGGTTTGGATCACAGGAGGGTTAGGACTTCTCCAAGTCCCATAACCTCCTCGGGTTGGTCCCTGGACCACCCCAGGTCTGGTCGTGGCTCTTGGGGGAGGTCCTAAGCCTCAAGACCTCCTCGGGTTAGTTCCCTGGGCCTCCAGGAGGTCCAGTTGGACCTCTTGGGAGGCTTGGGAGGATTGCCCGAGAGGTCCTTGGGACCTCTTGGGAGGCTGGCGGACTCCCAGGGAGGTCTTGGAGGACCTCCCGGGTGAGGCCCCTGGCCGAGTCATTACCAGTGGTATCAGAGCATCTTGACTGTAGGTCGTAGCCTAGTAGAATGGTCATTAGAAGAAAGTTCAAAATGTGTATTGCAAAATTAGAGAAATAATTGGTTCTCTCCTTACCTGAGTCATCTCTCTATCCTTACCCCTTCCTTGTATCTTTTCTCACCTCACTCTCTCTTACCTTTTGCTTTCTTCATTGTTTTATAAAGTAATTGGATCCTCTTTCCCTTGTCATATCATTAGGGGGTCCTGTGGTAGTTAACCTTTTTATTTTGAGCCTTCCTCTTTGTTAGGACCTCCCAGCTCGTGGTCAATGGTGGTGGCTTTTGCAAGAACCTCCCTTGGGTCTCTTGCAATGACCTCCCCTTGTGGCCACAACCTCCTTGCTTGCAGCCCTGAGGGTGGTGAGCCTCGAGTAGAACGTGTTTGAACTTGTGAGTTGCTGATTTTGCTGATTTGGTTGTTTTAACCTCTTCCCCCTTAGCTCTCTCATCTCTTTCCTACCTTTGGACCTTTGGCAGATGGTGACAACTAGAGGCAGTGGCAACACTAGTGGGCAAGGCCAAGCCTCTGGGGGTGATCCAGAGACCCCAGTGCCGCAACCACCTTCTCCTCTAGCTCAAAGACTAGATTGGAACCAAGTGATGGCAAATCAAGCATAGTTGATCAATCTGTTAGCCCAGTCCATCACCAACACTCAGAACCTTCAAGCAGTAGCAGCAGCCCAACCTCCTGTTTATGTACCACCCCCTCCAAGGACAAATATCTCTGAGTTCATGAGAATGAGGCCACCCACATTCTCCAGTACTACTGAGCCTATGGAAGCTGATGACTGACTCAGGGCAGTGGGAAGAAAGCCGGACATGATCCAGTGTACTGATCGTGAGAGAGTTTTGTTTGCCTCTCACCAACTCCATGGATCAGCCTCTGAGTGGTGGGACAACTTCACTTAGTCCCATGTTGATGCTCAGACTATAACTTGGGAGGAATTTGTGTAAGCTTTTCGCCGTGCACACATTCCACATGGTATGATTTTGTTAAAGAAGAAGGAGTTCAGATCTTTGCGCTAAGGAAATCGTACTGTAAGTGAATATCTTCACAAATTCAATCAATAGGTAAGATATGCACCCGAAGATGTGGCCACTGATGAGTCCAAGCAAGAGCGTTTCTTGGAAGGGCTCAATGATGATCTCTCGGTCCAGCTCCTTGCTCATGACTAGCCAGATTTTCAGCAACTTGTGAGCAAGGCAATTCGTCAAGAGGGTAAGCATATTGAGGTGGAGAATCATAAGAAGAGGAAGGCAGCTCAGCAGTTCTGATCAGAGGGTTTTTCTAGGCCAAAGACCTCTCAATTTCAGCACAAGAGGCCTGCGACCTCCTCCCCTTCAAAGTCTCCCACGCAAGCAAGACGTCCCTACACTTCTAGTTCCCGTGGGACTTCTCCAGGAAGTCTTGTCCAGAAGAAGCCACCCCTGTCCCCAGCAGCTGGGGTCACATGTTTTTATTGCCATGAAGTTGGGCACTATACTAGCAAATGCCCGAAGAAGCTTCAAGCTGCAACTCCAACTCCCAACCGATCTAGACAAGGGATCTCAGTTCCTGCCAGCCACACCAACTCGAAGCCTTCAGTACAATATATTAAAAGGTGAGTAAATCATGTCACAGCCAAAGAAGCTCAAACCGCATCAGATGTGGTTCTTGGTACGTTTCTTGTTAATTCAGTACCGGCAACCATTCTTTTTGATTCCGGAGCTTCTCATTCGTTTGTCTCTTCTAAGTTTGTGGGTAACAATGGGTTAGCTATGTCTCCTTTAACAAAACCTATGCTAATCCACTCTCTAGGCTCTGAAAATGAGGACTAGCTCCTTGTGCCCAAATCTTTCCTTGGAAATCTTGGGAGTTCCTTTCTCTGCAGAATTGATAGTCCTGCACTCCCAAGGGTTAGATGTGATTCTTGGAATGGACTGGTTAGCCAAGAACCAAGGTCAAATAGATTGTGCCAGCAAGTCCATTGCACTCACCAATGAGCAAGGGATACAGTTGAATTTAGCCCTGAGACTTCTCCTAGGGCAGGTCTTAGCTTGGCCTATTTGAGAGAGTTAAGCTTGAAGACCTCCCTGTGGTGAGGGAATACCCAGATGTGTTCTCAAGTGAGTTACTTGGAATGCCTCTGGACCGAGATCTGGAATTTGTCATTAACCTAATTCCAGGGACAACACCCATTTCCAAAAGACCCTATAGATTGCCTACAAATGATCTTGTTGAGTTGAAGCAACAAATTGAAGAAATGCAAAGCAAAGGATTTGTTAGGCTGAGTTCCTCTCCTTGGGGAGCCCCAGTGATCTTTGTGGCAAAGAAGGATGGTACACAATGCACGTGTGTGGATTATAGAGCTCTCAATGATGTTACCATCAAGAATAAGTACCCTTTGCCTAGGATCGATGACTTGTTTGATCAACTAATAGGAGCAGTAGTTTTCTCCAAGATTGACTTAAGGTCAGGTTATCACCAATTGAAGATTCGACAAGAGGACATCCCAAAGACAGCCTTCTCAACCCGGTATGGACTTTATGAGTTCACGGTCATGTCTTTTGGATTGACCAATGCCCCTGCATACTTTATGAACTTGATGAATAAAGTGTTTATGGAGTACTTAGATATGTTTGTCATTGTCTTCATAGATGACATCCTAGTATACTCCAAGTCTAAGAAGGAGCATGAAGATCACCTTCGGTTGGTCTTAGACAAGCTTAGAGACCACCAACTTTATGTGAAGTTTGAGAAGTGTGACTTTTGGTTGAAAGAGGTTACCTTTTTGGGTCATGTAATGTCAGCTGCAGGTGTGGCAGTCAACCCTAGCAAGGTTCATGATGTTCTAAACTGGAAGCCACCCAAATCAGTGTCCCAAATTAGAAGTTTCCTTGGCATGGTAAGGTATTATCGTTGATTCATTGAAGGTTTTTCTAAGATAGCAAGGCCTCTCACTCAGTTGCTCAAGAAGGAAAGCAAGTATGTTTGGACTTCAGCTTGTGAGCATAGCTTTCAAGAATTGAAGAAGTGGTTAACCTCTGCCCTGGTACTCATTTTGCCAGATACCCAAAAAGATTTTGAAGTCTTTTGTGATGCCTCTAGGCAGGGTCTTGGTTGTGTCTTGATGCAAGAGGGAAGAGTGGTAGCTTATGCCTCCTGACAGTTAAAGCCTCATGAAGCTAACTACCCAACTCACGATTTAGAATTAGCTGCCGTAGTGCATGCCCTAAAGATTTGGCACCATTACCTTATTGGTAATCGCTGCGAGGTCTTTACAGACCATAAGAGTCTAAGATACATCTTTACACAATCGGATCTTAACCTTAGACAAAGAAGATGGTTGGAGCTCATCAAAGACTATGATATTGGAATTCACTACCACCCAGACAAGGCAAATGTGGTGGCTGATGTCCTGAGTCGCAAGAGTTATTGCAACACTTTAATGGTTCAAGAGAGTTAGCCTAGGTTGTGTGAAGAGTTTAGACGGCTAAATTTGGAGATTGTCACTCAAGGTTGTGTGCATGTTACGGAGGTTGACTGTTGTCGAAGCAAATTAGAAATCTTGAGCTCATGATAAAGACCTCCAAGAGATCAAAGAAAATTTAAAGAAAGGCAAGGCTCCTAGCTTCTTAAAAGATGACCAGGTAGCTCTTTGGTTCGGTAGCAGACTTTGTGTCTTGGATTGTCAAGACATCAGCGATTGCTACTCAAAGAAGCTCATGAGTCTCATTACTCCATTCATCCAGGGAGTACCAAGATGTACCAAGACCTCAAAAAGAAGTATTGGTGGGTCAACATGAAGCGAGAAATAGTGAGTATGTGGCAAGGTGTGGCGTGTGCCAAAGGGTTAATTTGAGCACCGAAGGCTGCTTTGGTTTGTTCTGACCTTTGCCCATTCAGTGAAAATGGGAGCAAGTGGGCATAGATTTCATCCTTTGGTTTGCGAAGGACCCAAGCGGGCTATGACTCCATTTGGGTTATTGTGGATCGTTTGACCAAAGTGGCACATTTATCCTGTCAAGACCACCTACCAAAGCGACAAGTTGGGTGAGTTGTACCTAGCTTTGAATTATCTGTCTACATGGTGTACCCAAGAGTATAGTATCGATAGGGTTCCCAATTCACCTCAAGATTTTGGGAAAGTCTCCATGAAGCCTTAGGGACAAGACTTAATTTCAGCCTGACTTATCACCCTCAAACCGATGGATAAGCAGAGAGGGTAAATCAAGTTCTTGAAGACATGCTTGAGCTTGTGCGTTGGATTATGGGAAAAGTTGGGACAAAAACCTCCCTATCTTTGAGTTCTCCTACAACAATAGCTACCAAGCTAGTTTAAGAATGACTCCTTTGAAGCCTTATATGGGAGGTAGTGTAGAACTCCCCTCCTTTGGGATCAAGTAGGTGGCGCTTGATTATTTGGGCCGAGGTAATCAAAGAAATTTGAGGAAAAAGTGAAGCTTATAAGAGAGCGGTTAAGAATAGCCTAGTCCTGACAAAAGAGCTATGCGGACAATCGGAGATGGGAGTTATCCTTTGAAGTTGGTGACTTTGTATACCTCAGGGTAACTCCACTTAGAGGAGTTAGAAGGTTTCGGGCTAAAGGAAAGCTAGCACCAAGATTTGTCGGACCGTACAAGGTATTGACAAGACAAGGTGAAGTTGCTTATAAGCTTGAGCTGCCAAGCTCATTGTCAGCAGTGCATGATGTCTTTCATGTATCATAGCTAAGAAATGCCTTGAGTCCCGAAGACCACACCTCCTAGAGAGCATTGATCTCAGGAAGACCTCACCTATGTGGGCGGCCAATTAAAATTCTAGATGTCATGAGGCGTGTTACTAGAAGCAAGATCATCCGTACCTACAAGGTGCAGTGGAGCCACCACCCTGAAAGTGAAGCTACATGGGAAAATGAAGAAGACCTCAAGACTAACTATCCCTACCTCTTTGCTGGCCAAGCTTGAATCTCGGGTCAAGATTCCCCTAAGGGGGGTAGGTTTGTAACACCCTGATTTCTGCAGTTTTTTTTTGAACTTTCAAAATAAAAAGAACCATTTTGTTTTGATGAGAATTCAAAGCTTAACTTGAGAATTTCAGAATGGATTTTAATGGATTAATTCGAACTTCAACTAAAAATCGCATGAGGTTATTTGGGTTTGTGGGGTTTTGGTGGTCTCCTATTTTCTGCGCTGGCTTTGTTCTCCTCTGATCAGGACCTCCTCCGTGTCTATTTGGACCTCCCTGTGTCCTTCAGGACCTCCCCATGTCCTCTAGGACCTCCTCCTTGTCTATTTGGACCTCCTTGTTTCCTTCAGGACCTCTCCATGTCCTCTAGGACCTCCTCCTTGTCTATTTGGACCTGCTTGTGTCCTTCAGAACCTCCCCATGTCCTCTAGGACCTCCTCCTTGTCTATTTGGACCTCCCTATCTCCTTCAGGACCTCCCCATGTCCTCTAGGACCTCCTCCTTGTTTATTTGGACCTCCCTCGCGTCCGTTCGAGCCTTCCGCTTGATCCAGACCTCTATCGCTTGTGTATCGTTCGATTTGCATTGGACGGTTTGATCTTGGTGAGACGTTCGGATGGTCTAAATGTCCCACTCCTTTAGAACCGTCCGATCCGTACTGGACGGCCCCGATCGGTTGGGGCGTTCGCTCAGTCCAAACGACCCAATTGCCTTGACCCGTTCAATGGAAATCCTATGGCTCCCGCTTCTCCCGCTTCTTATCTCGCTATCGCTCACCTCAGGACCTCCCTTGTTTAGATCTTGACCGTTAAGACCTCCCCTCTGGAGATCTTAGCGTCGAGACCTCCTTGTTTAGATCTTGACCGTTAAGACCTCCCTCTGGAGATCTTAGCCGTTAGGACCTCCTTGTTTAGATCTTGACCGTTAAGACCTCCCCTCTAGAGATCTTAGCCGTCAGGACCTCCCTTGTTTAGATCTTGACCGTTAAGACCTCCCCTCTGGAGATCTTAGCCGTCAGGACCTCCCTTCTTTAGATCTTGACCGTTAAGACCTTCCCTCTGGAGATCTTAGCCGTCAGGACCTCCCTTGTTTAGATCTTGACCATTAAGACCTTCCCTCTGGAGATCTTAGCCGTTAGGACCTCCCTTGTTTAGATCTTGACCGTTAAGACCTCCCCTCAGGAGATCTTAGCCGTCAGGACCTCCCTTGTTTAGATCTTGACCGTTAAGACCTCCCCTTTGGAGATCCTAACCGTCCAGAACTCCCTCTTGCTAGATATGACCGTTAGGACCTCTCCTTGGGAGATCCTAACCGTCCAGACCTCCCCCTTGCTAGATCTGACCGTTAGGACCTCCCCTTTGGAGATCCTAACCGTCCAGGCCTCCCCTTTGTTAGATCTGACCGTTAGGACCTCCCCTTCTGGAGATGCTAACCGCCCAGACCTCCCCTTGATTTAATCCGACCATCAGGACCTCCCCATTGTGGTGTCTGTCGGACCTCCTATCTGCGGGACCTTCCCTTGAGTTTTGACTGGTCCCACTTGGCAGTCACACCTATTTTTCTTTATCCTTTGACTATGTACTTTGCACAAGGGAGTCTCCCCACATTTAATGCCTGTTGTATCGCATTAAATGCTACCACTTTTTGCAGCACCCCTGCCATACTTTTGTCACATCCTTTGCCTGCTTTCATTGTCCTTTTCACCATCTCGTGAACACCTATACCCTGGGAGATCTCAATGGCTCCAGCTATATAAGCTTGGGCAGCCCTTCATCCTCATCTTTTTCCCCATATCCATTCTCCAAAGTAACCGAGTAGCTCGTGAACCTCCTCCCTTGAGCTTCGGACCTCCTCCAAAGCTCTTGGACCTCCTCCCTTGAGCTTTGGACCTCCTCCAACAAGCCCCTTGGGCCTCCTCCAACCGACCTAGCCACTCTGTTGGTTTTATCTTGGAGTTTCATTGAAGTTTCTTTGGGTTTTATTTGAGCTCTGTATTGAGTTGCTGTGGTTCTCTTGTGTAGACTGTGAAGACACTGAAGAGCAAGAGCTCCCCAAAGAACAAGAAGAAGACATCCAGGCCTTTGAGCAAGCCAAGTTACACTCTTGATCATATTGCACCCATTATTTCAACCCATGTATATTCCATTTCAAATGTTAATGCATGCTTACTTTACTAAGTTATTTCAATGTCCGTCTTTAAATTCATAGTTATGTTTAATTTCCTTGGTATGACCACTACTGATCTTGAGCCGAACATGTTGTCACCCTAGGCAAAACCTGGTTTACGCAATATAGTGGACCAGGACCTTTGAAAAACTAGAGCTTAGCCATGCTTAGAGAAAAGAATCTGGGTTTGGGAGGTTTTGGCCAAAAATATCACTTGTCTAAATGATCTGGACCATGGCATTGGTGTGTCATGGGGTTTTTGCAAATGGCCATGGCATTGGTGTGCCATGGAGGTTTGAAAAACAAGGAAATGAGAAATGGATTTGGACTTGGGCGGCGTTGGTTGTTTGGTTGGTGCTAGTCCATGCACGGGGATCGTGTGATCCGATGCCCCAGGGTTGTGGTGGCCGCTCGGGTCAGTTAAGGACCGTTCTGCGAGTGTATTTTGCTATGCCTCTCCGTGCAACCACATATCCTATATGGGCGGGACCTGGCCAACTAATTTGCAAAGTTATCACTGCGGTTGGTCCAGCGGAATAGTGGGTGGTCTTTCATGGCCTGTCCCCTAGGAAGGGGCGAAACCTTAGAGTGGATGGACTGTGGTGGAATGATGCATTGTAAAGGTCTTGTCACGTGCTCTAGACCTCTTACCATCGGCAGTGAGAGGTGGCAACGACGGTTGTCAAACAAACTAGAGAAGTCGTGTCATGTGGGTAAAGTGTACAACCTCTGTAAAGTGTAAAACTATTCGAATAGCCGTGTCCGCGGTTATGGACATGCTAGCAAAGCTGCTCAAAGTTAGACCTCTGGTTTGTTTTCAAAATGGGTGGTTAAAAAACTAGTTTTTTTTATTTCTATCCAAATGGGTTGGGTAGGGAGTCTTGTGACAGGAGGGTATCCTTCACCATCATATTGATGAAAGTTATCCAATTGTAAAATGAGAATTTGCAAATGAATTTTGATTATTGTTATAAGCTTTGGAACTTAATACTTGTATTTGAAACAAACTTGGCTTTATGCAAACTAACCATATTATGCCTTCCTTTGATATATCCATTATGGATGTCATTACATTAATTGAAGGGTGTAACTTGCGAGCACGGTGGTTGTGCTCATTCTTGCTGATTGATGAATTGAGCAGAGAAGACTTCTTTGATGAGGATGAGGACCCGGATCAACTAGGCGCGCCCTCCGACCAATTACCTATGGTGTATTGGGTGGACATAGTTTCTTTGGTTTTGCTTCCTGTGTATTTTGCCTTATTGTAAGTGGCTTGTAAGAAACTTTGTAATTAACTCCTTGTTGTTAATAAAGTCTAGTGTGGATGTGCGTTATCACTTGTAAGTCTTTGTGAGAACCGACTATTGATCCTTGGGACTGGTTGGGATCACGGGAGGGTTAGGACTTCTCCAAGTCCCATGACCTCCTCGGGTTGGCCCCTGGACCTCCCCAGGTCTGGTCGTGGCTCTTGGGGGAGGTCCTAAGCCTTAAGACCTCCTCGGGTCAGTTCCCTGGACCTCTAGGAGGTCCGGTTGGACCTCTGGGAGGACTGCCCGAGGTCCTTGGGACCTCCTGGGAGGTCCTAGCGGACTCCCAGGGAGGTCTTGGAGGACCTCTCGGGTGAGGCCCCTAGCCGGGTCGTCATAATCCGCCCTTGAGAGCATGAGGAATGTGGGTTTGAAAGGGGGCCTTAGAGGAGAGAGAAGGGGATGGACCTAGTACTTCACATTGCAACAAGAGGGTCTTAGAGGAGAGAGACGAGGAATGGGGCTTAGCTAGGAACCGGTTCCATGGGAGGAGAGAGACGAGAATTGAGGGAGGTTTTTATTTGGATGTGGGTCCCACCAATAGGTACTAAAAGGGTCAATACATTGTGGCATTTTTTTCTTAGTTAAGACCTCCTCACATGTGTCACCTTAAGACCCCTTAAAGGGGTCTATACACTGTGGATGCTCTGATGGCCAGGGTTCAGCTGTATCGATTGACAAGCTTGATGCGATTGACATCAGAAGGTGGGATGGAACTGGAAGGGAAGATCTAGGCAAAAACCAGACAGCTTGGGTCCTGAGAAGCCCATATGTGGTTTCAAATGAGGGCATGGCTTAGAGTGTTGGGTGAAGGTTACAAGTTCATCTTTTTTTTTCATCCAAGTAGTATAAATTGATGGAATGCAGCTAGATTCAAACTAAGATTCAAATGAATGATAAAAGTGTATGCATGGTGTTTTGACAAACTGTTGCCACTGGAAAAGTTTCCAAACACGACAACACCGTGTCCCTATGAAGGGTGCCTCTTAGCGACGTATCGACGTGCCAATTGATTTTCCAGCAAATCGGCAAAGTCGACAAAGGGTAAAAGCAACTCGAGATCAATCAGTTGATAAACAAAATCGAATTACAGATGAATGATTGGATCTAATAGCTACTAAAACCTCCTAGGGCAATAAAAAGTAATGTGGAAAAAAGTATAATTTGGCGTGTGCACTTTTGTCCTCAACTGGTACAGGGTATAAATAGCCGATGCTATGTCCCAATGGCGGAGCCAGGAATTTTTCAAAGCCTGGGCAAGCCGTGGGTCGCCTTGTTTTTCCTGGGAAGGACACCATTTTTCAGTCGTGGTCACTGTGAAACTTCATCGGGGCTACCATGGCGCATCGCCAGCAAGCTCGGGCAACTGCCCAGGCTGGAGGGACGGTAAATTCTCCCCTGCTATGACTCCCAAACACGACCAACTCAACTATGGATTGTAACTCTGACTGCCCTCTTTGTATCGGCTCAGCTTCTCCTCCAAGATGATATCTTTCCATCTTCATCCTCGATTCCATATTCCGTATCAGCCTGTTCCTTTTCTTGAGGGATTTCTTCTTGTTGACTTATGTACTTTCCACGACTAGCTTTTCTTGACGGCTACTTATACTATTGATGTCATGTTTTTGGATCCTTTCGTGTTAACTCCATCCTTTGACCACCTCCAACATTCTGATGTGACCGACTATATTTTGGCTGTCAAAATTTGGGGGCAACACATGTTAAGAAACTGGGCCCAAGCCAGGCAAGCCTAGCCCATGGTGGGCTCCTCATCCATCCAGTAGCCTATATAAAGGGGGCCCAACCATTGTTCTACAGTTTTACAGAAGAGCAATAAAGAGAAGTCAGAAGCCTCCTCATATCTCCATGTTCAATCTACTATTCTGTACTTGTGTTCTTGCATTGTTCTAAACAATTCTACGCTTGTTTACAAGGTAATCGATTGGATTGGACTCACCAGCAACGGTTACTCAACACGTTATCAGCACGGCTACGCTCTCCAGCCTGCACGGATTGAGAAGGTAATCATCGAGAACGACGCTTGTAGATCGAATCATTTTTTCAGATCGCTTTCAATTCTGCAAATTTTGGCTTTCTAGATTAGTTCCTACGGTGCAAATCCTCTCTAATCTAACGCGAACCGACTTGAAGTTGCTAGCCAAGCCAATCGGTGGGATTACATAAAAGAGATTATGTTGATTGCACCGTAGATCATTGCATGAACAATATAAAAAAAATCGCACATGGCAACCGGCCCGCAGCCGCATCGCGTCGTGTCGCCCTGAGTTGTGCCACACCGTCCATGGCACTGCATCACGCCAGCCTCGAGTTGCAACTGCGTTGGCCCCGCACGGCCATGGCGTCGCCGCTTCGAGTCGTGCCCGCGCTGGCCCCACTTCGCGGCAGCAAGGCCGTATATGGCCTACTGCACAGCCACGACCACCGCCGATCTCATGGCGCCACACCGCTAGAGCCGCGCTGTGCACCGTCTCCATCGCCCCGGCCTGTGCGTCGATGGCCCCTCATGGCCACGCCTCCGCGTGGCCGCGCCACCGCATGACATGGCTCTGCCTCCGACAAGCGCCCCCTGCCCCCCTCACGTCGCCTCTGCACAAGGCACCGCCGCCATATTGCGCGCTTTGAATGCCTTGCCGTGCCGCTCTTTCCGACGAGGCCCATCGTGCCACCGCCGCACACCGCCACGCCTCTCAGCCTCACCATTGCCTCCGTGAGACGCCGCCGCCGCATGGTGGGACATTGCGCACCATGGTCACCTACACTAGTAGCGCCTCACGACGCGTGCCGCGCCTCGCCGCCACTGCCGCCGACCGCCTCCTCATGACGCCCATGGGGCGCCACCTCCTCATGGCACCATGGGCTGCCGCCACCCTTTAGGACTAGGGGTAGGGAATACCTATCCTCCTTTTGACCGCCTATGTATGGGCCCATATGGGCCAAAGAAAAAGCCCAAGAAAAAAAAGAAAAAAAAGGAGGTAGTAGTTAAGTAGAAAAAGGAAAATCCCAATTTTACATGAAGCCCTCAGAAAATATGAAAATTACGTGAAATTTTTCTCGAATTGAAATTTCGTGATTTAACCCTCAGAATCAGAGAATTAGCAAAAATTCATTTTCCGACAAAAAAGAATACCGAATTCAATTTTGAATCAAGTTTAGCGTTTGAAGCATGTTTAACTTTGTTATTATTATTTGTATGCAATTTATATATTGTATTCTTGTTTTGATTATACGTGATTGTTTATATTGCTTTTAATCACTTTGAAAATAGCGATAAATCATGAAAAATGCATAGAAAAATCTGAGAACATTATGAGAATTTTTCCAACCATTTTATGCAAGTTACCAACAGTAATATTATGAACTCTTTGAATAAATATCACGGATGACTAGCATTACTGAGCAAGGGAGTTTGAAGAGCTGGCCCAGTATTGCTAGAATTACTTGACTTGGGCATCAAATGTCGAGATCGTACTGGGAGCCAAGAAGCTCTGTGCTGCTATCGAACTTGGCACCACGAAGGATGCCACTCCAACTGTTGAGGAAAATGATCAGACACTTCATTTCCTAAGACACCATCTCTGCCTAATGCTCAAGAATGAGTATATGGCGGAGAAGAACACACTAGCTTTATGGACCGCACTAAACAAGCCCACCTACTCGCAAGGTTCTGGTCGGAGCAAGACTCAATCCTAAATAGGAAGAGTTGCTCGTCTCCTTCCTCAGAAACAAATCGGGCGTATTCTTTGGTAGGCGTCCGATATGCGGAGTCCCGAGGTGATCGAGCCTGAGCTAGCTCTCGGCTGATAAGAAACCGATCAAGCGAGGTTACGGTGTTTTGCACCGATCGGAAGGAGGCAATTCGATCGAGATTGACAAGCTTCTCAAAATTTGGATTCATCAGTGAAGTCAACCACCCTCGATGGCTCGCCAACCTGTAATGGTTAGGAAGAATAATGGGAAATGGCGAATGTGTATCGACTTTGAGATCTTAATAAAGCTTGTCAGAAGGATGATTTTCCCCTTCCACGCATTGATCAACTGGTAGATTCTACCTCAGGTGCGAATTACTAAGTTTTCTAGATGCGTATTCAAGGTACCACAGTTAGTATGTGTAAAGAAGATGAGGAAAACTTCCTTCATCACTCCATATGGCACTTATTGTTATGTTAAAATGTCATTTGGTCTCAAAATTTGGTGCAACTTTTCAAAGGTTGATGCAAAAAACCTTTAGTCCACAAATAGGTCGGAATCTAGAAGCTTACGTTGACGATCTGGTCGTAAAGACCACTAACGCTGGCAATCACATCTCTGACTTACAAGAAACTTTCAATAACTTGAGAAGACATAACCTCAAGTTGAATCCGAAAAAGTGTGTGTTCGGAGTTTCTGCTGAAAAATTGCTCAGTTTCCTAGTCTCGGCTAGAGGTATTGAAGCAAACCCAGTAAAAATAGCGGCCATCGACCAGATGCGTCCTCCGACCACAAAGAAGGAAGTCCAAAAACTAATCGGCTGTATGGCAGCGCTAAGTCGTTTCATAACAAAGTGGTCGTACCGACTGGATATCCCCTTGGTCAAGTCCTTAGAAACAGGGAATCATCAGTACGAATAGCAAAATGGGTGGTTGAGCTAGGGGCGTTTGACCTCCATTTCATCTCACGAACAGCAATAAAGTCCCAGGCAATAGCAGAATTCATTGCCGAATGGACAAACCCTGAACCCACCCAAGGGCCCGAGTACGAACACCACAAGGAGTGGACAATGTACTTTGACAGTTCCTTGATGTTAAAAGGATCGGGGGCTGGAGTGATCCTAATATCCCCTACTGGCGAACACATCAAGTACGCCATCTAGTTAAATTTTCCTGCCACAAATAATGTGGCGAGAATATGAAGGTTTCTTGGCGGGACTCGAGCGGCTCGTTAAGCTCGGATTCATGATTACTAGTGAAAGGCGATTCTCAACTAGTAGCGAATCAAGTAGGAAAAAGTATCAATGCTCGAGTACCAAGATGTCATCTTATCGGTGGAAATACGGAAACTTCGAAAAGTACTTCTTCGGTTTCGGATCAACATATTCCTAGAAAGAACACTTTCTAGCGAACCGATTAACGCGGATGGCCTCCACGAGGTCAACCGTCCGCTTCGGAGTTTTTCTCGAGCAACTCGATTCACCCTCGGTAGTCGAGCCTTCCGAGAACATACATGATTCTTCTGGTCGAACAAACCGATCAAAGGAATATGGATGCTCCACGTGTCGTTGACGGTTGGTATTTGTCACGATCAAGGTAGAGATTGGATGACATCGATCTACAATTATCTTCAGCATGACATAATTCCGAAAGATGATGTAGAGGCTGATCGTATAGCATGAAAAGCCAAATCATACACTCTAATCGAGCATACCTTGTATAAATGAGGATCTCATGGAGTGTTGATGAGATGCATATCTCAAGCGGATGGCACTAAGTTGTTGACGAAATTCATGAAGAGTGCGTGGAGCACATCATTCCTCTGAGAACCTTTGGTTGGTAAAGCCTTTAGGCAAGGATACTCTTCGCCATGCGCCTTCATGATGCAAAAGGACTTGTGACGAAGCGCGATAATGTCGATTTCATAGCCGACAAGTACATCGGTAGGCACAAGCCTTACAAACAATTCCTCTTTCTTGGCCTTTTGCAACTTTGGGAATTTGGACATTCAGGACCTTTCCCAAAAACACCGGGGCTTCAAATTCCTTTTCTTCATGATTGACACGTTTACAAAATGGATCGGCCGAGTAGGTTGTTAAAACAACAACTAAGGCCGCTAAGAGATTCCTTATGAAAAATGTGATCACGATTTGGTGTACCCGATCGTATAATCACGAGATAATGGCGCCCAGTTCTCTAGCGAGTCAATTCCAAGAATTCTGCGATGAACTTGGTGTCAAAGTTCATTATACATTGCTCATCCGCGAGCAATGGAAGCGATTGAGCGAGCTAATGGTATCATTATGCAAGGGATCAAGCGCCGAGTATTCGACCGAGTTAATCAAATGGTCGGGAGCTTGGGCTCAAGAACTCCCATCGTATTATGGGCGTTCGAACCATGACGATCGTCGCGACCGGTGAAACACCATTCTTTTTGGTTTACGAAGTGAAGCCATGCTTCCTCGAGAACTCAAAATTGGCTCTGCTCGAAGCGATCGTTTTAGCAACGATCAGAATGAACGAACTTCGGCGATATCAATTTCCTTGAAGAGCAGCGAAACCAAGCCCTTATGCGATCGGCGGTCTACCAACAAGCCATGCGAAGGTACCATAGTCGTAAGGTGCAAACTTCATGACCTTCTTTGTCAGAGGTGATCTCGGTTCTCGAAAAATTGAGAACCAAGCAAATCGCAATAAACTTTCTCCCAAGTGGGAAGGTCCTTACAACGTAATTGAAGTCACCCAGACAGGGTTAAAATGCGACTAGCTATATGCGATGGGAAAATTTTGTCAAATTCTTGGAATATTGATCAATTGCGTAAGTTCTATGTTTAATTATTATTTACATTCTTTCAATTCTTTCAATTTCAATAAATTCATTTATTCATTAAGAAAAGTAACCTTGCTTATATATATATATATACCTATAAATTTGGTCATTCATGATTGTTAATTTAAACTGGTCGGAGAAGACAATTTTCTCTCCGATATCCTTTCAAGGATCTCTGTTACTCTATGGCAATGACTTCTATGTCATCGCCGTATTGGTCCTAGTCATGAGCATTTTTCCTGCAGCGACAACACTCTTTTCTTAAGGAAATATATGAGTAATCGAGCATCATACAAATAACTTTCCATCTTGAATGATATGCCTAAGATTATGAAGATTATATTTCATTATTTCAAGATTACGCTCTGCTCTTGTCAGCTCTTGGTGGGACACGAAAGCCTCCTAGTCGAAGTCTCTCCTTTTTATGACGTGGTCTGCCCATTGGAAGGAGCTTCCTAGCGACGGTTCTTTTCTTACGATCCTCGCTACCAGCCGGATAGAGAGTTTGAACACGTTTCACGAAATATGTTATATGATTTCAGATCTAAGCATTCCTTCCGACCAGACTTTAGGATAATAGATATAAACAAAGTTCACTTATAATTTGTTGCATTCATTTGTTGCATTTCTTCTTATGTCAAATAATAAGGTCTTTTATCCGACCATGTACAACTTTTGATTGGTATTTCGATCATGACAAACAAAGATCTATAACTAGGCGAAGTCATAAAATTTGTTCAGACCATAGTGATTTCCTAGTATTACTACGATCGGTTTGACTTCATATCGGCACATACCTTCAAAACAATGGTTTAGACTTTCATTCTCTTTCTTGGCTACCGCTTGTATAGTAAAGTTCTTCTACTATAAAGCGTTCGAGAACTAGGAAGTGTATGAAATTTTTTAAAAAGAGTCAAGCAGGATAAACAAAGGCATTGTTAATGACATAAAATGTAAGTTTTATACATATTCAATATTTTTACATTTTTGCGAGAGCCTACTCTAGAAATATTCCCGGACTAATTCTTGCTTGATGGATATCAGGCCTCCATCTCCTCTACAACTTTATCTCCAGTGGCTTGAGTTCTTCCATGAACTTGGTAGCCTCCTCGGTGGGTAGTTGAAGTCATCTTCAACAACTTGGAGATCAATGGAGGGTCGGAAGCTTTCAGTTTGCCAAAGCAAAACTAACTCCACTAACAACGCTTTGTTTTCATGGCCTGGGCATAGTTCTTTCGAGTAGTCTTGAGCAAAGTACTAAGATCCTCTAGAAGTTGACCCAAGTAGTTCATTTTCTCTACTGGATCTCTTAAGGTAGGCAGGCTTGATCCTGATCCCATATCAAAGATCATCTTGTTCAAAAATAGAGTCTTTTCATCAATACTTTGAACGAGAGCGCCTCCTTGTCTTGCTCAAATTTGAGTCTTTTCTACTCTGTCCAAAGCTTGTTTTTGCTCTGCAAGAGTAAAAGCAGTGATAAACACAAAAATAATTGGAGGAAGATAATAAGTCAAGTTTACGACCTGTTACCTTTAATTTTCTTGTTAAGTTCTTCCTTCTTTGTCGTAAACCCGGCAATCGTCGGTCCTTAACTTTGATTTCTTCTTCAAGCGAGTTGTCTTGGCTTTCTCGGCCGGGATCGCTTCTTTTATTTTCTCCAAATCTATCGAATCGATAAGGAGAATAATTAGCAAAGGCGGCGTTGAAGAAAGAAAAAGGATAAGGGAAAGTTCTTACTTTCTATAATTGAGTGTTTACGCTCCAAGCCTTTAATCCATTGGGTGATCCTCAGAGCCCTGACAAAATTCTCGACCATGTCTTTGCTCAAATAGCATTTTCCTCTTTAAAAATTCTCTATAAAAGATTTTTAGGAGAGACTATGAAACTAGTCGTAGATACTTCTAGGATCGCCAAATCATTATATCCACAAATATTGAATCGGGATGCATTTTGATTTGATGATCGATATTTTTCCCCATGTCTCGTCAAGCTCCTTATCCTCGATGAATCGGGGTGAAAAGGAACTTGTCGGGTTGAGAGAATTACCAACAATGGTGGAACTTTGTTGATGGCCTTTAGGGGCATCTACCTCATGAGAAGAGTTAGAACCACCAATGGTTCCAACTCGACCGTTAGCCCTAACGCTTGCTCGGGGCTTTTCGACCACTTTTTCCTCGGGAATTACATCCGAGAAATAGTGCTGCTCATGGACCTCCACAAGTACACGGTTCTCGAAGAGTGCAGTCGCTTATTTGGAACACGGAGGACCTATACAAAGCAAAGAAGGAAGTTCAAAAAACATCAAATCATCAAGAAATTATTAGAGGTATCGCTTATCGACCACTTTCATTTGAGCATACCTAGTTAATTTCCGAGATTTGACTTTAAAAGCAGAAGAGTAAAATCTGTACCGTCATCCTTCCTTTTCTTTTCTTACGATCTTAGGTTCGAACGGCGAATTAACCAAATCCGTTGCATCATCAACAGGATGTCGAAAGCGATGCCCTTGATCAGCTCGTCAAAGATTACATCCTTGACCATACGGTGAGGCGTAGTGGTTTCACCGACCTCGAACCGATTGTTTGATAACAACTGTCCGGTTAAATCAACGGCCGATGCAGGGTTAGCGGCCTCCATAATCGCGCACCGATGGCCTTGACCTTCTCCACCTAAACCAACAAATGAATTTGGTTAGGTAATGAAATCTTTATCTAAACTACATATATATTCCTCTGAAATGTTACATTACCTCGGAGATTCATCTTCTTCCAATGCATCTGAGCGCGAATCGGTCGAGAACAACGGTGGGATGTTTAGCCTCACCGGTTTGTGCGATTAGCAAGCGACCAACTACTGAAATAAAACATGATCAACAATCGATCGGAGAATATGTATGCATGATAAAAGAAATGTTGATTGTTTACCTTAAGCCTTGTTAGTCTCTCTTGGCGGGAACTATGGCCAAGATCTCGGGAATCCGGCCTTCTCTCGGGCTCCCTACGAGATCGGCTGATCCGCTCTCTAATTTCCTCGGGGAAAGAACTTTAAAAGGAAAGGAGAAAACAAAACATGAATAGGTTTTAAGGTAGTACATTAATCAAATGAAAATCTTGGTGGAGTTTATCTCAAGACTTACAGCCTCTGAGATAGCTTCATCATGACCAATGGACCGTCGAGGAGTGAGTCAGAAGCTTGATTGGACTAATCTGGCGCTTGGTGAAGTCCTCACCACATGCCAAGAGGTCAAGCCCTTGACTTCATGGTCGTAGATGGCATCCACCCATCGTCCAGGCCACTCTGTCTTCTCCACGGTCTTCCTCCACTTGAGATTTTCATTCGCTCTCATCCGGTGAAGTAGAGGCCATCATCCTCGTAACCGTCATATAGAACTAGTTCTTCTTCCATAGCGACCATGAGGATTCGAGTACATATGAATGTACTCATCGGCCTTCCGTCGTGAATCGCAATGTACATTCTCGGGAGTCTCCGTGGTTCTCCCATCACCATTCGGTAGAAATACCTGAAGAGCTTCAAACTTGGAGGCACTCCCAGGTATGCTTCACACAAATATGTGAAGATGTTGATATTGGCGATGGAATTTGGGGCCAAATTCACCAATTCCACCCCGTAGAACTCAAGAACACGGAGAAGGAATTTGTGTACCGGCAACCTCAGCCCGCATTCGATGTAGGCGAGGAAAACAGGGATTTCCCCATCTTTGCGGCTTGGAAAATGCTCTCCAAACGCCGGTCTCCATCTGATCAAATTCTTGTCCGGGAGCATCCCAACCTTCTCCAAAGCCTCAAGCTTTTTCTTGCTCAATTCTGAAGGCAACCACTTTGTGATTTGCTCAGAGCATGATAAAATCCTCAAGGATGAGTAGTGTTCATAGGAGATTTTGTGGTGGAAGAATAAGAAAAGAGGATAAAGATTTTTTTTTTCTCAGCAAAGGAGATCAAAAAAGGGATCTGGAAGCATAAAAACTCCAAAAGGTCCAGCGATGGGGATTTTATAGCCTCGGATCTTTAAATCACGATCGGAGGTTACCCACAAAAGTCTAAATGGCAAAAAGCTTCTTTTTAAGCCCAGCAGACGAAGAACTCTTCAGTTCCCAAGGCAAGTCCACAACTTTAAAATGAACACAAACCTCCTCGAATGTTACGGCATTAAATGGAGGTCTGCCCGATACAAATTCATCGAAAGAAGGTGTTCACACGACCTGTTCATTTAAAGTTCGGGGATAGCTAGCGAGGATTAAAACCTCTATGTATTAATTTAATACATAAAAGACCATCGTCTTCATGGTGCGTAACCCTAAGACTAACGACCTCCTTTGGTCGTAAAGATTCGAGAGGTTACACAATGGGTAACCTTGGTGGGACTAGAAGCCGACCGGTAGTACTTCGGAAAAACTATGAGCAGGCACCCATAAGCGTATGATGAAT
Organism: Phyllostachys edulis; assembly: GCA_036346405.1. Classification (NCBI taxonomy): domain Eukaryota; kingdom Viridiplantae; phylum Streptophyta; class Magnoliopsida; order Poales; family Poaceae; genus Phyllostachys; species Phyllostachys edulis. Next base: position 59,760,961 of record CM070550.1, read on the forward strand.
GGAACACGTGCAAAAGCGTTCCATACCATGCGATGATATACAAGACACTGACAATAAACCACCCTGCGGTTAAGCTTCTCACAAGAACTTAACCGCAAGGTAGTTAACATGTTGTTAACTACCTTAAACCTCCGACCAGTCGTAACATTTCATCAGGGACGCCTTCTCCGAGAGTAGCGCCACCTCTTCGGGAGTTATTTAATGGTGGAATGCAGAAGACGAGGAGAGAATGAACAACAAAACACACACAGAGCAAGGCAACATAGAAGCCAAAGCAGTAGCATTCAATACATTCAGTGTAATTAGAGATAGTCCCTAGTCGGGTCTTGTAATCCCAGTTCATATCAATAAAGCAGCCCCATTCTCTTTCGAGGATACTCCCGTCATTTTCTCTTTTTATTTTAAGTAAGATCGTGACTCGATAAATGCGACAAGAAGAATAACCGATTGCCGTCGGTCTGCGAAATCTTCAAAGCAGCTAGAATCTACATGTGCGAACAAAGCTAAATAAATACAACAACTCCAAATAAAATCCAAATAAATACTAATAGGAAGACAAGGAATTTAGATGAATTTAGAAATTTGAATCACTCGAATCGGAGTTCGAATGAGGAAGTTATGGCCAAAGGAAGTTGGAAAAACACATAAAATGATGAATTAGGGATTTTCTGATTTTCCCAATTAATTTTCTAAAAGAAAATCAGAGAAATCCCACTCAGACTCTTATTTGGCAGCCACGTTAGCAAAGGGTGACCACGGCCTTGTTGGGTGTGACATGGCGCGCGCCACGTGGTGCGACCCGTCAGACCAAAATGCGGCCTTCGACCCAATGGTCTCAATGAGCAGCGGTGCGGCGGCCAGCGAGGACACCAACGTGAAGAGGAGCTCACGGGAGGATCTTGTCTAGCCTGGCGGTGAGGCCTTGGCGGACCTGAGGTCGGCGGCGGCTCGGCAGCGGCAGCGGGGTTCAGTGAGCTCAGCGAGAGAGTGCGCGCAGGTGGCCCTTGCGCTGGCGATCTGGGAGGTCGTGGTGACAGAAGGGCAACGGCGGCGAAAAACTCAATCATGGCGAGAGAAAGTGGGGAAGAAGGGAGGAGAGGGAAAGAGGAAGCGAAGGCGGTCTGTGTGCTCGCTTAAATAAATGACAGGGGCCCCAGAGAGGAGAAGGAGAGGCTTGCCGTCTTGTGAGGAGAGGAGGCGGGTCAAGGAGAAAGGGCAAAAGGGGCCTGGCAATGGCGAGGCGGGCAATGGCGACAGCAGACAAGCAGTGCAGGGGGCGCGAGGCAGCAGCAGTGCAGATGGGATTCATGGCGGCAGAAGGCAGTGAGCGAAGGTAGAGACGACGAGGCGGTGACAAAGCGACCCACATGGCGGAAGAATGAAAGGAGAATGAGAGAGGCGGCCGTCGATTCGATCGGACGGTGCCGATCAAGGGTGGCGTCTTGTGAGCGCGAGCGCGTGCGAGAATAGTAATGGGCCGAAGGAGAGATTCAGCCCAAGGCCAAGGAGGGAAATTTCTAAGGTTTTTGGTTTTAGAAAATACCAAAAAAACAAAAGCATTTTTAGAAAATAGCTTAAGCTGTCCAAAAATTCTAGGAAAATTAATAGAAATCCCTTGAATTATTTAGGACTTAGTAAAAATATTTTCAGCTTAACTATTGCTTCTAGTTTTTGTAATTAATTATTTTTAACATAAGGCAAAAGGAAAAACCAACTTAAAATCAACAAAACTCACTTAAACCAATTTTAATTAGTTCAAGTTTTAATTATGTCAAATTAAACTACTTTTTAAAATTCTAAATTACAATTTAAGCTTTGGCAAATTAATAAAACCAAATGGTTAACTTTTAAAGTTTCAAAATTTTCAAAAACTCAAGAAAATAGGGATGTTACAAACCTATACCCCTTAAAGGAATCTCGACCACGAGATTGGTGACTAGAAAATAGGTGCGGAACTTCGACCTTGATTCTCTTCACGCTCCCAAGTGGCTTCTTCTTGATGTGATTGCTCCCTTGAACTTTGCGTAAACGGAGGATCTTGCTTCTTGTCTGCCTTTCGAGACACTTCCAAGATTTTGATGGGCTGCTCCTTGTAGGTTAGATCTTCTTGCAAGTCAAGCGCTTCTAACGGCATCTGCTCTTCGGCACTTTCATGAGCACTTCTTCAATTGAGACACATGAAAGCGTCATGCACATCGACAAGCGAGGCGGGGAGCTCTAACTTGTAAGCAACTTCTCCTCTTGACTAGAAGCTGGAAAAGGTCAATGTATCTTGGTGCGAGCTTTCCCTTGACTCTGAAGCGGCGCATCCTTTGAGAGGTGAGACCTTGGTACACGATCTCCAGTACAAAAGCTAAATCTCGGCAGCGGTTATCGGCATAACTTTTACATGCAGTGCAGGGTTGTTCTCGACTTTTCTCGATTGACTTAACTTGATCTTGACTTCCTTTAGGATGTCTGGTCCAAGCACTTGCCCTTCGCTGACTCGATCCAATACAAAGGTGTTACGCACTTTCTTAGTAAAGGGCCTCAAGCGGGGACATCTGCAGACTTGATTGATGGTTGTTGTTGTAAGAAAACTCCATATAAGGTAGCATTTGGTCCCGCTAGTGCAGTTCTCCGAGCCTTGAGGCTCTCAACATATCTTCTAAGATTTGATTTACTCTTTCGGTCTAACCATACATGCGAGGGTGGTAGGTCATCTTGAAATTCAAATTAGTGCCCAAAAGCGTAGTGTAGCTTTGCGAGAATCTTGAGGTGGTGGGTTCCTCGATCGACACGATCTTCTTTGGTACTCCATCTTGATATACTATCTTTGCCATATACAATTACGTAAGTCTGTCTCCTGAGTAAGTAGTCTTGACTGGGATGAAGTGAGCAACTTTTGTTAGGCGATCTACAATTACCCAGATAGAATCATATCCAGCTTTAGTTCTTGGCAAACCGGTGATAAAATCCATACCAATTTCTTTCCATTTCCATTCAGGTATGCTCAAAGGTTGCAAAAGTCCAGCAGGTCTCTGATGCTCAGCTTTAACTCACTAGCAAACATCGCATTGCGCAGTATACTCAGCAATTTCACGCTTTATGCTAGGCCACCAATAGAATTCCTTGAGATCTTGATACATCTTAGTGCTTCGGGGTGAATGGAGTACAAGGTTTCATGAGCTTCCTTGAGTATTGCTTGTTTGACTCCTTCGATCCGGTACACAAATCGCTTATCGAACCATAGGACACCTTGCTCATCTTCGAAAATCTTAAGGATTAACCACCTTCATGTTTCTCTTGATTTCCTTGATATCTGTATCTTCTTCTTGAGCTTTCTTGATCGATCTTGAAGAGTTGGTTGCACTTCTATGGTAGCTAAGTAACCTTCTTCGACTAACTTCGAGCTTGAGCTTTTGAAATTCTTAGATGCGGTCTTTGGTGACTTTCCTTGATCATTAGAGTATTGTAGTAGGTATTTCTACTTAAAGCATCCGCTACAACATTTGCTTTGCAGGTGATAATGAATTCCCATGTTGTAATCCTTGATCAACTCAACCATCTTCTTTGTCTCATGTTGGTCGCTTGAGTGAAGATGTACTTTAAGCTCTTATGATCGTGTAAACTTCACAATGATTCTGGATGAGGTAATGGTGCCAAATCTTCAAAGCATGCACTCTGGCTGACCAATTCTAAGTCATGAGTGGGGTAATTGACTTCATGAGGCTTCAATTGGCGTGACATATGCTACCACTTTCCTTTCTTGCATCAAAACACTGCAAGAGACCTTGACGAGATGCATCACGAAAATCTCAAAATCCTTAGAACATCCGGCAAAATCAGCCTTTGGGCGGTGGTCAAGCCTTCTTTAATTCTTGAAAACTTTGCTCACATTACGGCGTTCAAGTAAATTTCTTTTCCTTCTTGACAATTGGGTAAGGGTCTTGCTATTCTTGATAATCCTTCTATAAACGGCGGTAGTAACCTTCCATTCAAAACTTCGATCGAGTCTTGACTTGGGTGACTCGAGTTGAGCACATCCTTGACTTTGCTAGGGTTGGCGGTGACTCATACGCAAACATGACATGTCCCAAAAGGTAACTTCCTTCATCCAAAACTCACACTTGTTGAATTTAGCATAGAGTTGGTGATCTCTAAGCTTATCCAGAACTAAGCAAAGGTGCTCTTCATGCTCTTCTTCACTCTTAGAGTAAACTAGGATATCATCAATAAAGACAATGACAAACTTATCCAGGTACTCCATGAATACTTTATTCATCAAGTTCATAAAGTATGCGGTGCATTGGCTAATCAAAAGACATGACCGTATACTCATATAGTCCATAACGGGTTGAGAAAGCTGTCTTCGGTATATCTTCTTGGCGAATCTTCAACTGGTGGTAACTGACCTTAAATCTATCTTGGAGAACACTCTAGCTCCTTTTAGCTGGTCAAACAAATCATCGATCTGGCGAGAGGATACTTGTTCTTGATGGTGACTTCATTGAGAGGCGGTAATCACACACACATCCATTGGGTACCATCCTTCTTAGGGACAAAGATCCTTTGGGGCTCCCCAAGGTGAAGAACTTGGTCGGACAAATCCTTTATCTTGCATTTCTTCAATCTTCTTCTTCAGCTCGACTAAGTCATCAACCGGCAAACGGTAGGGTCTCTTGGAAATGGGTGCGGTTCCTGGAACCAGGTTAATGACAAACTCTAGGTCCCTGTTTGGTGGCATTCTAGGTAGGTCATCAGGAAAGACATCTGGAAACTCTCTGGCTACTGGCACATCTTCCACAGATAAAGCACTGACACTGCAGACTAAGGCTCCATCATACTTTTCTGTAGAGGCTTCAAACTTTACTTTGGTTCCATCTGGGCTGACCAGAGTGATCCTTCTACCACCACAATCCAAAATTGCTTGGTGATCAGCAAGCCAATCCATACCCAAAATCACATATAGGGATTTGGCATCAATGATTATGAGGTTGGCTAGAAATTCTACCCCTTCTATGGTTACTTTAACCTTAGGGCAGCCTTGGTTAAATACTCAACTCCGAACGGTGAATGAATCAACATAGCATTTTTAAGAGTCGAGAACCTTTAGGCGATGGTTTACAACAAAACTCAGAAACAAAGGAATGGGTAGCTCGAGAATCAAACAAAATTGCAGCGGAATCTTTGAATTTACTAGGAACTTACCCGACATGGCGTTCGGGGCTATCAAGACTTCCTCCACCGTGACATGGTTCACGGCCTCTCCGAAAGTCTGAGGGGTCTTGGCTGGTGCGACTAGAGTGCGAGGTGCTCCACGTCCTGCTCTGGTATGGGAGTTACGGTCGGGTAGCTCCCAAGTTGAATTTTTGGTGATGGTCCTTGCTTTTGAGGCGATTCTTGATAGTTGAAAGGTGATTCCTCTGATAGGATTGTTGTTTCTTAGGCTGCTTTGGTTGTTGGTGTTGTTGTTGAAGCTGCGGAATCTGGGGTAGTCGGGTGAGAGTGCCGTTGTAGGGGTTACGAATGTGGCAGAGGAAGCAGCGAAGCGGCGGCACATTCATTACAGCTCTCTGTGGGTGGCCTTGATGAGCACTATCTTTGCATCGACTTCCTTTATGAGATTTCGCCCGATTCACGGCGTGACTCTTCTATGAGCATGGCCTTATTGACTAGTTCTTTGAAAATTGGCATAGTCGTTGCCAGCGACACGAACCTTCAAGCTAGGGTTGAGTCCTCTCTTGAAAGCGCTTACGAGCGAGCATCATCGGTGGCAACAACCTCTTGGGCATAACGAGAGTTGAGTGAACTTGTTGAGGTATTCACTTCTTGTTGGTTCCCTTGTTTCAGCTCACGAAAGTCATTTTTCTTCATTTCTACCTTTCTGTCGGGAATATGAGAGGCGGAAGGCTTACGAGAATTCAGTCCAGGTGATGTTTTGGTGGTTTTCATGGGCATGTGATAGTTCTCCCACCATTCTGTGGCGGTGCCTTCAATTTGGTGTGTGGCATCTGAGAACTTTCTCACGGTCATCACATCGGGTAATGGCAAGCTTCTTTTTCGATGAAGCGCAGCCAGGTCATACGCATCCAAAGGCTTAGAGGAGCTAGAAAGGTAGATGGATGGGTCCTCATAAGTCTGCCAGCTTTGACTAAGGAAAAGTGGTGGGGGTGGAGGTGGCACGGCAATTGCTTGGTTGTTACAGTTCGATGACGGTGGCGTGTGCAGCGGTATCTGATTCTATTGAGTCATCATCTGGTTCATATTACGCATCATTGCATTCATCAAGCTGCGCTGTCCTACCATGAATTGTCCCAAACCACGATCTGTTGTTGCGGTTGGGGTTGGTGGCGTGCTGAGTCCATTGGTTCATCGACTTGTTGAGTTTTGGTCGAACCATCGCGCAGATCTTCGGGTTTAATAGGCGAGAGGAAGAAAGCCACGATAGGAAGAGGAAAAGCACAAAGATAAGTAAGAAAAAAAAGGAGAAAGAGCGGGACAACCTAATTGGGAAAGTCGGTTTAACCCAACGAACAATAGCCGAGCTATAAGAGGCAACAAAACTCAAGCCAAAGGCCCTATCTATCGGACTAAACGATACTGAAATTGAAAAGGGTAACAACACTACTAATCTATCTTATGTGGGTGGGCGACTTCAAGCAAAGCTCGATCCTATAGAGATTATCGAGATAAGAGG